>CM063171.1:182658920-183258920 GCA_031835075.1 Saguinus oedipus
ATGGGTTTGCTTTCAGGGCTGTCAGTGCTCCTGATTAATCAGTGGTAGAGGTAATGTGCTTTCCTTGCTTTAAGTTTTGCTGAACTCCCATACCTCATGAGTCACAGGACTTGTGTACTCACGGAGCATTACATGGGAACAGGGCAGCAAGGAAAGTGGATAGCTGTATTGTGCCTATCTCCTCGGCATTATTGTCTCATCAGACTTCAATTAGAAGACACAAGTTCAAAGATGAAAATTATCAAAAGTCTCAATAAGGTGAAAACCTAATATTAAACTAAGCATGGAGCTTTTCTGAGTGCAGGGCCCTCTGAGACTGAACAGATCTCATGCCCATGAAGGCAGCTTTGGGTCCAGGATCAAAGTTCATACTATCTGCAGAGTATCCGCAATTAAAACCAACAAATGAACCTAAAACTACTCTAGAATTATTAAAAACCCTGGGAAATTGCTGGAGGAAGAAAACTCAAAACTTGTATAGTGAGTATAAGAGAAAAATAATCAAGTCCATTTATTTTTGTAGACACAAATATTATTTACAGAGCAATATAACAGGAAAGACCCAAAAGCCTGTTGGAACATGGTGTAATGAGTTCCTATTTCTAAGAAATAAATGATATTGAAGTAAAATATATAGACATAAAAGTGTGTAATTTATAATTACATGCCAAACTATGCTAACAAAGTTAACACACTTGAATAAGCACATATCGAGTCTGAATATAAAATACTCCCAGCAGCAGAGAAACTAACTTCATGCCTCATCCTAATGCATATTGCACTATATCCAGAAGGTAACCATTATTATGATTTCCAAAATCTTAGAATTTGTCTTTGCTCAAATATGTATTTAATGTGGTCATAAAGATGGTGTCTGTCTTTCTATATAAATGTGAATGCATGAAAGTTGCATGTAGCAATAATTGCTGTATTGTTTCTGCAGAATACAGAATTTCTAATACAATTTATTCACTATCTTATTATTGATGAAAATTATTAGTTAAGAGTCTCTCTGAGTCCATTTGGGCTGCTGCAACAAAACACCGTAAACTGGGCAGCTTATACACAGGAGAAATTTATTTCTCACAGCTGTGGAGACCAGAATATTCAAGATCAAGGCACTAGCAGATTCAGTGTCTGGCGAGGGCTTGCTTTCTGGTCATAGATGGCACCTTCTTGCTATGTCTTCACTTGGTAAAGGGGTGAGTGAGCTCTCCTGGGCCTCTTTCATAAGGGTACTAATCCTATTCATATGGGCTCTGCCTTCAAGACCTAATCACTTAAAATGCCATCTTCCAATATCATCACCCTGAGGGGAAGGACTTCAACATATGAGTTTTGTAGAAGACAGATCATTTGGACAGCAGCAGAATCATTAAATAAATGCTGCTATGAACATTCTAGTATATATTTTTAGAAGTACGCATGTAACATATTACCCAGAAGTGGAATTGCTGGGTCAGGAATTATGCATATGCTGAAGTTTCCAGTTACGACTGCTGAAGAGTTTCAAAGTGTTAGTAACATTGTATACTCTAATTAGCAATATTTGAATAATCTAGTTACTCCAGTAACACTTAATTGTTAATATCTTTTCCTTCATTCTTGTACAGTTTTAATTTTTATTTCTATGATAATTATGATCTAAGCAATTTTTCATGTTAGCATCATATATATATATATATATATATATATATATATATATATATATGATCTGACTTTTCAATTCCTTGCCCATGTTTGTATTGGATTGCCTTTTTCTTATTATTTCTAGGAATTCTTCATATACTTACATTTCTCAACTTATTATCAGGTTAAGTTTCCAATAAACTCATGATAAGTTGGAAATACGATAAATTAGAAATACATTTAATACACCTCAACTGCCGAATATCGTAGCTTAGCCTAACCTACTTTAAACATATTTTAGAACACTTACAGATGGGTATTGAATGTATTCCTTAAATTTCATTTGTTAAAAATGTGGCAATATTGAAAGGGGAGACCTTTAAGAGGCAATTGGATCAGAAGGGCTCTATCATCACGAACAAATTATGGATGAATGGGTTATCACGGAGTGGAACCAGTGGCTCTATAAGAACAGGGAAAGAGATTGCTAAGGTAACATGTTACTGTGCTCGGCCCTCTCACCCTGTGATGCCCTGCACCACCTCTGGCTTTTCAGAGTCCCAATCAGCAAGAAGGCTTGCAGCAGATGTGGCCCCTTGACCATGGAATTCTTAGCTTCCATAACTGTAAGAAATATATTAGTTTTCTTTATAAATTACCCAATTTTGGGTGTTCTGTTATAAACAACAAAAATAAAGATAGGCCGAGCACAGTGGCTCACGCCTGTAACCCCAGCACTTTGGGAGGCTAAGGCGGGCGGATCACCTGAGGTCAGCAGTTTGAGACCAGCCTGGCCAACATGGTGAAACCTCATCTCTACTAAAAAAATTAGCTTGGCATTGGTGTGCGTGCCTGTAATCCCAGCTACTCAGGAGGCTGAGACAGGAGAATCGCTTGAACCCGAGAGGTAGAGGTTGCAGTGAGCTGAGATCGTGCCACTATATTCCAGTCTGGGTAACAGAGCAAGACTGTCTCAAAAAACAAAGAAACAAACAATGAGCAAACCAAAGATACTTACATTAGCTTAAAGTTAGGCAAAATCATCTAACAGAAAGCCTGTTTTCTAACAAAGTATTGGACACCTCATGTAATTTATTGAATACTTAAGATGAAAAACAGAATGATTGTATGAGTACCATTCTAATGTCAAAAAAATTCTAAGTTGAACAATGCTAAGTTAGGGACCATCTGTATTCTGAGTTTAAGTATTTTGTTATTCATATGTGTCCTAAAGATATCCCCTGTGTTAGTATCCTAAGGCCGCCATAACGAAATACCCCAAACTAGGTAGCTTAAGCAACAGGAGTTTATTTCTCACAGTTCTGGAGACTGGACCAAGATCAAGGTGTCAATGGTTTGGTTTCTTCTGAGGCTTATGGATGGCCACCTCCTCAACTGTGCCTCACGTAGTCCTTTCTCTGTGCACGTGTATCCCTGCTGTCTCACCATGTGTCAACCTTTTCTTTTCTTATAAAGAATCAGTCACATTGGATTAGGATCCAGCTTTATTAACTCTGATTACCTTTAAAAAGAGACCTATCTCCAAATATAGGCACATTCTGCAGTGCTGAGGGTTAGACTTCTGCATATGAAGACCACAGTTCATGTCACAGCATCCCCATATTCTATATGATTTTAATACTTTGTTGCGCAGTTCCTGGCACTAACAATAATTGTTCCTGGTGCCCCAGCAACCCTTTTTGCCATGGACAGGACATGACTTTTATTTATATATTTTTGGAGATCTCTCATCCTAACAGGTTTGCTCTTGGAAAGATAGTTGTAGTAGTTTGCTATGACTGCATTCATATTGCCACAAACTCACAACACACATTTGTTATTTCAGTTTCTTTGGGTGAGGAGTCTGGGCATGGGTTTCTTGGGTTCTCTGCTCAGAGTCTCAAAAAGCTGAAATCTAGGTACAAGAGGGGCAACATTCTTATCTAAAGGCTTCATTGAGGAATAATCCATTTTCAAGATCTCTCAGGTTGTTGGCAGAATTCATTGCCTTGAGTTTGTAGCACTTGTAACCTCAGCTTCTTACTGGCTATAAAATGGCAGCTGCCCTCAGGTCCTAGAAGCCACTTGTCATTCCTTGTCTAGGTGGAATTCCTCAACATGGCTAGTTACTTTCTAGAACCAGCAAGGAGAGTCTCTAGTGCAGACTGTTCACAAGACAAAGTCTTATAGAATGTACCATAATCACAGGGGTGACATCCTATCAACTTTGGCTTTTTTCATTGGTTACACAAATCACAGGTTTTGCCCACTCTCAAAGGGAAGGGATTATATAAGGATTTGAGTACCAGAAGGTTGGGATAATTGGGAGTCCCCTTGGAGTCTATCCACCACAGTGGCTAAATCCTGTGTATCATCTTTCACCTCCAGTTGGGCCTTGGGAGACTTACGGATTCTTGACATACCAGACCGGGTTATAAGTGGCTCCCTTCATAACCTGTCTCAACCTTGTCATATTAAGCTATTCTAGTCATCCTGTACTTTAGAATTTGCTAAGTAGGATACATCTGCATTTAAGTATTCCACATTATTAGGTGAGGCGTCTGAGAAAGTTCAATTTTATATCTAATTCAAACTGTACTTTCCATAACCCTACTGACAACTACAGTACTGCATTCAGTCCACTCTGCTCTGGGCACAGAATAGAAATGAGCATGCATGTATCTTTAGCTTGGAGTCATCAACCTAGAGTCTCTGGTTGGTTGTTTTCAAGCCACATTTACTTGGCAGGAGGTATGCAAGAAGCTTAGAGAGAGGACATAAAAAAGCCATAATCTGCACCCTACAATTTCTTATTCTGATATGCTCCTATATCTTTTTTTTTTTTCAAAATTATCTATTTCTTTCCCTTTGCATAGGCTATTTGGGAACATGTAGGTGGGAGCACTACGTGAGGCAGGCAGCCTCTAGGACGGCAGACACTCAGTAAGTTTCATCTGCTGGTATTTAATCCCTTGTGGAATACCGTCTGTTTAAGTGTGGGCTGGACCTACTGACTCATCTCTAGTGAATAGAATATGGCAAAAGTGATGAGATAACACTACTGAAGTTAGGTTATAAAAACACTATGACTTTTGTATTGCTTATTTTTTCTTTCTTAGAGACATAGCTGCCATGTTTTGAGCTGCTTTTATGGAAAGTCCCACATGGCAGGCAACTGATGTTTCTGGCAGCCTGCAGTCCTCCCAGTAAATTGTGAGTGAGTTCAGAAGCAGTTTATCCTCTAATGGATTTGATTGTGGCTCTGGCTGACAGTTGACTGGATTGTGAGAGACTCTGAGCCAGAGGCATCCAGCTAAACCATGCTTAGATTCCTGACCTGCAGAAATGGAACTCATAAATATTTATTGTCTTTAAGCCACCAAGTTTTGTGGTTTGATCATACAGCAGTGATCAAATGCTCTATGCTATATGAGTAAGAACCCCCATGGTTTCCAAAACAGTAGTGACTTAACAACAACAACAAAATGTTTCCTTTTACTTACATTGTAATCTAATGGCCCCATTCCATCCTGAATCCTGGCTGTGGGTTCCCAAAGCAGCTGTGGCAGGAGAGAGTGGCCCGGCATAGAAGATCCTGGACAAGGGTGGTGAAGGGGACATTTTAGATCACTAAGCCTGTAGATGAATTACATCCCTTCTCTTCTCATCTTTATCAGCAAAAACCAAGACACATGCCCCTCCCTAACTACAAGTGCAGCTGAGAAAAGAAGAGAAGCACAAGGATGATGGTGAGTACTGACAATCTCTGCCATGGAGAATTGACAATCTTTTCATAAGCTTTAGAAGGGTCTCTGATATCTCAGTTCTGCTTTCTTGACAATTTGCAGGTAACTTGTGCTAGTTTTTTCAGTTTGTTGATTTACTTGAAATTCTCACAGTAGGAAATTTTTCGTTTCATTTCATGTAGGTAATCAGTCCAAGAATTCCATATTGAACTCAGGTTTTCTATCCTAGAGAACTTAACTTGAAAGTAATAATCTTAAGATAGCTTCCTAGATTTTGGCATATGATGATTAAAATGCTCAATGTGTTCAGCAAGCCCTTGCTCGATGTGGCCCCAGCCTTCTTCTCTGATCTTTCCTCACTCAATGCTCCTCCGCCCCCGTGGCATTCATTCACTTTCTCACATTCTCTATTTTCTTTCTCACTTCTCAGCTGGCCCTAAAGTCATGTGATTTCTTTTCTCCTGAACTACAATTTAACATCCTTGAATCTTAACAAAATTGTTACTTCCATAGATAATCTCTCCCTGATATCTCATACCACAGCAAGTTTTCCTTTTATTCACACCAGTGAACTGATTTTTCTTTCACATTCACCATTATTGTTTGTAATTTCATGTAATTTTATAAATCTTTAACGATTATCTCTCTTTTTTAAGAATCCTGAGGTTAGAGGCCATGTCTGTTTTGCTCATGATAATGTTTTGATCCTTAACAGATATATACTACTTAAGTGCTTAATAATATGTTTGATTGACTGGACACATGAATAAATAATCTCAGACGAGTCTCACATAACCTTGTTTGTAAGTTGAGACAATTTCTAAGACACCTCAAGGACCCAACAATGTCTGCTGTAATGCAGGGACAGCCAGAGAATGGTGAGTGACATGAGGGTAAATGTAGGAATTTTCTTTAGGGAGGTACCTATTCTTTCAGTCTGAATAGCTTTCTTCTCTAATTATTACAGCTCAGAGGAATGTTTCTCTCACCACAACATGACTAAAAACACAGAAGGGGCACTTGTCTGATGTTCTCTGCGGGTAGCTAGGCAGAACACTGTCCTGTGGCAAGAATTTTGAGGGGGGCTGGATAGCCCGATGTTTTCTCTCACAAGATCAAATGATGTTCTGTTGCATTTTGTGATAAAGAAGGGGAAATGCTTGGGTAATATTGTTAAATGCACCTACTTCATTTATTTATTTTTTTCTGTTTTACTCTTTTTTTCTTAAAGAGGTCTACTCTTGATTTGTTTTATTTTCCTCTGATTATATGTGTCCCTGTTTCTATGTCTCCGATTCTGAATTTTTGTAAGTTCCATATTCAGTTGAAATGAAGTACAGCTGAGTGAGAACAAATCTGAAAAACAAACAAAAAATCACAGAATAGAAGCTTTTGTTTCTTCTTTATTGTAATATTTCTCTTCTCTATCCTGCAGCTTGTGTCCCTACTCCAGTTGCTCATCTCTACATAATCCTCAAGATAAAGAACAGTGGGAAAGTTCTAAAGACCCCATCCCAGTTTCTAACCAGGAAGGAGGGAAAGTGTCAAGTGAGGGATGAGGGTCCACTAACATTTGAGGACTTACTGAGTGCCAGGAATTGTACATACATAATCTCATTTAATTCTCACAGAGGACCTATTCTATAGGTAAATGGCATTAACCGCCACCTTCCCCTGCCACCCACCCATTTTCTAGATGAAGAACCTGGGGTTTAGAGAGGCTAAGCCTTCTGTCCACAGTTAAACCAGGGGTCTGTGACAGAGCTGGAATTTAAATTTAAATGTAGATTTGACTCCAAAACCCATATGATTCTCACCTCAGTTACTTGTAGGAAAGAAACATGAAATGTGCAGAATAAAACTCAACATGAGGTAAATCTCTTTCCAGCTGATCAGGTAATACAACAGTAGTATTAGAGTGAAGTTTCACATCTTATTTCAGTTGCAGTGGATTTTCTAATTCCAAAAATGTTTAAAAAATTCACTAGGGCCATAAATCTGTGTTTTTGCTTAGGAAAAAAAAAATAGAAACAACATAAAAGATAAACTTAAAACACACAATTGCGGTGCCGACACAGAGATGAACTGGGAATTGTGTTTTGCCAACACATCAGTGGCCATCTGTGCTTCAGATTTTCCAAATGAGTTTTTGTATTTACTTGCTCTCGTGGCAAAACCTCTCAGAACACTCCTTGGTCATTTAAAAATCCATGTTGACACAAGCTTTTCTGGAGTTGCCTGTAATTCCATAGTAACCAAGAGCCTCTCCTAGATGTTTTCTTGGCTTTATTCATCTGTTTGCCCTTCATTTTAGAAATCTGCAACAGTGTTGGTTTTGCATAATCTCAATTCTTTCATTATGCCCAGAGGCCTAAAGTGTGCAGAGTATTGGGGAATACTCAGCCAAATTGAATGAAAAAATTGAGGCAATTATCTGAAAATACACATGAGAACCTGTTATCACTCAGAATGAAAGGTGACTGTCTTCAAATTTCTGTTTCATTTGGACTAAGAAGACTTAAAGAGATTGCAATCTTTCCCTTCTCATGCATAAATCATTGAGTTACACATTTGCAAGGAGGAAGGTGTCACTGAAGTACTTGTTTAAAAATAAATATTGCTTTTCACAGAAACACTAAATTCGTTCTCCAGGGAGCTGTAGTCATGGCAATGACACTTCAGAACTAAAATCGACAGTACTTTCTTTGATGAAGTTAGTTATTGCATGCTTCACATAAATAAACATAATTTGTCTATTTATATTTAAACCATCAAATTATGTTTTTGGACATTATTGTCTACAGTTCATAAGTTTCTTCTCCTTGAAAATATCTGTGATTTCTTCTTATCTGATCATACTGTGACATTGCATTATGAGTAGATCAGTGACTCAATACAATACTCATTGGTTTTATCTGACAAAAAAAGTTTGACATAGTTAATAACTATTTTGTCAGATAAAACTGATGGGCCTTAAATTTAAGATGCTTTTCTTTCATATTTGTAGGTAGGTGGTAATAGTTTATTTAACACACTGTTTGCACAGTGAGAATCACACTTTTAGGTTTTTTTTTTTCAGGTAAGAAAATTTCTCAGATTTTGAATATTTTCCCCTGGTTATACATTTTTGAAATGTTTTCCAAACATCCCTAGTTCAAAACATCCCTAATTCAAACATTGCTAATTCAAACATCCCTAATTCAAAATTTGCAAAGAATACAATTAATGTGTTGCATTCCATGACTGAAGAATCTTTCCCTGGTTATACATTTTTGAAATGTTTGGAGAACATTTCAAAATGAAGGAGAATACAGACATCCCCAATTCAAAATCTGCAAAAAATGCAATTAATGTGTTCCATATTCATGTATACCTCATAGAGCTCTTAAAATGCGTGCACCTACATGCCCTGTTTTTCACATTTAACATATATTGAGTATTTTTCATCAATGCTGTCTTTTAAAAATCTGACTTATAATAACTGAATATACCACTTTGTGTCCTATATGTTTTATAATGTATTTAATAACATACTCTATAAAATTTGACTTTGACTTGTAGATATATATTCTTTATAAATTATTGTTTCTATTTGTATAATTGTTTTTATATTTTTTTAAAAGAAAAGTGAGAATAATTTGGTAGTTTGGAAGTTTTCTTATGGCTTGATCTTTTAGAAAATACGGCCAAAAATACCAATGATGTATTTTTTCCACTTTCTTCTGAAACATTATTTCATTTATCTTATCTTTAATAAAAGATAATTAGGTTTTTACTTAGTAAAGAAAACTGCCAATACCTGTGGTATCAAATAACACCTTTATTTAAAAACATTGAGTGTAAATAAGATAATAATGTTGAGACTTTTTATATATAATAGATTTCCCATAATCCTACAGCATAATTCATAACACTAATACTGTTTGATTGCTTTGTGTAGTTCTCTTCTCCACCTAAGATTTTATTAGGTAACTTTCTTTTTAGGAATTGAAATAATAAGCACTTTTATTCACTATTATCAGTTTTTCTGTTTTGAGCTTTTGGTTCCAAAGGAAGGAGACTGTGCATTTTCTGAAGGCCATGCTGGGTCTCTCCCAAGGTATGAGGGTAAGTAGTAAGCATGTGCCGAGTCCTCCTCTGCTCTCCCTCCTCCACCCACCACGCTGCTCTTCTGGAGCTCTTAGCACAGGGACAGCTGCTCTGGTACAGCTGGAGGAAAATGGATGTCTACAAATGGACTGTTTGCCTAGCAAACACTTCTGCTTGTTTTTAGCACCTGTGGTTTAGATCCTCAATAACAGAAAAGAAAGCATTCCTGTTGTAAGTAAGTTTTAATAGTCAGTATCTTTAAGACCCTAAGACAATTAGCTGCTATTGCTTAGAATTTACTAATGACACCACTTAATTACTTGGACTATGCTGATGACTACTAATGACTTTATTATTTTTAAAGTTTTGTCATTATCTGTAAGTGCTTAAGAAGAAGAAGAAAAAGAAAAGTAAAGAGAATTCCATATCTCTCCATTTATCTCCACATTTGCTATAGAGTCTGGGTATAGAAGCAGAAAACGGTATGTATAATGAATAATGACAGCACCAACACGGGAGGCTGAAAATTTTACTTTCACTTAGTTTCACATTTGACTGTGCTTAGGACTTTCTCAAAGGAGTCACCTATAAATTTGGTGGCTACCCACCTTTGATAGACACTGCCGCTTATTGGATGAGCCTATAAATAGGCCTGTTTGAACAAGCAAAATTCCAGGAGAAGTTGCAGAGCAGGTGATTTAGAGGAGTGGTCAGAGGAGATGAGATGGAGTAGGAGTGAAAGGGTGGTCCAAAGGGAATCTCACGTGGAACAGGACAAAAGGCGAGAGTGTAGGTCAGAGCCAGACACAACAGTGTCGGTAAATATCAGGTGAATAAATGCATGATGATTTTGTTTGAGATCTTATTTTCAACTGTTCTCTTTGGCTTCTGTACTGTTTACTGTTAGATTCAGTGGAACATAACTGATGAGAAAGATTGCGAATAAACCACCCCCATTTAATTAATCCCATGCTGGTTTTGCTGATGATCTTTTACCCACCAAGTGTCCTCTTCAGCAAGGTTGGGCAAAATACAGAGTAATGAATTTAGCATAGCTTCTGTTAACTTGCCAACTATGTACCATATTTTTTCCCTCTTAATTGTCAGATTTTTTTTCAATGAAGATTAACAAGGCGTTACTAATTTATAGAATGGTTTTATCATGCTTTTAAATGTTAATTTGCATTGACTAAAATGAAACTAGGGTCATCACTTTTCCTTTGATAACGTTCTTCCTTAACAGCTATTTGCATCAACCCATGTTGACTGGATATGTCTTACTTTTCTAAAACTGAGCATATTTGAAATATATTTTGGGATTCTTGGCTTTATTGAAGGGTTTGGAGGCATCCTTTATCCCTATGTATTTTATATTCTGTTGAAAATCTCAGAAACATATGTTACAGGGGTAGAACACAGATAATTTATATAATCAGAACATTTTCTCAGCAGGCATGAAATATATTATACTATCTCTGGGCAGTATGGTTGTTTATAGTTAAAGGTTGCAAAAAACTCAAATATTCTAGTATTTTCTTTTATCTCTTTCTAAATCACCTTTGGCTTTTTCTATTTTATTTCAGCTGTGTTTGTACTTAGTGTTGGCTAATAGAGCACCTGCCATGTGAACATGTAGACAGAATTTTACCTTTTCATTTAATCCAAAAAGCATGCCAATGTAAAAAGGTAATTGCAGTTTTGAAAGAGTGATATTCAAGTATCTAATATAAGTTTAGTAGTAAATTTAAAATACAGTTGATGGGCTTAGCAAATGACTACTCATTCATATTCCAGTTGCTGTTATATGTAAGATGCAGAGGCCAGAGAATGCAGTAGAAGCCTGGTAAAGGTAGGATTTTTCTGTGTCTCAACAGTTAAGGCAGATACTATTCTTTTCTTTCTTACTATTATTCCAGGAAGTCATGGATTTTCATGGATTGGGTGAAGAAGATATATAGCTGCATACATAGGACTGACTGGGGTGTTTTAAAAATTGTGTTGGAGAACAATTGGGCTAATAAAATATATTTTCTTAATAAGAGATTTTCAGCATGAAATGTTTAAATATTGAGCTGATAATCAGCCTCTTGAAGCTAACTTCCTTCCTTCCTTTTCTTCTTTCCCTCCCTCCCTCCTTCTTTCTTTTATTATTCCTTCCTTCCTTCTTTCTTTCATGTGGATTCTTACATAATTATTTTATACTATGGATTATAATCCAATACTACTTTGTTAATTTTGTTGCTCAAATTGTTCCCTGATTTGACCATTGATAGTTGTCAGTTGGGTGTTCTGTCCGTTTGACATGTCACCAATATTGTTTTTGTTTTTATAAGCATTGTATACTTTGTGCCTCATATTGCATATTTACTACCCCAATTGCATAAATAGTCATTTATCCAAGGAACACTGATTCCCTTTATTAGAAAATGGTATAAGAAACCGAGATCTGGGTACTAGGGATTCATTACTACTGGGATGACCATGCTTCCAGGCCAAATCAAATGAAAGAATAAGAAAATATATGTGTATATCCTAGTCTATTAGGGCTGCTATAAAAGAGATCACAACCTCACTGGCTGGCTTACAAAACAACATTTTTTTTCCCCCTCACAACTTTGGAAGCCAGATGTCCCAGATCAAGGTACTGTGAAAAGAAAATAAATATTGGTGCCCCCAAATCACTAAGCTAGAGGGAAAGTCAATCTGGAAACTGCTTGGGGCAAACATGCCTCCCATTCTATTCAAAGTCACCCCTCTGCTCAGTGAGATAACTGCATCTCTGGTTGTCTCCTTTGGAAAGGCTAATCAGAAACTCAACCAATGGTTTGTCTCTCATCTACCTGTGACCTGGAAGCCCCTTCCCTACTTGGAGTTGTCCTGAGACTTTCCAGACCAAACCAATGTTCATCTTACATATGCTGATCAATGTCTCATGTCTCCCTAAAATGTGTAAAACCAAGCTGTGCACTGACCACTTTGGGCACATGTTGTCAGGACTTCCTGAACCTGTGTCAAGGTGTACGTCTTCAACCTTGGCAAAATAAACTTTCTAAATTAACTGAGACCTGTCTCAGACATTGGAGGGTCACAGTACCATCAGGGTTGCTTTCTTATGAGGCCTCTCTCCCTTGATTTGCAGATAAGCACTTTCTTGTTTTGTCCTCACATGGCCTTTCCTCTGCATATGTAGAGGAAGAAAGATCTCTGGTGACTCTTCCTCTTATAAGGAGACTAATTTTATTAGATTAAAGCCCTATATTTATGACTTCCCTTAACTTTTATTACATTTTTTGGGTCTGCCTTCACATGCAATCACACTGGGGTTAAGTTTATAACATATGAATTACATTTGTTGGAAAAGTATACAATCCAATCTATAAGAACTAGCCTGTATATATTCAAAAGTGTTTTTATGGGTAGCCATGTGTTTCTATATCAAGCCAAACATGACATCATACTGATGTTATTTATCTAGTGCATTTTTTCATATTAGACATTATAATTTTAATCTCTGGATGTTTGATTTGGATATTTTTAAACATATTTTATTTTCTACTTAACTTTTTTGAACAGATGAAATGTGGCTATATTAATAATTTTAGGGTATTTTTCTAATTTTATATCTGTCAATTCTGGGTCAGTTTCAACGGATTGTTCTTCTCATTCTAGCATGTGTTTTCCTGTTTGTTTGCCTACCTAATAATCTTTAGTTAGGTGCCAGACCTTGTGAATTTTACCTTTTTGAGTGTTGAATACTTTCATATTCCTAGAGATATTTTTGAGCTTTGGTCTGGGATACTGCTGACTTATGTGGAAACAATTTCATTCTTTTAGGTCTTATTTTCAAGATTTATTAGGTGGGTTGAGATCAATGAACACTCTAGGGCCAATTATTTCCATTAATTAAGAACTTCCTAAGTAGGCTACCCAATATACTATTGTTTAAGGGTTTTTCTTCTCTTTCTGCTTAGAATAGGCACTATTTAGAGTTCTGAGTGATCAGCGGGCATGTGAGCATTTTAAGCGATTCTTTCCACAGTTTTGAAGAGTTACTTCAGATGCATGCTTGTGCACCACACATCATGTGTACTGCATTATGGGGGCTCTCTGAAGCTCTTTAGGATCTTCTCCTGTGAAGTTGTCTTCTTTCTAGTACATTAACCTGTGAAATTTAGCCCATCTTGGTCTCCCTGTATTCTCAGATATATCTGATCAGTTCATTGAGTCTTCTAGGGTCTGACCGACTTATTTTATCATGCATTGTGACCTGAAATTCTCTCAAGAAATCAATTTTATCAATTTTGGAGCTTACTTAATTTCTTATTCCTCAGGGAACATTTTATTCTTTCTTTCTTTCTTTTCTTTTCTTTCTTTTTTCTTTTGAGAGAGAGAATCTCGCTGTTGCCCCAGCTGGAGTGCATTGGTACAATCTCAGCCCAATGCAACCTCCACTTTCCAGGTTCAAGCGATTCTCGGCCTCCAAAGTAGCTGAGATTACAGGCATGCATTATCATGCCTGGCTAAATTTGTTGGTATTTTAAATAGAAATGGGGTTTCGCCACGTTGATCACACTGGTCTCAAACTCCTGGCCTCAAGTGATCCCCCTAGTTTGGCCTCCCAAATTGCTGGGATTACAGATGTGAGCCACTGCACCTGGCCCTCAGAGAGCATTTTATTTCATTGCTTGATGTCCAGTGCCTTGAAAGCTGATGTTCTGTATCTGTTTTGTTAGGGCTGTTTATTTGTTTCAGCTGGTAGGGTAGATTCAGTCCCTGTTACTCCACCTTGACCATAAGCAGAAGTTCTATACCATATTTTCTTATTTTCTTGCTTTGCCTGTATTTGTTGCACACCTCAATAAATATGCCAATTTATTTAATAAATTTAACTCATCATTTTTCTTGTCATTTCCTTCTACTTATTCTTTAAATATACTAGCCACTGCCTTCCTGAAAAATTATTTTTCTCCTCCCTTGGCTTCACCCTCTAGCCACCATCTGATCCTTGTCCTTCATATCTCAGATGTGCATTTTGAAAGAAACATCTATTCGAACTGCCTCCACATTCCTGTCTTCCCAACTTTCTTCAGAATAATCTGCCTAGTGCATGATCCACACAGATGAATTCTTCCTGGCTAAGATTATTAATGACTTTTATGTCAAAAAATCTAACTAACAATTTTCAGTTTATATCAAGTTTTGTGCTATATTTCATGTGGTAGCCTTTTATACCTTCTCTAAAAAGTATAAAATTTTAATGATGGAGCTAAGAAAACAACTTTAGTAAATCAAAAGCCACAATAGGTGAGAAATGTGATATATAATATTAATGTTTTAAAGTAATATACTAACCTGTACATGCATGCAGTGAGAACATGTGGTGTTTGTTTTTCTGATCCAGCATTAGCTTTCTGAGGATGATGGCTTCCAATTCCAACCATGTACCTGCAAAGACATGATTGCATTACTTTTTATGGCTGCATAGTATTTCATGTTGTGTATATGTACCACATTTTTTTATCCAGTCTGTTTTTGATGGCATTTTGGTTGATTCCACGTATTTGCCATTGTGAATACTGCTGCAATGAACATACACATACATGTATTCTTATAATAGAATGATTTATAATCCTTTGGGTACATACCCAGTAATGGGATTGCTGTGTCAAATGATATTTCTACCACTAGGTCTTTGAGGAATCAGCACAGTCTCTTCCACAATGGTTGAACTAACTACATTCCCGCCAACAGTGTAAAAGCATTCCTATTTCCCCACAGCTTCACCAGTATCTGTTGTTTCTTGACTTGTTAACTGACTGGCATGAGAGGGTATCTCAGTGTGGTTTTGATTTGCATTTCGTTAAAGATCAGTGATGTTGAGCTTTATTTTCATGTTTGTTGGCCACATAAATGTATTCTTTTGAGAAGTGTCTGTTCATGTCCTTTGATCTCTTTTTAATGGGGTTTTTAACTTTTTTCTTGTAAATTTGTTTAAGCTCCTTGTAGATTCTGAATATTAGACCTTTGCAATGGATAGATTGCAAATTTTCTACATTCTATAGGTTGTCTGTTCACTCTGATGATAGTTTATTTGCTGTGCAGAAGCTCTTAATTTACTTAGATACCATTTGTCAACTTTTGCTTTTGTTGCAATTGTTTTTGATGTTTTTGTCATAAAATCTTTGTCCATGTCTATGTCATAGTTGCATTGCCTAGATTTTCTTTCCTCTAACATTTTTGTAGTTTTGAGTTTCACATTTAAGTCTTTAATCCATCTGGAGTTAATTTTTGTACAAGGTATGAGGAAGAGGTCCAGCTTCGTTTTTTTTTTTTTTTTTTTTTCATATGGCTAGCCAGCTCTCCCAGCACCACTTAATAAAGAGGGAATGAACAACATGTACTGGGGCATGTCATGGTGGGAGGTGCCAGGAGAGGGAGAGGCCAGGATAAATAGCCAATCCATGTGGGATTTAATACTTAGGTAATGAGTTGATAGGCACAGCAAACCACCATGGTGCATGTTTACCTATGTAACAAACCTGCATCTCCTGCACATGCATCCTGGAACTTAAAATCAAATTAAACAATATTTAAAAAATAATCAATCTATGTGGTCCAAATCACCAAATTTGTGGTAACTTGTTAGGGCAGTGTATTAGTCCATTCTCACATTGCTTTGAAGAAATACCTGAGACTGGGTAACTATAAGAAAAAGACATTAAATTGACTCGCAGGTCCACATGGCTGGGGAGGTCTCAGGAAACTTACAACCCTGGTGGAAGGGGAAGCAAACATGTCCTTCTTCACATGTTGGCAGAAGAGCAAAGTACAGAGCAAAGAGGAGAAAAACCCCTTATAAAACCATCAAATCTTTTGAAAACTCACTCACTATCATGAGAATAGCATGGGAGAACCACCCCCATGATCTAATCATCTCCCATGAGATCCCTTCCCTTATGTGTGGGGATTACAATTTGAATTGCAGTTCAAGATAAGATTTGGGTAGGGACAAAGAGCCAGATTATATCAGGGAGCAAAAGAGAATACATCAACCTTTAGTAGGGTTACTACAATGATTCTACTATCTTGGTTGCAGAAAAATCTTCAAAGAATTAAATCTCTTTACTCAGTGTCACATACAAGACCCCGCAAACTCATCTCTACCAACTACTCCAGCTGCATTTTTTACCATTTCTAAAATTATATCCTGCAATAGCCTTATAAAAATAGTTATGTTCTTTGGTATACAGATTTGTTTCCATGTAATTTCCTCTGTTTAGAAAATCCTTTCAGCTTTTCTGCACATTTATAATCTTGTATCAGGAGTTGGATCACAGTTTGTCTGCTGTGTGTATAACCAGTATTTCCTCCATGGGCATTCTTATTGCTGCATCCTCTCAAACTCCATTGCAATCTGTGGAAACCCACATATTAGCACTTATTTACATACATCATGACTTTTAATCATTTATTTTCCTCAGTAGGCTAAAGTCCATGAGAAAAGATGGTTCTCAGAAAACTGAAATGAAGAAAACACAGACTCAAAATTAAGGTGACTGTTCACTAAAAGCACTAAGATTCAATGGCTCAGCTGAATGTCATCTTCTAATAGAGTGTTTGATAAACATAATACAATGTCTTTTAGAATGCTTGGAAAAATTGATTCTTAAATATTGTATTCTCAATTTTCAAATGTATCCGTGTATAGAAAACAGCATGTCTTGTATCTAATGTGATTTGGTAGTGCATTGACAGATCTTGTTTTATATATAAACTCTAATGTCAAATGAATTAATCCATGGTAAGACTAGAAATTAGAGACATTTAGATGTGCCTGATATCTCACTATGGACTTAGTGCTTGGGGAATTTAGGTGATAATATTTTTTTAATTTTATGTTGATCCTGCTTAAACATATGAAATGAAATTTGTCTCTTTACCATTGATAATTTTGCCTGACAGAATATTTCTGGACATAGCTCCCAGAAAGTTTAACATTGATCTTTGCATGATCACATTAACCTCTCAGTTTGAGGAAACACAGATTAATTCCTCAGTCTGAGGGGTTAATGTTTCCATGCAAAAAAAAAAATTGAAACTTAAAATTTCTCCTCTCAATATACTATGTGATTCCATTTATCTGAATTCCAAAAACTGCAAAATAACCTAAAATGAGCAAAATTATGATGTGGTACCCCAAAGAAGGAACTGTAGATTGATTAGCAAGGGATAAGAAAACTGACTGGAGTATGGAACGATTTAGCAACCCCAAAGTGACCAACGACATTAGTGAAGTTACTTTATTGTAGTTATTTCCTCTCTCTTTTCAATATTTTCTTTTCGGAATTGGTGTTGACCTTAAAGCATAACAATGAGGAGAGTTTCACTGATTAGTTGTCCTTGTCTAAACCTTTCACATTTTTTCACTTTTCTTCATTATATTAGTTTCATAACACTGTGCACATCTGTACATAATAAATACCGTAGAAATACTAATCCAGTTTGGTGTGTTACAAGTATAAAACAAAAATAGAAATAAATTTATCATCTCTTTATCATTAACAATGTTAATTTAAAAAACATCTTTCAGTGATCCTTTTTATGATTGTTTGAAGCAATACAATGCCACATAACTTCACTCATTTCCAAAAAACTATCTAAGTTATCTCCCTATATTCTAAGAGTGTGCTTTAGAAAACTGAAATAGGAAACTAGATGCCTTGAAGTTTTATATTTGCTATTGCAAATTCAGGTAATTAAACCAATAAATTTAAAGCAAAGTTAAAGAAGGTGATAATGAGTTTGCTCATAGTAATATAAACTAATCGTGTTGAGAAGGAATGTGCAGTAACTAAAATGATTCAACAGTTCTAATTAAGGCAGTAGTGAAAAATGCAATTACAGGCAGAATGCCGAATGACCTAATTTTTCCTCCCGTTCCCACTTTTGAAGTAGCTTCAGCAAATGAGTTGCCCTCTTTTCCATGTTTATTTTATAAACCGTGGTGATTAAAACTTAAAATGCAAGTGAAGAAACTTCATAACACACAAGTCATTTAAAACACCAATGTCTGATTACCCAGGAGTGTGCTTTGTATTGAATTAAATAATATATTGCTGTGTTGCTGAGTAGGCTATTAATCATACATATAAAATTTCTAATATGTAATCTTTTGGCGTTTGAATTCTAAGTTAAATTCAGTGTAATTGTTCTAGATAGGTCCTCTTTGTTCTCACTTGGAGTTAATTAAACCCAATATGATCACATGAAATTGAGCGATAGTTAAAACTACAAAATACTTTGTTCAAAAGAGAAATCTTTAACAGAAGGCATACTAAGGAGTCATTTGGTTTAGTACATAGTTTCATTACTTTTTCAAAGGTACTATTGTCAATGTTGACCATTTTAGACCCTGGTTCTATAAGTATTTTCAAATGGATTACAAATCACACGGAAAGAAACAGAATGAAACAGAAGGAAGGACAAGAATTATCAAACTGTAGACTCCCAGAAGCATGATGAGAGTCTTTTCAAAGTCATCAGGTCTAACCTTCATGCAAAGAGGTAACTTTGCTACACAGCGTTGGAAGAACTTGTTTGCATTTCCACCATCAATTGGCTCATTTAAATTCCTAAGGACAGGACTAAGTCCTTTTAGGTTTATGAGTTTAGATGTTTATTTTTCTGTAGTAAAAGTTAGGTTGTTCTTGCCTAAACGGGGATAGTAGGGATTTGGATAAAAGGTGTACCTACTCAATAAATATTTTTAAATGGTATAGGATAATATAATTTAGGACATCAGAACTGAATGGAAAATAGAGCCAGAAGTAAGTTTTTAGTTTTATCTTGTCTATATTTAACTTCAGTGGCTTGTTTTTTCTTGAAGTGATTTTCACGTAAGTTTTTTAGACAGTATGGGGCTGGATCTCTTTTTTTGGAGGCCAAATAAATGTGAGGCATTTACTCTGCAGTCTGTGGAAGCAATAAACACTGAGAGAATAACATAAAAGATGGAATATTCACTCCTCTTTCTTCTTAAGAGAACTCATTTATTCAAGCTTGTATCACAGCACCAAGCATAGTTCTTAGTAGAGTGTGAAAGATAAATAATCTAGTTTACAGAATACCACCTCTTCATTACCAGGAAACTGTGCAGTGTCCAAATATGTTTCAAAAGCCACTTCCTGCTTTTTAAAATAAAAAATATAGCAAGCATTCTTTAAATTCTAAAAACGTGATATTTGACTGGATGGTAAGGAATGAGAGATAATGAAAAGTTGGCCTTTGTGGGCTATTTTGCTACAGTAGAATATACAGAATTCATAGATTGATTTAACATCTCTTTATGAGAAGCTCAGTCAGACCCCAGTCGGTCAGCATAAAATGAAAACATTCTAGTTCCTTTCATTTTTTCTATTTCTTTTATGATCATTAAGCAAAAAGTTTACTGTAGAAAAACTTAAAAACACAAGAGTACAAAAGAGATAATAAGTTTCTCATAATCAAACAAGCCAGAAATAACACCTTTTAATAAAATCTACCTCTAAGGCATATATACCACTATATAAACAGGTGTATGAAAACGGTACCTGGCATTTAAGAAACATGTAGTGAATATGGCTATTATTATTAAACAGTAATTACTATTATGATTATAATTTTAAATTATGAGATTATATGGACTCTATGGATTGTCATACTTCATACAAATTCTCCTACTTTTTGACAGTTATGGTTTATACTATGTGCTAGTAATATTTTAATGCATAAATCTTTCTACATCTCAAAATATGACTCTAAGTTTATAGAAGTGAAAATACTTGGTTAAAACAAAATAGCATTTTAAAATCATGTTTCTCTATATTGCAAACTGTCCACAATCTATAAACTGTATATACTTTATTTATTATTGTTATTGTCATTTTATTTTATTTTAGATTCAGAGGTACATGTGCAGGTTTGTTACATGGGTGGATTGCATAATGGTGAAGTTTGGGCTTTTACTAAACCCGTCACCCAATTAGTGAACATTGTACTCAAATAAGTAAATTTTTTTTTTTTTGAGATGGAGTCTCACTCTGTTTCCTACTCTAAAGGGCAGTGTAGCAGTCTTGGCTCACTGCAGCCTCCACCTCCTGGGTTCAAGCAGTTCTCCTGCCTCAGCCTTCCACATGTCACCACATCCAGCTAATTTTTTGTATTTTTAGTAGAGACGGGGTTTCATTATGTTGGCCAGGCTGGCCTCGAACTCCTACTCAGATGATCCACCCACCTCAGACTCACAAAGTTCTGGAATTACAGACGTGACCACAGTGACCAGCCCCAATAAGTAATTTTTTAACCGTTGCCCTGTTTACTCCACTTTTGGAGTCCCCAGTGTCATCTTTATGTCCATGTGTACCCACTATTTAGCTACTGCTTATACACGAGAATACGTGGAGTTGGACTTTTGATTTCTGAGTTACTTTGTTTAGGATAATGGCTTCCATATTCATCTATGTTGCTGCAAAGGACACCATTCTTGTATGGCTTCTTAGAATTCCATTACACTTGCTTATCCAGTCCACCATTTACGGACATTTAAGTTGGTTCCATGACTTTGCTTTTATGAATGGTGCTACAATAAATATACAAGTGGATGACTTTTTAATAAAATTATATTTATTTCTTTGGGTAGAGAGTAGCAGGATTGTTGGGTCAAATGGTAGTTCTATATTTAGTTCCCTGAGAAATCCTCATACTGTTTTCTGTAGGAGCTGAACTAATTTAAATTACCACCAACAATGTGTAAGAATTCACTTTTTTATGCATTTTTGACAATGTCTGTTATCTCTGTGATTTTTTAATAATAGCCATTTTGACTGGAGTGGATGGTATGTATCGTGGTTTTGATTTGCATTTCTCTGATGATTAGTGATGTGGAGCATTTTTTATATGTTTCTTGGCCACTTTTATGTCTCTTTTTGAGATGTGTTTGTTCCTGTCCTTCGCCTACTTTTTAGTGGGGCTATTTGCTTTTTTCTTGCTGATTTGCTTAACTTCCTTATAGATTCTGATATTAGCCCTTTGTTGAACGCACAGTTTGCAAATCTTTTCTCCCATTCTGTAGGTTGTCTGTTTATTCTGTTGGTTATTTCTTTGGTTTTGAAGAAATTCTTTAGTTGAATTAAGTCCTATTTGTCTATTTTTGTTTTTGTTGCATTTGTTTTTGAGATTGTGGTCAAGAATTCTTTGCCCTAGGCCAAAATAGTATTTCCTAGTTTTTTTCTAACATTTTTATACTTTGAGTTCTTATATTTAAATCTTTAATTCATCTTGATTTAGTTTTTGTATATGGTGAGAGGTAGGGATAATCCAGTTTTATTCTTCTGCAAATGGCTAGCCAGTTTTGCCGC
This sequence comes from Saguinus oedipus, assembly GCA_031835075.1. Taxonomy (NCBI): domain Eukaryota; kingdom Metazoa; phylum Chordata; class Mammalia; order Primates; family Cebidae; genus Saguinus; species Saguinus oedipus. Next base: position 182,680,780 of record CM063171.1, read on the forward strand.
ACTGTTTATTGAACAGGATGGCCGTTCACTATATATTTTTGTTGACTTTGTTGAAGATCAGTTGGTTGTATGAGTGTGGCTTTATTTCTGAGTTTTCTATTCTGTTGCATTGATCTGTGTGTGTGTGTGTGTGTGTTTTTTTTTTTTTTTTGCACCATTATGCTGTTTTGGTTACTATAGCATTGCAGTGTAGTTTGAAGTCAGATAATGTAATGCCTCTGGCTTTGATCTTTTTGCTGAGGGTATCTTTGGCTATTCAGCCTCATTTAGGGTTCTATATGAATTTTAGAATAGATTTTTCTAATTATGTGAAAAATGATGTTGGTAATTTGAGAGGAATATTGTTGAATCTGCAGAATACTTTAGGTGGTATGCCCATTTAAATGATACTGGTTCTTCCTATTCACAAGCACGGGATATTTTCCCACTTGTTTATGTCATCTCTGATTTCATTCAGCACTGTTTTGTAATTCTCCTTAGAGAGGTCTTTCACCTCCTTGGTTAAATGCATTCCTAGGTATTTGTGTGTGTGTGTGACTATTGTAAATGCGAGTGAGTTCTTGAGTTGGTTCTTAGTTGGAGCTTTGTTGTCGCATAAAAATTTAATTGATTATTGTGCATTAAATTTGCATCCTAAAATATTATTGATATTGTTTATTCGGTCTAGGACTCTTTTGAAGGAATCTTTGGGATTTTCCAGGTATAAGATCATGTCATCTGTGAACAGAGATAATTTGATTTCTCTTTTTTTCAGTTGGATTCCTTTTATTATTTACTCTTGCCTGATTGTTCTGGCTAGGACTTCCAGTACAATGTTGAATAGGAGTGATGAGACTGGGCACCCTTCCTTGTCTTATTCCAGTTCTTAAGGGGACTGCTTTCAACTTTTCTCCATTCAGTATGATGCTGGCTGCAGGTTTGTCACTTTGAGCCTGCATTGGTTTCCCTAGAAAATGTTGGGCATTATCCCTCGGGAAAAAACTTCTTTAATATCTATGGATAAAAATAGTTACATATTTCCTAAATTTGTGTTTATGCCATCTGTTTTTCATTTTATTTCCCAGTTGCTGGTCACATGTATTTTTCCTCTCTTTTAATATTCTACTTAAAAAATTGCCATTTTAAAGTTAATTTGTATTAAAGGTTGTCTTTATGTATAAAACTCTTACATTTTTTCTTAGCTTTTTATTTGACTTTTAAATTTAAAAATTATAAATTTCTAAGTTTTATGTACTCAAATACTCTGTACATATATTTAAGGACACACACACACACACACACACACACACACACACACAGAAAGTCAAATAAAGTCTTTGTTCTTGAACACACCTCTAATATCTTATCATTAGGGAATTTGATTTCACTGCTTTATCTGTAGGTTTTATTTATTTTTTGGTAGTTTCTAAGATAAACTGAAGAGCAGATAGTCAAATCACAATTTAGGAAAACCAGAGATCCTACTAAATATTAAGTTTTACTAATTATTTTAAGAATACCAGTAATCACGAGGCACAAGAAATGCAGGAAGAATCAACACCGGTTCTCACATCCTTCTTTTTGCCACCTCACTATACACTGTTACAGAATAACATGTGAGATCTGTAAGCTGCATATGCTTACTCAGAAAAGAGAGTTTGCCTTAGTCCATTTGGGCTATTATAAAATATCCCATAGATTGGGTAACCTCCAAACAACAAAAATTTAATTTCTTACAATCCTGGGAACTGGAAAGTCCAAGATCAAGGTACTAGCATATTGGAGGCCTCGTGAGAGCCAGCTTTCTGTTTTGTGGATGGTTCCTTCACATGGTGGAATGTTTAAATAAGCTCTCTGGGTCCTATTTTATAAGGGCACTAATACCGTTTGTGCGGGCTCTGCTCTCATGACTTAATCACCTGTCCAAAGATCTCATCTCCTAATACCATTAAGTTGGTGGGGGAGGTGAGTGGAGGGGATGTGGAAGAGAATTTCAACATATAAACATTGGGGTAACACAAGCGATCACACCATAGCAGAGTTATTTTGACTTTTAAATATTTCCATTTTATACTCTGAAAGTTACATAGCTTATGTGACATTTTACTAGGAGCCATATGCCATAGATCCATTGATACAAGTTTTGCTTACCAGATACAAACTTAAAAAGACCAAGCACATTTTGCTAAAGTAGTCCAGACATTAGGGCACTCCTTCTAGCATATACTGTCAGAGTCTTTTAAAAGAGTCATTAGCGATTTTTTTCAAGAAATGTTGATTGTGTTAACTTTTATTTTTCTTCAACCACGTAACTGTATTGTGGAATTAATCCTTGAGATCGGCCAGGTGCAGTGGCTCACACCTGTAATCCCAACACTTTGGGAGGCCAAGTCAGGTGGATAACTAGGACCAGAGTTCAAGACGAGCCTGATCAAGATGGTGAAACTCGGTTTCTACTAAACATGCAAAAATTAGCTGGCATGATGGCATGCTCCTGTAATTCCAGCTACTCAGGAGGCTGAGGCAGAGAATTGCTTGAACCTAGGAGGCAGAGGTTGCAGTGATTCGAGATCGCGCCACTGCACTCCAGCCTGGGCAACAGAGTGAGACAGCTCCATCTCAAAAAGAAGAAAAAAAAAATCCTTGAGATGACCTAGCCCTGTCCAACACCTTAACTGAAACTTTTTGAGAAACTCAGCAGAAGGAACACAGTCAAATTATGCCCAGATTCTGATCTACAGAAAATATGAGATAATAAATGTCTGTTGAACTAAGTGGCTAACTGTTGAGGTAAGTTTTTACACAGCAATAGATAACTGATACATATTTTGGAACCTAGAAGTAAGAGTGTTGCCAAAAAATATGGGAGTGACTAAAAATGTGGGAGTGGCTTTCTATCCAGGCAAAAGAAAGAGGCTGAAGTTATTTTGAGGAGCTCATTAGAGAAAACCTAAATTGCCTTGGACTGTTAGTAGAAGTCTGGACTTTAAAGATGCCGTCAGAGAGAGCTCAAAAACAAGTTACCAAGATGTTATTGGAAACAGGAGAACAGGGGAATCTTCGATATGCAGCAACAGAAAGTTTACCCACACGATCCCCTGCAGGAACGTGAAATGTAGAAAGTGTGTCTAATGAACTGTGTGATGGAGCTAAGATGATTTCCAAGCAACATGTTGAAGGTGCTGCCTGATTTCTTCTTCCTGTCTATGGTAAGGGGAGCATGACATTGAGAGGAAGCTTGCTGAAAATAAGGAGCCAAAACTTGATGGTTTGGGAAATTTTTGACGTCTTTAATTTTCAAGTGATGCTAAAATTACAATGTGTCTTTTGATTAATTTCAGGGTATTACTTAAAAAGCATGACCTAAAGATGAATCTGAGCATGTGACTGTAACATCTTTGGGAAGCTATCAGAAAGATTAATGGCAGTTCCCCAGAGGAGTTTTTGATCACCACAAGACGTTTTAAAGAGAAGTTTAAGGGCTTTTATTTAAGAAATGTGTAAGAAAGATTTTTGTCTAATGGAATAAACCCCAATAAGATTCACAGGAGGCCCACAAGGTGACAGTACCTAGTGAAAAGAGATTGGTGGATTCCCTTACACTCCCACAATTACACTGCCAGTAAGCCACATGAGAAAATTACTCAGCTGAGAACAAGTGTTACCTTTCATGAAAAAGAAATGACTCAGGTGGCAGATCTAAAAGCCCAGATAGAGATGGAGAGAGCCAATCAGGATTATGAGACCTAAGGAAGGAACTTACAACATGCGCCAATTGCTACCGACCAGTTATTCATGTTTTGTTCCCACTTTTCTTCTAGTTCCTTCCCCACTTTGGGACAGGAATAAAAGGTCAGTGGTAGGAAAAGAACTGAGAGCACAAGAATCCACAAACTGCAACGTCCATAACAATACGTTGAGTAAAGGAAACTAGACACAAAAGGTTGTATGTTAAATAATTCTATTTGCACAGAATTTAAACACTAGCTAGAGAAACTTACTGTTGTTTGATTTCAGGATAATAGTTATCCTTGATAGTGGAAGGGATAATAATTGCACTGTATTGTATGAGAGGGGTTCTGCTTTTTCATCCATATGCTGAATACATGAGTATGTTCACTTTATGAAATTGTAAACTAGGGTGGAGGGAGGCAAGATGGCGTCATAGAGGTGACTCAGGATTGCAGCTCTCGGTGAAGGCGCAGAGGGTGAGTCCTAGCCGCATTCTTGGATGTTCCTTTTATGCCCACAGAGCGTTGAAAGTCCCAGGTGTGGGAGAGACACGGGACGCTAGCAGCCGGCTAACGCAGCCGGCTCCCACCGCCTCTTCGGCCGGTGCCGCAGCGGGACCCGGCACGGAACTCACTGGTCTAGGTGCCCTGTTAAACCGGCAATCTGAGATTTGGAAGGGCAGATTGGCATGTCCATCTGATTGAACGGGACCTGGACAATATGCCAGACCAGGAGTTTCCTGGGAAGTGTGATCTGAGCCGGGGTAGTGGGCAGCGGCACGGGAGATCACACGGATCCCAGTGCCCTATCGGCAGGCTCCTGGGGCGCCAGTGAGAGAGTCGACCTTTCAGCTTGGGGAGAGAAAGAGAGAGAGAGAGAGAGGACGGACTCTGAGGCAGTGAGCTGGGTGATCGGGCTCGGCGGGTCCCACGCTCACGGGGACAAGCAGGGTGGTGACTGGAGGCGCTTGGGGCTGAGAGTTTTGTTGCCGGCATTTAGGATGGTGCAGCCTGGTCAGGGAGGGGCGTCCACCATTGCTGACAAAGTGCACCCACACTTAAGTACCGCCCAGGACTGACGCAGCCCGCCGTTGCCGAGGCAACCTGCCATAACAGAGAGACTCCGCCAGGCAGCAACAGGACGGACCCGCGCTAGCAGGTCAGAGCCCCGGCAGGCAAATAGTGAATAGACTGCCGCCTAGTGGGGCAGGACAGTGCGACAGATACTCATAAAGAAAGCCCCAACTCCCTGAGACAGAGCATCTAAGGGTGAAAAAAAAAAAAAGTGGTGTTTTATGAGTTCTATTGCAGCAGACATAAACAACCTCCCAACAACCCTGAATGAAGAACAGAGCTCACAGCTCAGCACTGGAGCTCCTATAAAGCACAGACTGTCTCCTCAAGCAGCTCCCTGACCCCTGTATATCCAAGGAGTCACCCCAGAAAAGGACTAATCAGACTGACATTTGGCTGGCATCATTCTGGAACAAGGGCAGCAGAAGAAGAAACTGGTATCATCCCTCACTGTTCTGCAGCTGCTGCAGGTATACCCCAGACAAGCAGGGCCTGGGGTGGACCTCAGCACTCATACAGCAGAGAGGATAGATCATTAGAGGGAAAACTAAGTAACAGAAATACTTCATCATCAACAATCTCAGTGTCCACAGAGAGACCCAATTGAAAAATCAGCCACTACTAAGACGACAGGCGGATAAATCCATAAAGATGGGAAGAAACCAGCGCAAAAAGGAGGAAAGCACCCGAAACCAAAACACCTCACCTCCAAAAAAGGATCAAAACTCCTCACCAGCAAGGGAACAAAGCTGGATGGAGAATGAATGTGACGAAATGACGGAATCAGACTTCAGAAAGTGGATACTGAGAAACTTCAGTGAGCTAAAGGAACATGTACTAAACCAGTGCAAAGAAACTAAGAACCTCGAAAAAAGATTTGAAAAAAGATTCAAAGAATTGGTAACGAGAATGGACAACTTAGAGAGGAATATGAATGAATTGAAGGAGCTGAAAAACACAACATGAGAACTTCGCGAAGCATGCACAAGTTTCAACAGCCGAATTGACCAAGCAGAAGAAAGAATATCAGAAGTTGAAGATCAACTCAATGAAATAAAACGAGAAACCAAGATTAAAGAAAAAAGCACAAAAAGGAATGAACAAAATCTCCAAGAAATGTGGGACTATGTGAAGAGACCCAACCTACGCTTGATAGGTGTACCAGAATGTGACGAAGAGAATGAATCCAAGATGGAAAACACTCTTCAGGATATTATCCAGGAAAATTCCCCCACCTAGCCAGACAGGTCAATACTCAACTCCAGGAAATACAGAGAACACCACAAAGATACTCTGCAAGAAGAGCAACCCCAAGGCACATAATCGTCAGATTCACCAGGGTTGAAACGAAGGAGAAAATACTAAGGGCACCAGAGAGAAAGGTCAGGTCACCCACAAAGGGAAGCCCATCAGACTCACAGCAGATCTCTCGGCAGAGACTCTACAAGCCAGAAGAGAGTGGGGGCCAATATTCAACATCCTTAAAGAAAAGAGCTTTCAACCCAGAATTTCATATCCAGCCAAACTGAGCTTCATAAGTGAAGGAAAAATAAAATCCTTCACGAACAAGCAAGTACTCAGAGATTTTGTCACCACTAGGCCTGCTTTACAAGAGCTCCTGAAAGAGGCACTACACATAGAAAGAAGCAACCAGTTCCAGCCATCCTCAAAGCATACCAAATGCTAAAGACCATCAACAAAATGAAGAATGTACATGAACCAACGGGCAAAACAGCCAGCTAGCATCAAAATGGCAGTATCAAATTCACACATAACAATATTAACCCTGAATGTAAATGGGCTAAATGCACCAATCAAAAGACACAGACTGGCAAATTGGATAAAAAACCAAAACCCATCGGTGTGCTGTATCCAGGAAACCCACCTCACATGCAAAGATACACAAAAGCTCAAAATAAAGGGATGGAGGAAGATTTACCAAGCAAATGGAGAGCAAAAAAAGCAGGAGTTGCAATTCTCATCTCTCATAAAATAGACTTTAAAGTAACAAAGATCAAAAGGGACAAAGAAGGTCATTACATAATGGTAAAAGGATCGATACAACAAGAAGAGATAACGATTCTAAATATATATGGACCCAATGTAGGAGCACCCAGATATATAAGGCAAGTTCTTAATGACTTACAAAGGGACTTAGACTCCCACACAATAATAGTGGGAGACTTTAACACTCCACTGTCAATAGCAGACAGATCAACCAGACAGAAAATTAACAAGGATATCCAGGACTTGAACTCAGACCTGGAACAAGCAAACCTGATAGACATTTACAGAACTCTCCACCCCAAATCCACAGAATATACATTCTTCTCAGCACCACATCACACCTACTCCAAAATTGACCACATAATTGGAAGTAAAACACTCCTCAGCAAATGCAAAACAACTGAAATCATAACAAACAGTCTCTCAGACCATAGTGCAATCAAGTTGGAACTCAGAATACAGAAAATAACTCAGAACCACACAGCTTCATGGAAACTGAACAACTGGCTCTTGAATGTTGATTGGATAAACAATGAAATGAAGGCAGAAATAAAGAAGTTCTTTGAAACCAATGAGAATGAAGACACAACGTACCAGAATCTCTGGGACACATTTAAAGCAGTCTGTAGAGGAAAATATATAGCAATAAGTGCCCACATGAGAAGAGTGGAGAGATCCAAAATTGACACCCTATTGTCAAAATTGAAAGAGCTAGAGGAGCAAGATCAAAAAAGCTCAAAACCTAGCCGAAGACAAGAAATAACTAAGATCAGAGCAGAACTGAAGGAGATAGAGACAAGAAAAACCCTTCAAAAAATCAATAAAGCTAAGAGCTGGTTTTTCAAAAAGATCAACAAAATAGACAGACCACTAGCCAGACTGATAAAAAAGAAGAGAGAGAACAACCAAATAGATGCAATAAAAAACGATAAAGGGGAAATCACCACAGATTCCACAGAAATTCAAACCATCATCAGAGAATACTACAAACAACTCCATGCACATAAACTAGTAAATCAGGAAGAAATGGATAAATTCCTGGACGCCTGTGTCCTCCCAAGCCTAAACCAGGAGGAAGCCGAAACTATGAATAGACCAATAACAAGGTCTGAAGTTGAGGCAGCAATTAAGAGCCTACCACACAAAAAAAAGCCCAGGTCCAGATGGGTTCACAGCTGAATTCTACCAGACACACAAAGAGGATCTGGTACCATTCCTTCTGAAACTATTCCAAATAATCCAAAAAGAGGGAACCCTTCCCAAATCATTTTATGAGACCAACATCATTCTGATACCAAAACCTGGCAGAGACTCAACAAGAAAAGAAAACTTCAGGCCAATATCCATGATGAACATAGATGCAAAAATCTTCAATAAAATACTGGCAAATCAATTGCAACAGCACATTAAAAAACTTATCCATCATGATCAAGTAGGATTCATCCCGGGGATGCAAGGCTGGTTCAACATACGCAAGTCTATAAATGTAATTCACCACATAAACAGAAGCAAAAACAAAAACCACATGATTATCTCAATTGATGCAGAGAAGGCATTTGACAAAATTCAACAGCCCTTTATGCTAAAAACCCTCAATAAACTTGGTATTGATGGAACATATCTCAAAGTAATAAAAGCTATTTATGACAAACCAACAGCCAATATCATACTTAATGGGCAAAAACTGGAAGGATTCCCTTTGAAATCTGGCACTAGACAAGGATGCCCTCTCTCACCACTTCTATTCAACATAGTACTGGAAGTTCTAGCCAGAGCAATCAGGCAAGAAAAAGAAATAAAGGGTATTCAAATAGGAAAGGTGGAAGCCAAATTGTCTCTATTTGCAGACGACATGATAGTATACCTAGAAGACCCCATCACCTCAGCCCAAAAGCTCCTGCAACTGATAAGCAACTTCAGCAAAGTCTCAGGATATAAAATCAATGTTCAAAAATCACAAGCATTCCTATACACCAATAACAGACTTAAAGAGAACCAAATTAAGAACGAACTGCCATTCACAATTGCTACAAAGAAAATAAAATACCTAGGAATACAACTCACTAGGAATGTAAGGGACCTCTTTAAGGAAAACTACAAACAACTGCTCAACGAAATAAGAGAGGACACAAACAGATGGAGAAACATTCCATGTTCGTGGTTAGAAAGAATCAATATTGTGAAAATGGCTATACTGCCCAAAGTAATTTACACAATCAATGCTATCCCCATCAAACTACCATTGAATTTCTTCACAGAACTGGAAAAAACCACCATGAATTTCATATGGAACCAAAAAAGAGCCCTCATAGCCAAGTCAATTCTAAGCAAAAAGAACACAGCGGGAGGCATCACGCTACCAGACTTCAAACTATACTACAAGGCTACAGTAATCAAAACAGCATGGTACTGGTACCAAAACAGAGATATAGACCAATGGAACAGAACAGAGGCATCGGAGGCAACACAACACATCTACAACCATATTATCTTTGATAAACCAGACAAAAACAGGCAATGGGGAAAGGATTCCCTATTTAATAAATGGTGTTGGGAAAACTGTCTAGCCATGTGCAGAAAGCAGAAACTGGACCCCTTCCTGACACCTTACACTAAAATTAACTCCAGATGGATTAAAGACTTAAACGTAAGACCTGACACCATAAAAACCCTAGAAGAAAATCTAGGCAAAACCATTCAGGACATAGGAGTAGGCAAGGACTTCATGACCAAAACACCAAAAGCATTGGCAACAAAAGCCAAAATAGACAAATGGGACCTAATCTAACTCCACAGCTTCTGCACGGCAAAAGAAACAGTCACTAGAGTGAATCGGCAACCATCAGAATGGGAAAAAATCTTTGCAGTTTACGCATCTGACAAAGGGCTGATATCCAGAATTTACAAAGAACTCAAACAGATTTACAGGAAAAAAAACAAGCCCATTCAAAAATGGGCAAAGGATATGAAGAGAAACTCTACAAAAGCAGGCATACATGAGGCCAACAAACAGATGAAAAAGTGCTCATTGTCATTGGTCTTTAGAGAGATGCAAATCACAACCACATTGAGATACCATCTCACGCCAGTTAGAATGGCGATCATTAAAAAATCTGGAGACAGCAGATGCTGGAGAGGATGTGGAGAAATAGGAACACTCTTACACTGTTGGTGGGAGTGTAAATTAGTTCAACCATTGTGGAAGACAGTGTGGCGATTCCTCAGGGACCTAGAAATAGAAATTCCATTTGACCCAGCAATCCCATTACTGGGTATATATCCAAAGGACTATAAATCGTTCTACTATAAGGACACATGCACACGAATGTTCATTGCAGCACTATTTACAATAGCAAAGACCTGGAACCAACCCAAATGCCCAACGATGATAGACTGGACTGGGAAAATGTGGCACATATACACCATGGAATATTATTCAGCAATCAAAAATGATGAGTTTGTGTCCTTTGTAGAGACATGGATGAATCTGGAGAACATCATTCTCAGCAAACTGACACAAGAACAGAAAAAGAAATACCGCATATACTCACTCATAGGTGGGTGAGAAAAATGAGAACACATGGACACAGAGAGGCGGTCTACTATACAGTGGGGTGTGTTGGGGGGAATGGGGGAGGGACAGCGGGGGGGCTGGGGGGTATAGCCTGGGGATGAATACCAAGTGTGGGTGAAGGGGAGGAAAGCAGCAAAGCACACTGCCATGTGTGTACCTATGCAACTATCTTGCTCGTTCTGCACATGTACCCCCAAACCTATAATGCAATAAAAATTAAAAAAAAAAAAAAAAAAAAGAAATTGTAAACTAACAGGTATTTTCACTTTTTCAACTGCAGGCTAACACTTCATGCACTTTTATAAATCTAAGTTGCAATTCAGTAATTTTATGTAAGAAAAATAAAGATTTTAATGATAATACATAGTAAATAATAATACAAACAAAAAGAGGTAAGATTTCTTTAGGAAATATTTTAAAGGTTAGGTTTAACATAAGCTAGGAGAAAGAACAGGTTTGGTTTTAAAATTATTTCTAGGAGTAATTGTGTTATAGATAAAATAAAATATTATTATAAATTATACATACATTGTAACGCTAAGATTAAAACAAAATGCCCATAAATTGTGTTATTTAAGACATTTACCTTAAGCTAAAAAGGGGCTTTATTGTTGCATACGGTTGGTTAGTCCTTGGATTAACTCCCTGAATCAAGAAGAATGCTGAAAGAATCAGAATATTGCTCTTCTTTTTTTTTTCATCTCTCATTTTTCTTCTTTTACTTTGGCTTTATTTTTGCAAATAGCCACTGTGGTTGAATGTTTGTATTCCGACTTTCCCACCTCTAAGAAATTCCTATGTTAAAATCTTTACACACACGATGATGGTGTAGGAAATGGAGCCTTTGAGAGGTAAATAGATCATGAGGGTGGAGCTCTCACGAATCGGATTAGTGCCCTTATACCTGCAAGAGATTGCTCATTCCTTGTGAAAACACAGCAAGAAGGAGCTTTGTGAGGAAGTGGGATCTCACTAGATACTGATTGTGCTGTTTTGGACTTACCAGACTCCAAAATGTAAGAAATAAATTTCTTCTTCTTTTCTTAAGCTACACAATTTATGATATTTTATTACAGCAGCCCAAACTAAGATACAGATTCATTTCCTGTAGTGGAAGGGACAGCTTCTCACAACTCAGATTTTATCCTATTAATATGAAATATCTTTCTCTGTGCCTTGGTTTTTTCATCTATTAAATTGGGATGATAGTACTTAGCTTATGAGGTTTTTGTGAAAATTGGATGGGTTATTTAAGTGTTCAGAAGGGTGCCTGGCACATAGTAAAACCTGGGTTTGGCAATCCAGACTGGACTTCTCCCTTTGATCTAGTCTCATATATTTAATTGCCTGTTTGACATCTTTATTGACATACCTAAAAGATATATTTAACATTTCCCAAACTGAGCTCCTGGTATTCTCTGCACACCTGCTTTTCTTGCAGTTTTTCGGTATCAGTATACTCAGTTTTCCTTGTTACTTGTGCTGAAAATCATCATTGACTATTGTCTTTCTCCCAAATTCCACATCAAATTTATTCAGCAAATCATGTCAGTTTGACTGATACTGTGGGATAGAACTTTCTATATTGATGGAAAGGATCTATATTTGTGCTGTTTAATATGGTAGCATGAGTCGCTATGGCTACCGAGCCTTCAAAATGTGGCTAACATAACACAAATTTATTTATTTATTTGATTTTTAGTAACTTGATGCAATTGATAAAACCCATAGTTCCTGAAACGTTTGCTGAGACACCTTGGGGTGCCACAGTGACCCATATAGGTGCCATGGTGTATTTTAAATTTTCAAAGGAAAATGGAAACATTCACCATCTCTTGGACACTATCTAAACTACAAGCTCAAGATAGCTCCAAAATTAGATTATGACACAATCTTCTCAATGATCTTGCAACTTTTTGAGCGTAGGGTTTCCATCATTATCTCCAACAAAAGCTAAATGTTAGAAAATCAACATAAAATAGGAAATAAGGCTGACATTTTCCAGTTATATTTCAAAGATTAAGAAGTTGTATAGTATGTAACTGATACACATGACCCATTATCAAATGTTGTTTAAAGGAAAAATAAAAATATTAATTTTTCCTTTAATTTATATATAGCACTTTTTCAAATGTCTACTAAGTTGCTGGGATATTAATGATTATTAAGTTGTGTAGCCCTAACCACTTGATAATTGAAATGGTTAGAGATTTTTGGCCTAGGACATTGAAAATATTACTTAGATATTATACAAGAGTGCTATAATCTGAGAAAATATAGGAACTTGTGGAGTTAGATTATTTGTTGTCTATTTTGGTTTTCATTGTTTACTGAAATTTTGCTTTTAATTTCTATAACTTTAGAAAACATTGGAAAATGGTGTAATGCAGTTCTTAATTTATTTATAAAAGTGAATTTGTAGTTCTGGTCTGAGCCACTCTTTGTTTACCACCAATAGAACTTGGAAACAATATTGTTTGAATTAATAACAAATGATGATCAAAAATTTTTTTACAAAATAGTAAGGTTTTGGTTTCAGGAGAACTTCAAAACACAGTTTTAAAACGCTTTGGATATGACAAAACCCAACTGAATACTGCCAAGGCACTGTTTTCCTAATTTTTTCAGCTCTTGTGTATTTGTGAAGAAATGTAATTCTTATGTTACTGATTCATTTACACTGAACTCATCAAAATGTTTGGTAAATGCTACAGCATTTGATATCCAAAGAGCTTTATGAGATTTTACATCTGGAAATTCTAAAGTTTTATAAGTAATCCTTTAACTTTTTTAGAAGGCATGTGGAACTAGAACATCAAATTTGACTTTATTTTGGTATAGTTTAGAAACCAAGGGCAGTAAACTAATGAAACAATTTTGAGTGCCCCTCTTGTGAGATGTTTCAACAAGGTAGATTTGAGTTGTCCTTAATGAAATAGTATTTCAATAATTAAAAAGCTGAGAAATAGTAAAATATTTTGTGTGGTTTTTTTACTGGCGATACTCTCATTCTGAAAATGAAAAATTACATTTTAATCATTTTGTAATCTCTCTTTAGCATAGTAAGCCATATTGCCTAATGAATGATCTTATTTTTCATTGGCAAAACTGTAAAAGCCAACTTAATAGGCTCAGTCACAGTATTTTGAATGTAATAAATGCTGTCTCTACCCTTGAGAACGTGTCCTGCGGCAACCATCCATTAACATGTTAAAAAACAAAAGCTTTAAAAAATGCATTAGATCATGTCTACAAAACGCAAATGTTTTCTAATCATACTGTGTTGTTTTGCCTAACTTCAAGATGGCCTCAACACAAGGCATTTATGAAATGAAATTAAACTCCAAGCAAATACTAAATTTGAGTAATCTTATTTATATTTAACATTTAGCTCACTAAAACACAATGTGTGGTTCTCTTTGATACATAAAGATAATGTGATATCATTAAGACATTTTCTACTTTGAATTATATGAAGCTGCCATTATTAAGGAAAAATGTGGTCAGTTATAGGCAATTTCTGTGACTGAACCTATATCTGGTTATGAACCTGTCAATATGGAAAGTACTGTTTCTAGAGGAATCACCTTTCGAGGAAAACATAGTTTTTATGTTTTAAAAAAAGCTGTTTATATCACTATCATATTTTTCCACTATAAACATTTTCTTAATCTGGAAATAAATTTCAAGTCTTAATTGTTTGATTCCAACAGTCAGAATAGCCAGGTCCTGAGATTGTAATCCTGAATCTTAGTGGATTACACATAATAAATTTAAGTTTCACTCATGCTACTTGTCTGCTCTACATCTGCCATCTTCATTGTAGGACTCAAGCTGATGAGACACTGTAGTTATGGAGACAGAAAAGGAAAAACAATGAAGAACGAACTGGCTCTTAAAACTTCTATTGAAAGTTTTAAGACAGTTCTCTTGTGCTCACATTTCATTGGCCAGAGCAAATCATAGCAAACCACATCTACAAAAGTGAAGAAACACAATTCTGCCAGGTGCTCCGAAAGTTAGAGAACAGAATATTGGTAAATGACTACAGTACTGGCACTTTAAGTTAGAGCTCTTAGATTATGTAAGATCCACCACAGAACCCAAAACTTTAGGAGCCTGGTGTTACACCAAATTCAACTAAGGAAGGATATTTTAAGTGACACCTAAAAGTTAGTTCATCCAAATAAGATAGTGGTACAAATATTCTTTCTCCATACTACACAGTATTTTTTTACTGCCTTTGCAATATTTTATGCATAATGAATTTTTATATCTCCAGCACTGATGTTTTATTTTTAGTTACAGATCCTTCCTTAGTTGAATGTGGTGTAACACCAGGCTCCTGAAGGTTTGGGTTCTATGGTGGATCTTACACAAGCTAAGAGCTCTAACTTAAAGTGCCAGTACTGTAGTCATTTACCAGTATTCTGTTCTCTAACTTTCGGAGCACCTGGCAGAATTATGTTTCTTAACTTTTGTAGACATTTATTCAGAGAATAAGGTATTGAAATGGAAATATGTATTTCATAGTAAAATATATGCATGTTCAAGTAGGTAAAGCAGGACAAGGTTTTTAAAGGAAAAATGAGGAGGATAACAATTGTTTTGAGATAATTATTCTTGGCTATAAGGACCAATAACAAAGGTGGCACCAATTCAAGTTTGAACAGGCAATTGTTGGGCAGGTGTTTTTGCCAAAGTATATTTTGTTTTTGGTTATCATGGCCTTTTGTAAGGTTGTTGGTAGATTTGGCTGTGTCCCAACCCAAATCTCACCTTGAATTGCAATAATCCCCACGTGTGAAGCGGAGGTCCAGGTGGAGATAATGGAATCATGGGGGCAGTTTCCCCAGTACTGTTCTCCTCGTAGTGAGTAAGTCTCGGGAGATCTGATGGTTTGATAAATGGGAGTTCCCCTGAACAAGCTCTTTTGCCTGTCACCATGTAAGATGCAACTTTGCTCTTCATTCACCTTCTGCCGATTGTGAGGCCTCCCCAACCATGTGGAACTGTGAGTCAATTAAACATTTTTCTTTATAAATTACCCAGTCTCTGGTGTGTCTTTATTAGCGCCGTGAGAACAGACTAATACCGTTGTGGTTTCTGAAGATTTTTTTGTGATAGTTTTTGTTTTCAGTCATGCATGAGAACCCTTTCTTCATGGAATTCCATGGATCCATTTGCCAGGATATTTTAAACACAAGTGACTCCATTTTTATTCTGGTAACTTTCACATAGGCTTAGGTTTGGTTAACATATTGTGGAGTAGGAGAGGACCCTATAAACCAGTGGACATAATCTGAACCGGAGTCAGATTTGACTGCTTCATGGAGCCAAAGTGAGTAATGACTATGGCTTGACATTGTGTTTACCCCAAGTCGTCAATTGGATGATATTGATTCAGCTAAGACTGGGGGAAAATAATTAAGCCCATTGTGTAGCTTTTGGGGACTTGTATGTTTATACGGACGCACTCACACATATTTTCTTATTTTTTTTTCTTATCTTTTATGTCTGGTATTTGATATCAGCATACTACATAGCCAAGCCACCACCACAAAATTTGTCATTTTATTTTGTATGAAAGTAGATTATACACACAAATGATTAAATAACTCATGTAAGAACAAATTCCTTAAAGAAATAAATTTTTAAATGAGACAAAATTTTTAAGAAGAAACAATTATATGTAATAAAAAGAAAAGTAAACCAGCACATATAGGACTGTTCTTAAGAGGTAAAGTTTCAAAAATATATATTTAATGGTAGAACATTCCATTTCTTTAAGTTAACCAACTCAGATAATTTTGAAGTAACAATTAAGGCTCAAATGAGCATCAATATTGTAATAATCTAGAGTTTAAAATAATTTATTTTAAGATTCTTTTAATTTCTTCATTCAGAACATTAGGTCAGAAACAGTGACAGTATCATAACTGCTCTCAGTTAAGTTATCAAAGGACAAAAGGACAAAATCTATGCTAAACCCAAGACATTACAGGTAATTTCTTTAACATATCACTTATCTTTGCTTAATTTAAACGACATCTGATATTGCTATAGGCTGGAACTAACCCATTAGAAAGGAATGTGAAACTTTCGCTTAGAGACCACCTGGCTGCCATGAACAGATTACCAAATTAGTCCTGCAGGCAACAGGGAAAGCTCAGCTTCAGTGGACCTGCGTGTGAAACGGTCTAACTAGCTTTATTCACTTTGATCTGACCATATTCACTTTTTTTCTAGGATGTTGTTTTTATTTTAAATGTAACTACTCTATTTTCAAGAAAGATAAAACATTATGATGGCACCACACAACAAAGGAGCAATTCAGTCCCCAGATATTCAATATAAAATACTACAGTAAATAGATTCTTAAAGTAAATGTAATGTTAAATGCATATGACAAGATAACCAATGTGATTTTTATGGAAGCACTTCTTTCTTTAATTAACCATAATTTATTCATCACTAGAACTGGGACACTTTTTCATTTATAGTTTAACTTTTTACCAAACAAGTTTTGATAGTTTTTAAACAAACTGTTATTTTCCATGATTGAGTCTCTGCCTACTTGTTGGACCCAGAAATATTTTTATATTTTCTCCATTTCCTTTCAACTTTTTCCTTGGCACCTGCCATTGTATCATCCTATTCTCCAGATCGTAGGTCCTTGCCTTTGAGCCATGGCTCAAATATTCCGATATTAACGTTTCTAGATCCTTCCCATAATATATACCCTTATCCACAATGTTTTATTGAGCCCACACTAGACACTGTGGCTTCCATGGCACAACTGTCTGGAGATACTATTTCACTTCAAAGCCCCAAATCAATCCCTTTCTCATCTGCTGCCTACAGGGTCCAGTTTTCACACTCCCACTGAGCAGGAAGTCAAAGCAATGATTTTACCATCTTATTATTGTATTTATTATTTTTACATTGACATTCCCTTCAAACATCTTTAAGGAGCCTAAAATGCCAACGGGATCTCAACCAACTTTCTATATTTACTTGTGTGGTGTAATTCATCTATTATTCAGAAAACGCTCCCCTACCCTCACCAAGTTTATTTTTTTCACATTCTATAACTTGTACTTTTTAAAACATTTCTTAATTAAATTGTTAAAAGTCGAATTTAGTAAGATAGTTGAAAAGAAATCATCAATCTAATTTTAAAAATTATTTTCTGTAGGGTTTTTATTAATTAGACAAAGACTTAATACTTATATAGATTCATTATTTATTACCACAATATATTTTAACACAAAGAAAAATTGTAAACTTTATTAGGAAAGATTAAAAAATGTAGATTCTATGCACTTTCTTTGGTTTTAACCCTTTAATATACAACACGTATCCTCTTTATCATAGCGCTTTTGCTTTAAGAAAAAGTTTGTGGTGTAACTTAATGGTGTCTACTAATTTCTTATCTCAATTGCTTAATTGGAGTAGCCTTATAGAACCCTCTCCATATAAATTCATGGGTTCACTCTCTTGCACTTACAACTGAGAATATCTAGGAGTTTTCTGTACTTTTATTAACAACCTCCCATCCACAAATCTTTGACCACAACCATGAGCACTGGGTCTCCGCAACAGAAATAAGCTACTATTTTCATTAGGTTCAGCTGAAAGAAGCCTGCAACTTATAGTGGGAAAAAGTACTCTGCTCGTACTCTAGGAATGAATTAGTGGAGCCAAGAGAAGCATTGTGTTCCCAAAAGAAGATTCATTTAAAAGGTGAAATCAAGTCAAAAGAATACGTATTTATAAAATGTTATGTTTCAGACTTTTGAATGGGTACAAATATATTTTGCCTTTTTTTCTTCTTCCTAATTCTACAGCTTGGCTATTCTTTGGTTTAATTAAATATCTTAAAGGTGTCCTTGTTTTAAACAAAAAGTCACATAGCCATTTGCCAGCATTGTTTTCAAATTGCATTTAAAATCTCTCCATCTTTATGTTAAAACTCATTCCAGTGCACAGACAGGACAAGATTGATGTAATTATTTAAACAGAAACAAAGAGGGTTCTGTTCATAGTCGCAAATAATGTTGGTGCAAATCCACTGCCCTGGCACTGAGTGATGAGTGCTGTACAGATAAGAGGTTGTAAGCACCAAAAAGAGTCATTTATGGAGTAATTCCAGGGAACGATAGCAGTACTTCAGATGCATAGCATTCCTTAAAGAAAGATAATTGATAGTAAGTCACACACACAGTAATTTATGGCTAAAAGCAAATAAAATCGTTTACAGGTTTTCTGTATTTCCCTTTGAAGAGGAAAAATGTTTTATTCACTTAACAAGAAGAGGAATTAGAGTAAGAATTTAAAAAGTAAGGAGAGGAGAAGAGGTCTTAGTGAAAACACAGGATAAGATTAACAGTTTAAGCAATAATTTGGTTGCTAACCAGCTGAATGAATAACTATCCTTAATTTGATTGAAATTTACTTAGCTGGATTTCCCACTAATCTTAACGTTATTAACAAAATGCAGCAAATAAAGATAATAGTATTTAGAGTTAGAAGACTTACTTAAATAGTTATCCTAATGGTTTGACAAGTTCTCACATATTAATGGAACTTTAACAAATTCATGATAATTTTAGACTACTTTCTTCAAGAGAGTAGGAAATAATACTTCTACCTAAAATTTTTTATTTTTAGAGAAATGCTGTGGGATAAAATTAGATAATATATGTGAAATTTCTGTGGTAATAAAAAAGCAATTTAAGTTCTGCTAATTTCGAATGAGCCATCTATTCATAACTGTTGATATCTTGAAATTATGACAATCTATGTCTGCCTTCTTACTTCTTACTTGCTAGTGGCTGAAGTTCAAATGTCTTAATTTAAATATTTTCAGATTAGCCTTACATGTATTTTGAGTGTTTCTTTCTCCTAAAATGATATAAACAACATTTGAAAACAGTGCTTGATAATGTGGGTATATCAAAGCACATAAATTTCCTTATTATAGTTTTTAACATATTGATTTTTAGTGATTTTCTTACATTTTATTTTATTTTTCCAAGAAACAAATTTCTAACATTTTAGAAAAAAGTTGTTACTAGCACATTTTTTTTTTTTTCTCTGAGTTTTGTGTTATGGTCAAGACATCTCACTCTGTGTTGAGGCCCTAACCCCAAATATTACTATCTTTGGAGACAGGGCCTTCAAGACGTGATTAAAGTTACATGAAGTCATAAGGGTGGAGCCCTGCTCCAATAGAGTTAATGTGCTTGTTCGTATAAGAGATACCAGAGAGCTCTCTTTATCTTTCACTCTGCCACCAGAAGACATAGCAAGAAGGGCCACCATCTGCAAGACCTGCAAGTCCGAGAGAGAGCATTCACCAGGACCTGAGTCAGCTGGCACCTTGTTCTTGAACTTCCGGCCTCCAGAACTGTGAGAAATAAATATCTGCTGTGTAAGTCACCCAATCTCTAGTATATTGTTATGGCAGCTCAAACAGCCTGAGACATTGAGATTAAATAATTTAAAGGGATGCAGAGATAAAAACATTTGAAAGACTCAGAAATCAAGATTTTTTTTTTTTGCTTTCTTTATCCCATTTTAATAAATTCTCTTAACTCTTGTCCTCATTGGAAGGATATGAACTATCTTCACAATGTACTTGAATAAGATAATTGTGCAGAAGTGATATCAGAACTCAAGGAGAACATTAACCTTATTACGAAAAATTTTTCTTAATTTGTAGCATTTAAACTTTATTCTAGTTATTTACATTGATAAAAAACAATATCCAAGAAATTCTGAGTCTAAATCATTACAGTTGCTATCTTACCTTCTTTGTTGACCAAGTTTATTAATGTATTGGAATTGTAAGGGTAATCAATCTACTCAACATAAAGTGGGTCCTGATTCAAGGTGGCAAACGTTCAACAGGATTTTTCAAGGGGACATTCATAGGATGAGAGTACCAGTAACCATTCAAATATGCAAACATTTCGTTTTCAATATAGATGTATTCTGTAATTATCATCAAGCACTTTCAGCGCTGTGTTTGCCAAAGGAATAGAAAGAACAACATTGCTGACAAATGTCACTAGGTTTAGAGTCCATTAATGAGCTTTTCTTAGACACTGGCTTCTTTCAACTTGATCAGTTATGTCTCTTCTGATGATTTAAACATGGCTCTTTACAGCTTAAAATCAAAACCTAGAGGTATAGCATAAATCACTGAAATGCAAGTTCACTTAAATTGCATATTAATGGTTTAAAAAAATGACACAATTATTCTCTCTGCACTAAATAACCTGAGAGAGAGCTTTTTCCATTTTACTTACAGATTCTGTTTTTTCCTTTGGCTTGTGTCCAGTTAGCCAATGACATACATGAATCATCATCCTCTGTAGACAAAGAATTTGCCTAAACTGGAAAGAGAAATGAAAACAGAGATGATGTCATAGAGCTGAACTATGTCTTAGAAAAAGATGAAGGGGGTGATTTCACTTTGCTTTAACATAATTTGTCCTAAATAGTATATCACTAATTTTATTAAATAAAATATAAGCACAGGTTTAAAGATAAGAAACTGAGACTTAGAAATGCCTAACTTTTCCTCGTTAATACTATTTGTTAACATTAATGTTAGAGTTAAATGTTAAGTCTGTCTATCTCCAATGGCCATGTTAACTTGCTTCTTTTATATAAACTCTCCATGGAAACTGGCCTCTTTGCTAATATGTGCCTAATGTTAGTAAGTATTCTGTAACCAGACAGCAGGTCCCTGGGAATGTGGCAAAACGTGTACAATAAGGAAAAAAAAAAATACATGTTCAGTAAAATGAACAGAAAGAAAAAAATATTTTACCATCTCATGTTTAAGGCCATTTCATTTCAAGGCTTCTAGAATTCTTATCCCTAGTTGCTTGCAGTATGATTAGACAGGTTAGATATAAGAGCGGATCGATCAGCTTGAATATGTTGACTTCCAGGAAAACTGACCCAGCTTTAGCTGATGAAATGTATTAAGCAGTTAGTGGGTGGGGAGCTAGGGGAGGGATAGCAGGGGGTGGGGAGGTTAGGAAGGGATACCATTAGGAGAAATACCTATTGTAGGTGATGGGGGGATGGAGGCAGCAAATCACCATGGCATGCGTATACATATGTAACAAACCTACAAGATCTTCACATGTACCCCAGAACTTAAAGTAAAATAAATAAAAAAGGATAGGTCTTTAGAACAAAAATTAATGGCAGAAGGAAACAAGCATGCGCAAAAATATGATGAATCAGGTGATATAGTTCCAAAACTTACCGGGCATCAGAATTACCTTGGATCTCATAAAATTATGTTGTTTACTTTAAATATACACAGCAAAAAAAATTTTTTAAGGAACATTATGTAGAACTTACAAAACGAATTACCTTGGGAGCTTTATTTAAAAAGAAAAAAGTATAGTGAACAAAACATTTTCAAGCGAGTTTTCAGCGAGGGTCTGAGATAAAGTAATTGGTTTTCCAGTAGATGGCAGCAAAAGGAAAACATGGAAAGCAGTGTGCCTGAATATGGGCAGCGGGGTAGAATTGAAACCAGGCAGGTTGCAGATTCAAGATCAAAAGGACATGAAACTCAGGACCCCAGTCACCAAGTGACTTGACAGTTGACTAAAGGAGAAAACAAGACCTAATAGGAAAATGGAATAGTAAGTGTTCACCATCATGGAGACTATGTTGACCAAATTTCAGCAGCACTTGGAGATCAGATTTGAGGATATCTACAGTTACAAAAGTAACTTCAAAATTTAGCAGCAGGTGAAAAGCATGTGTGACTAGAGTCAATACCAAAACATAAATGGTTATAGCTGATTAAACAAATCTTGGCAGAGTGAACGCCAGCTGGTAATTGCATACCAAAGTGAGGTATCATCACACACAATCTGTAATTACTTTCTGTCACTTTCCTGCTGTTCTGTCTCCATGTTCTCCCACCAATCTAACAAAATATATTTTTCATGTAGACCATAGCACATGACTAAAAGTTTTAACCTTGACTTCAGTTTATTTCTATTTGAGTAGTGCAATTCTGTGCCTTCTACTCTGTTTCTTTCCTTTCTTTCTCCTTGACTTTGAATTTTTCTTTCACCACGTTTCTTTTCGCACCAGTTCTTCATCATATTCTTGCAGTCATCTTGTATTGAAATGTAATTTATCGTGGTAACAGGCAATTTGAGCAGTAACTGGATAACCCAGGAGAGTCTGTAATACCTGAACATCGGCAGAGAAAAGGTGGATATACTTGCCCTTCTTTGTTCTTCAAATAATGTTTTCTAATTTCATGTCAATGAAACTGTGTTGTAACTGTTACTCAGCAATGAGGGTTTCTGTTAAATTACAGAAATATGCCTGCCATATCAGGAGATGAACTATTAAACTAAACTATATTTTTAAAGGGTGAACATTATCTGTTCAGGAAATTTGTAGCAAAATAAAACTGTATCCCTTTATTCTTTCTTATTTAGGGTGGTGGGTGGAAGGCATTCAACTGTGAAGAAACCCCATATAAACTAATGTTCTCATCTCCATTTATTTAACATGTTCCTGTGCTTGCATTTCAAATATTCTGCTAGCCACTTCAGAATGAATATCTCATGATTATGCAATTATACAGTGCTGATCTAATCCTAGTAAGGTGCATGTAAAGTCCATCACAATGTAAAGTAATCATCTTTACATCGCTGTTGTATTTACAATCATGATTTACTATCATGACACTGACTTTTATCAAAATCAATGATATAGCAAATATTCAAAAAGTAATTTAGGATGGAGGAAAGGAAATCCAAACCCTTGAATTCCACATTTTGCTCAATGTGTTCTATTTGTTTCTGGAGGGCCTCCAAATGTTTATATAACATTCACTGAATAGACATTAAATTTCAAATAAAGTAACTGGGACATTTCCAAACAACTTTTGTGTATTTGGCCATAAATGCATGAGAAACCGTAAAGATAATAGTTAATTTATTTAAAAAAACCTAATGATAAACATATCAGTCCTTTTAATCAAATTTCATCCTAAATTACTTTTTGAATATTTGCTATATTGAAATAATAGTGTATCTAGAACATTAAATATATTTTACTCTTTCATTGATATGCATATGCCCTGATTGAGTTGATTAGTTTCAAGCCTAAATAAACAGGGCAACATTTTTCATACCTTACAACAGGAGTCAGCCAACTTTTTTTCTATAAAAGGCCAAACAGTAAACATTTCATCTTTGTGAGACACACAGCCTCAGTTGCAACTACTTAACTCTACAGCTGTAACATGACAGCAACCACAGGCAATATGTAAATGATGGGCATGTTATATTAGGCTGGTGCAAAAGTAATTGCGGTTTTTGCCATTAAAAGTAATGACAAAAGCTACGATTATTTTGCACCAACCCAACCTAATAGTACAATAAATCTATCTTTACAAACTTAAGCACCAGACTGGATTTGGTCCATAAGCTATAGTTGCTGACCCCTCCACTGCAATTTCTGTCTCTTACTGCTTTTGTCCTCAAATCATTTTCCATAACTTTATCCATGTCATATGCATCTATATAACTTTATCATCATATGTAATAGTTGTACATATTTGGATCCCTGGTATCTTACTTGGTTTATATAAGTGCCTGTGGTCATCTGGCATACTCTTCTCTTCCAGGTTTACAAGTAACAATGTTAGGCCTAATGGTATATTTAAAAGAAAGGAAAAACTCTATCTCCCATAATCATTTTTCCTCCTCCTCAATTTTCACCTGAAACAGTCTTCATAAGGCCATTCATAAGGTGATGAAATTGCAAAAGGAATGATATAGGGTAGTCACAAGAGAATGGAAAATTCCAGGCAGCAGGTTCATGTGACTAGCAAAAGGTAACTGTTGAAATAGCTGTAGAAGTTAAGGGCTGATAAAACCCTGAAAAATAGTGTGGACCAAGCTGGCTAAGATAGACTGGACCCAACATGGGCTGGATTTGACATAGGTGTCACGTAGGACCTTATTATACACTCATTAACATACAAAACACACACTACCAACACCATGACAGTCCTGGGAAGACCCATATTTGGTGGAAGAATGGGTGACACTATAGTTTCAAGAAATCTCTGACCTTTTCCAGGACTCTTCATTAATTTTCCACTTCTTGGTTTAAAAACACACACACATAAAGATAGCAGCCCCAAACCCCCTTTTGCGTGTCTCTCTCGAGTATGCACGCACTCCCCTTTCTTGAGTGCATATTTTTTGCTTTGCAATAAATCTTCATACTTTTGCTATTTTCTGATGCATCCTTGAATTCATTCTAACAACATGTCAAGGGCTGGGGTCCAGGTCCCACCAATGTCTGGGGACCTCCCCTTGGCCACTGGTATCAGCATCTTACATGAGAAGAGACCTCAGTGGTCACTTAGTCTAAGTTTCTATTTTGCAGATGACTATCAGGCAAAGCAAAACAAACAAAACTTCAGAGTTGAAGTTATGCCTTTAACTCTCTGGTATAATGTTCTTCTCACAATTCCCAATAATATCTTAAACAAGAATATAGGGGGAGGAAATAAAATAGGAGCAGCCTAACACCCCCTGGCTATTACTAACGTTCAACAATGTTGTTTCATTCCTTTGCCACATTCTGAAACTGACTCAAAATAGATTTGTATTTCCCAGGACTTAGTCAAAATATTGACAACATATATAATGCCTATTATAGTACAATATCTATTTATTAAAGTATAAGGAGCATATTTTGTTTTTAAATTAGCAAGGGAAGCTGCACAGTCATGTCTTTAAATAGTAAATCTGTAAGAGCAAGCTTTAAGGAGGGAGAACTAATTCATTTGTGTAAACCTCCTCCTGATCTCTTCAGGGTTTATAACAACCCACCTCTCATCTGCATGTTGGAGAATTGCATAAGTTGTGAACAATAAGGACATTATCTTTTAGAGAAACGGAAAGTCAGGCGAGTTTTGATGATAGTACGTGTATGTGTCTCTCTATGTGTGTGTGTTTTCCCCTGTGAGCTTGTGGAGATGAGCAGAGTGTGTGGAATGTGATCTCCAGGAGGGTACCAGAAGCTGGATGTGAGGTTGCTAGGCAATTTTCCCTATTGTTTTAAACAAACTGCACAGGCCTGGCAGCAGCTGTCAGAATTCCTGGCTCTTAAGAATAACAGAGCTGAAAAACACAAAGAACAAAGTCTTCCACAATAAATGGCAATAAATAACAGGAATTTTCTATGCCAGTAAATGCAGGCACTTGGATGTTAAAGCAATTAATAAGGTTAACAAACACAAGAGGCCATTTGAATTCTACTTGTTGTCAAATACTTCTTCCCCTAGACACTTTAATTTAAATGTGAAAAAGAGAATGGTAGGCTGTGATTTTGATAAATTATTCCTTTAAACTTACCGTTTTCTTGCTTGTTTATTCTGATTTGATACTTGGAGAATTTCAAATCAGTGACAACAGTATAAACCTTACTCTAAATAAGTTTTAAAGACATTAAATAGAAACAAATTCTACAATTTACATTAAAAAAAAAAAATCCGTCAACCCTATCACCACCACAAAACTCCCTCTATTTAACCTTTTAGAGCTGTCAAAAAAATTACACCAAATTTAGTACAAAAAATTCAACAAATGGCTTTTATTTTCAATTTGAAAGTCGGGCAACACTCAATAAAATAGAATGAGTGTTCCAGCGAGCAGAAGAGGTTGGCTTTATAGGCAGAAAAGGGGCTGTGAGAAGCAGAAACGGAGAACACAAAGCCGACTGGTCATTTCACAGTGAGACTGTTTTTGTAAAGGTGAATGCAGAGGGAACTTCCTTATCATGCCAGCAAAAACTGGCCTGTTCGGGGATTTGGCAAATTCCACTCTCTCTTGATTTCTTGGAAGGTCAGATAAACAACTTCATTTTGGTTTGGTGATGTAAAAATTCAGGAAGAGTATCTCCATTTTGGTTTGATCTGTTGAGCCTATTGCAGGAGTTCGGTCCAAACAAATGGCCTTCCTGTAAATGTTACGTACTATCACCATAACTGTTTTTTCACCCCTCTCATCATGGAGATGGTTACACAAAAGTCCATGTGATGTGATTGATCACACACACATACACACAAGATCATGTGTAACTGTTGAGATCTGGATAACCTCTACAGTTGTGTCATTGTCTATTTCTTGGTTGTGATAGTGTGCTGCAGTCATGTAAGAGACTGTCATCAGAAGAGGCTGTACTGTGTCTGACTTCTGCCTATTGCTTTGCAATCTTCTGTGAATCTAGAATTATTTCAAAATAAAAATTTTAAGCAAACCAGTCATTAATTTTTAATATTTCAGAATTAGAGCATTTTTTCTTTAGAATAAATCATAGTTTTACCGATTTAGTTTCTACCTATAGATGAACAGTTTTCTTTCCTTCAACTGATGTTTGCTTGATCATCCATTACAAAACAATTTGAAAGGATAACTCAGACATCTCCTGGAACCAATCTTATTGACATATTGCTGTGCTGAAAAGTTAGTTGAAGGAAGGTTATTTTAAATTTTTTTGTTTTATGGAGTCTACACCATTGAACAATTTAAATTAAAATTATTCTAAATAGAAATAATGAGTTTGCACACTCAGAATGTTGTCTTTCAAAACAAATCCTTTGAGACAGTGGTTTTCAAAGTGTGTTTTAACATTTTATTATGAAATACATACAGAGGTGCCAGAAGTTGCAAAGGTAGCACCTAGAGGATCCATACACCTCTCACTGAATATTCCCAGTAATTACATCTTGTATAACCATAGTCAATATCAAAACCAGGAATTTGCATTGGTACAATGTGTAAATACGCAGTTGACTCTCAATGACATGAGTTTCAACTGCAAGGGTCCACTTACATGTGGATTTTTTTTCAACCAAAGCCTGATGGAAAATACAATATTCATGGGATGGGAAATCCATGAGTAGAGATGCCATGTTTTCGCAGGGCTGAGTGTGGGACTTGAGTGAGCATAGATTTTAGCATGGGGGCAGCGCAGGCTGGAACTAACCTAATCTCCTGTGTATAGCAAGGAACAACTGTAGTTCTATGCCATTTTAATACACAAAAAGATTTTTTAAATCCCACCTCAACCAAGATTCAGAACTATTTCATCACCCCAATGATCCGATGTGAACATTTTACCCCTTCAAATGAAGTATAGAAACTTCAGCTGGGCGCGGTGGCTCAAGTCTGTAATCCCAACACTTGGGGAAGCCGAGGCATGTGGATCATTTGAGGTCAGGAGTTCGAGATCAGCCTGGCCAACATTGTGAAACCCCGTCTCTATTAAAAATGCAAAAATGTGCCTGCCATGGTGGTGGGCGCCTGTAGTCCTAGCTACTCAGGAGACTGGGGCGGGAGAATCACTTGAACCCAGAAGGCAGAGGCTGCTGTAAGCTGAGATCACCACACTCAAGCCTGGGTGACAAGAGCGAGACTCCATCTCAAAAAATACAAAGACAAACAAGAAAAAGAAAAAAGAAACTTCACCTCCTTTTAAATTCATTAATCCTACATTCTTTATAACATAATGGTCTTACACATTCCTCCACATACATTGGCATCCATAACATACAATGCTATACTTTGTGCTCTTTCAAAAATAATTGAGAAAACTCAAGAAAAGAAAGAAAATGTTGCTCTGCCCATTATTATTCATCCTTAATGTTTTAAGGTGCTTTCTTTTATTATTTCCTTTCTGTTTAGAGAATTTTATTTTGCTATCCTTAGGTTTACTGTCAAAAAACTCTTAGTTTTCCTTCAACTTAGACTGCCTCAATCTCCCCTTCATTACTGAAGGTATTTTTGTTGGATATAATATTCAGAGTTGGTAATTCTTTTCTTTCAGCACTTCAAAAACATTGTGTAACTTTTTTTTCTGGCCTCCAGGGTTTTCTGATAAATAATACACTGTTATTTGAATTGTTTTGTTTTTTCCTTCCAGGTAAGGTATGTTTTCTCTTGCTGCTCAAGATTATTTCTTTTTCTTTACTTTTAAGAAGTTTGATCATGGGTGTAACTGCCTTCTTACTTAGAATAACATCTATATTTACTTCTGAAATGCTATCCATGAAATCCAAACATATAACATGAAAAAGTCATTAAAACTTCTAAGTTCAAAAGGCATGCTGAATGTTACAAAACTAATTTTATCCACTTACTGTATTTCTTATATATCTAACTCCATACAGATTTACACATAGCTTTTTAGTCTTTTGTTCCAGT
This sequence comes from Saguinus oedipus, assembly GCA_031835075.1. NCBI lineage: Eukaryota > Metazoa > Chordata > Mammalia > Primates > Cebidae > Saguinus > Saguinus oedipus. The sequence goes on from CM063171.1 coordinate 182,709,429, forward strand.
TTGTGGTTAGAAGCTAAAATAAAAGGTTAAATACTGAAGTATAACTTATTTGGTATGAATAAAACCATTCCATTATAGGTTTCCTTATACTTCCATTGAATGGGGATTTTCTTTTCTTTCTTCAAAGCAATCAGCCTGTCAGATCAGATCTTTTTTTCTGTATTTTTTTTCTTGTTCTTAGCTTCTTCCCTCCACTACAGACGAGCAGATAATTCCACCTGCAATATAATATGTATAAGAAAGTGTGGGATTCTTTTAAGCCTTCCCTACCCTGCCACCACCCCTCTTAGAAATTAAATAGAACATGTAGAGTCCTGAAATAGAGTGGTTTGTTTTTGTTTCTATTTTCTGCAACATGGAGAATTTTCATGTAAATTATAAAAGGAAAACTGGATTTTTAACTCCCATTGAATGACTCGTGCTTGAGTAGTTGAATGATAATTTGAAAAAGGCTAAATGAACTACAGTACATTGTTTGGATACAAAGTACAAGCTATGTGAAGTAAAAAAGATAGATATCCTTTCAGAAAAGTCTTACTATAAACTTAGATGATGTTCAAAACTGCTAGTTTATGTTATACAGTACATGTTTAAGGCAGAAAATGGCCAATCCAAACTGAGTTAGTATGTAAGCAATATCATAATTGCTGCAGAATGATGAATACGTCCATTAAGGATAAAGATGTAGCACCTTCTGAAGTTTGTCAGTGAGAAAATTTCAGTACAGGTAAATGTAATTTCCAAATATGTTATTAGGATCTTACATGATATTTGAGTATACCAAATGCTCTTCTACGAATAATAGAGTGTCTCTGACCCTCAAATCAGTTATCTGAATGTTAAGGTAAAACTTTGAAGAGCTTTTGAAAAATTTTATTATCTATGCAATTTAATTTTGGAGAAGCAGTATGTACTAGTTTGAGGAACTCATTTTCTTCCCTTAAGATTTATAAGGTCTAAAATATTATTAGGTGTTTTTCCCATGAGTGAATTACAGTGTTATTTTTCGATATTTTCCATTACATTTGACTCAAGGTGAGAAGAGACAGAAGAGCATAATGAGAGCTAAGTGCTAGGTGCCAGGTGCTGTTTCAAATATGAGAAATGAGTCGTTTAATCTTCAAAATTGACTTATAGGATATGTTATCATACTCATTTGCAAGATGAGAAAATAGAGATTCCAAGAAGTACTAATAGCTAATGAGCCAATTTTTAACTCATGTATCTGAATCCAGAGCCTGCACTGTTGGCTATAATACTGTGCCAAGGGAAATGAATATGAACATTGGAACTGTTAGAATAGGTAACTTTAGTTACATTTACCTTTTACCTATTGTACAGTCTTGAGCAAATAACCACGTAATGCCCTTATCAAAGTGAATAATAATGCCTAAGTGAAAAGTTGTAAAAATTAAAGACATGTTAATCAAAACTTCTGGCACTACCTAAAGGTGAAGAACTAGTAACTCTTATTATGCTGTTGCAATGTTTTCTTTCTCAATATATAACATTGACTTTTATTTGAGTCTTTTCCCTCCTTCTACCTGTAATCAACATTTCTCTGAAATACTGGACTGATATACACTGCTTCTCCCCAACAGATCCTAATGCTTGCCACCGTCCCGATAACATCTCTTCCTATCTCCATCTTCATCTCTCTCCCCGAGAGCCTCATATTTGACATATGCATGTCATACTTTATCAATAGCCTTCCAATATAAGCCCTGTACTTTTGTCACCGTAAATGACCTGAAGCATATTGAGCTCAATCATCACATTATATATAGTTCTGTTACTGTTGTTTTCTCTGTCTGGAATGTGTCTATCCAGTTTCCTCTCTACCTATTCAAATACTCAAAACTAAAGGTTTACTTGAAACCCTGTCTATTTAACAGGAACTTCTTGTCTATTCCCTTCGACAATATAATGCAGTATCCTTTTCTAAAGACCAACAAAAGGGCTCTTAAACCCCATTAGGTGTTTCCTCTGAGCGTCTGGTCTGCTTTTAACTTATTTATACTGCCAATCATATAGACACAGTTTTTGTGTCTATGTTTACCTTGCTATCAGAAACTCCAATTGTGTTCTGTTTTAGCTGTTATGAAATACTTCCAGGAAGATTAACTACTACTCTAACTTGACACATATTTTAATTAATTTTGCTGCCCCTATTTACCCTTTTTAAAATCAGATATATTTTACTTTTTGCATATACTACATTTTAATGGTAAAATAAAATTTTGCCTCACAGAAAAGTAGTCCTGCAAAAGGCAATTCTTGTAAAAAAAAAAATTGAAAAACGAGGAAATAATGTAATTGTGAATAAGCATATAGAAATAACTATTTGAAATATTTTGATCTATTTGCATTTCCTTTAAAAATGAGTTGTGTTTTATTTAAACAATATTTGGATGTGTTAAAACATAATTTTAAATTTATTTTTGAGATTAATGATTTTTACATTATTAAATATCTTTTAATATACAATATTGGTTTCATAATATTTCATATGCTTGATCATTATTTAATTGAAGCACCCTTATATAGTTGAATATTTATGCTGTGTTTAATGAAAAACAGGTTACTACTATGATGAACTGCATTGTGCCAAGCATCTTAATTGCTAAATTTTTAACTTCATATTATTAATGTAAATTAATGAAAATGAAAGTCACAATTCATAAGTTACTCATGTTTCTGGTTATTTATACTTGTTGCCAAATTTCTCGTCAATTTTCTTGTTCCCTGGACAATTGTAGACATTGTAGTTCTTTTTATATTTATACTATAGGCATTTCTATAAATATTTGCAATGTCTTTTGAAGAAGATATATAAATATATGAATGAATATATAAATGAATGGATGGATTTCCAGCTCAGATTTATTTCTCTTCTAAAATTATATATTAATGATGTATCTATTGTATTATACAGCTTCATCTATTCTGTGTGTTTTTTCTTTCTTTCTTTCTTGAGACAGAGTTTCGCTCTTGTTACCCAGGCTGGAGTGCAATGGCGCAACCTCGGCTCATCGCAACCTCTGCCTCCTGGGTTCAGGCAATTCTCCTGCCTCAGCCTCCTGAGTAGCTGGGATTACAGTCACACGCCACCATGCCCAGCTAATTTTTTGTTTTTTTTTTTTTAGTAGAGATGGGGTTTCACCATGTTGGCCAGGATGATCTCGATCTCTTGACCTCGTGATCCACCCTCCTCAGCCTCCCAAAGTGCTGGGATTACAGGCGTGAGCCATCGCGCCCAGCCCGTGTTTTTTCTTAAATCTTATTTTAGTATTATATTTGTCTCCTGAAATGGGTTGAAAATCTGCCTTTAGGAAGATACTATATGTGTTGTGTCTTCTAAGTATCTATTTTTTTCATCATACCTTTGGAAATATAATTAGAAGTCATAGTGTGCCTGGCTGACAATTAGGGTTTACAATAAACACACACATGCACAAACACACACACACACGAAAATGGAATATTAAGAAGTAGTATTAAGTCTGTTGTGAGAATACAAATAACCAAAAACTCTCTTGTTCTGTCATCAACACTAACATCATGACAGCTAAAAATAATCTTTCCCCACTGTTTCCCTAACTAACAATGTTAGATAGCAGCAGTGTATTAAATTATTTTCCAAATTCTGTTCATAATGTCTCATGTGTCACACTTCAGGACACTGGATCTTTAGAGTTTCTAAAAGCAAGACAATGAGATCATTCAAGTGTCAGCTGTAAAAACTCTGTGGGGCACAGATACATATTCTTGAAAGCATTATACCCTACCAAGAGGAATAAACAGAACATGCAAGAATGAGTGAAAAGCCAAATGGCAAGATTGCTTTGAGAAGAATGAACCTGAAACTGGGTCATACCAAACCAAAAGTATTGATAGAGTTACTTTGGGGTGAAGTGAACAGACTCAGTCAAAATGATCACACTGAGTGCCCAGATTACGATCTCTAAATATTTCTTTCCCAGACAAAGTAAGCAGGACTCTTTGGAGAAAGAACTTTCAGGTTAGAGACAGGAAGCATATAAAATGGACTTGCCTGAGCTCTACGAATCAGAAAACAAAGAAGCTTTGAAAGCTACTGGGGTCTTGTTTAAAGTACAGAGGAGCCAATGGAAGATGATCACAATGGCCAAAGAATGAAGATATTTGCTGCATTGACAAGAATAAAAACTATGAAGGATGGGGACACTTCAAAACAGAGTTAGGACACAGCTTCCAATAGATTCGTAAATATGTTACCACTTGCCCATCTATTTTCTGCTTTCTAAAAATAACTTTTCTGTCCTCATTGTCTCAACTATTCTATCTGCCCTTAATGTTTTATATGTACTCTGTGCATGCTTACTCACATTTAGAAGGACTACAAAATCAGTGGAGGGAAACAGGTTGTCAGTCTCCTATATTTAACCATAGGAACTCTGGGTCTCAGATTTACTTTATAGATATTTTTAAGAAAACACACACACACACACACACACTCTCTCACACACACACACACACACTCACACACACAGCGTCTATTCTGCCAGACAAATAATGTTGAAAATAGGTTTGACTTTCTTTGAATAAAGACCGCACTTTCTGTGTGCTTCTCCAACTTATTTTTTCTCAAGCTTAGCCTAATTGTTTCTTTGAATAGAAAGAATAGAGATAATTTGGCTTCATATCCAGAAATAGAGTTCTGGGTGATTTATATTTGTAGGGTACTGAGTTGTGTCATTTTCCATTTTTCTTCTTATTCACAGTGGATGGATAAAATCAGACCACACGTCCAATCTGTTCTTCACCTTAATCATATATTGTTTGAGGCCATATTGTGATCTGATTAGAAGATATTCACCATGTGAGAAAAAAAACAAAGAGAAAGGTGTAGTAGTATAGAAGGAAGACAACGGAGAACAGGTGAGCTAGCACTAAGTGTAGGTTCAAATACTGGCTCTTTTCTAACTGCAATTCTATTGAAGCTTCATTTAACTGCCAGTTTGTCTTGTTCTCTGTGAAATTACGTAATTGGTAAAGGTAATGTAAATAACCTTCTATCCCTAAATGTCCTGTAATTTTTTTGTTGCTGAAACAAACCGTTCTATTTTATGATTTTATGTCAAAACATCTTACATCCTTGGAATGGGAGGATGTTATTCAGGAAAGGAAAAAGCATAAAGCATTTGCAAGTTTTTGTATGAGATTTTAGCTCAAAAGTTTATTCAAATGTCAAGTTTAATGGCACCACTGTTGAGTATTACCTATTGAAAATGAAATTCTATTTATTTTAAAATTTATTTCATAATACCCAAGAATACTTTTGATACCTGCTTATATAATAATCTAGTACGTATATTAATCACCTAAATCTGCAACTATTCTTTAAACTTTAGAAATATAAATCCTTAGACTCTTCTCACAGATTATGATTTAGTAGTACCAAGTTATCTATTAAATAATCTGTCAATTCTGATGTAGTCTCCACGTATCCTCCTTTGAAAATTATAGCTGTGGCTCAAGCCTGTAATCCCAGCACTTTGGGAGGCTGAGGCGGGTGGATCACGAGGTCAACAGATCGAGACCATCCTGGTCAACATGGTGAAACCCCGTCTCTACTAAAAATACAAAAAATTAGCTGGGCATGGTGGCGCGTGCCTGTAATCCCAGCTACTCAGGAGACTGAGGCAGGAGAATTGCCTGAACCCAGGAGGCGGAGGTTGCGGTGAGCAGAGATCGCGCCATTGCACTCCAGCCTGGGTAACAAGAGCGAAACTCCGTCTCAAAAAAAAAAAAAAAAGAAAAGAAAAAGAAAAAGAAAAAAAAGAAAGAAAGAAAAAGAAAATTATGGCTAAATATCCTATTTGTAATTTCTTTTCACAATAACATTATTGGATAACTAACAATGTTATCATACATATGCATATAAAGAGAGATACAATTCTTCACATAATCTAAGGAAAAACCTTCCATTTGCATTTGCTAATAGGAGATAAGGCCAGCCCTAGTGGCTCACACCTGTAATCCCAGCACTTTGGGAGGCTGAGGCAGGCGGATCACGAGGTCAGGAGTTTGAAACCATCTCTATTAAAAATACAAAAATTAGCTGGGCGTGGTGGCATGTTCTTGTAGTCCCAGCTGCTTGGGAGGCTGAGGTAGGAGAATCACTTGAACCCAGGAGGTGGAGTTTGCAGTGAGCTGAGATCACACCAGTGCACTCCAGTCTGGCGACAGAGCTAGACTTTGTCTCAAAATAAATAAATAAATAAAAATAATAGGAGATAAGACTTGAACTCTGCATATCAAACTTTACTTTTTTTCAGCACAGATTACAATGATGCAAAGAGAAAATACAGGTTATACAGGTTATTTATATATAAATATACATGTAAATATGTATATCTATAATGAGCTAATCAATTTCATCAGCTGTCATCAACTTGGAGAAAGGGAATCTCCAATACACATGGCTCCCTCTAGATTCTCCATCATCTTTAAGTTAGAGTAGCTGGGGCCGGGCGCGGTGGCTCAAGCCTGAATCCCAGCACTTTGGGAGGCCGCGGTGGGTGGATCACGAGGTCAACAGATGGAGACCATCCTGGTCAACATGGTGAAACCCCATCTCTACTAAAAATACAAAAAATTAGCTGGGCATGGTGGCGCGTGCCTGTAATCACAGCTACTTGGGAGGCTGAAGCAGGAGAATTGACTGAACCTAGGAGGCGGAGGTTGCGGTGAGCAGAGATCGCGCCATTGCACTCCAGCCTGGGTAACAAGAGCAAAACTCCATCTCAAAAAAAAAAAAAAAAAAAAAAAAGTTAGAATAGCTGTAGTGAATTCCTATAATCCTATGTTGCCTAGGCCTTTATTTTAAATCTAAATTGGATTTTCTCATACTAAAAACAGGAATCACCCTTGATATAGTTTACAGCTCTCTAACCCCTCTCAGTTCCTCAGTGCAATGGATCCAGATACCTGCCTTTCACAACTGCCTTTTGATGACCACCTCCCTCTGGGATACCTAGAAACAACCCACATGACTTACCCCGCAGACCCTTGTACCCTACATGGGCTGCACAGATATGTCACAGTAACCTTCTGTCAGTCACAGTATGATCTCCTGGAGCTTCTATCTGCTCTCTTTAAACTCACTGTTTAGAACTCTCTAAACCTGTTTGGGTAATGCTTTGTGACCCAGTAATAAACATCTCCTCCTCTCTTGCTCTCTCTCTTCCTCTCTTGATTCCCACCAGCTGATTGAGCATGTGTGTCTCAGATAGCTCCTCCTTTCCCACTGGCCCTGTGAGGCATGCTGCCCTCTTCTCTCTGGGATCTAAAGAAATAAAGACTGCTTATGTTATTTCATGTCATTCATTTATATTTTGTTCTGTTGCCTTCTCTATGTCTCACCTGATCAACACACCTGAACGTAACTCTATTCCCGGCCAGGGCACTCTTAGAGAGTAGGTATCTTGGATTGTGGCACTCTGAAGAGAAAGACCTCAAGACCACATTGGAGGAAAATAAAGTACCAGCACAAGCTGTTTCTTGGACATAAAACAGACTGCTAGATTCTGCTGCTAGTGATCAATGTATGGTCATATTTTTCCTGTCTTGTCCGGGCCCAGTGGGATTTGGCCTCACTTTGGAGTGACCCCACTGTTGCTGAGCCCCTAGGTTATGCAGTTCCCTTACCTTGACTCTAATCAGAGAGCCAAATATGAGGTAAAGTTGCCTCTTAAATTATGTAATATACTATATCGTTTCAGACCAGAATATATTTTATTAAATATTCTGTAATTCTAAGGCATAGATCATATTCTATATGAATATATTACATACCTGAATATGACATCAGAATACATCATATTCTGAGAATATGATGATAAATATTAATTTTAATTATAACAGATAACTTCTACTACTTAGCTCTACTCTTGAAATATAGAATCAATACATCTGGTTGGAAGTTCTGCTAATTACTAAGTTTGATTGATAGCTTATAAATTTTTTTAATAAATGTTAGAAATGGTTTAGCTGAAATTCTATAGTATTACATATCTATGTACATATCTATAGTACACTGCATAGCATTATGTTATACTGATAAGGTATTCTTAAGGAAAAGTTAATATCTCATTTGGAGAGGATATCTTTCTGCTCTTGCTTCAAAAAAGTAAAAAAGACCAGATTTTCTTTTTACTTTCTATTTGAGCTAAAAAGTATCAGTCAAACCATAAAATAGTATTTTAATAAAAAATGATTAATTTATATTGCCGTAAATTTTATCTCATATTTATATGTGTGTTTTAAGTCATGACAATATCTCACAGAAGGAAGCCTCAACTGTCACTTAAATGGAGTTTGTTTTAGAAAGTAAATACTTTTTATGCAGTATCATCATCCTGCTATGTTTTAAATTCTATGTTCTCTGAAGCACTAATAGGCTTCATATAAAGACTATTGATCTAATTGTTCAAAAATTGTATTTCCTTCAAATAATTTCTTACTTATCAGAAGACTAGAGAGTGGAGAACCAGAAACATCAAAGCCTCTGGTGTAGAGGATTAATACACTAATAGCAAATTATATGAAAAAGAAATCAATAAAAAAAATCCCATTTGCAAAAGCTACCTAAAAAAAATACTTAAAAATAAATTTAACCAAGGAGGTGAAAGATCTTTACACTGAAAACTATAAGACACTGATGAAACAAATTGAAGAATTTCTTAATGGATTAGAAAAAATACTGTTTAAGTGTCCATATCATCAAAAACAATTTACAAATTCAATGTAATTTCTATCAAAATACCGTGACATTCTTCACAGAAATAGAAAAAAAAAAATCCAAAAATGTGAATAGACTCACAAGAGACTTTGACTAACCAAAACAATCTTGAGCAAAAAGAACAAAGCTAGAAGGATCACACTACCATTCTTCAAAATATACTACAAAGTACATATTTGATTCCATATAGTAATCAAAATAGCACAGGACTGGCTTACAAGCATTCATATAAACCAATGAAATAAAACACAAAACCCGAAGTAAGGTCATGAATCTGTGGTCAATTGATGTTTGATGAAGGTGCCAGGACACATGATGGGGAAGGATAGTCTTTTCAAAAATTGGTCTTGGGTCAACTGGATATCCATATGTAGAAGAATGAAATTAGATCATTATCTCACACCAGATACAAAAATCAACTCAAATGAATTAAATATTTAAATGTAAAACCCTAAACCATGAAACTAGTAGAAGAAAATACAAAGGAAAACTCTATGGTATTCTTCCGGGCAATTTTTTTAGATATGACCCCAAAAGCAGGTAACAAAAACAAAAACAGACAAATGCAATTGTATCATAGTAAAAAATTCTGCACAGCAAAGGAAACAACTAACAGAGGGAAGATGCAATTTGTAGAATAATAGAAAATCTTTGCAAAATATATATCTAATAAGGAGTTAATATCTATAATATATGAAGAAAACTCAATAGCAAAAAAAGGAACATAACAAAATCACATGATGATTTATCACCGATTGTCACAGAAATGCAAATCAAAACCATAATGAGATCTAACACCTGTCAGAATGGCTATTATCAAAAAGTAAAAAAATAACAGATGCTGGCAAGGCTATGGAGAAAAAGGAACACTTGTACACTGTTGGTGGGGCATAATTTAGTTCAGCCATTGTGGAAGACAGTATGGTAATTCCTCAAACATCTAAAGACAGAAATACCATTTGACCCAGCAATCCCATTCCTGGGTGTATACCCAAAGGAATGTAAATCATTTTATTATAAAGACACATGCACACATACGTTCATTGCAGCACTATTCACAATAGAAAAGACATGGAATCAACCTAAATGCCCATCAATAATAGACTAAAGAAACATGGTACATATATAGCAAGGAATATTATGCAGACATTTAAAAAGGCATAAGATCATGTCCTTTGCATGGACATGGATGAAGGTGGAGGCCATTATTCTTAGCAAACTAACACAGGAACAGAACCCAGTACCACATGCCATCACTTATAAGTGGGAGCTAAATACTGAGAACACATGAACACATAGAGGGGAACAATACTGAGAACACATAGAGGGTGGAGGGTGTTAAGAGGGAGCAGATCAGGAAAAATAACAAATGCTGGGTCATGAAATAATTTATACAGCAACCCCCCATGACACTAGTTTACCTATATAACAAGCCTGCACATGTACTCCTGGACTTAAAAGAAAGAAAAAAATGGGCAAATGATCTGACTAGACATTCCTCAAAGAAGACATACAGATAGCTAACAGATATATGAAAAACTGTTCAACATCTCTTATTTTCAGGAAAATGCAAATGAGAAACCACTTCATACCTGAGGTAATTGTCATAAAATGACAAATGATAACAAGTGTGGGCAGGGACATGGACAAAAGGGAACCCTGGTACACTGTCGGTGGAAATGTAAAATAGTACAACTATGGAAAACAGTATGAAGATTTCTAAAAAAAATATAGAACTAGCATATATGTCAGCAATCCCCTAAGGGTATGTTTCCCCCCACCCCAAAAAGTGAACTCAGTTGATCAAAGAGATATCTACACTACCATGTTCATTGTAGCAGTTCACAATAGCCAAGATATGGACTCAACCTAAGTGTCCAATCATAGATGAATGGATTAAAATATGTGGTATATATCCACAATGGAATAATATCCTGCCTTAAAAAAAGGAAGAAAATCCTTCCATTTGTGACAACATGAATGAACCTGGAGGACATTATGTTAAGTGCAATAAGCCAGGCACAAAAATACAAATACTGCCTGATGTTACTCACATGTAGAATCTGAGAACTTTGATGGCATTGAACCAGAGAGTAGAATGGTGGTTAGCAGGTTCTGGGGCTGTTGAGGAGTGAGAGTTGTTGGGGAAATGTTGGTCAAAGAATACAAAATTTCAGTTAAATAGGAGAAATAAGTTCAAGAGACCAATTGTTCAACATGGTGACTATAGTTAATCATAATATATTGTATTCTTGAAAATGCTAAGAGAGTGGAAGTTAAGTGTCTCACCACAAAAATGATAACTGTTGAGGTAATTCACATATTAATTAGTTAATTCCACAACGTACATATATTTCAGGTATATATACATATACTAACATATATAATTAGTAATTCCACAATATATATATTTCAAAATATATACAATAAAAGAAATGCAATTTTATATATCAATTTAAATAATTAAAAAAATACAAGACTAACAGCACAGTAAAAAAGCAAGCTAAAATCTTGAAGAAACTTCATGAAGAAGAAAATAAATGGCAAAAAAACCCAGCAACTAGAAAGACTATTTTTTTTCATTGATAAGAATTTTATTCATTACATTCATATTGGAAATTGGTAGCAGTATCTAGTAAAAGTACTAGTTTTGTTACCCAGTATCCACTCCTATCTATAACTCCATCAAAAATACATATAAATGTATTTGTTAAATAACAGATGCAAAGAGTTCAAAGAAGCACTATTTACACTACCAAAAACCTGGAAATTAACCAAATGCCACTGTGGCATGGATAAAATAACTGGTACATTCACACAATTGAATACTAAACATTGCCTGAAAATGAACAAATGACAGCTAAAACATAGATAAATTTTACAGACATAATTTGAGCAAAGGAAGCCAAGCACACACAAAAAAGAGACTATGTGTGTGTATATATATATATATATATATATATATATATATATATATACACACACACACATATATATGTATATACATATATGTATACATATATGTATATAAATATATATATATATACACATAATATATATATACACACATATATATGTATATACATATATATGTGTGTATATATATATTATGTGTATATATATATATTTTGTGTGTATATATATATACATTATATATACATATATGTATACACACATATATACATATATACATACATATATATGTATATGTGTATATGTATGTATATATATATACACATAATGTATATATATATACACACAAAAATATATATATACACATAATATATATATACACACATAATATATATATACACATATATAAAAGTATCTATGTTTATAAAGTTTAAAAAGAGCACTAATCAACACTTTAGAAATCAGGATGGTGGTGATAGGCATGGCAATAGTTACTGGAAGAGTTATTAAGGGCAACTTCTGAGGTGTTGGTAATATTTTGATTTTTGACTTGACTCTAGTTACATGATTGTGTTCAGTTTGTTATAATTTCAAATTTGTGTGAGATATATATAAATTAAAAGTTTCAAAAATACTTCACTAATACAAAAGAAAGTGAAAGAGACAGAAATATAGTAAATGTGGGAAAAGTAGAAAGCAAATGGCAACATGACAGATACAAACACACATAATGCGGTATTTACATTAAATGTAAATGGAACAAATATTCCAATTAAAAGGCAAATATTACCACATTGGATAAAACAAAACTTATATGCTACATATAACAATAGAGCAGTCAAATTTTTAAAAATAGTATATACATTTTATGCAAACCATAGATTGCCAATGTAGCTATTAATTTCAGAAAAATTGATGCTAGGCAAGAAGCATTACTAAAGATAAAAAACATGTTCATAAAGATACAAGTATAAATATTCAAGAAATTTGTAACTGTCCTCCAGAACCTCAATTTGTGTTTACCTAATAACATAGTCACAATATATTAGGTTGATGCAAAGGTAATTTCAGTTTTGTCTTTTTTTTTTTTTTTTTTGAGATAGAGTCTTGCTCTTTTGACCAGAATACTGGAGTGCAGTGGTGATATCTCAGCTCATGCTTCCCCAGTTCAAGTGATTCTCTGGCCTCAGCCTCCTGAGTAGCTGGGATTACAGGCATGCACCACCACACCCAGCTAACTTTTGTATTTTTAGTAGAGACAGGGTTTCAGCATTTTGGTCAGACTGGTCATGAACTCCTGACCTTGTGATCAGCCTGCCTTGGCCTCCCAAAATGCTGGGATTACAGGCATGATCCACCGTGCCCTGCTGCCATTACTTTTAATGGCAAAAAAAAGTGACCAAAATAAAAGAAGAAATAAGAAAGTATCAATCATTGTTGGAAGTTCTAGTGTGCTTCTTTCAATAAGCTACTGATGTAGATTCCCATTCAGGAAGAGGTGGATGATCTGAACAACAAGCTAAACATATTGGTTAGCATACATAGATAACCTGATTCTTAGTAATGGTGCAATACACATTTTTCTAAGTGCATTTCCAAAATTTACTCAAGTTGACCGTTTTCAGAGTCAGGCAAAAAGTAAAATGAATTGAGAGTTGAATCACGTAGATTATGTTCAGTGCCCTCAGTGTAATAAAGCTCTTCTTCTCCCACCTAGATTTCATTTCACACGCACTCTAGTGCATGATGCATTGGAAATGCCAAACGGTTTGTTCTTTGAATATGTTAGGGTCACACTTCTGTCCTCGAACCCCTCTCCTCTTTTTTTTTTTTTTTTTTGAGACAGAGGTTTGCTCTTGTTGCTCAGGCTGGAGTGCAGTGGTGTGATTTCAGCTCACCACAACCTCTGCCTCCAGGGTTCAAGCAATTCTCCTGCCTCAGCCTCCCTGGTGGGATTACAGGCATGCACCACCAGCCCCAGCTAATTTTGTGTTTTTAGTAGAGATGGGGTTTCACCATGTTGGTCAGGCTGGTCTTGAACTCCCAACCTCAGGTGATCCACCTGCTTTGGCCTCCCAAAGTGCTGGGATTACAGGTGTGAGCCACGGTGCCCAGCTCTCTCCCTTTTTCTTTTTTTTAAACCTCTGTTGAACAATTCTGTTCTTAGACTCAGGCACTATTATCTCCTTGTCTTTTAGGTCTCTGGTCAAGTGGCACTTCATGAAAGAGGACTTCCCTGAACATATGATTTTAATTTATAAATCTCTCCACTTACTGTCTTCCATAACACCCATTTTATAGTTATACAGCACTATTTTTTTTTAATTATCTGATGTTGTCCTATTTATTTGTTTCTTTTCTTTCTTTTCTTTTTGAGACAGAGTCTCACTCTGTCTCCCAGGCTAGAGTTCAGTGGTGCAATCTGGGCTCACTTCAACCTCTGCCTTCTGGGTTCAAGCGATTCTCCTGCCTCAGCCTCCAGAGTAGCTGAGACTATAGGTGCATGCCACCATGCTCGGCTAATTTACTTGTTTTTTTATTTTTTTCTAAGAAATAACTGGTATGAGTGCCAGGCTTATTTCATTTGTTTACTGTCTAGTGCCTTAGCATGTAGGAGTTCAGTAAGTATCATCTGAATGAACAAACCAGCAGTTGCTGCTGATCCAATTTTCATTGTCGGAACCCACAGCTACTCCCAAGATAGGTATTTCAACTTAGTACTTTTGTGAGGATAAAAATACATTTGTGTGCAGGGCCATTTCTTATTATTAGAGCACTGAAACTACAGATTAATGGAATTAGGATCTATATGATGGCCTTAATTCTCTATTTCATTTTGCTGATGCAATCACAGATTTATGTTTCAGGATACAGGACACATTTCTGAACCTCAAATTCCTTAGTCTGCATATTTCACATATTTTCCCCGATGCTGCCAATTATGAGCCAGCACGATTCTTTTCTACACATTTTAGTGCATTTTTATTATTCTTATTTTTCTAAGATTTCTATTTCACACAAAAACCAGTTTATTTCTAAAATGTACACTTTTCATTTTCAGAATGAAATAATTATTCTAGAAATCATCAGATTTCTGTAATATTTTTAGATTGCATGCTTGTAATATTTAAGCCATTCTTTTTGCTTTTTAGGTTTTATACTTTTATTTGTGAATTACTTTAATATTCTAATATGTTTTGAAAAAGACTTTAATAAAATTCAGTGTCACTAGTTATATTTTTTCCAGGGGTGGTGGCAGAAATCCATACAGGGGAGTTTGTTTGTGCTTGGGGAGTGTTAAGGAAATAAATAGTTTACCTGGACATTTATTAGTGTTAAGAAAATAAATAGTTTACCTGGAAATAAATAGTTTACCCTGGACATTACCTGGGTAGCTGTGGCAAAAGAATGGAAGAGAACCAGAGGGTGGTTAAGATTCAGAAGAAAACACTGGGGTGTATACATTGCCATCCTTCCCATGGGGTCCAAGGTAGATGAGCTATTTTGTCTTTTTCTTGTACTCTAAATTTAATTGTTTTTATTTCAGCATAATTAGAAAATTAGCTGAAATAGAAACTGATCAAGTTTATGCAGACAATCCAGATTATTTTAAAAGTATTCCTCGCAAACTGAAGAAGAACCTCAGGTTTGTTATTTCTTTGGTAGTGTTCAAGTACATTCCTGTTATATCGGACAGGAGTTTCCCAGGCTTAGTACTTTTTGAGGCTTCTGTGGTCTCATAATTGCATATTGCTGTAATTTATAAGCAGCAGCACCAGGAATTGACAGGAAAGGAGTAACAGAGAGTTTGGGAACACCAGCATGTTTAGATATTCACTTGCGTGAACTCATTTTGCTGCCAAGTATTGTTTTTAGTGCTTGCCATCATTGTCATAATTACTTTGCACCAAATTTATGTTCTCTAAAACTTTGTTTTAATTGGATTTGGCTAAGTCATATTTTCATTTTATGGATGGGGTATTGAATCTTAGTGAGCAGCTTATCCAGAGTCATATAAAAAATGTGTGACATAGTCATACACAGCACTGTTATATTTCCGAATATACGTGTGATATTGCATGTTCCTACCTATCAGTTTATAGAAAACGGTTCCAAACATGTTCTGTTTTTGTTAGAACTGAGTTCTTATGTTGGTTTAGGAATTTACTGGCTGCAAGAATGTGTGCAATCATTTTAAACTTTCCAAGCCTTGGTTACTCGTTTGTAAAATGGAGTACCTAACAAGGTTGTATAAACATGTAAGTGAGTTTATATACCTAATGGGCACAGTTTATTTGCAATTATCACTTCTGTTTGAGATAAAGTTATTTATATTTTACAACAATTTTTTCTTTTTACCATGCATTGGTTGGGAACATATTATAGACCCAGGATTAGATCAATTAAGAAAGAAACAACTTGCACTAAAATAAGTATCTCCATATATAGAGACATATATAATTAGTCCTGTATCTTACCAAAGTACAGTCCATTCCTCATTATTTTTTAAGTGAAATTATCCCCAGAAACCAGTGAACAAAGGTGACACTTCATAAATTATTCTATTAAATAAGGCATTGAAGTATAATTAATGATTAATACAAACTGAGTAAGAGGAAAAATAGAGGCCTATAATATGGAGTGACATTTAAACTAGAGTCTTTAGAGCAATGCAGTGTTATGGGTAATATATTGGGTTAAGGGTATTTTTATTTCTTTTTCAAATTATAAATACGTTAACATCAGTAAGCATTTTAAATTAGAAATTATTATTTCTGCCAATTCTACATTTGCTACTAGACTCACATAAGATAGCTTATAAAGCTTGATTTTTTTTTTTTCTATGTTAACGTTACATCATAATAAGGTATTTGCATATTTATGGTTAATTAAGAGTGAAAATTTGACCAAAAAAAAAAGTTAAAATTGAGTCATTACTGAATAGGGAATTACACAGAGAATTTCTAGCTTTCCTGGTTTTAGATCACTAGCCAAACTCTGGAGAGTATGCTATTGCTACAGTGTTTGAAAAAATACTCCAGGATGCCAAGATCAACTGCCAGAAAAGGAAAGCAAATAATAATACCAAACGTCAAAAGCTACTTTTCACAGTTCTACTCCAAAACAGAGGACTATGAAAACATTGTATTTTATAGTCATAACAAAAAAACAAAGTGTTGTGTCAAGGCGAGAATAATTCTGAGTGTTTAAACATTTCAGCACAAATGAGACCCTTGATTAAAATAGTAAAAGAAAATTGTAACATGCTTGAGGTGCCAGGATGGGAAGAATAACTGCTGATGAAAATCCCACATTTGAGTCATAATTCAACAAACACATTTATTATGCTAGCTTTAAGGTGTTATTCTTGTGTGGTGTGGCTTTTAGAGAGTATAACATTTAGCTTAGTCTGTCCTAAGTACATATCTCTGAGTTTGGAATATGAATAGAAGAATTGTTTTCAATTGTCACTAACTTCCATTTTCTACTCAAGGTGGTGTAGAGAAAAGGTGTGGGTCTTAGTAACAGTTTCACATACTTTTTTCCCAGCTTTTAGACCTGAAATAATTTTCCATTTTGAGAAACAGCCTTCTTTAAAAATCTATAATTTAAAATTAAAAATGCTAGCCCTGATCATTATGTATGTTATGAGAATCAGGTTAGAAATACAGTATAAGTACAATTTCACAGTTAATTTTTATAAGATGCAAGGGATTGCTTTTACTAATATCATAGTACCTTTTTGAGTAGAATTTGGCCCTAGAAATAGGATCCACATGGTGTGAATAGTTTGACACCTGCTATTTTTCCACGCAGCCTAAAACATCTACTAATAGACTAATTAAAATACAAGACAGCTGTGTGCAGTGGCTCATGCCTGTAATCAAAGCCCTTTGGGAGACTGAGTCAGGTGGATCACGAGGTCAGGAGTTCGAGACCAGCCGGGCCTGCATAGTGAAAACCTGTCTCTACTAAAAAAAATACAAAAATTAGCCGGGCATAGCGGTGCATGCTTGTAGTCCCAGCTACACAAGGAGTCTGAGGCAGGAGAATTGCTTGAACCCGGGAGGCAGAGGTTGCAATGATCAGAGATTGCGCCAATGCACTCCAGTCTGGGTGACAGAGTGAGACTCCAACTCCAATAAAAAAAAAGAAAAAAATATATATATATATATTAGACCAATGAGGGAATACTAACAGAAGGCCACAGTTTGCCAGAGGAAAAGCCGGTTAAAGTGTTAGCCAAGTAACACTTTGGATTGTGAAGAGATTATTTATGAACTATCAATTCTCAATAAGGACTATGGAACAACCTGGTTATTTCATGGCAGGAATCCTTGCTTAGAATATTAGTTTTACTTTAAAAGAGTAGTCCATCCATGTGCTTTTCTTTAATAAGCCTTGGAGCTAAACACAATTTATTCAAATGAAGTATTTAAATATTCATAACCATGGAAACTGGAAGCGTCTTTTCTTACTTAACACAATCCTAATTCATATTTTCTTAACTGACATACATTAGCTTTGTGCGTTTTCACCAATGTCTATGATGTTTCAGACTAAATTATAACTTATGTTGTAAATATGAATAACATTTGCTTATTAGTTTTACCAAAGGCAAGTTAATAGGTTTTTTTTGAGACAGAGTTTCACTCTTGTTACAGGCTGGAGTGCAATGGCGGGATCTGGCTCACCGCAACCTCCACCTCCTGGGTTCAGGCAATTCTCCTGCCTCAGCCTCCTGAGTAGTTGGGATTACAGGCACACGCTACCATGCCTAGCTAAGTTTTTGTATTTTTAGTAGAGACGGGGTTTCACCATGTTGACCAGGATGGTCTCGATCTCTTGACCTTGTGATCCACCCGCTTCGGCCTCCCAAAGTGCTGGGATTACAGGCGTGAGCCACAGTGCCTGGCCAATAGGTATTTTTGAAGTTACTGGCAAGTAAATAATTTCTAATTTAGTAGTTTAATCCTGGTGAGTTAAGACTTACTACTATTATATATCTATTATTTAATCATTATATGATGCATTTTGAGTTCCAATTAAATGACAGGCATTGTGCTAAGTGTGAGGAATATGTAGACAAATAAGATCTGCTCCGTGTCTCAAGGGTGAGTTTGATCATCGTAAAAGAGAAGGAAATCAGCATTATGTCTTATGTTACATGTGCAATGCATTGTGCTAAAAGGACTCAAAGGAGAAACCATTTACTCTGACTTAGAAGGCCAAGGAGATTTTTGATAAGTAACTTCTGTGCTGTTATGGGTAGGATACAAAGCATTTAGCCAGGAGGAACTATAAGATATGTTAACATAGTTGTAAGGCAATCATTTTGGCAAACTTCTAATAGAGCAATTGTTATGTATTCTGAAATTCAGACTCTACACTTTTACCAATTTTTATTATCAAAAATTTGCGAAAGATCAATGCTTATCCCAATTCTGAGCCATATTTTACACTTTAACTTTACTTCATCTGTGACACTAAAGTCTGGGGTAGGAGAAATGGAAGAAGATTTGCACCAAGTTGGAGTGGAGAGTCAGAGGGAGGCTTAGGAACAGGCTGAGGGGAAGGTTGGATGTTAACACTATCTTACAAACTGCAGAAAACCCATGACTACATATTTACCACACTCATTCATTTCAGAAAGGGTCATTTGTCTCTCTAAGTAAACTTTATGCCCATTTTTGTAAGTTCAAGTATATCTTGATCTGATTCTCAAATTATCTGCCACTTTCTTTAAACAATGACCATAACTATTTATTTTCAACAAGTGATTAGAGTTCACTATATAATACATCTCTTTGAATTTTCTTATGTTTTTCTAGAAGATTATCTCCATTTTTGAAGGGCTCCTGTGCCAGATAATCATATTAAGTAGAATACTTTAGCATTGGATATCTGACAGATATTGAAGACTTTAATATATGCAATAAAATGACAAGATTATGGAGGATAACCATCACCAAGGATAGTTCTAGAAAATATGAGTAATATAAATTTTTACATTCTCTTCTTTTCTGTATTATATTTCTTCTTAACACTTGGACAAAAGTGTTCCTAGACTTCCTCCTGACAGTACAAGTTCTACAATGGAGCAATTTCTTCTGCTTCAAGCATGTTAGATCTTCTCAGTTACTTCTGGGCAATCTCTGTTAAAAATTTTATTCGACTCATCATATCCATCTGTGTACAGTAATAATTTAATCCTGCTTTATAATTTAGTCCTAGTTTATCTGTAAGCTCTTGTCACTATTAAAGCATGAATATCTTCAAAAACTATTAGATGCAAGATTAGTAATGCACTAGTATCAGATCCCAAGGGTGCTTTAAAATACTCTAGTTAATTTAGAAAGAAAGAAATAGAATCGTGAATCCAATGGTTCAATATGTTTAGAAATATGCTAAATAAAGTTAAACAATTATCTTTTCAAAAATATTCAGAGCCATAAAAACAAATATATGGAATGAATAGCTCCAAGATGGCTACACGATACAAAAAAATTTCCAAAACATCTAAACAGATCTAAGTGAGGAAACCATCTGATGTAATGAGATAAGTAATTCTAATTGCATATTTTTACAATAAAAATACTTGGATCTAGATATACATCTTATGCATTTTAAAAAGCAGGTTATCATGTTCCTGGTTGCAAGACTGGGGTTCCACAGCACACTTCAAGATTCTAGCAAGTAGGGAATGATACAAGATGGCTGATCACTAACATCTCAGGATTGCAACTCCCAGTGAAAGTGCAGAAAACGAGAGGACGCCACACTTTCAGACAAATTTTTGTCACTCACGGAGCAGAAGATTCCTAGTGGAGGAGCCACACGGGTCACCAGCACAACTCTTGTGGCTGGCGCAGCAGCTCTTGGTGTAGAGTAAACGGGACTGGTTTCCCTTCTGACTGATGTTTGGAGCTCCGGGAAGGCAAAGTCGCCTATTACAGACTCAAGAAGGAAGCCAGACTGGAGATTCCTGGGCAGAAAAGCACCATCAGTCTTAACGCTGCTGTTTTGGCCAGCACGGTGGGTTGTTGCGCCCTGGGAATTAACAACTTGGACGTCCACGCAGAGACCTAATTTGAAAGGTGGTAATTACAAAGATGACAGGTGGATAAATTTACAATGATGGGAAGAAACCAGTGTAAAAAGGCTGAGAATACTCAAAATCAGAATGCCTCTCTCTCTCTAAAGAGGATCACAGTTCTTCATCAACAAGGGAACAAGGCTTGATGGAGAACGAGTGCATTCCAACAACAGGATTAGGCTTCAGAAGGTGGATAATAAGAAACTTCTGTGAGTTAAAAGAACATGATGTAGCCCAATGTAAAGAAACTAAGAACTTTGAAAAAAGTTTGATGAAATCCTAATGAGAATAGACAATTTAGAGAAGAATATAAGTGAATTAATGGAACTGAAGAATACAATATGGGAACTCTGAGAAGTATACACATGTTTAAACACCCAAATTGATCAAGCAGAAGAAAGGATATCAGAGGTCGAAGACCAACTTAATGAAATAAAATAAGAAGACAAGATTACAGAAAAAAGGATAAAAAGGAATGAGCAAAGTCTCTAAGAAATGTGGGACCATGTGAAAAAACCTAATTTACGTTTGATAGGTATACCTGAATGCGAGGGAGAGAATGAATCCAAGCTGGAAAATATTCTTCAGGAAAATTTTCCTAACCTAGTAAAGCAGGAAAATA
Source organism: Saguinus oedipus (assembly GCA_031835075.1). Classification (NCBI taxonomy): domain Eukaryota; kingdom Metazoa; phylum Chordata; class Mammalia; order Primates; family Cebidae; genus Saguinus; species Saguinus oedipus. The sequence goes on from CM063171.1 coordinate 182,730,846, forward strand.
TTCAACCCCAGGTAATACAGAGAATACCACAAAGATATTCCTCAAGTAGAGCAATCCCAAGGCACATAATCGTTAGATTCACCAGGGTTGAAATGAAGGAGAAAATACGAAGGGCAGCCAGAAAGAAAGATCAGGTTACCCATAAAGGGAAGCCTATCAGACTTACAGCAGATCTCTCAGCAGAAACTCTACAAGCCAGAAAAGAGTGGGGGCCAATATTCAACATCCTTAAAGAACAGAACTTTCAGCCCAGAATTTCATATCCAGCCAAACTAAGCTTCACAACTGAAGGAAAAATAAAATATTTTATCAACAAGCAAGTACTCAGAGATTTTATTACCACCAGGCCTGCTTTATAAGAGCTTCTGAAAGAAGCATTACACATAGAAAGGAACAACCAGTATTAGCCTTTCTAAAAATATACCAAAAAGTAAAGAGCATCAACATAAAGAAGAATTTACATCAACAAATGGATAAAACAGCGAGTTAACAACAAATGGCAGTCATCCTCAATTCAAATAGGCTAAATCCCCCAATCAAAAGATACAGCCAAAACCCAACAGTATGCCACATCCAGACCCATTTCACATGCAAGGATACACAAAGACTCAAAACAAAGGGATGGAGAAAGATTTACCAACCAAATGGAGAGCAAAAATAAATAAATAAATAAAAACCAGGAGTTGCAATTCTCGCATCTGATAAAATAGATTTTAAAGCAACAAAGATATAGTGGTAAAGGATCAATGCAACAATAAGAGCTAACGATCCTAACACCCAGATACATAGAGACTTAGACTCAATGAGACAGAAAATTAATAAGGATATCCAGGACTCGAACTGAGATCCAGAACAAGTAAACTTAATAAATATTTATAGAGCTCTCCACTTTAAATACACAAAATATACATTCTTGTCAATACCACATCACACCTACTCATAGTTTTAAATGAAATATTGTTCGGCCATTATTAATACCCATTTTTTAGAATAAAGCAACATTCCTCTTCTCTCCCTCTTTTTCTTCCTCTTTCTTCCTCTCCTTTACTCCTTTTTTTCTTTCCTTCTCTCTCAAAAAAAAAAAAAAGGAATTCCCTTTTCTCTCTCTTGTATGAATCCTCTCTCTTTTTCTCTTTTGGATACTCCCTCCCCTCCTTCCTCCCTCCCTTCCTTCCTTCCCTCCCTTCCTTCCTTCCTTCCAAAAAAAAAAAAAAACGATTCTAGCAAGTAAAAATGGAAAATTAAAGACAGAAATTTTAATAATTTTGACAAACTCCTTACAGAATTTTTAAAAGAAATATACGTATCTTAGGACTAGAGATGTCCCTACATAAAGGCAATATTGGTCTAGGTTGCATTAGTTGAATATCACAGGCAAAGAAAGATTAGATTGCATAATCCATATTGGATGAAAAAGTTCAATATATAGAAAAACAGGCAAAATCAAAGCCTTAAAACGGATTATCTTAAATCATTGGAAAAGAGGGAGCAAATAAATTATCTCTCCTGGTAGTTTGACTTACAGTGTAATTCAAAGCAAAAGTCACGTGGGAGCAAATAGCCAGTGGAGGCCTGTTACTGGCAATAAAGTATCTCAAGGTGCTGTATGGGTGGGGAAGGAAGGCATTGGAACCAGAATCAGAATGCCATCATGCTCTCAAGAGTTATTTAAACACAATTGACATTCATAGTAAGAAATAAAATACAATTTTTAGCTCACTTCACGATCTTTTGATAAATGTTAAATATTTCATTAAAACTAAACACCCAGTTTTGTAAATAATAATAGGTACTTAGTAAATGTGAGTTTCTTTCTCTTTTTATGCTCTTGCAAATACTTAGTTTTTGAATTAATATTTTATGTATTTTTGATTCCTGGTCATTCCTGTGACCCAGGATTTTGTAATATTAAATCATCAACCATGACTTAAGAAAAAAACAGAAAAGAGAATTATACATCCAAATTCTTCTTAGGAAGTTTCAAAATCTAAACCTTATTCAGTGCACTAAGAATTTTTCTATTAATGATTTTAATGATTAGCCACAGGACACAAGATGCAAGATGCAATGTAATGGAAGGTCTTTCCACAAAACACTTCCTAGGAGATTTGAATAGCATGAAACTACATTTAAGGAGCTGCCTGGTTCCCTTAGATAAAATTCAGCATCACCATTTCCTGGGCTTTGGCCAAGATCGGCAGAGTTAGGCAATAGAAACCACATATTGAGGGGGAAATAGGAAAGGAGAGGGGGCTTGTATGCTACCTTTCATTTGGAGATTTGAGAGGAAGAGTGCTCCATGACCATGTGAAATGATGGCATTAGAAACAGTGACATTGTGTGAGTGGAAAAGAACAAGCCTGGATTAATGCTCCCTATTCCCATTTTCTGTTCATGGTATGTGGGAAATTCAGTCATTCCCAGAGCTCCAACGATGAACACAGAAGTGCTGAGAGTTGGTGAGTAGAATGTGCCTGAGCTCTGGAGGAAATAGATGCAGAGTGTGGGGAGGCTGTAACTTGTGGCCACACTGCAGGAACCATAGACATTTGTATAGATGTAATGCATGCCCAAAGGTCAGGAGGGGCTAGGTACAAGGCTAACTAAGGCACGCAGGATAGCATTCAGAGAAGCAAGTGTCCTTTTCTTAACAATCGCATGTGTGTTTTCATCTATACCCAGATACTGCTGGGGGGACAAAAGAAGAAAGAAGGATATGAAAATCTGAAATAGACTGGGATTTGAATCTGCCCACTATTAAGTAGAAATGTCTGCAAATCAGTCATGGACAATTGAGTTCCATAACAGGAAATTAAATAGAGATCTGTTTCTGTTCATCAAAATCACAAAAATAATTATAAAAAACATTTATGCCAGTTAGGCATTGTTTCTAGTTATTTTAAAATGTATGAACCCATTTAATTCTTTTTGAGATAGATAAAATTTTTTTCACCAATTTAAAAATGTTGCAGACTTTGGCCGGGCAGAGTGGCTCATGCCTGTAATCCCAACACTTTGGGAGGCGAAGGGAGGATTGCTTGAAGACAAGGGTTCAGTACTAATCTGTGCAACAGCAAAATCCAATCTCCTAAAAAAAAATACATAAACAAAGTGTTGCAAACTTAGGGAGCATACATTTAACCATATACCACACTTAACAGTGACAATATTTCCCATTGAATGATTTATATTTTTGCAGATCTTTCCTCTTCCTTTTCCATTTCCACTCTTCATAACATGTATCCTATGTTGAGTCAGGGTAGTAATATAAAGTAGCTATAAAAATATACATTGTTTGCCCATTTTTGAATGGGCTTGTTTGTTTTTTTCCTGTAAATCTGTTTGAGTTCTTTGTAAATTCTGGATATCAGCCCTTTGTCAGATGGGTAAACGGCAAAGATTTTTTCCCATTCTGTTGGTTGCCGATTCACTCTAGAGACTGTTTCTTTTGCCGTGCAGAAGCTGTGGAGTTTGATTAGGTCCCATTTGTCTATTTTGGCTTTTGTTGCCGATGCTTTTGGTGTTTTGGTCATGAAGTCCTTGCCTACTCCTATGTCCTGAATGGTTTTGCCTAGATTTTCTTCTAGGGTTTTTATGGTGCCAGGTCTTATGTTTAAGTCTTTAATCCATCTGGAGTAAAATGGGCAAAGGATATGAACAGACACTTTACAAAAGAAGACATACATGAGGCCAACAAACACATGAAAAAATGCTCATCATCACTGGTCATTAGAGAGATGCAAATCAAAACCATATTGAGATATCATCTCACACCAGTTAGAATGGCAATCATTAAAAAATCTGGAGACAACAGATGCTGGAGAGGATGTGGAGAAATAGGAACACTTTTACACTGCTGGTGGGAGTGTAAGTTAGTTCAACCATTGTGGAAGACAGTGTGGTGATTCCTCAAGGACCTAGAAATATAAATTCCATTTGACCCAGTAATCCCATTACTGGTTGTATATCCAAAGGATTTTAAATAATTCTATTATAAAGACACATGCACAAATATATTCATTGTGGCACTGTTTACAATAGCAAAGACCTGGAACCAACCCAAATGCCCATCGATGATAGACTGGACTGGGAAAATGTGGCACATATACACCATGGAATATTATGCAGCAATAAAAAATGATGAGTTTGTGTCCTTTGTAAGGACATGGATGACTCTAGAGAACATAATTCTCAGCAAACTGACACAAGAACAGAAAATGAAATACTGCATATTCTCACTCATAGGCTGGTGAGAAAAATGAGAACACATGGACACAGGGAAGGGAGTACTACACACTGGGGTCTATTGGGGGGAATAGGGGAGGGACAGTGGGGGGGGGAGATGGGGAGGGATAGCCTGGGGAGAATTGCCAAATGTGGGTGAAGGGGAGGAAGGCAGCAAAACACACTGCCATGTGTGTACCTATGGAACTATCTTGCACGTTCTGCACATGTACCCCAAAACCTAAAATGCAATTAAAAATATATATATATATACATTGTTATATTTCTGGTTTGTTTTCTTTTTAAGTGGGCCATGTGGAACCTTTAGCCTTTTGTGCTCCTTTCCTTGACAATTTGCTTCCTCACAATCCAAAACTTTCCTTGCTTGTAGCTTTGTGTTATCAGCCAAGCTGATAGGTTTCTAATCTACATGTTTCATGTCCCAATATTTCATTTGTGCAAACAGACTTTCACAGATACTCAGAATTATTAATTTTCAGTGTTTTGGATAGTGAACAGAGTGAGATAAATGATTCATGAATTCAAGAGCCAGAGTAACAGAGCATCTAAAAATGAATTAACTAAAGGGCATATGCTATAATGTATACTGTATATGCCATATACTGGCCATATGAAACAAATTCATTTCCTCTATACATTAGAACGCAAAGCAAGTATGAAAGTAATTTACCCAAATGATAATATGCAGGAATTATAGCATAGCATATATAAGAAAGGGGAATAGATCTTGAAGTTTGGCAGATCTAGATTTTAGTCCCATTCCACTAGCTCACTAGCTGTGTAACTTGAGATAAATTCCTTGATTTCTGAAGCCACAGTTTTCTCATTGATAGAATGAGGGTCATAATATCTATATGCCACAGTGTTTAGGAAGAAATTTAGGTCAACTATGAAGTAAATTACTTAGCCCAGTGCAAAAACAAACCCAGAATAATCTATCAGCATCATCATTACCTAATCATGCTATTCTTCTACATAAAAAACAAATTTATTGAGTCCTCAATTTGAGTTAATCATCGTGTTAGGCAGTTGTAACACATCAATGAGCAAGACAGATAAATGGCCCTGCTTTTATGCTGTTTACATTTTATCAGGATATAGACAGACATCACTCAATAAATTGAATATGTAAGTAAATTTTATGGCATGTTTATACGGCATTACATATCTTGCAAATCAGCAAAAAATAGTGCAAGCTAAATTTTGACTATTGATTTAAGGGAATTGGGATAAAGTGATTGTCATCATTGAAAAGAAATAGTTAAGCAAATTCTTGAAGGGTATGAGAGAGTTAGCCAAGGCAAGTAGTATGTGACGTGTGAGGAATTGTACCAGGAAACCAGTGTGGCTAGAATGAAATGAGTGGGAGAAAATTCAGGACACCGATAGTTGAGAAAGCTCTTCTTGGTGTACATAGGCTACTGTGAGTGCTTTGATTTTACTGTGGTGAGATGAGGGGCCGCTGGAGGGTTCAAACCACGGATTGATGATATATCATCATCTTCCTACAATGCAGTGAATCAGTACTGAAAACACTGTCAGCATATAAAACACTGACCTTTCATAGTTCCCACATAGTTAGAAGAGACCTGAATTTTTAAATTAGCAAATAACACTTTAATTGGGTTCCACTATTTCCCTGCATTTTACAGTTAAAGAAATTTAGAAAGAAATATTTCAGAATTAAAATTAATACTTACAGGACATAAAAATCATGGATTTCATGGAGAAATGGCAAGGAATAATTTAGTGTTATCATAGAGCTAAAATATTGTGTGACACTTAATCTATGGTCATGAATCTATTTTCAAAAGCTCATCTATAGCCAGAAATATTTTAGTGCATTACCATACTGACACTTCACTGAGATTCTTCAGATATGTGCTCAAATATATACTAGAAGAGGCATAACATATTTAACAACTTGGACACAAATCCATTTGAAATGTACACAAATATGAATTACTTTATCAATTTAACACAACTGGCTTAAAGGTAGTGATATAAAATGTTGAATATAAAACTAAGTTCCACTGTTTGTTTATTTCTCTCTTTTTTTCTTTCCTATTAAGAAATTGATTTGACTTGGTAACATATAGTCATGTTCAGCCTCTACTTATGTTCAGAAAAAAGATCCTCAGCCTGAGCCAATCAAGTATTTTCTTGTCTGCCTTGCATGGACCCTGGGACTTAGACAATAGCAAAATTAGATCCTGTAAAGTATAAATTTGGGAAAAGCATCAAACTCCAGAGAGTCTCCTAGAAGTATAGTCCAGAAGCCACTTCCACATATTTTTATATTAGTTTTTTATATACTTCAAAGGATTAATCATAATTCGACTACTACTCAAAAACTACATGTAATCAAAATTTGCACTACACTCTACAGTTTAAAATACAAGTATCACTGGTTTTCTACTTCCCAGACAAAAATCACTCAACTTCGTCTGGCATTTAATTTTCTAGACTCATAACACTCCTGGGAGTTTTAGAGACTACCTGGCCCTACCCTTCATTCAAAATAGAGACATTTAGTCAGAGAATCTAAAGGGCATGCTCTTCATTTTGCAGCTAGTAAACAGAGTTTGTACTGAAGCTTTTGGACACATCACCACATTATGAAAAGAACTTCTCACCAGAGTGAAAGAAAACACTTCTCATTTTGGGTAGAAGTGGTACTCTACAGTTACTGAACTGTATGAAGCAGACTTTTGTTATAAAACTGAGGTGATCTGATTTTGAAGATGTACATCTGAAGGAAGGAGGGGAGAAAGTAAAAATCCAAATGATTCATAAGAGAGTAAAGAGTGAATCTTGAAAGTGGTTAAATCTGGTAACCAAACTGGAAATTCCTTGATGACTCAGGGCCTACTACTCATCTGTGCTTGGAAAATTAGTAGAGAATTGAAGGTTTGCCTCAGACAGGAAATGGAACTTAGTGGATAGTTAAGTAGTAGAGGACAGCTTTGCAGGAGGAAGAATTAACAAGTCTTCATGTCAGGAAGCTGACATAGAGCCTTTAGTCTCCAAGAAAAAGATCATCCACTCTGGAAACCTTATTTCCATAGATGTGATGAAGTTGAGATGCTAGCCCAGAAAATAGGTGAAGGAATTAGGTGTTGACAAAGAAAGGAAACCTCTCATGCAGGACTAAGATGAAGGTAGATTTTGGAACAATTCCTATTGGTGATTAATTAATTGTTGAAGTTAGACAAATTAACTTATAACAAAATAAAATGTAATGGTTTTCAAGTGGAGCATGTCTTACATCAGGGATATGTGTGATATATTTGGCATTCAAAATTATGAAGTACTTTGTTATAGGGTGTTAGTAGAAAAAAGCCAGGGTTCCTAAATACTTTGCAATATGGAGAAAACAAAAAAATTATCCCATCCAAAATGCAATCAATGCCTCATTGAAAAACAATGATGCAACTCAAAGGAGGTCTTTTTGGGGAAGATTGTATCTCTAGTGTCCAGTCCAGAGGAAAACAGAAGTTACTCAAATCATGTTGAATGAAACCAAAAAGAACCTATCTTCTAATAACCGAATTCATTTCTATACGTTTACATTTTTTTCTTTGCATTAATATTTGGTTAAGTGTTAACAAACACTGGAATATTTCCTTTAAATTGGTCAAATGTTTTCTAATCTGAGATATGAATACAAGGTTCTTGTTCATTTCAGACAAGTGTAGTGTCAGGTCAAAAACAACCTCTGTAAACCAGGAGTGGTAAATATGGCAATGCCATGAGATGATGAGGGGTATTGTGACTGCTGATAGCCTATCACTCCCCTCAGATTAAATCCAAAGGTACAGAGAATTTAGTACCAAAGTATATTGTTTTGAGTATCCCATAATGATGTTTAATGTACAAGGAGAGCTGGAAGAGTTGTGTGGAGAGTAGTTATAAAAACAGTCTGAATCCAAATCAGTGCTCAGATATGTCTATCTCTGTTCTGGAAACTAATTCAGTCAGTCAAATAATTATTAAGGAGCATCTTTGGGTGGTTCTATTTGTCCAAAGTGTTGCTTTAGGAGTCAGGATGGAATAAGGTCACTAGCTATTCCACCACCTTTGGAAACCTACAGCACAATTTTATGTCTCAGAGCAAGGCTATTCCTTTTTTTTGTTTTTGAGAAGGAGTCTCTCTCTGTCACCCAGGCTGGAGTGCAGTGGCACAATCTTGGCTCACTGCAACCTCAACCTCCCAGGTTCAAGCAATTCTCCTGCCTCAGCCCCCCGAGTAGCTGGGATTACAGGTGCCAATCACAGCTTTTATCTTTTTTACTCAGTAAATCATCCTGTCAGCCCAAGATAATAATGTAGGAAGGAAAAAAGTTGAAAACAACAGACATGCCTATATATTCACAAAGGAAAAGGAGATTATGCTTTGCTTTCGTAAATAAAACTGTATGTCACATTTGTATATAATATGTTTTTAATTTTGTGGTCTTTATTCTTGTCCGACCAATTTTTTAATAAAAAGTATCAACTTCACAGAAAGTATTTAGATATATTTTCATATCTGTAACCCCATTGTATATGTCATTTTCTTATGGGTCTTCTGGTAAATTTTCAAAAATGCTTGTGCTCCCACAAATGAAATGCTATGTTAAAGCAGAGAGTAAAATCACTTACTGTACACTATTTAACTTTTGTTGACCTTATCAAAGACCGGAATAAATTCAGTGTAGATATTGCTTACAGATTCTATGAATAACTAATGGTATAGCTATAAAATAACTTGTCAAAAAATTATAGGTAGTAAGTCTCTGAAGATATCATGACCGCTGAGGGGTGACCTGCTTATGCAAAATAAATAAATTCAATCCTTCAAGGCAAGGACATTTAATTTACTATAAATATCTTCTCAGATGCTCAAAAGAACAAATGTCTCACCATTGAGAAATGCTTCCCAACTTTTTAAAATAAATATTGTCTTCACCTGAGATGTGGGCTAAGCCATACTATCACCTCCTTCCTCTACAGCCTACAAAAGACACACACACACACACACACACACACACACACACACACATATATATATATATCTTTATATACATATAAAGAGAGGGAGATAGGGAGAGTTAGGAAGATAGATAGACATAGATATAGATACATAATATTTATGCTAGGGTAGTTCTTCTGACATGGGTACATGGTTTATTATGAAAGACTGTGGTATATAGAGAAGAGTTTTAGGGCTTACTCTATATGAGTTATTTTTAGTAGAGAAAATTTAACGTAAAGAATTATTACTTAAGTATGGAATAACTAAAAAAAAACAAACAAACAAACAAAAAAAACAGAAGAACCACTGAAGTATGTCAGGGATCCCTGTGACCACACCTAGGTTCACTGAATAGCCTCACAGTTCTCAGCATATAGTCATTCTTAGGCTATAATATATTACAGAAAAGGATATGAAGCCAAATCAGCAAAAGAAGGTGCATGAAAGAAATCAGAAGGAAACCAGTCTCAAGCTTCCAAGAGTCTTCTTCCAGTGGAGTCACAAGGAATGTGTTAAATTTTCTCGGCAATGAATTATGACAATCCACATGAAGTGTTTTCTACCAGAGAATCTCATTAGAAACACCGTGCCCAATGTCTTATGGAGGGCTGATCATGTAGACACTCCCTGCCTATCATTTGCCAAAATTCCAGACTCCAGAAGGAAAGTAGGTGCTTCGTATAAACCACAGTGTTTGCACAAACAGTTTAGGCACAGCCAGCTATTCTTACCAGGGAAAGGTGAGAATCTTCCCAAATCCCTAGTTTCCAGACACCAGCTAAGGGCCAAACTTTAAATGGGACTTTCTGAGGATAGCAGAGACAGGCCTGCATCATAGGCATATAGGGGTAGTACACAAGGCATCATGGAGGCAGAAACGGCAGGAAACAGATACAGGAAACACCCCATGCTAGACGATGAGAAGTTGGGGTTACTAAAATTTAAAAATTTTGGAGAAGTGGCCTCCTGCAGTGAAACTCAGACTTCAGAGCAGGGCATGGTGCTCAGCTGGCCATGTTGTCTCCGAGTCAGTGAAAGAGACTGTGAATCCGGGATTCAAACATCCACTGCAGGATGGGTAGGCATGCAGCTGATGCCGGTGTCTCTAAAGGGTGTTGGATGAACTGGTCCCACAAATGATGGGAAAAATTCATTCTAGATAACCTTCTGATTCTACAACAAACCGCCACTGCCAAAGGAAGGAAGAGTGTAACTGGGGCAATGCTAAGAGGAATAGGAAATCAAGCTAACAACTTAGAAGGAACAAGTCCTTTTTCCAGCTTTTTAGTCTATCTCTAGCAATCTCTTTTGGTAGAGCCTGAAGGGGCACTGGGCCAAGAGAATGTGGTTTTCAGAATTTCAGCCCCAGGTGCACTAGTCTAGAAAGGTAGATTTGGAGCTGGGACATTAGCTTAGCAGCTAAAAGAGGATGTTGATTTTTCTCAGACCACCAAACTTAGAAGGCTTGTGAAGGGAATTTATATATTATAAAACTGCAACCAGAACATTTGGGGTGATGCTGTGGGCATATTTGCCATAGCAATACATACAACTACAATAAAATGTAAAAAATAAGTGACCTGTGAAAAGTAACATGTGTGTACCAAATGAGATAACTGTATCCATCAGGTGGCTCCTAAGCCATTTCCATGGGCTGTTAATTAAAAATAAGCAAGAATCAGAATTATGTCATATCATCCTGGATGGCAGTGGTCTCCTCTGTATTTTTTTCTACTGCTGGGAGGTAGGCTTCATAACCATGCAGTGGCCATAGCCAAGTTTAGTAAAATTTTCATCCTTTAATATCTTAACCTGATATTGTTATGTTTTTGAATATTACAGCCTGAACTTTGTTTTGTTGCAATATGAAGCTGCCTTTTACTGTCTTCTACCTTGCTGTCATCCAACTCATGTGACCCCTATTAACTTTAACCTGGTTATTGCCACTACCTATGTGCATGGAAATGCACTCTTGGTTGCATTCATTCAGTCCCAGTAACAGTGTCTAAAGAGATATAAAAATAATAGCTACCATATATTAATCACTTAGCATGGGGCAGAAATCGTCAAGAGTATTTATACATTACCATGTATAAATACTTTAGAACAGGTGTTATTTTCCATTTTATTGAAATTAACATTAAACTGAAGTTCACAGATATGTAACACCTATATACTTCTTCTTCTGTTTTTTTTTTTTTTTTTTTTTTTTTTTTTTCAAATGGAGTCTTGCTCTGTGGCCCAACCTGGAGTGCAGTGGTGCGATCTCACCTCACTGCAAACTCTGCCTCCTGGGTTCAAGTGATCCTCTTGCCTCCGCCTCCCAAGTAGCTAGGATTACATGCATTTGCCACCATGCCCAGCTAATTTTTGTATTTGTCGTAGAGATTGGGTTTCACCATGTTGGCCAGGCTGGTCTCGATCTCTTGACCTCAAATGATCTTCCCACCTTGACCTCCCAAATGGTGGTATTACAGGCAAGAGCCACTGCAACCAGTCCCCATATTCTTTATAGCAGGCCACACTGCACCAATGTATTTCTTATTAAAGATCTAATTTTCTTTCTCAAGCCTCATAGTAGTCTAACATTATAAATAGAGCCTTGGTTTAACAGGCTTAAGCCTCATACATAGTCTAACGTTATAAATAGAGCCTTGGTTTAACAGAAGTAGTCCTGGATTAGAGTAATAATATCTAATCTCTGCCTTTTATCTGTAACTAATTGGGCTACCATTTTCTTCTCTTAAAGCATTAACACAGATATCTGCTAAGGAAAGCAATGAGGTTGAGTGGAAATATGAGACTTGCAATCAGATATACAAAGTTTTAAATTCAAGTTCCATGTTTATTATCTACGTAAGCTTAGAAAACCTTTAGCCAATTTTCTCAACTGCAAAGCAGAAATAATATCTAACTCACAAGATTACTATAAGAATTAAAATAGTCTAGGCCGGGCGCGGTGGCTCAAGCCTGTAATCCCAGCACTTTGGGAGGCCGAGGCGGGTGGATCACGAGGTCAAGAGATCGAGACCATCCTGGTCAACATGGTGAAACCCCGTCTCTACTGAAAATATAAAAAATTAGCTGGGCATGGTGGCGCGTGCCTGTAATCCCAGCTACTCAGGAGGCTGAGGCAGGAGAATTGCCTGAACCCAGGAGGCGGAGGTTGCCGTGAGCCGAGATCGCGCCATTGCACTCCAGCCTGGGTAACAAGAGCGAAACTCCGTCTCAAAAAAAAAAAAAAAAAAAAAATTAAAATAGTCTATGTAAAATGCCAACTATACTTCATTCATTTTGTGAAATTGATTTAATAAATTCACTGTAAGGTTTTAGCTGTAGGCTGAAAGCTTCCCATCACTTGTGAATTGCTTTTGACTATTTGGTAAGGAAATAGTTAGATCCCTTTATTTCATGTCTAAATTCTATGAAACAAATTTATAGCTATTTATTTCTCATTTCCTTTCTGTTTCGTGTCCAAAGTCCTGGCCACTAAAAATAAAACCAAACAAACCACATCCATCATATGTACTGTGTTCTTGCCTAGTTTTACTAGCCATTTCACCCCTCTTATTTTCATAGGAGGAGTGGAGATGTTTTATTTTATTTTTAGAGCCAACACTCTAGGTCAAATCTAAAACCAATTTTATATAATTGAACTCTGGCTCACCAAATCGATTCTTTTATTTTAAATCAGCATTTTCTATTATTACATGCATTAGGGACAACACGACTTTACTACTATACTTTAGAAGGCAATGAAAATTCATGCTGTGCAAAAATGAGAGCAATGTGAAGCCCTAGTAAAGTGTGAATTATTTCCTAATTGAAAATCCAGAAGTGTTTCCCATTATTGAAGTAAAAATAGCAACAGTTTCAGTGAGGCATATTTAATTGGGTTAAATCATTTTCCTGGACCAAGTAATTATTACTTATTATTTACATGTTATTTATTTTTATCTATGGTCTTTGTTATATTTATCATGAATTTCTTCTTCAATTGAAATTCTGTCTTCACAAGATTAAGTCTCACAGCCTTTTAGCAAGATTTATTCACCACATAACCAATAGTAATTTTACAACCAACAGAAAAATTTGAGTATACAGTTAAGACTTTATAGGGGATGAATTGAATCAGTTCACAAATTAAGTAAAAGCTGGCTTTTCCCTGAAATTTTTAAAGATGATGCATATATACCAATAATAAACAAAAAAAGAAGAGTTAAAAGTCTGATAACGTAGATCTATCATTTTCTATTAGGGATAAAATTAGCAGGCACAAAATCAGTATTCTATATCAGCATGATAGGATGCTAACAAAATAAAGTCTGAATCTCAGTGACTAAATAAACCACAGCTTGCACCAAATCGTATGTGGATAGACCAACTTGGCAGAGGAAGTCTCCTCTCTGGAGTGATTCAGAGACACAAAGTAGCTCATTTTATAACAGTGGTCTCCCAACACACAGTTCTAGGAGGACTACAGCAGGGAAAAAGAGAACAGAGAGAGTACAGTACCCACATTCTCAATGTTTAGGCCCAGAAGTGATGGTCATTGCTTTTGCTCACATTTCATAGCCTAGACCTAGTAACATTTCAATGAGCATTAGAAACCTCTACAGTACTCACAATAGGCTTTTCGTTATATTTACTCAGTAAAATCACACTGAGTCCTTATGTGTGCCAGGTAGCTATTGAGGATGCTGTGGTGATCAAAATAGACATTTATAAAATCATCAAAAACCTTACTGTTCAGAAGTAGATCTATACCCACCAGACTTTTAACAATGTCTCTCATTCAATCCATTGGCCTGGTTCATGATCTGAGCAAAATGACTCTGCGTTTGATCTGGGTGCAAAAATGCTCCCATTTTAGCTTAAACTACAAAGTTTCTTGGCTTTGTACACTCAATTGTAATTTCTGGCCTAAGCAAAGTAACAGAATTGCATGTATATAGCAGTTGGGTGCCTAAGTGTGCACCATTGCAGTTTGACTTTTTATTTTACAAGTGCGTGCACAATATTGGCTACTTTTGTATAAGTGGGCTGGGTTCAGCAGATGTTATGTTAAATTATTGATTCCTTGTCTATGTAAACAGTACTGGATTTGCTTCCCTAAAGTTCACACAGCATTCGTCCTCAAAAGAGGAATCTATGTTGAGATCAAATTTAGAGGCATATGGCTTGACACAGGCTTAAGTATTACCCTCTCTGTCTGGTACCATTGCAACACTGGATTGGTGAGTTACAGAGAAGAAAGTAATGTCCATGAAATCCAAGTTTCATAGCTAAGTTTTATTCTCATTTATTTGTTTTTTTTTTTTTTTTTTTTTTTTTTTTAGGCAAAAAAAATCACAGCAGATTCTATATCACAAGCTCAAGAGAGTCTGGAAGCTATTTTCTTTTAAGAGAATCTTCTCTATACAAAAACACGGAGCTGAATGGGAAAATGAAGATTAAAACTATTTAATAGATTTAAGTCGGTTTAGATATGCTACAAGAGAAATCAGACAAGCCAAATAAAACTCAGGGAAAACTCAAATAACGATCATTAAAAACAAACAAATGATAGCAGGATAAATAGCCATAGGTTGGAAAGGGTGTGTGGGTGGGAGGGGGAAATTAAGAAAGGTTGATGCATAGGTAGGAACTTATAGGTAGAGAGAGGAAATAAATTATAATGTTCAAGAGCAGACTAGGGCGACTACAGTTAGCAATAATATATTGTATATTTCAAAGCAGCTAGATGAGAGGATTTGAAATGTTACTAACACAAAGAAATGATAACTACTCAAGTTGATGGATACCCCAGGTACACTGCCTTGATCATTATACATTCTATGCATGTAAAAATACGTATGTAAAATATGATGTATCAGTAAAAAAAGAAGAAAATACAATAAAAGATAAAAAGAAAAAAAAAAAAAAACAGACCCCCTAGCAGAAAGGAAAGCAATAGTTGGATAATACCCAAGTGGCTAGTAGAATATATTCAAAAGCAGGCTATTTAAAAAGACACTCCAGAGGTGGTCAGAAATATGATTAGCCCAATGTGGATGGAGGCTACAGAAAGAAGCCTTTGATTTTCAGTGGGGTCATTTGCCTGGAGGCTGAATCCCTCAGGTGCTCATGGCATTTAGTATTCAAGCCATTCCACAGAGTCAGTGCCAAGATCCATGAAATGAAATCTTTCAACGCTAACTATGACATTACTCTTAAAAATTACCAAACAAGTCATTTTGAATGATGAGACAACTTGAATAAATGTGCAATTAGATAAGACAAATCTAGTCTATGAGGCTCAATATCTAAAAATCATTATACTAATTGATCCCTTGCTCAAAACTATTTATCTCTTGGATAAAACTGCTCATAGGGCATACTGATCATGCAAATCATTCTCCACTATATAAAATCTCAAACCATTCTAGTGCTGCTTATTTGACTTCCGGTAGTGAGCACGCCAGGATTTGATTTAATTATGGAAAGATAAGAGCACCACTATTCTAGGATGATAAAACAGTATTAAAAATGATCCTTCCTGTTCTGGAGGCCCTAACCCAAAACAAACATACAAAAAAATAATCAAAATAATCATGTTTTATTTAGCATAGGCCGCCATAGCAAAATACTACAGATGGGGCAGCTTAAGCAATATAAATTTATTTCTCAAAATTCTGGAGGCTAGAAAGTAGAAAATCAAGCTGCTGGCAAAGTAGATTTTGTTCTAATGCCTCTTATTTTGGCATGCAACTCACTGTGTGCTCCCATGTCTTCTTCTTTATGTATATGCTGGTGATTTATGTGTATATGTGGAGAAAGCAAGCAAGAGAGAGAGAGAGAGACAGAGAGAGAGAGAGCGCACAAGCTTTCTGGCGTCTCTTCTTACATGAGTACTAATCTCATTATGAGGCCCCCAACTTCATAACCCAGTCCAATTATAGTCAAAAGTCCAAACTCCATATACCATCACATAAGGTGTTAAAGTTTCAAGGTATGCATTTTGGGAGAACACAAGCATTCAGTTCACAATGAGACTTGTATAGGGATAGGAGTATCACTATTCCAGGAGGATAAACACTCATTAGAAATCATCCTTTGCCTTATGGAGCCTGTAACTGACATAAACTTATGGACAAACACATAAAATAAACAATAATCAAAATGATATTTTATACGATGCTAAAATAGCAGATTGCAAAACATAGTCATTCAAACAGTGAATGGCTGCATGTATACATTATTAAGGTATATATGATACAATGTTTGTTAATTTGGAAATCTATAATAATAAATAAAATATGCATATTTTATGATAAACATACAAAATATAATATAGAATATAGTAAATATATATGTTTATTTACTTTAATTTTATAGAAAATATATGTGCTGTATGACTTTGTGGAAGAAATAAGATATATATTGAGTCTTACATCACAAAGAGTAGAATTAATGCTAGATTAGAATCCAAATCAGTTTTATTGCCAATATGCATCACAAGTAGAGACATTAGAAACCATATTATTGCCGGGCGTGGTGGCTCACGCCTGTAATCCCAGCACTTTGGGAGGCCGAGGTGGGTGGATCACAAGGTCAAAAGATCAAGACCATCCTGGTCAACATGGTGAAACCCCGTCTCTAGTAAAAATACAAAAAGTTAGCTGGGCATGGTGGCGCATGCCTATAATCCCAGCTACTCAGGAGGCCGAGGCAGGAGAATTGCCTGAACCCAGGAGGCGGAGGTTGCAGTGAGCCGAGATCGCGCCATTGCACTCCAGTCTGGGTAACAAGAGCGAAACTCCATCTCAAAAAAAAATAACAAAACAAAACAAACAAACAAACAAAAAACCATATTATTTAGAAATAGAGATAAAAGATGTTCATAGGGATAAGTATGGATTATAATTATATAGCACCTAAAGTGTTGTACATAATATTTGTAAGTAGTTGTTTTTATTTGAAGTTATTTTTGATGGTAAATGCTACAAGATGTGTTTGCACTTGTAAAGCATTATGGACATATGAACACATGGGACTTAAGTTCATTAAGCATTAATGTTTGATGACCCTTGCAATCCAAATGTACCGCTTGAATACAAATAGTAAATAGGTACAATAATAAATTTTATAAATACATTTGTAGCATTTGATATCTGATATGAATATTGCATGCTGTCTTAGTCTGAATAGGCTGCTATAACAAAATATCTTACACTAGGCAGTTTATAATCAACAGAGATTTATTGCTCACAGTTCTGGGGACTGGGGACACCCAAGATCAAGGCAATCACAGATTTGATGTCTGGTAAGGGCTCTCTCTCTTCTTCAAAGATGTGCTTTCATGCTGTATCTCCACATGGTGGAAATGGCAAACATGCTCCCTCAGGCCACTTTTTAAAAGACACTAATCCCATCCATTAAGCCAGAGCCCCCATGACCTAATCACAACCACCAATGCCTTTTTTTTTCTTTGACACAGAGTCTTGCTCTGTCATCCAAGCTGGAATGCAATGGAGTAATGTCCGCTCACTGCAGCTTCCAGCTCCTGGGTTCAAGCAATTCTCCTGCTTCAGCCTCCTGAGTACCTGAGACTACAGGCAAGTGCCACCACACCGGGCTAATTTTTGTATTTTTAGTAGAGACTGGGTTTCAACATGTTGGCCTGGATGGTCTCAATCTCCTGAGCTCACAATCTGCCTGCCTTGGCCTCCCAAAGTGCTGGGATTATAGGCATGACACCATGCCTGGCATCAAATGCCTTTTCTTAATACCATCCCCTTGGAGTTTAGGTTTCAATATATGAATCTGGGGATGAGGGGACACAAACATTCAGACCATAGCATGTTATTTTGTTTTTAACCAAGAATCAAAGATTCATTCTAAGTAATTATTTTTACATTAGTGCTTTCCACAAGGGTCATATAATAATGACAATAATGATCATTATTGCATTTGTACCTGTTTGACCAGGTGTTTTATATATCTTATGATAATCTGCCTATTTGGGTCTAAACTGTTTCCTCCAAAAATTCATATAATGAAACATTAACTGCTAGCACTTCTGAATGTGTCTGTATGTGAAGACATTTTAAGAAATAATTAAGTTAAAATGAAGTCATTAGGTTGGAAGTTAAACCAATATGACTGGTATCTTTATAAGAAGACAGGTGCAGAGGGAAGACCACATGAGGGGACAGGAAAAAGTCAGCTACCTGGAAGCTACCGAGAGAGGCTTCAGAAGAAACCAAGCTTGAGGACATGCTGACCTCAGACTTCTGGCCTCCAGAACTGGGAGGAAATAAATTTCTGTTGCTTAACTCACCTAGTCTGTGATAGCAGCCCTAATAAGCTGAGGCACTACCCAACACCATTTATGATGTAAGACAAAAACAAAAGCAAAACCCACAAGATTCAGAGGGATTCATTGACTTGCTGAAGGTTAGGTTTTGTTTTATTTGCCATTATTTACACTTTATGAGAAACACTTTAAAAAAAGATAAGCTTATTTTTATTTCTTAAATTTTTCATTGAAGCTCAAATGGGTTGTCTTCAATCTAATTTCTTAGTTGGAAAGACTTTCTGTATCTTGTCTTGTTAAATTGAACTGATTAAAGCAAGTGCATAGTAATAAGCAAGAAGATACTGGAAAGCTTAAGAGAATCACTCATGCACATTCTGACAAGTGTCATCCTCCCATAACTTAGAGAAAATTTAAAGCAAAAATAAACTCATGGCTTTTTATGAAGCAATGCATGCAACAAAAGCTTATACTAATTTAAATAAGAATTTATTTTGTTGTCAGTCATAAATAAATGTGTTTCCTTTTTCCTATAAAATTGACAAATAGCAATATAATACAAAATGAATCAGCCTTTTTTGCCAGTAAAATAGGTTAAATGTATCTTTCTAAAGTCAACTGAATATATATTATTTCTTAGTTATAGCTGCTTTTTCTTTTCAACTTTCAGCATCTCTAAGTTCTCTTCTCAGGAGAACTACAGTGCAGCCTAAGGTTGAAATGTCCCCTCCAAAACTCATGTTGAAACTCAATCCTCAATGTGGCAGTATTTAGAAGTGGGGCCTTTAAAAGGTGATTGAATCATAATGGCTCTCCCTTCATGGATGGATTAATTCATTTGTTGATTAATGGATTAATGGGTTGATAGGTTAACATGTGATCATGGAAGTGGATCTAGTGGCTTTATCAGAAGAAGAAGAGAAACTTGATCTAGCGTATTATAATGTTTGGCTCCCTTTCCCTGGGATAACTTTTGCCACCTTAGGAGTCTTCGAAGAGTCTCCACCGGCAAGAAGGCTTTCACCAGACTTGGCCCCGAGAGCTTGGACTTCTCAGTTTATGGAACTATAAGAAATAATTTTTTTTTTTGTTTACAAATTATCTAGTTTCAGGTATTCTGTTATAAGCCACAGACATGGACTTTCCCCTACTTAGTAAGTTTGACAGTATAGAAGAGAGCTAGTTTGCCAGCCAAAATAACTACACAAGTTCATAAATTTTCCTGTCACATTTCTGTAGATGCTCACAGAAGACATGAGACTCCTGGTTAGAGTTAAAGGATTCTATTACTCACAACTAAAACAGTGACAAGAGTATCAGTACTGTTCAGCTGGGTCTCTGAATCTCACATCTAACATGGAGACGCAGGAGGCCAGGTAGAACCTGCATGTGCTGTGGGATGTGCCATAAGAGAAGAACTTAGGGAATCGATCAAACTTAGGGAATCCACTACTTCACACTAAGTGGTAAACAAACCTATTGTTTTTCTAGAGAAAGATATGGTTTAAATCAGAACCATGCAATGCATTCCTGCAATGTAATTCTTCAGATCTCAAAATTGCCAGCTGCATAAACAATGCTAAGTGGCTTGGACAAAAGACATATCTGTCTTGTGTTTTTGCACACTCATCAAGATATATAAGAAAGCAAGAGACTCAGAGAAAACTTACTCTCATCAGAAAGTGTTTAAATGTCATTTTGTTTATTTAAAGAGAGAGAGAGAGATGTTAGAAAATTTTGGCCCATGCATTACTTACATTTATTGCATAAAACAAGAAATCTATAAGAAAGAAATGGTAATTATTAACCATTTTCAAAAAATGTTTTATAAACATTAAGTGATTAGGTGAATTGCTCAAGGAGAGTGGTAGAACTATGGTTCTGAGTGAATGCAGAGATTTTCTCAAACTCTGCTCCAGGGACAGAAGTAAATCAGTAAAAATTGCCTTAAGTAAATCAACAAAAATTATTTCCCTCAGCTCTGTTGTAAATTTAGTACAAGAGCATTAAATCTATGGTAGTTGCACTTATTGAGATGTTAATTTGCTTAAAAGATTGAGAGCTATCTGTTTTTAGTTCTCTATATTGTTTCCTCTTCTAGGTCAAGAAAGTAGCTAGTTCTTTATTACTTGTTTCTGTGATTTTGTGGCCCATCTTCAAAATATTAGTTGTCTAAAGACAATGCATCTTTTGGTCTCGGAGGGGAGAAAGCTTGAAATTAGGGGGAGTTGAGTAGCAGGGAAGGAGTGAAGAAAAGAGATAAATGCTTTGAGATGAGGAAGCAAGAAAAAGTATAGTTGATGGAGATTAGTGGCCTCACTAGGAAAAGGCAGGATCTGTGACATATGTGAGGTGAAGTCGTGGCTAGTGTGCATGGCTTGTTTTTAGCTGAGCTTGTACATTCAACCATGGGAATGTAACCACGGAGCTTAGTAACAATAAATACCAAGTTCTAAAAGCTCCTAAAATTTTCCTTCTGTTTAAGAAAAATGTTACTTTTGCACCAAAGAAAGTAGACTGGGATGATTAAGACTGTCTACAGTCTGACCAAGAAAAATTTAAGCTAAATTTAGTTTAGTTGAAATTAAATAATGCAATTTTTCTTGAATGCTGGTGTGTGAACAAGTGACGTTGTACAACATATGAAATGCACCAAATAACTGACCAACCGAAAGGATTTGACTTAAACTGAATTAAACTTGAATTGTACTTGAATTGAATTGAATGTGTTCAGTATCTGGAGTTTGAACTATTTCTTGAAGGGAAGGGATCATACTATCATTATTTAGTCATACTTAATTGCCACTACTGGTATTCAACTACTAGAAATGTATCTGCTTACTTCTTTGGGGAGCAAAGATAAATCATAAACAAGAGACTGGTAGAAACTGAAGGAAATATAAAGAATATCAAATCGAATTTTTTCTTTTATTTTTAATATTTAAAAAGATTTAATATTAGACAATCTAATAAAAAAAATATGAAATAATGTCTTAAACCTAAGTTACAGCAAATAAAACTCAGACACAAAAAGCTATATACTCTTTTTTTTTTTTTTAATTTTTATTGCATTATAGGTTTTGGGGTACATGTGCAGAACGTGCAAGATAGTTGCATAGGTACACACATGGCAGTGTGCTTTGCTGCCTTCCTCCCCTTCACCCACACTTGGCATTCATCCCCAGGCTATCCCTCCCCAGCCCCCCCGCTGTCCCTACCCCATTCCCCCCAATAGACCCCAGTGTATAGTAGACCGCCTCTCTGTGTCCATGTGTTCTCATTTTTCTCACCCACCTATGAGTGAGTATATGCAGTATTTCTTTTTCTGTTCTTGTGTCAGTTTGCTGAGAATGATGTTCTCCAGATTCATCCATGTCCTTACAAAGGACACAAACTCATCATTTTTGATTGCTGCATAATATTCCATGGTGTATATGTGCCACATTTTCCCAGTCCAGTCTATCATCGTTGGGCATTTGGGTTGGTTCCAGTTCTTTGCTATTGTAAACAGTGCTGCAATGAACATTCGAGTGCATGTGTCCTTATAGTAGAACGATTTATAGTCCTTTGGATATATACCCAGTAATGGGATTGCTGGGTCAAATGGAATTTCTATTTCTAGGTCCCTGAGGAATCGCCACACTGTCTTCCACAATGGTTGAACTAACTTACACTCCCACCAACAGTGTAAGAGTGTTCCTATTTCTCCACATCCTCTCCAGCATCTGCTGTCTCCAGATTTTTTAATGATCGCCATTCTAACTGGCGTGAGATGTTATCTCAATGTGGTTTTGATTTGCATCTCTCTAATGACCAGTGATGATGAGCATTTTTTCATATGTTTGTTGGCCTCATGTATGTCTTCTTTTGTAAAGTGTCTGTTCATATCCTTTGCCCATTTTTGAATGGGCTTGTTTGTTTTTTTCCTGTAAATCTGTTTTACTCCAATTTAATGGAAAACCAAAGCAGGTTGAAGGTATTCATCATGTTGGAAACCAAATTAACAGCAGCCCCCTTGAAGGAGTATACAAGCAGACCTTCTAGGATCTGGTTATGGCCCATTCTTAAAATCTGTGTGTTGAATATCTGATTGTGCTAAGTTTGTGAAAATTCATCAAGCTGTATATCTATGCCATTTGTACTCTGAGGTTTGTATAGTTTATTTCCAAGTAAGAAAAAACAATTTAATTACTTGCCTAAAGTAAATTGTCATCTGACTCCCAGTTGTTTTCTTTACAGTGCATAATTCTGTTTTTGATTGTATATTATAAACATATATCTGTAAAATAATAGAAAT
Organism: Saguinus oedipus; assembly: GCA_031835075.1. Classification (NCBI taxonomy): domain Eukaryota; kingdom Metazoa; phylum Chordata; class Mammalia; order Primates; family Cebidae; genus Saguinus; species Saguinus oedipus. The sequence continues at coordinate 182,753,703 of CM063171.1, forward strand.
AAATATGGCAAAACTTTAGACTAAATGATGTTTTAATCAAATGCACTTTCAAATAATTTTATATATTGCCCTAAATCAGTCCTTTCTTGATACGAATTTTAAAAGCTATAAATAATGTAATGAAAATAAATATTGTAACTTGAAAAGTTAATGTTTCTCTTTGCATAATCTCATTAGTTCTGTCCAAGTAGAGCAATGGGGAATCTCAAAACATAATGGAGTGTGTATTAAATGCAAAATTCCATCTAGGGGCCAAATTGGGTAACTATAATAAACTAATTGCCTACATCTAACTTATTCTATGCAAATATTAGAAGTATCTAGATATTTATGTGAAATGACAAACAATATATCATAAACACATATAATTATTTGGGTACACAATATAAGTAAATTCCTTGAATGCATTTTATTTTTTGTAATGTTACCTACCCTTGGAGACCTTAGAAGTTTATCAAATGTCTTGGTTAAATTCAAGACAGCCACATTGAATTATCTGAGGTAACGTATAACACAGTAGAAAAATATAGCTGGTTTTGCTTCAATATATCCAAAGAAAGGGATTTATTTTGGTACATTTTTTGAATAATGTGGTTTATTTCACACACTAACCAGAGGCAATAGAAGCATCTGTCCCAACAGAAGCCAAGAGACACCAAGATATTTCCTTGTATATTCATAATCTGTGCTTTCTTTTTCAGTCTTGACTGCATAAATGTTGCCAAAATGTATTTATGCCAGGTGTTTCTTGATACAAATATTGAACTGGTTTATGAATTTTTATTGTTGAATTATTATGAATAACAGAAAAATTTGTTTGAGCATGGTAGTTTGAATATTTTATGCAAATACCTTTCATGACAGAACCTATGAAACAATAGTCCAAGCATTTCATGAAACAGACATCAGCTAAGAAACTCTAATAAAGTGAGCTCTGAGCCATTTTGCCTTGGTCTCCTTGGCAAGTGCTATCTAATTTCAGAAAACCATAAGAAATTTAATAAATTAGTTGAGAGGACATTAATGACACAAAAATATCAGGAATCATAAATGTATTGAGATTTAGCATGACAAGTAAAGAGTGCTTTTTTAATTAGAGAAAGGATTATGCACCAAAAATGGCTAATGGAGTAACAGTCTAAAACCTTCATTACCACAGGAGAAAACTCGGCTCCATGGTGGCTAAGATGATTAAGAGACATCTTCAAGACACACTGGTTCATTGATAGTGATGCTAAGTTTGCAACTCCACTTTGTTTCTTGACCATTACTCCTTCCTTTCTTTCTCCCTTCCTCCCTTCCTCCCTTCCTTCCTTCCTTCCTTTCTTCCTCCCTCCCTTCCTCCCCTTCCTTCCTCCTCCTTCCTTTCTCTCCTTCCTCCCTCCCTTCCTTTCTTCCTTCCTTCCTTCCTCCCTCTCTCTTTCAGATTTATTGGGATATAATTCACATGCCATACAATTTACTCATTTAAAGTGTATAACTGGATTCTGCAAGGACCATCAGAATCTAATTTTAGAATATTTCTGTTTGCCCTTAAAAAAATCCATATCCATTAGCTGTTAATCTAACATTCTAGCACATGTCTTTTGGAAAATGTTATGTATACACTTCTTTAGGGTATATACCTAGAATGGCATTTCTGGATCAAAGCTTTGCAGAAGCTTGTGAAACAGTTTTTCAAAGTGACTGTACTGAGTTACATGTCTATCAGAGCATATAAGATTATCAGCTGTTATACATTCTCATTAACATTTGATATTTGTCATACATTTCATTTTAGCCATTCTAATGGATATGTGATAACATTCAATATGAATTTAATTTTCTATTCTTTGATAACTAATAAAGTTGAATGTATTTTTATATATTTCTTAACCATTTAGATTTTCTCTTTTGAGAATCATCTGTTCAAGTCTTTTGTTTGTGTTTCTATTGGGTTGTCTAATATTTCTATCTTTCTTAATACCAAAAAAGAAAAAGAATTCCAAATAAGATTACATTTTGTGATACTGAGGGTTAGGACTCCAAATATAATATTTGAGGGGACATGATTCAACCCATAACATCATCTGTTGGAAACAACTACAAATGTTGAATAAAATATTTTCTAAAAGCTGTCTTTAAATGAGCTATATGTAAGCAAACAAATAGGAGGGAACTATTTAAAGAAGAGTTTCAATCCAGAGGGGTAAGTAAGCTCTCGCACCAGCTAAGAAACTTCATCCACAGTGGCATTTACTAATTAGGCAAACTAGGGATTTAAGCTTCTGAAGACAAGAAGGAGAAAGTAAAGACCTAAAGCTCACCTCAAGTGGTATGTCGTAAAAATTTTCCCCACTGTAGACTGTCATCCGAGATACTATACTTCCTAGGACACCGCTTACAAGGTTGCCTTGCCAATGAAAGGAGCAAGAAAAATAAGCAAAGGAAAAATGTCAATAACTGAGAATCCGTCATGAGTTTTACATAAGTTTATAGCCTGGGCTTACATGACCTACATTGTACATGAAACCTTAAGTCACAATCTTGGTTTTTGATGATCTTGACTTGCTAATGCCTATAGGATTGGCAGAAGCAAACCAGAATTCTTCCTAACAAAATATACCTTTATTCTAGGCCTCCAAAAATCTGTTAAAAACATTTTTAATAACAGTAAAAAGTGCCCATAAGAGTTAACCAAATATGGAAAGAAACCAAATCAAATAAGCCCAAACGAGCCAAAATAACGGACAGCAAAAACAGATTCAGATAAACTTCAGATATTTGCAATGATCAGAGACAGGTTATAAAACAATCATGTTTACAGTGTTTAAGGGATTATATATAAGCTTGAAAATATCTCAGAGGCCCAAAATTATTAAACACAACCAAGCATATTTTTAAAGCTAAAATGAACATTTAGACATTAAATATACAATAACCAAAAAAAAAAAAAACTTCGCAGAAACGATTATCAGATCAGACATAGTTGCAGAGGCAAATAGTAAACTAGAAACAGTGTTAGATAAAAACTATTTAAAGGGAAGCACAGTGATATATCACTAGATTTGTTTAGATCTGGGAATTTCACATGGTAGATAAAGTGAAGTCTACAATATAATCAGAATTTAAAGCAGAAAGCAGGAACACAATGAGGAAAAGTCAATATTTGAAGAGATAATGGCTAAATTTTTCCTATATTAATAAAAAACCAATTCAGGAGGCCTAACAAATTCTTTTTAGAATGATTTTTAAAAATATTGCATCTAGATGCACTTTAGTTAAATTTTTAAAACATCAAAACAAAAAGAAATTATTAAAATTAACCAAAAATGAAAAGATTTTTCTCAAAGTTATATAAGGCAAATTGTCAATGGACTCTTTAACAGCAGCACTTGTAAGCTAACAGATAGTGGAATGTCATCTACAATGTGCATCAAAAGAGGAAAAAAGGACTGGAGTCCTAGAACACAAAATCAAGCCAAAAGATGTTCAATAATAAGAATGACATGAATTCATGTATGCAGAAATCATGTAACCAATAGACCTCAGGCAGAAAGCTTCTGGATAGAAGATCTGAGAAGAAAGAAAAAAGTGGTGAACTCACAGATTAAATCTAAACAAATCATGACCATACAAACAAAATTAGTGCATTTTAGTGGTAAAAACTCAAGATAGGTTAAAATATCCAATAATAATAACATAAAAATCAGACAATGGTTACTGTATTTTAGTCCATGTAGTTATCAAGAGAAAGATTGACCTATCAATAAACTTTTAACTTATGATGGATATTATTACTTTTATTGTAGCCACAAAAAGAAAAGCAAATAAATTATGTATTCTAAATAAGGAGAATATTTCGTTACCTAAAAGTTCCATTATTTGGAATATACTCTAGAAAATGAGGTACCTGGGAACCAGGACCTTTAAGAAAAGCTCCACTTTAGAAATAATTCAAACTTCTCCCAATACTTGTTAGTAAAACAATAACATTGTAGTCTAAAATAAAGTTCTACATGGTATTGAAAATAACAAACTAGATACAAAAAGATACAGATGAAACACAGAAACAAAATTTTGAATAAAAACAGCAAGACACAGAGGTTCTATGCCCTTCGATACTGTTTATACAAAATTCTAAAAAAGACCAATAGCAAATTACATTGTTCAGAAGTGCATAGACAGATAGCAAAACTACAAGGAAAAGCAATGAATTGATTATCATAAAATTGTAATAACAGATATTCCTGGAAAAGAGAAATATGGATTTGTGTTTGGAGCGGGACTCATGATTGAGTCCACAGTTTCTTCACTGTACTATTTGTTGAAATGCTTAACGGTAATATGAGTGTTAACTCTACAATGATTCATTAAAGCAGATACTTGTTTGACCATATGTTATGTATTATAGAAAAAGATGATTAAAATAGATGCATTTTGAGGATGCTGAAAACAAATTGTTATAACTAGAGGAACAGGTACAGTCAGGAATTTTGGTGAAGATAATTTTTAAGTTTGGTGAAGATAATTTTTTAAGTTTTTTTAGTGTTAGATAATGAAGGTCCTGGTTTGCCATCCTTTAAATTTGAATTTACCTGGAAAAAGTTAATTGTCATAATTAGCAATTTATGTTTACAAATGCTTTGGTATACATTGTTTTCATGATGTTGACAACAGAATTCAGAATTAATATTATCCATAGCTATGAGGAAACTGAAACAATGTGAATTTTTTTTCCCAAGAAAGCAAAACCAGTATTGCAGCTTTGGTGTTTGTTCTGACTTCAAATCTAGTGTTCTTTTAGTGAAACACCTTGAATTTAGGAGAAGATCTGTTGATTCATTACAAAATAATATTCTACTAACAGAAAGAAAAAGAGTCATAAAAAAGAGACCAATCTAATTATGTAGTTATATATGTATCTTTGGTTTTTCCTTCAACTTTGTTATTTTCTACTATAATAAAGTATTTCTAGATTTTCTATTTAAGCAAAAATTAATATAGCTAAATTTCCACAGAGAACTATATTCTTCTGATTGAATTGTAAACGAAGATCCTGAAGTATTTTTAGAGGTCTCTGAGGACCTAGATGGCAGATGTGGTTTTATGTAAAATCATGATTATCCAACTATGAATGAAATATCTTATACATAATAATGATTATTTAGTTTTTATTTAAGATTTCTTTTGTAGAAATATTTGCAAACAAAACTGCTCATGTTATGTAGCATTAGCCTGTATAAGTTTGCAGCCATTCAACTGCTAAGCTCAACTATAAATTGACTAAAGAATTAATGCCTCTTTCATATTTAAAGTTTTAATAAGTAATTTTACTCATCAGTTATCAAATATCATAGTACAATAATGACAAATTAAGACATTACTTTTCCTTCCTAGACACAGCAACACATCTGAAGATAAAGTGTGACTGTACACATAAATTCAGATGTATCTGTTTGTAAGGATATCTCCAAGAAAATCAAACAGGCTTCAACTGGACAATTTAAGTTATCTTCGTGCTAATGTATAAAGATGTTCCCTAGGACTCTAATCTAATTGCTTCCTAAACATTTTATGACATCTGGATTGATTGGGTTGTTTAATACAAAATGATTGCTCAAATAATTTTGGTTTTGCATTTTGAATTAATCATCATATTATTTATTGAACATCTTTCCTAAGAATATATTTTTTTTGCATTTTGAATGCAAAAATTAGTTAGAGCTCTGGTTTCACCTATTGTTGACATCTACAAATAATTTTGGATAATAAGAGGAGAACTATGAACCAAATTAAATGTGGTTTATTGCCAAAAATGCAGTTAGCTATGAAAGCAGTGTCTAGAATTACATAAAAGGTGAATAAGTGTTCTTGTAACTTTCAAAAGCAACAATCTCACTCAATACACAAGGGTGACAGACTCTTAGCTGAATCAGTAGTCACACTGCATGAGAACAATCTGAGATTATGTATCCCCAGAGCTGTGTCTATATTAAGTTGGGATAACTTGAGCCTTAGGAAACTGTATACAATAAAGCATATTTGGTTAAACTTCACCTTTGGAGAATGCTGTTTGTATTTGTTCTGGCAAATAGAATTAAATTTTGGTGTTTAGAGTAGATATGTCCAAGAAAAGATATTGTGTACTGAATCATAAGCTCTTAACAGCATTAAAAATAGCCAGAAAGTGATAATGATGCTCTGTTAGTTTATGTGTGATTAAAATATTTCCTGAGTTTTGAGTTGCAAGTGATAGCTTTTGCTTAAGTCTCTTTTTCATTAAAAATATGGAGCTTCAATTTGGCAAATGAATGATTTCTTTACCTTAAGTATAATTAAAGTATGTAAACTCTCAAAAAAAGAAAGCAAAAACTTTAGAGAAAAGTTGTGTTTCAGATATGTAAAGGTTTATTCCACATTTCTATTTCAGAGCGTTGTTTCTCTAATGAATTACTTTCCTTCTTTTGAAGACATCAGAGCTCACAATGCAGAATGTGTTAGAGTCTCATTTCTTCATTTTCTCAAACTTCTTGTGGTCCAGCCACAAATGAAGAAAAGATACATGTGTAAAATAAGATACCTTACTTCTTTTATATTAATGTTCCAATATAATTTTACTCTTCTTTCATACATAGTGTACTTTTTTGCCATTGAAGATATAAAAATTATGATCTTTCTAAAATAAATACAATTTTATTTTGCCGCAAATGAAAACTCCAATCTGTTTCTTATTAAAGCACATACTTGAGCAAAATCATTTTGTTAAAAACTAGGAATACACTGCTCTTTCTTCCTTTTCCAAATGTAAAAAAAAAAAAAAAAATTAAGTTACACCTTTTGAGATTGGATAAGACTTAAGCCTAACTTTGTCCTCACTCACAGTTATTCTCTGATATATGTTTATGTGAATTTACACTGCACTAGTCCCAACAGAACAGGCAAATGTCAAACTAAAAATATACTGTGATTTGAATATTTATCCTTTAGTTATTTTTAAAATAGTTTTGCTCATTACCTTTTACCCAGCACATTCAGGTCAGACCATTTGGTTGAAACAAACAGATATGGCACAACTGCAGATAATTCAAGTAATTACATTGGATAATAAAGGTAATTGAGGCAAAAGTTCATGGGTTATTCTGAAAATTGCCTTAATTCCTTGAATTATTTGGCCTTTGGTATCTGACTTAGAGGCTACCATTAAACTGTGTGGAAAAAAATGCCTATTTCCTTCTTTTACAGTAAAAGCACAGATAATTTAGCAGCGGGTGGGACAAAATATTTGCTTTGCTTTAGCAAATGTTACAATGAGATGCTGCAAGAGTATAAATTATAAAAGATTCCAATTTGAAATTATCAAATGTTTTAGAGCCAAGGAAAATAAATAAGTAAGTAAATATAGTTCTAAGATAGAAACATGATGACCAATAATGGTCCAAAATTAAGAATAGTTCATTTAAACTGTACATAAATTTGTTTTAAAATGAATCCTGATTAAAAACTAATACAAATCAGTAATACAAATTGTATTTTGTGTCTTAAAAATTTACTTACATAAATTTTTTGAGTATTAAATGTGCATAGTAACGGCTGCTAAACAATAATAGAAATATTTTCACCATTTCTCAATTCAAAATTTTATACCACATGCATTAGTTCAATTAATCATTTTAACTATTGCCATTCTGCATATCATTTAGATCTCACTTTAAAATGTCTTAGATTATAAGTTATCTTTATGTTTTTTCACCAGCCTGTAAATGTTTAAAAACATATATATTTATTTGTATGCTGTCTAATAGCCAGTAAAGAGTTCTATATCTCACAGGGATAAGCAAATTTTGGCCTTCAAGACAAACTGGCCCACTGCCTGGTATTGTGATTGTATTAGTCCATTCTCACATTGCTTTAAAGAACTACCGGAGACTGGTAATTTATGAAGAAAAGAAGTTAAGCTGACTCAAGTTCTGCAGGCTTAATAAAAACCATGACTGGGAGGCCTCAAACTTACAATTGTGGAGGAAGGTGAAGGGGAATCATGCACATCTTCATAATACTGGAACAGAAAAGATAGAGAATGAGGCAGGGAAGTGCAAAATACTTATATACCATCATGTCTTATGAGAACTCACTCACTATCATGAGAATAGAAAGGGGGTAAAATCTGCTTGAGGATCCAGTCACTTCCCACCAAGTCTTTCTCCCAACACTGGGAATTACAATTCAACATGAGATTTGGGTAGGGACACTGAGTCAAACCATATCATTCTGCCCCTGGCCCCTCCAAAATATCATGTCCTTCTCACATTTAAAAACCAATCATGCCATCCCAACAGTCCCCCAGTCTTAACTCATTCAAGCATTAACTCAAAAGTCCAAGTCCAAAGTCTCATCTGAGACAAGGCTAGTCCTTTCTGCCTATAAGCCTATATATATTTTTTAATTAGTTACTTCCAACACACAATGGGAGTACAGGCCCTGGGTAAATGCTCTTCTTTCAGATGGGAGAAATTGGCCAAAATAAAGGGGCTACAGATTCCATGGAAGTTTAAAACCCAGCACAGCAGTCAATAAATCTTAAAATTCCAAAATAATCTCTTTTGACTCCATGTCTCACAGGCAGGCCACACTGACACAAGAGGTAGGCTCCAAGGCCTTGAGAAGCTCTGCTCCTGTGGCTCTGCACAGTACAGCTACCACCTTCATGGGCTGGTGTTGAGTGCCTACAGCTTTTCCATGTACACAGTGAAAGTTGCTGGTGGATTTGGCATTCTGAGTTCTGCAGAATGGCCCTCTTCCCACAGCTCCATGAGGCAGTGCCACTGTGGGAACTCTGTGTGGGGGTTCCACTTCCACATTTCCCATCTGCACTGCCATAGTAGAGGTTCTCCATGAGGGTCCCACCTCTGCAGCAGACTTCTGCCTGGACATCCAGACATTTCATACATGTTCTGAAATCTAGGCAAAGGTTCCCGTACCTCAACTCTTGTCTTCTATGTACCCATGGGGCCAACACCACAGGCAAGCCACCAAGGCTTGGAGCTTGCACCTTCTGAAACAATGGCCTGAGCTGTACCTTGGCCCCTTTGAACCACAGGCAGAGATGGAGTAGCTGGAATGCCAGGCACCATGTTCCAAGGCTGCCCTGAGCAGCTGGACCCTGGGCCTGGGCACACTAAACCATTTTTCTTTCCTAGGCCTTTGAATATGTGATGGAAGGGACTGCCATAAAGGTTTCTGAAATAATCTGGAAACATTTTTCCCATTGTCTGGGCTATTAACATTAGGCTTCTCTTTATGCACATTTCTGAAGTCTGCTTTAATTTCTCCCAAGAAAATGGGTTTTTCTTTTCTACCCCATGGTCTGGCAGCAAACTTTCTAAATGTTTATGCTCTGCTTCCCTTTCAAACATAAGTTTCAATTTCTGATCATCTCTTTGTGAATGCGTATGACTGTACACTCTTAGGAGCATCCAGACCACGTCTTGAACACTTTGCTCCTTAGAAATTTCTTCTACCAGATGCCCTAAATAATCTCTCTCAAGTTCAAAGTTCCACAGAGGCACAATACTGTCTGTCTCTTTGCTAAAGCATAGCAAGGGTGACCATTACTTCAGTTTCCATCAAGTTCCTCATCTCCGTCTGAGATCCCCTCAGCCTGGACTTCACTGTCCAGATTACTATCGGCATTTTGGTCACAACCATTCAACAAATCTCTGGGAAGTTCTAAACTTTCCCATATATTTCTTTTCCTGAGCTCTCCAAGCGATTCCACCCTCCACCAGCTAACTAAATCTAAAGTCATTTCCACATTTTCAGATCTTCACAGGGGTGCCTCACTCTCCTGGTACCAATTTTCTGTACTAGTTTATTCTTATACTGCTAAAGAGAGTTACATCAGACTGCATAACTTATGTAGAAAAGAGGTTTAATTGATTCACAGTTCTGCAGGCTTAACAGGATGCGTGACTGAGAGGCCTCGGGAAACTTACAATCATGGTGGAGGGCAAAGGGGAAGAATGCACGAGGGAGGGAGGAAGGGAGGGAGGGGGATATATATATATATATATATATATATATATATATATATATATAGAGAGAGAGAGAGAGAGAGAGAGAGAGAGAGAGGAGCAAGGGAGGGAAGTGCCAAACACTTTAAACCATCAGATCTCATTAGAACTTACAATGTACTTACTCACTGAATGGCAAGGGGTATATCTTCCCTCATGATCCAGTACCCTTCCCCAACATATGAGGATTTCAACTGAACATGAGATTTGGGTAGGGCCTCAGAGCCAAACCATATCAGCGATATTTTATTTGAATAAAGATATACTCTTTATTTACCAGGACTAGCCAAGTTAAAGGTCAGCATGGTCATGACTCATATTACATAGAAGCAAATATTGTGCAAATATAGATGAAAAGCTAAGACAAAAGAGTTCTTCCATTGTGTTTTCTCACAGAAATATCTGTAAAGAATACCTTTAGCATGTTAAAAAAGAATTACCACTGGGATATTATTTGAGGACCATTTCTCTACTCTTGATGTAGTTCATTTTACTAAGAAGACTAATAATATGTGTTCTACAGAGTTTCGCTCTTGTTACCCAGGCTGGAGTGCAATGGCGTGATATCGGCTCACTGCAACCTCTGCCTCCTGGGTTCAGGTAATTCTCCTGCCTCAGCCTCCTGAGTAGCTGGGACTACAGGCATGCACCAACGTGCCCAGCTAATTTTTTGTATCTTTTAGTAGAGACGGAGTTTCACCATGTTAACCAGGATGGTCTCCATATCTTGACCTCGTGATCCACCCGCCTTGGCCTCCCAAAGTGCTGGGATTACAGGCTTGAGCCACCGCGCCCAGCCCATAATATGTGTTCTTAATGAAAATCTTTTGAGTATCAGGAGAAAAGGAAATAGGAGAATTCTGCTTAGGAGGCCAAAAGATAATGCTAAGTACTACAGTGTTAAATGGTAGGAAAAGATATGACTACATCTTAGGGAAGTAATTCTGCCTGTCTTGGTGTATGTGCCTGGACATCAATCCCCCTTGTTTTATAAAGTAAAACAAGGGCCCTTGAAGTAAGGGTAATACAAACTTAAAAGAATGAGTATTACTGAGATTCTTTAAATCAATGAAACGAAAATCATTCTTTTAATTAATGAGCTGTCCGAGTTATTTTTAACTAAGGAAAGATCAGAGTAATGAAGTGTAATAAATCTATTGCATCGATGCATTTAAAGTTGATTTACTTTTAAGGCCTCGGTGAAGCTCAGGAAAAAAAAGTGCAGATTTAGGTATAAAATTAAAAACAAAAAACTAACAACTTTGCTCCTATTTCTGATTATTTACTTTTTAGCGTTACATGTTTATGTTAAAGAGATAGGAAAGAACATTCCTCACACAAGGTATACAGAGAGTTGCAGGAGGTAGTAGGCAAGAGCAAAGCAGGGCTCCTTTATTTATTTGTTTTTTCTTGTTTTTTGGTATTTGTTTTAATACTTCAGTGAGATTCTTAAAACCTTCCCAGCACTGATATTAACATGAAAGTCGAGGTGGAACAAATGGAGCTAAAGTGGTAGCATTAACAAACAGTGCACTTTTGCTACATTTTTGCATAAAAATGCATAATATGTATTTCTGTTTTCTCATCCTTACTAAATCTTAGTACATTTAGGACTTTCCACACTTGAAATAACATGAACCCAATTTTACTCCTTGGTCCAGACACCAGTCTGGACTATACACACAGAGAAAATAACCTATAGTCCTGGGGAAGTGAGCTTGGGAAAAGAAGGAATGTAGAAAAAGGTTTGAAGGAATTATTTTTCCTCTGCCTCTGGGAAGAATGATTTGCTTGTTTTTTCTCTTCTATAAAGGAACAACAGAAAAATGATTGCAGCTTAAAGGGAAAAATTGAGGGTATTATTTTTAAAGATTCAGCTGGAGTCAGAAAATGACACACTAGATATGGAGGAAACTCCAAGTAAAAAATTTTGGCTGTGATTATTGTTATCAAGGAAGAACAGGAAGAAAGCTACTGCTGCAAAGTGCTGAGAGGACCAAATCTCTGGCCTCCTATGTGTACCTGGGCACAAGAATTCTCCAGGTGTCCTCTCAGCACTGCCAGGGAGTTGAGACATATTTAAAAGACATGCATTTTGCAGCACTTCTGGGTTTTACAGAGAGTATCATACACATTGAATATGTTTTGCTGACTTCTTTTATGCAGAAATGTTTACTATACTCTTGCTTCTCTTTCTTAAAATGGGAAAGTGCTTGGCTATTCATGAACTTATGTTTTTGCATTCTCAAAACTTCAGGGCTAGAATGAAAAACAACATGTAAACACTAAGAATTAACTGAGAAATATTTATCTATTTGTGCTGAAAAGGAATTTGCCTTGTTAGTTCTTATGAAATGCAGTGAACACGAAGATGGAGTTGTTTGATTCTAGCAAATGATCATGCTGATCTGCTCTGCTGTTTAGATATTTTCTTTATATCTTACAATTCCTAATGTCTTCTCTCTGCATATTAACTTCGAATGAATGATAAATCATTTACTTTAGGAAAAAATCTTCTCTCTCTTGCTTTGAATAAAATCTCACTGAACATGATCTGCTGTACCCAGAATATTCTGGTTATCTCTCAACCTGGGTTTTTCTTGAGAGATGGCAGCCTCACCACCAGGCCTACCCCTAAATTTCGCAGGGCCCAGAATAAATGTGCGTATGAAACCTCACACATGTCGAGGGACTGTGTTAAAGAAAAATAACTGTCTTCCTGGGTCCACAAGAGGCATGGTTTCAAAGGCAAGAACTTCCGGCGCCATGCCTTCATCTACCTCCCTATCCAGGAACCTAGAGTTCTTTGTCTAACTTTCCCGCGTGGGCTAGGTAAAACTTCAGGTGTGCTCCTTTGTTTAAAAACGCCTGTGAAAAGTTCTGGGAGGAAGGACCAGTTTTGGGCCAGACAGCCCATCCATCATCAAAGTCGAAGATCAGTCACTCCAGAGGAAGTTTGAAATAACTTCTCTCATTAGACAAGAACATAAAATGGGGCGGGAATAACTTCAAAGTTAAAATTGCACTGCACCTTACCTGCGGGGATTTCCCTCTCTGGGATCCCCTCCCACAACAGCCGTAGCTCTCTCTACTTCTCTCTCTCTCTCTCTTTCTGCTTAATAAATCACTCTCCGCAAAACTCTTTGGGTCTGATATTTACTTGACTGGTAAGCTCACCGCACCGCCAGGGCCTTTTCTCCATTCCTGGGGCAAGGGAGCCCAGGAACCTGGGACGCATCGCATTGGGAGAAGAATCCGCCAAGGAGGGAGCTGAGTGTGTCCCCCTACCGATCAGGGAATTGGGAGGTCTTTGGGATGCCTCTCTGTTCCGCCTGCCCACAACCTGGTTACAATGTCTAAATATTTAAATATAGTAACAACCTGGTTACAACGTCTAAGTATTTAAATATAGTAAGTAAAGGTCATTTTCTGCTAAGTGAAATATATTTTATACTCATACTTTCACAATTATATCTTCATGAAAAAAAAAAATACCCAAAAGTGTGAACTAAGGTTTATTAAAGACGGGAGGGAGGAAGGCAAGAGGTGAACAACTAGCTGTTGGGTGTTATGTTCACTTCTTATAGGATCATTAGACGTTCACACCTCAGCATCATGCAATATATCCGTGTAACAAATCTGTTCATGTTCCCCACGAATCTAAACGTTTTTTAAAAAGAATATACATTCAGATTATTTTTTTAAAAAGTAGACTACTGTTAAGTATTAGTATACATATCTATGTATACTATTGATGAGCCAACAATGGTATGATTAGAAATAAAGTAACAATATTCAGAAGTTATGTTTATTTCATGTTATTTTTATTTCCCATGTGTATAGAAAATTATTGACATTAGTCAAGATTTTTACATAATCTGTGTTTTATTAGAATTGATCTGGGTATTCAGCAACAAAATATAGTGAAGGCATAATTAACGATGCAACTTACACAAAATTTATAAACAAAAATGTTATTTTCATTTCTTTTCCAAAGGTTATTTTTATTCTAAAATGTTAAATATTACTTGTCAAAACTAAGTGGAAAAATACAAGTTCCAAATATAAGGTATAATATTAAAAATTTAAATCAAAATCATTTAACTGACTTTCATTTTTGGAAATGCAATTACATCATTTAAAATACAAAATAAAATTATGCTCCATTATAGCAAAGATTGATTCAGGAGAGAATATTAAAACAATGCTAAACCCAGAAATAGTTTCAGTGAAAATTAGGATATTTGTAACATCTTAAATTGTCCTTTCACAGGTTTTTTAATTATTGCATGAGAAAAATAGAACTTTAAGATGGAGAAATTGGAAAATCCTTAGAAGTGGTGATCAAGATGAACATTATCAGTGAGAAACAGGTAGACACTGTGTGCCACTGTGGTGTTCTGAAAGGGACATTCCATAGGTATTATTCTATCAAGGAATGCATCCATTAAATCTCACCATGGACAACATCACACAAACACAATGAGGCTCATTCTATTTACAAAAGGGAAGAAGGCTGTATTCTTAAAACATGTCCATACAGTAAGAGACAAAGAAGATTTATGGAAAGGTATTAGATTTAAAATGATGAAAGACTCATGGCAACAAAATACATATGATCCCACATTAGATACTATAAATATTCTATTTTGAACTTCTTTTTCTCTCCTTTCTTTTGTTAATTTCATTCTATGTATATTGATGCACATAATTGCTTCCCACATTACTCACAAGCTCTGTTCATTTTTCTGAATTATTTTTTTCTCTGTGTTCTTCAGAATGCATAGTCTCTATCAATATACCTTCAAATTGGCTGATGGTTTTTTCTTCTGAGGTTGACATGTACTATTGAGTCTCTCTAGTGAATTTTAAATTTTCATTATGACACTGTTTAATTCCAAAATTTATATTTTGGTCTTTTTCATGATTTTTAACACTTTATTTTCTTATTTCATTTTTTCATATTTTATTTTTTCAGTATGGCTTTCTTTAGTTATTTGAATATATTTACAATGGCTGTTTTGAAGTCTTTGCCTATTAAGCCTGATACCTGGGCCCTCGTGAAGACAGTGTCTCTTGTCTTTTTCCTTTCTCTTGTGTATGGGTCACACTTTTCTATTTCTTTCCATGTCTTACAGTTTTTTTTCCTTAAGAAGTGGGTATTTTAAAAACATATTATTACTGTTGATTGATTCTCTCTCCCACTCCCAGAGTGTGTTTTGTTGTTTATTTGTTTAGTGACTCGGCTAGAGAATTTTTAAGTTAGTTTCCTCTACATTGTGAAACTTCTGTTGTTGCTTCTATGGGGCTCAACTCTGGGCATATGTATGATTAGCCTGGAATGTCAGTGATTTTAGCTTTAGTAGGTCTGTTTTTATTTTTCTTTTCCCTGATCTTTCTGTTATGATATCTCTGTGAATTTCATACCTAGTTGTTGAGCTCCACTGATTGGTGGCTAATTGCGCTATTGTTTTTGAAAACGCCCTGAGGCATAAATTGTTCCAATGCCTGATCTAATTAAATTGAAGTCCCTTGCAGTAGTTTTTCAGTTCCCTCTTTGAGGTTTGTTCTAACAGGAAAGAGCTATTCTTAGGTGTTTATCCTGATGTACTGGGTGATCTACAGTTTAGCTGTTCCTCTTATACAGCTACTCCCCTCTTCTTAATAGCTTACCACAAAAAATATCCATTGTTTTGGGGCGCCCCCTTAAGCTTAAGCTTCCCTACAATCTGTTTCAATTAAACTTAGTATTCTGAGAAAGCTTTGAAGCGCTCTGTTCCTGTGGTCTCTCTGTTCCCCTGGGCCAAATCTCTAAGCCATTGCGAATGAACTGGGGGCAAGCAGAGTGATAGCATCCCTATTTTATGAGTGGGGTGAAGGCTTTGGAAAGTAACCTCTGGTCCTGTCAGATTGTCTTTCCCAGTATGAAACTTCCACCCTATCAGTGAGCTGTGGCAAAGGTAATAAGGGCCCCTGTATTCTTGGCCTTCCACGTCTATATTATTCAATAATATTCTAATTCATGAGTCAAGGCTGGGTGGAAAAAAAGAAGTCCTTGCTGTCTTGGCTTCACTCACCTAGAATTTAGGGTCTGTAGCAACTAACTAAAGGGAGTGAGAAATGAGAAATGCTGGCTCAGTACCCCTCCCAGAAAAATATCATAGCCATTGACAGATGGGAGAAGAGGGAGCCCATTTCCTTGGCCACATGCACTCCAAGTGGATTAGTTTAAACTGTGTGTGTAAGGTAGAAGGGGTGGGTTGTGGCTCAAGTATCACTGGATATTCTTACTGTTATCCCAGAAAGGGATGCCAATCTAGACTCCAAGAGAGAGTTCTTGGATGTTAAGCAAGAAAGAATTTGGGACAAGTTCATAAAGTGAAGGAAGTTTATTAAGGAAGTAAAGTAATTAAAGAACAGCTACTCCATAGGCAGAGCAGCCATGAGGGCTACTGGTTGGCTATGCTTATGGTTATTTTTTGACTATATACTAAACAAAGGGTGGGTTATTCATGAGTTTTCTGGGAAAGAGGCAGGATTCCAAAACTGAGGGTCCTCCCCTGTTTAGACTATACAGGGTAACTTCTGGACATTATCATGGCATTTGTAAACTGTCATGGCATTGGTCGGAGTGTCTTTTAGCATGTTAATGCATTAAAATTAGTGTATAATGAGTAATGAGGACTTCCAGAGGTCACTGTCATACCCATCTAGGTTTTGGTAGGTTTTGACCGGACATATTCTATTTTATCAACAGGGTGCTTATGACCTGTATCTTGTAATACAAGTCTTGCCAACCTCCTATCTCATCCTGTGACTAAGAATGCCTAACCTCCTGGGAATGCAGCCCAACAAGTCTCAGTCTCATTTTACCCAACCCGTGTTCAAGATGGAGTAGCTCTGGTTTGAAATCCCCTGACATTAAAAAAATTTAGTTGATTTTCTTAAATAAATATTTCTTCATTTGTTGTATGCCCTTTGGAAAATTTCCAGAAACTTAAAAATGATGATTTTTTTAAAATATAGATTTGCATGTGTTATGCTTCCTCAAGTTGTGCCTATTTCTTGGGGGCATTGGGCCATGGAACTCCTACTGCCACAATTCGAAAAGTAAAATTATATCAGGTCTTTTCTATATCAAACATGTGTTTTGATGAGATGACTATTTAATATTTAACTTTTCCATGTATCATTTAACCATTCAGCAGATATTTTAGAGAAATAATTGAGAATGGTTCTGATTGAGGGACTACACATCATAGAAAAAGTATTAATCTCTGAATCTACCTAAGCATATACAATGTTTTCATAAAATAGCAAGTAAACAATATTTAGGAAATATTTTTCATTAATGTAATCCCACTCAAATCAGTGTCAGCATAAGGAAACATTCCTAAGGAGTATAGAATGGAGGTTAAGAACAGAGATATTGCAGTAAGGGTTTGTTTTGAATTCAGGTACAGTATTTAACGGCAAGTTAGTAGACCTTTCCCTACCTCTATTATCCTATTGGTAAAATAAAGATAATTGTGAGTTAAAAGTATGGCAAAACCACAGTTACTTTTGCATCAACCTAATAATGTATACAAAATCTTTTAGAGTAGTTATTGGCATAAAGTAATTGTTATATAAATGTTTTCTATTTTAAAAATAATAAAAATTGCATTGAATATATGGATGGAATTCAATGCTTGTACACAAAATTATTCCACATGTATGTCAATTAAGTATACTAAGTCAATCTACTGTAGCTGTCATTAATAAATCAATTAAAAAGACATGTTTTTTTAAGGACTAGTAATTTTATGTAATCTCAAAAAGCAAGTAATTGTAAAGGAAAGTTAATTTGAGAACTTTTTCTCTTGTCTTAAATATGTCTACATTAAAAAAACTATAACATAATTTTTAGTGAAGTTAAATAGATTGTAAGATTTATGAAAATAAACTCAGAAAATTTCTAAATTTTAGATATTATGTTTAAATTTTAAGAAATTCAATTATATTTCAAAAAATTCATTTCACATCTGCAGTTTTTATTCTTCACATACTGTATTTTACTGAATCTTTTCACCCAAAATGCAATGAAATTAAAAAAAAAAATCAAACCATACCTATTTCTATAAAATAAATCTGTGTAGTTCTCCATCGTCGCACAGGAGATTGATTTTGTGTCTGGACAGTAGGAATCTCATCCTACAAGATTCCTTGAGAAAAAGAACAAGCTTGGGCCAGGCTCCATGGCTCATACTGGTAATCCCAGCACTTTGAGAGGCCGAGGCAGATGGATCATGAGGTCAGGAGATGGAGACCATCCTGGCTAACACCATGAAACATGGTCTCTACTAAAAGTACAAAGAATTAGCCGGGCGTGGTGGCACTCGCCTGTAGTCCACACTCAGGAGGTTGAGGCAGGAGAATCACTTGAACCTGGGAGGCAGAGGTTGCAGTGAGCTGAGACCATGCCAAGGAACTCCAGCCTGGGCGCAAAGCCAGCCTCCATCTTAAAGAAAAGAAAAGAAAAAGAACAAATTTGAGATCAAATTGCTATTGGAAGGATTTTAGAAGTGGAATCTGGAAACTGTGTTTTTTTTGTTGTTGTTGTTTTTGTGTGGTTTTTTTTTTTTTTACTGATTTCACACTTGGGTATTCAGAACAGGTGATATCGTTCCTTTAGATATTCTTTCTTTTCTAGGGTCGCATATAATAAAAATCTAGGAGAGTAATAAAATTAAGTAAACCAAAGAACTACAGTCATGTTGAATGCTTCTTTTTCTAGGCCTGATTTGAAATGTTTGACAAAGATTAGAGGCAGCCTTTTATTGTGGTATTATTTTCCCTTAGTTGAATATACTTTCTTTTCTTTGTGAGTTCTCCTGAACGAATTCACCTTTCTAATTAGAAATGTCACTGCCTCACTGTCCCTTGCTTTATTAAATTTTTACATCTTCAAATGCCTTCCTCTGAGACGAGTCATTAATTAACTAATGGATCTTGGTTTTGTAAAGACTTTAAAGAGGTCATAGAAGACCAGAAGAATGCATGTATTTTGGAAAAATATGTGTTTAAAGTCTTTAATATATACTATCGGTTTTTGTTCCATAATAAATGCTCTTTCATTAAGAGCTGGCATAAAGAAGAAATAAAATAATACTAGGAAAAAATTCCTTTAGGAAGATGGTCTTGAGTTGAGAATAAATTCTTCTGAAAATTAGGAAAGTATAAGGCAGTTTAATTCAAACATCTTTTTCTAACCAACTCAGTGTAAATAAAAACAGGTTTAAATGGGGGCATTGGCCAAATGTTGGAAATTTTACTGCTGAGGGTAAGCTTAGAGAAAAAGGGCTAAAATTATCTATGTAATATTTTAACGGACACATTAGAGGTTGCTTGCCTTTGATATCTTGTTCTTTGTTTTACCTGGTACTTTTTCTTTTTATTGATGTTTAAAATAAAATTAACTAACTTCTTTTTATTAATTATAAAATAAATTTTAATTTAATGATCTAAATATAAACATAATTTTGAAAAAAATCCCAGTTTTCCTGATTTCTGTTCCTAAAGTTTATTATATTTTAATCACTGTATAATTCTGTTATTCCTTAGAAAAAGGCTCATTGGGTGAATGTCTCCTTTCAGATTTACTCTGGAAGAAGAACTAAATTATGGAGAAAGTTCAAATGGTGATGAAATTCCCCCAATAAATTAAACAACAAACTTATAAAATATATTGAGAATTTCCATTTTGTGGACAAGTAAGGCAGGTAATTTATGTCATCCAAATTTTTCTTAGGACAGAACTTGGCATAGGAATCTAACTAGGTCATTGGTATGAAGCTGTAACCTGCCAATGTCATGTAATCACATTGATTTGGACCGCCACTGAAAAGTTATTTTAATTTCATTCCTGACAAGAAGCAAAACACAAACAAACACAAAAACTTACTGTGCATTTAGATGATGTTCGAAATTCCATCTGTGAGTTGTTATACATTATTTTATTCATAAACAATTGATTTCTCCAACATTATTTACTATGAAAATGATGTATTAGAAACCCCACATTTTCACTTTTTCTTTTTGTCTCTTAGCTTTGTAAACAGCACTAATAACTATTATTTTTAAAAACACACAACAAAATATTTTTGACTATGTGCAGTCATTGTTATATTTTAGTTGTGTAATTTTAAAGACTTTTTTGTACCAAATATATTTAGGGAGTTGCCAAATAGGTGCAAGGGAAACACCGACGAGTTCTTTGAGTAGAAATGGAATGTGAAATTGCTTCTACTTTTCAATGTTTATTTTTATCTCAAATTTTGAAAGTGGTTAGAGATGGCGTACAGATTCACTCTAACCAATGACATTCCATTAATTCAGAGATCAGTTGTTCCCTTCCTTCTCTACCTTTATAACGTCTTGTTCATATCCTGCGTAATTCAATTTCACTAAAAAGTAGCTGTAGGGAATCCTCTATACTGGTCAACAGCACTGACAAATTTCAATATATAACCAAATGTCTTATAAAATCAACACCTCACTTGAAGTTTGCCTACTCATAATTATGTGATTTTTATGATATAATCAACTAAATTTTATAGAATACAAATCTCTTGTTGACTGCAAATGAAAAGAAACATCACTATGCCATGATTCTTCCTTTTTATCTTTTTATGCTCTTATTTTTAAGTGCACATACCCTTTCTTCTTCTGCACTTATATAATATTTTCATGAAATTATATGACATATGTACAAAGAAAAAGTGTTCCCAAGGATTAAAATGTTTTTGCTTAGAAAAGAAGGTATAAGAAAACTGTCTTTGACAGCTGTTCTGCCTACATACAGGTGGGAGAGATGCCACTTCCTTACCATTCTTAACTTTAATCTTATCATGTTACATAATTATAGCACTGGATATTTTCTTTTAAAACCTGGTAATTTGTTGCTAATGTTAATAATTCATGAAATATCCTTAGCATAATAAAATTATATCAAAAGCATAAAATAAAGCAATTAATTTTACTACCAGCACATTTGTTACAACCTGGGAAATACTTTTCAAATCTATATTTGGAAAAGTAAGCACCTGTCTGAAAGAAAATAAATGGCACAAAAGATCTAGGCTTAATTTTCAGGTATCCCTACACACACACACATGCGCGCGCACGCACACACACACACACACACACACACACACACACACACACACACACAGAGTCTTATAGTTTTATGACTTTCTGTGAATTCACATAAATTATTCCACCACGTAAGCAAGTAATTTATTATATCCTCATAAGTGTTTCTTAAGTTATCTACAGGTGTTTCAGGTAAATGTTTAGGGCCACCTGGAACAGACTATTATGAGGAAGTTGTACTTTCATATAGGCTTATTGGAGGTTTTTAAATATTTTTTTCACCCATATGTGTCTGTCTCAATGATAAAACACACACTAATCATCCATGAGAACCCAAGAGAACACAAGTGCTCCTCTTGCTGAGGAGGTGTGCATCTGGGAGGCTGTGTTAGAATCTCTGAGGAGCAAAAAGCATGATTGTAGTATGAAAAATGCTAACCAGAAGACTCCCATGTTTTTCATAGAAGACTTAGCGGTAATGCATTTCACAGCCTTTCTGCCACCACAAACACACACACACACACACACACACACACACACACACACACACACACACGCACATATGTGAGTGCACCCAGGAATTACTATTTTAGACAATCTAGTCTGATACCCTTTAAAATTATAAAAATCAGAGACCTAGAGAGGCAAATTACTTGTCAAAGGACTTCAATTTAATGAATTTTACAGAATATTTTTACCTAAATTATTTAGCCTATTATTTTTTAGAGAGAAGTAATTTATAAATCATGTCTAAGCTGGAAACATTGCCAGTTCATCTGATGGATTTTTAAAGATTTCCATTTCCCCCATCTCTGGACACAATTTTATTTATAATGAATGTAAAAAAAATAACTTCATAGTAGGGTAAAAACTTATTTTGTGTAAATTTAATTTCCAAAGAATAAAAAATAATTAGGAAGTAATTAGATAATTATAACCATAATGCTTCTTCTTCCTTTTTTTTTTTTTTAACATAGAATCTTGCTCTATCGTCCAGGTTGGAGTGCAGTGATGTGAACCTGGCCCCATGGCTCATTGCAGCTGTGATCTCTTAGGCTCGAGATCCTTCCTCCTGCCTCAGCCTCCCAAGGAGCTGGGAACACAAGCATGCACCACCATGCCCAGCTGATTTTTAATTTTTTTGTAGAGATGGAGTTTCACATGTTGTCTACACTGGTCTTGCATTCCTGGGTTCAAGCAATCCTCCCACCTCAGCCACCCAAAGGGTGGAAATTGTGATATGAACCATAGTGCCCTGCACATATACAGCTTTTTTTTCAACATTTACATTAGAAAGTATATTTTAGAGAAGGACTGCTTTACTTTAGTCCTCTGGTTTCTTGGACTGGGAAGGCAGGTGCAAGAATCAGCATTGTTAGTAATATTACTTTTATGAAAATAATAGATTGCAAAGTTGTGGTGTCTTTTGGAAATAGTCTTGTCTTAGAAGAGCAAATTTATTCTGTTCTTCTATGCTGTACGTCTTACTTGACTAGTACCTCCTGTGGGGACTTTTGTTGTTGATGCATGAGTGAAAAGTTTTGACAAATGTGTTAGCTCCAGTAGTGGTTCTCTGACTTTTACTCTGAACCATGTTTCTGTATCTGGTTATTATAAAAAACAAAAATGTTATTTTGGCTTGCACTTGCTTTAATTGTTTTGGTATGGCTTTCTCTATATATGACAGAATATTTGTCTTTGAAGCTCCTCTGTGTTTTCAGCAGAAATAAGAAGAGTCATTTCAGAGTTACAATAAAACATAATCTAAAATTCAGCTTTATGAAAGACATAAATCAAGGCATACTAATGAGAGGATGTTTAAGTCAAGTCAATCAGACACTGGCTATATAGCCTTGGGTAGGTTATTCATCTTCTTTCAACCTTAGTTGTGTCAATAGTAAAACAAAAATAATAGCACCTACCCTGTGAGGAGAATGTGATTTGATAAGCTTCTGTACCTCGTGCATGGTAGGAACACAATAAACATTAGCTCTAATAATATGTAAAGGTAAATCATAAGTTCCTGGTATTGCAAATTAACTTATGTACCAGGTGAAATTCTTCATTAAATTTTTTTCAAACTCTTAGTCATATATGTCGTAAAGAGAATTAACAAAGTTCTATCTCCATGGCCAATTTATCTGAGCATGAAAATAGTTTCTTGGAGAACTGAACATTCATAGGGAATCCACCAATATAATAGAGAATATCAAAATGATCAGAAAAAAACCGTTCTCTATTTAAACATCTGATTCATGGAGCTCCATAAGACCTGAATAAAAAGGACAAACTTTCATCCTAGATATGTAAACATGCAAATGTTTGTGTGTGTGCGCATGCACATTCATATGTGTCTTATCCTTTGGATCTTTTAAAGAAATTATAAATAATATAGTTTCAAATGTAAAAATAATTGGTCTCTGCCATCATCAGAGTACAGTTTATTAATAACGTATCATTAGAACTCTATTATATATGACAACAACTTCACCCTGGTGGAAAATCCCTTCAGTTACTAGTATTGAAAAGAAAATCCAGAAAGCATCCAGGGCTGCTGCTGTCTAGTTTTAGGCTTCGGTCATGTCTGTGCCATTTCTGTTAGTTATATTTTTATGATACATTATCTTACATTTATTTATATAACATTTTATTCCTCTCAACAACGTTTTATGGCTTTAATAATTATTATTGTTATTTTCAACTTTTATTTCAAGGGTTATATGTGCAGGTTTGTAAACTTGGTATATTGCATGATGATGGTAATCCCATCTCCCAGGAACTGAACATAGTAGCCAATAGTTACTTTTTTAACCCTTGTCCCACTTCCACCCTCCCCTCTCTCCTAATCCCCAGTTTTCATTGTTGCCATCCTTATGTCCATGAGAACTTGATCATTAGCTCTCAGGTGTAAGTGAAAACATGGGGTATTTGGTTTTCTGTTTCTGTTAATTCACTTATGATACTGGCCTCCAGTTGCATTCATGTTGTGGCAAAGGACATGGTACATTCTTTATTATGGCTGTGTAGTATTTCATGGTGTATGCATGCCACATCTTTATCCAGTGCACCACTGATGGGCACCTAGCTTTAGTCCATGTGTTTGCCACTGTGTAATAATGCTCTAATGACTATGTGAGTGCATGTGTCTTTCTGGAAGAATGACTTATTTTCCTTTGGATATACACAGTAATGGGACTGCTAGATCAAATGATAGTTCTGTTTTAAGTGCTTTGAGAAACCTCCAAATTACTTTCCACAGAAGTTGAGCTAATTAATATACATTCCCAACAACAATCTGTAAGCATTCCCTTTCGTCTGCAGCCTTGCCAGCATCTGCTTTCTTTTTTGTTTGTTTTTACTTTTTTCATAATAGCTATTCTGACTGGTGTGAGATGAAATCTCATTGTGGTTTTGATTTGCATTTCTCTCATGATTAGTGATGTAGAGTATGTTTTTATATGTTTTGTTGCCACTTGAATGTCTTCTTTTGAGAAGTGTCTGCACATGGCCTTTGCCCATTTTTAATGGAGTTGTTTCTCTTTCTTGTTGACTTAAACTTCTTACAGATTCTGGATATTAGACCTTTGTTGGATGTATAGTTTTGCAAATATTTTCTCCTGTTCTTTTTAGGTTGTCTGTTTTCTCTCTGGGTAGTTTTTTTTTTTTTTTTTTTTCTGTGCTGAAATTCTAGTTTAATTAGGTCTCACTTATCAATTTTTGTTGAAACTGCTTTTAAAGACTTAGTCATAAATTATTTCTCAATGCCAATGTCCAGAATGATGTTTCCAAGCTTTTATTCTAGGATTCTTTTATTTCTGAGGTCTTACATTTTAAATAAGGAGTACTTTCTCTGTTGCTTATTTTTGTCAATTTTGTTGAAAATCAGGTGGCTGTAGCTGTGCAGCTTTATTCCTGTGTTCTCTGTTCTGTTGGTCTGTGTGTCTGTTTTTCTATAGTACCACACTCTTTTGGTTACTGTAGCCTTACTGTATAGTTTGAAGTCAGGTAATGTGATACCTCTGGCTTTGTTGTTTTGCTTAGAATTATTTTGGCTATTCAATAACTTTTTTGGTTTCATTAAATTTGAGAATAGTTTTTTTTCTAATTCTGTGAAAAATGCCCTTGGCAGTTTGGTAGGAATAGTGTTGAATCTGTAGATTGCTTTGGGCACTATTGCCATCTTAACAACACTAATTTTTTCAATCCATGATCATGGGATGCTTTTCCTTTTCTTTGACATCTGTGATTTCTTTTTTAGCAGTGTTTTTACTTCTCCTTATAGAGATACTTCACTTCCTAGTTGAGATATATTTCTAAGTACTCTGTGTGTGTATGTGTATGTGTGTGGTGGTGGGGAGCTACTGGCTATTGGAAATGGGATTGTGTTCCTGAGTCGGCTTTCAGGTTGAATGTTATTGATGTATAGAAATGCTACTGATTTTTGCAAATTGATTTTGTGTTCTGAAACTTTACTGAAGTTATTTATCAGTTCCAGGAAGCTTTGGTGGAATCATTAGTCCTGTTTACTCCTTTCTCTTGCCTGATTGTTCTGACTAGCACTTCTAGTACTATGTTGAGTAGTAGTCATAAGAGTGGGCATCCTTCTCTTGTTCCAGATCTCAAAGAGACTGCTTACAGTTTTTGCCCATTTAGTATAATGTTAGTTGTGGATTTGTCATAGACAGTTGCCATTTTGAGGTATGTTTCTTTGATGCTTAGTTTCTTGAAGGTTTCTTTGATGAAGGGATGTTGGATTTTACTGAAAGCTTTGAGACAATCATATGTTTTTTTTTTAAATTCTATTTATGTGGTGAATCACATTTATTGTTTTGCATATGTTGAACCAACTTTTCATCTTAGGAATGAAACCTACTTGATTAGGGTGAATTAACTTTGTGATGTATTGTTGGATTCAGTTTGTTAGTATTTTGTTGAAGGTATTTGCATCTATGTTCCTCAGGGATATTGTCCTGTAGTTTTTCTCTTAATTGTATTTTTGCTGGGTTTTTGGATCAGGGTGATGCTGGTTTTGTAAAATAAGTTAGGGAAGAGTTCTTTTACCTCAATTTTAGTTTCAGCAGAAGTGGTACAATTTCTTCTATGTACTTCTGGCAGAATTCAGCAGTGAAGCCATCTGGTCTGAGGCTTATTATATGGCCAAGCATGTGATCAATTTTGAAGTATGTTCTGTGTGCAGATGAAAGGAATGTAGATGTGTGGTTGATGGGTAGAGTATTTTATTGATGTCTATTAGGTGCAATTGGTCAAGCATCAAGTTTAAATCCAGAATTTCTTTGTTAGCTTTTCTACCTTAATGATCTGTCTAATGCTGACAATAGGGTGTTGAAGTCTCTTACTATTACTGCATGGCTGTCTAAGCCTTTTCATAGATCTAGCAATACTTTTTTAATTCATATTCGTGTTCCAATGTTGGGTATATATATGTATATATATTGGATATTCCTGTTGAATCGAACCCTTTATCATTATGTAATGCCTGTCTTTGTCCTTTTTTATTACTGTCAGTTTAATGTCTCTTTTATCTGACACAAGAATAGTGACCTGTGCTGTTTTTTGTTTTCTGTTTGCATGGTAGTTCTTTCTCCAACCCCTACTTTGAGCTTATTGGTGTTATTCCATGTGAGATGGGTCTCCCAAAGACAACAGGTGGATAGGTCTTTTTTTAAAACCCAATTTGCCATTCTGTGTCTCTAAAGTGGGACATTTGCACCATTTACATTCAAGGTTAATAGTGATATGTGAGATTTTGATCCTTCATGATGTTGTTATGGTTATTTGTAGTTTCTAACGTGTGGTTACTTTACAGGGTCTGTGGGCTATGTACTTAAGTAAGTTTTTGTGGTACCAGGTATCATTCTTTAGTTTTCATGTTTAGATGTTCATTAAGTATCTCTTGTAAGACTGGTCTAGTGATAAATTCTCTTTATGCTTGCTTGTCTGAAACTATTTTATTATTTCTTTGCTTTATGAAACTTAGTTTGGTGGGATATTAATTTCTTGGTTAAATTTCTTCAAGCAATTTCTTTTCTTGAAGAATGCTGAAAATATGCCCCCAGTTTCTCCTGGGTTACAAAATATGCCCCCAGTCTCTCCTGGGATCTGACATTTTTATCTAGCTGCCTTTAAGATGTCTTCTTTAACATTGATCTTGGACAGTCTGGTGACTATATACCTTGACAATATTTGTTTTGTGTAGCATCTTGCAAGTGTCTCTGGATTTCTTGTATCATGGTATCTACCTCTCTAGAAAGATTAGAGAAAATTCCTTGAATTATTCCCTCAAATAGATTTTCCAAGTTGTCTACTTTTTCTCATTACCTCCACTCTCCCTCGGGAACACTAATAAGTCATAGATTTTGGTTTATTCACATAATCCCATGGTTCTCAAAGATTTTGTGCATTTAAAAAAAATTCTTATTTGTTAACTTTCGTCTGACTAGGTTCATTTGAAAGACTGGTCTTCAAGCTCTGAAATTCTTTCTTCTGCTTGCTTCAGTCTCTTGATAAAGATTTCAATTCTATTTTGAAATTTCTCACGAGTTTTTCCATTCCAGAACCTCTCATTTCTTTTTAAGATTTTTATCTTTTCCTTCATTTCCTGAATTGTTTTTAAAGTTTCTTTGCGCTGATTTTCAACCTTGTTTTGGATCTGATTGAGCTTCCTTGCAATCTATGCTTTGAATTCTTTATCTCTCATTTCTGAGTTTCCATTTTGGTTAGGAATTATTGCTGAAGAACTAGTGCAATCCTCTGGAGGTCTCATTCATATTTTTCATTGTTCTAAACTTTTGCACTGATTACTTCTTATCTGGAGATGCTGGCACTTCTACTTTTTGTAATTATTTTCTTGCTGGTAACATGTTTTTCTTTTTTTTTTCCTCCTTAAAATATTATTGGCTTATTTCACCTTTCTCTTCCCCCCACTCCTCACTATGTGGTGTGATTGTAGAGAATACTGGGCAGGATCTTTTGGCTTTGCCTCTATAGCCTTACGCATTTCTTTTGGCATGTTTTATATTTGGTGTTTTAATTTAACCCACAAGCCAGTAGTGGGCACTTGAATTGTAACAGGTAGCTGTGGCCAATGCAGCTAGATAAAAGTTTTATCCTTATTTATTGGTAGAAGCTCTTTGTTGACTCAGGCAATGGGCTGAAGCATGAAATGCACAGTGGTCTGAGCTCTCTTTTCAACACTAGGGATATGAGGGTCATGATGTATAAGGCCAGACCAGACAGGCCTGCCTCCATGTCACCCTGTGGAAGACAAAGGCACTAGCACTTGTGCTGATGGAGAATCCAGTGGGCAGTCACCAAGCATCCAGAGGTGTGTCTAGGTGTGGAGCCAGGAAACCACCTTATCCCCAAGTTATCTGCATGTGGGTGGAAAACAGCCTAAACACCTATTCCAAAAGAATGGGTGTTCCAGATGCCTGGATGTCTGCCTGGGCATGGAGCGGAGAGGGGCTTTCTCCATTAAGATCTGTGCGTTGGACAGGTAGGTTGCTTCAGGCTGCTGAACCAGGGGACTTGGTATTTTGAATGACTGAAGATCTTCCTGGGTATGGAACAGAGAGCTTTGCTGCACCATCATCTATATTCACGACGGGTGAGGTGGCTCCAGGCCTGGATTTCTCCCTGGGAGTGGAGGGGAGAGGGTCTTGCTACAGATTGACCTCAGGGGAGCAGGTTGTGACACCCAGCAAAAGTACATTCAGACCAGCTCTCTGTTGCCAAGCTGACCCTGGCTGCATGTCTTGCCGCCCAGAACAAAACTGCAGCTGTAGCAGCTCTCCTCCTGCCCCAGGCTTGTGACAGGGAAGAGCACACTTCCAGTGCCTACTGCTGAGGTGCTTTCCACAGTTCTGGCTGTGGAGATCGGTGCTCCAATCTCTGGCCCAAGACTAAAATACCTGTGCCAGGTCACCAAAGAACGTCCAAATTTGTATTCATCTGAACTAAAAAATAGCATCCTATTCTCAGTCCTGCTTCTGTGAAAATGTCTGCATCTTTTCATCTGTGAAAATATCTGTGACAGTGTCTTTCCCTCACAGCCTCTCCAAGCCTCTCCAAGCCTCTCCAAGCTGTAGGGCTTGGGAGTAACAAAATGCTCTCCCTCAGCCTGCTGGCTCAGATTTTCAGTGGACAAATGAGTCACAGAGAAAGGTTCTCTGCTTGTCTCATGTACTGGGGTTCTGCTCGTTTTTGTCAGTCAGACATATGGGAGCTGTTTGCCAGCATTCTTCTCCTTGGGATCTGGAGTGTCCTTCACCATTACAGTGAATTCTCATTTTGCTTTTTGAATTAAAGCTCAGAGTTGATCTTTATGCACTGTCTTGCTATTTCTAACTGGCTGCATCATGCTAAAAGCCTCTAATCTACTATCTTGGAAATTTTAAAATAGCATAGTTCTTTTTTTCTTTCTTTCTTTCTTTTTTTTTGAGACAGTGTTTCGCTCTTGTTACCCAGGCTGGAGTGCAATGGCGCGATCTCAGCTCACTGCAACCTCCGCCTCCTGGGTTCAGGCAATTCTCCTGCCTCAGCCTCCTGAGTAGCTGGGATTACAGACACGTGCCACCGTGCCCGGCTAATTTTTTGTATTTTTAGTAGAGATGGGGTTTCACCATGCTGACCAGGATGGTCTCGATTTTTTGACCTCGTGATCCACCCGCCTTGGCCTCCCAGAGTGCTGGGATTACAGGCTTGAGCCACCACGCCTGGCCCGCATAGTTTTAAAAATAGCTTTGTAAAGTATAATTCTCCTACTATACAAGTCGGTCATTTGAAACATATAATTCTATGCGTTTTGGTATCTTCAAATATGTCATTATTAGGCACTATTTTGCACATAGAGATTAACTATAAAGAGACATAAAGCATATACTACTTGGCCACTGGTGGTTGTTGGAATCAGTCATTATAGGGAAGATGATTTTATTCTTTATGATTTTCATGTATTGTACTGCATGCAAATTATATGTAAAACAATACGCCAGGCTTGCCCAAAGATGTCTTAATGTTACTTTTACAAAAAATAGAAAGTTGTAGAATTAAGTTCAATTAGTCAAGCCTGTAATTAGTTCTTATGTACATAGTCAATGAGATTAGACAATCATTGAGTGAAATGTTGAGATGCTCTTTCACTATTCTGAGAGTTATTTTTCACAAGGTAAAAATGAGTAACAGAGTAATCAGTAGAAAAACAGGTTGACTGAGAATAAATGTATCACTATATAATAGATACAACTAAAAAGTTTGAATTATCAATTGTGAATATGAAAGTGTTCATAATGTCTGAGATGAGTGACAGAAAAGAAAACAAAATGAAGAAAGTAAAGTCATTCAAATGGTGTGGTAAATGGGACTTAACACTACATATGTGGATTAATTTGAACCCATTAGATTAAATTATAAATGAACAGAAAAACAGTACGATCCACTTTTTACAATGATGTAGGCTTTTCCATTATAACTTACAGAACTAATAGTTCAATGACACAAAAATGTATGTAACTGGGAAAAAGAGAGTAGATAGAAATCGAAGAAAATGTATTTTAGGAGAGTTAATCTGGAAGGTCTTAGCAAAATAAGCAAAATAAATCATATAGTGACGGTTGAGTTTATATACTTTCAAGATTTCGATATTCAATAGTTGAATAATTATGACATAAAATTCTAATATTTTTTAAATCTTGAAAATTATGACAAAAAAGAATGCTTAGATATTAAAATTCAAATAACATATATATTAAGAGATGAGTTTTTATATATAATTAAGAGATGAATTTTAGGACTTTTTTCCCTTCAAGGCTAAAATAATTTTTAAAATTATAAGAATAGTGCATTTAGAATTTTCAATATTAGAAAGGTAATGTGAAATCAAGCAAATGCAGTAAAAAGATAACTTGGATTAACAGTAAGATAAAAAAATTATCATAAGCAAAAGACCATCTACTTCTTATAGAATTTAAAATTTCTACTTAAATATAATTATATGTTTTGAAAAAATTTAGTTGAGCCAATAAATCTATCTATATCTATAAAATATGGACAAGTCATTGATATTGAAATATGTTCACTAATTCTCTTTTCCCATAATATGTTTATAATGTTTCTCTGATAATAAGTTATAAGGTTCTATGAGTACTAATGCAGTTTAAGTCTATTGTTTCATATATTCAAAATCAGATTCTGCTCTTAAAAAGAACATTTAAAATATGAAAAGCAATAGGTAATTTCAGTTGCTAAACTGCTTCAATTGCTCAACTGCTGTGGAGAGAGGCACTATAGCTTATAAAATTGTGGTTTCTTACTTACAGCATCTAGTCAATGTGCATGTTTTACTCCTAGCTATAAAAAAAAATGTATCCATAATTATAATAAATTTAAAATACTGCAAAGTATTAAAGGGGATATTAAAATTATTTTCTAACTCTTAAATATTGGTAGAGTTCTAGCTTGTTCTTTGGGCATAATTCAAATGATTTGCATGAGTTACCACCATTAATTTTCAAATAATCAGTAATCGGAAAAGCAACAAGGGGTAAAGCATTAAATTTCGACTCTACTGTTCTACAAATGAGCCCTCTGCTTTTGGGACTTCACATCTTCCTTTACCTTATGTGTGTAGAGCCTTCATCACTTTATATGACTTAAAACAACCATGCGTCTTAAGAGCAGGAGCCAATACCCTGACTGCCAAAGGCCACCTTGCTATGTAAAAAGCAAGTTTTATCTATCTAGGATATATACATCTAAATATGTTAATATATAAATTTAATCTACATGAATATTAAATTGGACAAGATATTGGTTAGTTTTAATCAAGTATTTTCTTTGATTAAAATATTGGATTGAGTTAGAGCTAAAATTCAACACATCATGAGAAACTTTGGAGAAAACATTTGTCATTGTATCTTAATAATATTTATGAATTGTTTAAAGAATAAGAGGAGATAAAGGAAATCAGAAATGTTAGCCAGGAGGTATTTACAATAAGTCAGGTAAGTTTTAGGACCAAGATATTTCTATTGTTTTTGAAAAAGATGTGAGAAAAATATTGCAAAGATAAAACTGATGGAACTTGTTTAATGCTTTTATACAAGTAATGGATCTTAGGAGATAGATTAACTTCCAGTTTAAATAGTGTCAAATGCCTCTAGAGCTTGATGGGTATTTAGAGACAAAATAGGTCCTTCAAGTTGGTGATTCTAAATCATTTCTGTCTGATATAAAAGCACTTTCAAGTTCAGTGAAAGCTGAAGAACAAAATACTGAGAGGAAACTGGATGAAACGAGTAAGAGTGTAAGTAATTGAATGTGAAAGGATAAAGGTGGATAAGTCATATTTCAAGGAAAGAAGGATGGAGGGATGATTTCTTTGGGCTATGGGACACTTGATTGCTCAGTTTTGCATAGATCTCGCTAATAAATCTCTTGTTTATCATGCTTTCCTAATGGCATTCAAAGCTAATATTTTTATGAGGCAATAATTATAACTGCAAATCATGTGATACAGATGTTTGCTTTCTGTTTTGCTTTGGTCCTTTAAATTACCTCTATATTTTACCAATGTAGTAGATTTTCAGTAAGGGAGGAAACTCTACCTTGTTCCCTAGAGCTATTTGACTATCCAGGCATTTGCCTGCCATTTTGTTGCTGGAGGTGAATGGGAAGCAGACAATTATAATAAAAAATAAATATGCATAGACATGATGTGTGTCATTCTATATTCAACTGTAGTATTTTAGAACATGACCTTTTAATATCAACAGAAAATGCTAGAAAAATGAAATAGGTTCATTGTTTATTCTTACCCATGTTTACCAACCTTCAAACAGGTTAATTCTTAAATAGAGAGTCTTAAAAAGAGTCAGCTTGCATTTTAATTTTTGGTTGAGTTTGGGGCTTAATTATTCTTACCTTTATTTCTGAATATACTCTAAATAAATCATCATATTATTTTTATAAGAACTTTTTAAAAATAACATTTTCTATACACATGTAGGTACTTATTAAAGTGTTAATTACAGGAAGAATGAAATTCATAGGAGATGCAAGGGTAGAGTGGTTTTGAAACTGTAAGGCTTAAGTGACTGGCTCACATACCTGACCAAAATTTTAAAATGGTGGAATTATTATTCCTTATAAGTTCTAACATTTTATTTAAAAGGTTAACATTTTCCTTTTTAATTTTTTTCTTGTCATCATGTACATGATATAGCTACAAAGAAAAAGAAGCAAAATACATCAATTCCACATTTTTGTTTTACTGAAAGTTATGTTCTATCTTATTCTAGAGGTGAAAGTCAGATTTTAATTATTTCATACCTGATTTATTTCTTAACATAGCAAAAGAGTACAACATCCTGAAAAGAGCAAGTGTTTATAGAATAAACTCTATTTTTCTTTAAATTTGAAGTGAAGCTTTTTATTAATTATTTACTCTCTCTATTTTTATTTTCAATATAGAAATAATTATATGGGCAAAAACATACTTGCATAATGAAGCAAGGCATGTATTTGTTACATAAGGTTTAAGATGATTTAAGTCAATGTTCTCTTTGCATCCACGTAATTTTATATTTCATATGTATAGACACATAGGTTAGAGCTAAGAATTTTACAGGGAACAAAAGTAGAACCAAACAATTGTCAGTGACAGTAAGAAAGTACTAATGATGAAAACTTGTTTCCCAAAGCGATTGATTCAATCATTTCCCATGAAGCAGTGGTTAACATAAGCAGGCAAATAGATCAATTTTTTACCACAAATATGTCACTATACTCTAATGTTTTCATTATCTGAAACACCAAAGTGCTGAATCACTCACCTTGGGGTAAATGTGACCATTTTCGTCAAACATTTTCTAAAATGCTGTATAAATATATTTTTTTTCATTTAGTATTTGGATTTGGATTTTTCTTGACATGATTTACCAAAAACTTGTTTCTCCTAAATCTTATCCTGTCTGTATTTGCTTCTATCTCTAACCTGAATTCATGTAGAAAAAAACAACATGTGCAGAAGAAAGAGGTCAAAGATCAACTCAATGAAATAAAATGAGAAGGCAAGATTAGAGAAAAAAAGGTAAAAAGGAATGAACAAAGTCTCCAAGAAATATGGGACTATGTGAAAAGACCTAATATACGTTTGATAGGTGTACCTGAATGTGATGGAGAGATTGAATCCAAGCTGGAAATTACTCTTCAGGATATCATCCTGGAAAACTGCCCCAACCTAGAAGGTAGGCCAATATTCAAATCCAGGAAATACAGAGAACCCCACAAAGATATTCCTCAAGAAGAGCAACCCCAAGGCACATTGTCAGATTTACCAGGGTTGAAATGAAGGAGAAAAGGCTAAGGGCAGCCAGAGAGAAAGATAGGGTTACACACAAAGGGAAGCCCATCAGACTCACAGCAGATCTCTCAGCAGAAACCCTATAAGCCAGAAGAGAGTGGGGGCCAATATTCAAAATCCTTAGAGGAAAGAACTTTCAACCCAGAATTTCATATCCAGCCAAACTAAGCTTCATAAGTAAAGGAAAAATAAAATCCCTTGCAAAGAAGCAAGTACTCAGAGATTTAATCACCACCAGGCCTGCTTTACAAGAGCTCCTGAAAGAGGCACTAAACATAGAAAGGAACAACCAGTATCAGCCACTCCAAAAACATACCAAATGGTAAAGAGCATCAACACAATGAAGAAACTGCATCAACTAATGGGCAAAACAGCCAGCTAGCATCAAAATGGCAGTATCAAATTCATACATAACAATATTAACCCTAAATGTAAATGGGCTAAATATCCCAATCAAAAGGCACAGACTGGCAAATTAGCTAAAAAGCAAAAACCCATTGGTGTGCTATATCCAGGAAACCCATCTCACATGCAAGGATACACAAAGGCTCAAAATAAAGGGGTGGAGGAAGATTCACCAAGCAAATGGAGAGCAAAGAAAAGCAGGAGTTACCATTCTCATCTCTGATAAAATAGACTTTAAAACAACAAAGATCAAAAGAGACAAAGAAGGATGTTACATAAAGGTAAAAGGATCAATGCAACAAGAAGAGCTAATGATTCTAAATATATACACACCCAATACAGGAGCACCCAGATACATAAGGCAAGTTCTTAATGACTTACAAAGAGACTTAAACTCCCAAACAATAATAGTGGGAGACTTTAACACCCCATTGTCAATATTAGACAGATCAACAAGGCAGAAAATTAACAAGGATATCCAGGACTTGAACTCAGACCCAGACCAAGCAAACCTAATAGACATGTACAGACCTCTCCACCCCAAATCCACAGAATATACATTCTTCTCAGCACCACATCACACCTACTCCAAAATTGACCACATAATTGGAAGTAAATAACTCCTCAGCAAATGCAAAAGAATGGAAATCATAACAAACAGTCTCTCAGACCACAGTGCAATCAAGTTAGAACTCAGAATTCAAAAACTAACTCAGAACTGCACAGCTTCAGTGAAATTGAGCAACTGGCTCTTCAGTGTTGACTGGATAAACAATGAAATGAAGGCAGAAATAAAGATGTTCTTCGAAACCAATGAGAATGAAGACACAACATACCAGAATCTCTGGGACACATTTAAAGCAGTCTCTAGAGGAAAACATATAGCAATAAATGCCCACATGAGAAGCAACGAGAGATCTAAAATTGACACCCTATTGTCAAAATTGAAAGAGCTAGAGGAGCAAGATTAAAAAAAACTCAAAAGCTAGCAGAAGACAAGAAATAACTAAAATCAGAACAGAACTGAAGGAGATAGAGACACAAAAAACTCTTCAAAATATCAATAAATCCAGGATCTGGTTTTTCAAAAAGATCAACAAAATAGACCACTAGCCAGATTAATAAAGAAGAAAAGAGAGTTAATCAAATAAATGCAATAAAAAATGATAAATGGGATATCACCACCAATTCCACAGAAATAGAAACTATCATCAGAGGTTATTACAGACAACTCTATGCACATAAACCAGTAAACCTGGAAGAAATGGATAAATTCCTGGACACTTGCATCCTCCCAAGCCTAAACCAGGAAGAAATTGAATCCCTGAATAGACCAATAACAAGGTCTGAAGTTGAGGCAGCAATTAAGAGTCTACCACCCAAAAAAAGGCCAGGTCCAGATGGGTTCACAGCTGAATTCTACCAGACATACAAAGAGGAGCTTGTACCATTTCTTCTGAAACTGTTCCAAATAATCCAAAATGAGGGAATCCTTCCCAAATAATTTTATGAGACCAACATCATCCTCATACCAAAACCTGGTAGAGACTCAGCAAGAAAAGAAAACTTCAGGCCAACATCCATGATGAACAAAGATGCAAAAATCTTCAATAAAATACTGGCAAGCCAATTGCAACAGCACATCAAAAAACTTATCCACCATGATCAGGTAGGATTCATCTTGGGGATGCAAGGCAGGTTCAACATATGCAAGTCTATAAACGTAATTCACCACATAAACAGAACCAAAGACAAAAACCACATGATTATCTCAATTGATACAGAGAAGGCCTTTGACAAAATTCAACAGCACTTTATGCTAAAAACCCTCAATAAACTAGGTCTTGACAGAAAGTATCTTAAAATAATAGAAGCTATTTATGACATACCAACAGCCAATATCATGCTGAATGAGCAAAAACTGGAAGCTTTCCCTTTGAAATCTGGCAGTAGACAAGGATGCCCTCTCTCACCACTCCTATTCAATATAGTACTGGAAGTTCTAGCCAGAGCAATCAGGCAAGTAAAAGAAATAAAGGGTATTCAAATAGGAAAGGAGGAAGCCAAATTCTCTGTATTTGCAGATGATATAATTGTGTATCTGGAAGACCCCATTGTCTCAGCCCCAAATCTCCTGAAACTGATAAGCAACTTCAGCAAAGTCTCAGGATACAAAATCAATGTGCAAAAATCACAAGCATTCCTATACAACAATAACAGACTTAACGAGAGCCAAATCAAGAATGAACTGCCATTCAAAATTGCTACAAAGAGAATAAAATACCTAGGAATACAACTAACAAGAAACATAAAGGACCTCTTCAAGGAGAACAACAAACCACTGCTCAAGGAAATAAGAGAGGACACAAACAGATGGAGAAACATTCCATGTTCATGGTTAGGAAGAATCAATATCGTGAAAATGGCCATAATGCCCAAAGTAATTTACAGATTCAATGCTATCTCCATGAAGCTACCAATGACCTTCTTCACAGAACTGGAAAAAAACACATTAAACTTCATATGGAACCAAAGAGAGCCCACATAGCCAAGTAAATTCTAAGCAAAAAGAACAAAGAGGGAGGCATCACACTACCAGACTTCAAACTATACTACAAGGCTACAGTAATCAAAAGAGCATGGTACTGGTACCAAAACAGAGATATATACCAATGGAACAGAACAGAGACCTTGAGGCAACACAACATATCTACACCCATCTGATCTTTGACAAACCTGACAATAGCAAGCAATGGGGAAAGGATTCCCTGTTTAATAAATAGTGTTGGGAAAACTCACTAGCCATGTGCAGAAAGCAGAAACTGGACCCCTTCCTGACAGCTTACACTAAAATTAACTCCAGATGGATTAAAGACTTAAACGTAAGACCTAACAGGACATAGGAGTAGGCAAGGACTTCATGGCCAAAACACCAAAAGCATTGGCAACAAAAGCCAAAATAGACAAATGGGACCTAATCAAACTCCACAGTTTCTGTACAGCAAAAGAAACAGTCATTAGAGTGAATCAGCAACCAACAGAATGGGAAAATATTTTTGCAGTCTACCCATTTGACAAAGGACTGATATCCAGAATTTACAAAGAACTAAAACAGATTTACAAAAAAAAAAAAAAAACAAAAAACAAAAAACAAAAAACAAAAAACAAAAAAAAACATTCAAAAGTGGGTGAAGGATATGAAAGACACTTTACAAAAGAAGACATACATCAGCCCAACACACATATTAAAAAATGCTCATCATCACTGGTAATTAGGGAAATGCCGATCAAAACCACATTGAGATAACATCTCACATCAGTTAGAATAGCGATCATTAAAAAATCTGGAGACAACAGATGCTGGAGAGGATGTGGAGAAATAGGAACACTTTTACAATGTTGATGGGAGTGTAAATTAGTTCAACTATTGTGAAAGACAGTGTGGCAATTCCTCAAGGACCTAGAAATAGAAATTCCATTTGACCCAGCACTCCCATTACTGGGTATATATCCAAAGGATTATAAATCATTGTACTATAGGGACACATGCACACGAATGTTCATTGCAGCACTGTTTACAATAGCAGAGACCTGGAACCAACCCAAATGCCCATCAATGATAGACTGCACATATACAGCATGGAATATTATGCAGTCATCAAAAATGATGAGTTCATGTCCTTTGTAGGGACATGGATGAACCTGGAAGCCATCATTCTCAGCAAACTGACACAAGAACAGAAAATCAAACACCACATGTTCTCACTCATACGTGGGTGTTGAACAATGAGAACACATGGACACAGGGAGAGGAGCATCACACACTAGGGTCTGTTGGGGGAAAATAGGGGAGAGACAGTGGGGGGTGGGGAGTTGGGGAGAGATAACATGGGGAGAAATGCTAGATATTGGTGAAGGGGAGGAAGGCAGCAAATCATGCCACCATGTGTGTACCTATGCAACAATCTTGCATGTTCTTTACATGTACCCCAAAACCGAAAATGCAATTAAAAATGTAAAGATAAGGAATGGATTTAACAGAAATAAAAATGGTCTTAAAATTGGCTGATATGATTTCAAATGGGAAGGATATTTCCATGTCAGGTTGTATAGATTCCATTCTAATCATAATTGTACTAATATTTTTAAAGACTGTAGTTTAGCATATTGTACATCCCTATTTGACACTGAAATTTCAGTGGACACAACCCAAAGTCAAAGATGCAGGGAGGCCAGCAATGTAAATGAAAATAAAAGAAAAGAAAATATAGGAAATAGAGGATGTTATATGTTTATTTCCAAAATATGAAGTATTCTTCACTATATTTATCAAATACAAGCTGAGTGTTCTAAAATCTGCATAGTTCTGATTCTATTAAATGGTAATAAAAGAAACTATCACTTTCAACATTGTTCCCTTAATGTTAACTTAAAATTTTTCTTAGTGTGGTTATGATATAGGATCATTAGAATTCCATAATTCTAACGTACATATTGTCTTTTAGAGCAAAAAAAGTCTCAACTTGTGACAGAGACATAGTAATGAAAATGTAAAACAAAACAACAAAAAAGACAGTTTGTTTCTGACATAGGACCAGACAGCTAGACTAAGATGACAGGAAAGAGGGGAAGAAAGTTACCTGTGTACTATCAGAAGTTTGATCGGTGATAGAGCTCTTACCAAATATCTCTGAAAAATAATACATATCATCTTTTCAATTGGTTTTGAAAATTGTATCTTTTACATGGAGAAAATTAAATTTTATGCTTGTTTTCTTTCCTATACAAGGATGAAGTACAGAGGTGTGAAAGATCTGAATTAGACAGAAAATTTTAAATATAGGGAAATTGAATGAAAAATTGCATAGGAAAATGTTTTTGTAATATTGAGACAAGGCAAAACTTTTATCTTAATTTTAAAATTATAAGAAATATTGGCCTAATATTAATAAACACATATGATTAATATCAATAACTATTTAAATATTGACTGTGAATATTTCAATGTTCTAAAAGATCATTCTAAAATGTTCTTTTAGAACATTCTAAAAGAATATCATAAAGTTTACAAATGGGCAATGAAGGGGCAGAAGGACATCTCCAGATGAAAAATGATCTCAATAAGGTTTCTATCAAATATTGAAGAAATATTTCAGAGAATATTTGAGAAAAAAGTGTAGCTCCTACATATCATTATTCTTCATAAAAAAAGTAATTATCCAACAGAATTACCTTAAAAATCTCATACAGAAAGAAAATTGAAATAGTATGCCACTAAGTTAGTACATTTCTATAATACAAATTATGCAAATAATAACAGTTCAAATAACCAGGCAAAAATATAATCACCTTTGTACCCCCTAAAATCATTATAAGGTTAGCAATCCTAACCTTATGATATCCATTCACATGCAATTAAATTAGTTACTTAGGACACTTCATCATTCAAAATGAAAGAGCCGAGAGTATATCACATAATATGAGAGACACACACAAGACTGTCTTTCTTTTTTATTTTTCCCCCAGGGAAGCCATAATGTATGTTTTGTTATATATAGTTACTACTTCTTCTTTTGCTGCTTACCAGGAATTAAGACCAGTGAGGATATCTGTCTTAACATCTAAGCATGTTTTCTATGGATGTTCACATTTTTAAAGGTAATATTTTTATTGAAGTTAGCATTATAAATATGTAGCAACAAAATGAATTCTACTGCGCTATTCCTCTTGCTTGTGCTAAGGAAACTGAGTCACAAAGGTCTGTAGATATTTGATCATATATTAGCAGTTCATTTTATATAAAAATTAGTTTTCTTAAACTTTCCACAGAGAAAAACTAAATAAAATAGTCTTGAAGGTGAAAGAGAATCTAGACTCAAGTTTGTAAGAGAGAAGCCATGTGAACGTAATAATTTTCTATTTAATTATCATTTGTGAGACCTTCAAAAGAAATGAATTAGTGTATTAATTTCCAGAAGTTGCCACTATATTCTTTGTACCCCCAAAAATCATATATTTTCCTTGGACATCAAAATGGTCATCTGATTGGTTACATACAGTCCATGCAAGTTCTCCAGCAGATAGCTCCATTGCCTTTTTATAGTTATTTAATCAAATGTGAAGCAGTGATACATTCTTATGGAAGGTGTTATCAAGTCTGCTATTCATTAAAATTGAACTCCCCTTGTACAGAAGAATCTGCTCTCATCAAGATACATCCAGCTCCTTCACTCAAGTGTGAAGTTCTTCATAAAACATCTTATTCTTTTCTCCATAATTTGTTAGTTTCTCCAAACATGTATTTGTTATGTTCCCACCACAGTACTCTTCCTTTGGGAATCTTTTTCTAATTCGGAGTCGTTCTCATATTTATCTGCATATAACAGGGTTCTTACCCTGAGGAAGGCATCTTGTCTTGAGATATGTAAAAGCACAAGAGATAATTTTCATTCCTCAAAAATTTTATTTTGCTTGCTTTTTAATCTCCTACCTTCTGCATTAGCAGTCACCACTCTCTGCTTCATTATTTCTATGAGCTCTGCTCATTACCTCTTCCACTTCACTGAACATTTTTGGGTCTTATCAACAATTAAATTATCCTTTGGAACAATGTCAACTTTCACCTGGTAAATTGACCCTATAGCCAGGCCTCGCCCTGTTTCTTTACTTTCTTTTCTCTATGACCTTAACCTTCAATCTACTTGGGCTATGAGTTCCATATACCTTGTTGCCACCCACTACCCTTAGTCTTCTGAAATACTTTTTTTTTTTTTTTTTTTTTTTTTTTTTTTTTTTTGAGACGGAGTTTCACTCTTGTTACCCAGGCTGGAGTGCAATGGCGCAATCGCGGGTTACCGCAACCTCCGCCTCCTGGGTTCAGGCAATTCTCCTGCCTCAGCCTCCTGAGTAGCTGGGATTACAGGCACGCGCCACCATGTCCAGCTAATTTTTTGTATTTTTAGTAGAGACGGGGTTTCACCATGTTGACCAGGATGTTCTCGATCTCTTGACCTCGTGATCCACCCGCCTCAGCCTCCCAAAGTGCTGGGATTACAGGCTTGAGCCACCGCGCCCGGCCGATAGTCTTCTGAAATACTAACCTCAAAGTTATTTTACTGCCACTACATGTGTCTCACTCAGTTAACTAGGCAATGTCTAAGATTTGACCCCCAAGGATCTCTTGGCTGTGATGTTTCTGCTTTTTATTTCTCCCTCTCTCTTCCTTTTGCAATGATTTATTTTCAAATCAGCTTTGATATCATTGTACAAACTTTCTCCCATGATGAAATTCTCAAATCCATGTTTTCTCTAACTTACCACTTCCTAGAAAAAGTTAAGTATTGGAGGAATCAAATTATCTTCTATTTTTTGTCAGCAGTGCTATAACTTCGCAATGTCCAACTGGCTTTCAATAGCAAGGTTCACTGACACTAATTGCCCTAGTTAGGTCTCTTTGCAGTTCTTTACAGCCACTATCCTCAATACTTTTGAACCTAAGTATACATATACATGCATTTATCCTTTCTTTCCCCATATCTCTTCATTTTTGTAAGTCTAACCTTTCCATTGTGTTCTGGAACTCATCCCTTTGTGACTTCTCAGAAATAGCAAGACATCAATTATCAACTTTCATATTAATTTGAGATCTCTGAGCACACATTCATTTTCATAGAAAATGAGTTTTGCTAACAACTCCACAAATGCATCTATGTGTATTTATTTTCCTATCTAATAAATAATGTTTAAATTTCAAAACTTGTTTTCAATTAATCCATGCAGAACATTGCAACTACAAAAAACATAAGGCCTGTAAAGTAATTTGACCTATCACTTTAAAATATATTCCTATTGTCTTTTTCTACTGTTTTAAAGAGTCTCTACTTTTATGGCTAAGAAATAATTACTATATTTTAAAACTGACATCTAAGGAGGATTCTAAAAAAAACTGTTTTCATAAAAATTTGAACTAATGCTGCAATACCCTATAGAATCTATTTTTTGCCTTTAGTTCATTGCATCAGAATGTTTTTCCAAGGCCAAAGGCCTATTCTATTATTTTTAGAAGCTGACTTCAAATAGCTCCAGCAGCCTATGGCTCTGAAGTGACTTTAGCATATTTGAAAATAAACAGAAAAGATCTCTGTAAGAACTCTGTTTTCTTGAAGAGCTTGCCAACTGAAATTTGTTACCCTATCCCTTAGGCACCTAAGTTTTCCTTTATAATAATTTGCTTTTTCTCCACTTCCTTATTTATTAGGGAGAAATGCCAATTTCCAATGAAAGTTCAGGTCATTTGAGTTCATTCTTGAGGAGGACAACAATGAGCAAAGCTTTCGAAATCAATCTTTGGCAATGTGATATGTTGTGGAGACAGAAACCTAGCCCTTGGTCTGGCTTATCTCTCCAGACATTGAACATTTCTACTTAGGTTTAAATGAAATGTTTTGTGAGAAAAGGGGAATGGCTTATCCACTGACCAAGCAAATATGAAAAATTTATCTCCAAATCTGAGAAAATCTAAAAATTCACTGAAAAGTAAACCTAAAGCATTTAGTAGCCTGGAAGGTTTTAGTGGATTATGGCTTGATTTATGAATGACTGGAAAGAAGAAGTCATAAATTAAATTGGAACAAGGAGGTGCAGTTTTGGAGTTAAATGTAAAAGTGACAATTATTTTTATAATAAGAACGGAGTTCCTATTTGTTCCTTTGGGTGGGGCAAGCAAGGAGTCACAGGGGGCAGGAGGGATGAGCAGGGCAGCCAGGTCATGCTTTTAGTTTTTCCCTTTGTTCTTTGAGTGCTTTGAACTCTGAGGATTTACAATGTGCATTTTCCATGCACGAACCTCCAGGAGAGAATGAACATGTGCTAGAATGCTGAGATAGATGAGGATCTTCTTTCTTTCCCAATGAAAAGATATATAACCCACACATAAGAGCATTAAAATATTAGCTAGTAAAAACCAAGGCTGTGACTTTTACAAAGGATGTTTGATAATAGAATGCAGGAATAAATCATAAAGTGAGGTTTTCTTCTGTAATGGAAGATCTTTGACATTCTAATTATCCCAGAAGTAATTTCTTCATGTTATATATAGTCGATCTTTTCTCTTGTAGCAGAAACTAGGACATTCCCAGAAACTCAGGCAACTGTATAGGTATTTTGGCAGAACACGCATATATTTCCTATGTCTGCACAGTGTAATGATATATGACATAGCTACTTGGAATTGAAACAGTTTATGCATTTGTATTTTAGTGAATGAAATAATTCATCTCCTCAACAAATATTTATAGAGACTTTGTGTGCTTGAACCAGGAATTCTCTCTATTTTTTTTAGAAGCAGTGATATA
This sequence comes from Saguinus oedipus, assembly GCA_031835075.1. Taxonomy (NCBI): domain Eukaryota; kingdom Metazoa; phylum Chordata; class Mammalia; order Primates; family Cebidae; genus Saguinus; species Saguinus oedipus. The sequence continues at coordinate 182,798,027 of CM063171.1, forward strand.
AGTGGATTGTCTGTCATGGAATGTTTTACAATGTGGAGTAGGTAGGTAAGGAAGATGTTGAAATTGATAATGATGGCAGATATAGGTTATCTAAAAATAGAATTGAAAGATCTATCACTGAGACAAAAAGCTGAAAATATTCTCATTATATTAATTAGGAATGTTAATATTATTATATCACCACCATTCTACTTTCTCCTTCTGTGAGTATGACTTTTTTATATTTCATCTATGAGTGAGATTATGCAGTTTCTATTTTTCTGTGCCTGGCTTATTTCAACTAGCACAATGTACTCCAGGCTTATCCATGTTTTCACAAACGGCATAATTTTCTCTTTTTCAAGGCCAAAGAGTATTTCTTCTTTTCAGCACATGGAACATATTCAAGGATAGAACATATGTTGGGCCATTAAACAAGTTTCAAATATTTATTAATATTGTAATCATATCAAGTGCATTTTGACCACAATGGAATAAAACTAGAGAACAATAAGAAAAGGAAACTTAGAAACTGTACAAACAGATGGAAATTAAATCATATGCTCTTGAACATCCACTGTGTCATGAAGAAATTAAGAAGGAAATTTTAAAAATTCCTGAAACAAGTGAAAAAACACAACCTACTCAAACCTACAGAATACAGTGAAAGCAGTACTAAGAGTGAAGTTTATAGCAATAAATATATATCAAAAAGTTGAAAGACTTCAAATAAATAGCATAGTGATGCATTCATAAGTGGGAGTTGAACAATGAGAACATATGGGAACAGGGAGGGGAACATTACACACTGGTTCCTTTTGGGGGTTGGGGGACAAGGTGAAGTATAGCATTAGGAGAAATACCTAATGTAGATGACAGGTTTATGGATGCAGCAAACCACTATGGCACATGTGTACCTATGTAACAAATCTGCATGTTCTTCACATGTATTCCACATCTTAGAGTATATATTAAAAAGAAGTAGAAAGCCAATATTAAATTTTATTAATTAAAAATGAAGTGATAAAGATCAAAGCAAAAATAAAGACCAAGAGGAATGATCCAAGATGGCTGACTGCTAACATCTCAAGATTGTAGCTCCCAGTGAAAACGCAGAGAACGAAAGGACGCCACACTTTCAGACAAATTTTGGTCACTCACGGAGCAGAAGATTCCCAGTGGAGGAGCTGCACGGGTCACCAGCAAGACTCTTGTGGCTGGCGCAGCCTTTTGCCAGCACCTCGGCGTGGCAGCTCTTGGAGCACAGTAAACAGGACTGGCTCCCCTTCTGACCGAGGTTCAGAGGAGCAGCACGGGTTGCCAGCGCAACTCTTGTGGCCAGAGCAGCTGTTTTGCCAGCACCTCGGCGCAGCAGCTCTTGGTGCAGAGTAAACTGGACTGGTTCCCCTTCTGACCGAGGTTTGGAGCTCTGCAAAGGCAGAGTCGCCTATACGGACTCAAGAAGGAAGTCAGACTGGAGATTCCTGGGCAGAAAAGCACCATCAGTCTTAACGCCGCTGTTTTGGCCGGTGCAGTGGGTTGCTCATAGTTCAGCCCTGGGAACTAACAACTTGGACCTCTACTCAGAGACCTAATTTGAAAGGTGGTAATTACAAAGATGACAGGTGGATAAACTTACAATGATGAGAAGAAACCAGCGTAAAAAGGCTGAGAATACTCAAAATCAGAATGCCTCTCCCTCTGAAGAGGATCACAGTCCCTCATCAATAAGGGAACAAGGCTTGACTGAGAATGAGCACATCCCAATAACAGAATCAGGCTTCAGAGTATGGATAATAAGAAACTTCGGTGAGTTAAAAGAACATGTTGTAGCCCAACGTAAAGAAATTAAAAACTTTGAAAAAAGGTTTGAAGAAATCCTAATGAGAATAGACAATTTAGAGAGGAATATAAGTGAGTTAATGGAACTGAAGAATACAATATGGGAACTCCGAGAAGTATGCACAGGTTTAAACACTCGAATTGTTCAAGAAGAAGAAAGGATATCAGAGGTTGAAGTCCAACTTAATGAAATAAAATGAGAAGACAAGAATAGAGAAAAAATGATAAAAAGGAATAAGCAAAGTCTCCAAGAAATGTGGGACTATGTGAAAAGACAAAATTTACGTTTGATAGGTGTACCTGAATGCGAGGGAGAGAATGAATCCAAGCTGGAAAATATTCTTCAGGATACTATTCAGAAAAATTTTCCTAAGCTAAAAAAGCAGGACAATATTCAACCCCAGGTAATACAGAGAACACCACAAAGATATTCCTCAAGAAGAGCAACCCCAAGGCACATAATCGTTAGATTCAACAGGGTTGAAATGAAGGAGAAAATATGAAGGGCAGCCAGAGAGAAAGGTCAGGTTACCCACAAAGGGAAGCCTATCAGACTTACAGCAGATCTCTCAGCAGAAACTCTACAAGCCAGAAAAGAGTGGGGGCCGATATTCAACATCCTTAAAGAACAGAACTTTCAGCCCAGAATTTCATATCCTGCCAAACTAAGCTTCACAACTGAAGGAAAAATAAAATCTTTTATCAACAAGCAAGGAATCAGAGATTTTATTACAACCAGGCCTGCTTTACAAGAGCTTCTGAAAGAAGCATTACACATAGAAAGAAACAGCCAGTATTAGCCTTTCTAAAAATATACCAAAAAGTAAAGAGCATCAACATAAAGAAGAATTTACTCAATGAATGGATAAAACAGCCAGTTAACAACAAATGGCAGTCATCCTAAATTTAAATCGACTAAATCCCCCAATTAAAAGATACAGCCAAAACCCAACAGTATGCTACATCCAGATCCATTTCACATGCAGGGATACACAAAGACTCAAAACAAAGGGATGGAGAAAGATTCACCAACCAAATGGAAAGCAAAAATAAATAAATAAATAAATAACAGGAGTTGCAATTCTCGAATCTGATAAAATAGATTTTAAAGCAACAAAGATAGTGGTAAAAGGATCAGTGCAGCAATAAGAGCTAACGATGCTAATAACACCCAGATACATGAAGACTTAGACTCAATGAGACAGAAAATTAATAAGGATATCAAGGACTCGAACTTAGATCTGGAACAAGTAAACTTAATAAATATTTATAGAGCTCTCCACTTTAAACACACAAAATATACATTCTTGTCAACACCACATCACACCTACTCATAGGTTTAAATGAAATATTGATTGGCCATTATTAATACCCATTTCTTTTAGAATAAAGCAACATTTCTGTTCTCTCTCCCTCTGTTTTTTCTCTTTCTTCCTCTCCTTCACTCCTTTTTTTTTCTTTCCTTCTCTCAAAAAAAAAAAAAAAAAGAAAAAAGAAATCAACTTGTAGACCTCTAGATCCAAGTCGGCAAAGTCTCTCTCATTGCCTGATTTCCTTCCTTCTTTTCTCTCTCTCCCTCCCTCCCTCCCTCCCTTCCATCCTCCCTCCCTTCCTTCCTCCCTCCCTTCCTTTTTCCCTCCCTTCCTTCCTCCCTCCCTTCCTCCTTAAAATAAATAAATAAATAAATAAAGACCAAAATAAGACTAAAGTAAAAGTTGGTTTTATGAAAAGATAAACAAAGTCAGCAAACCTTTAGTCAGACTAACTTAAACAAAGAGAGAAGCTCCAAATGAATCCAAAATAGAAAATGAGACACTACAACTGATACTACAGAAATTTAAAGGATGATAAGACACAACCATGAACAACTGGATAGTAATACAGGACAAAATCTAGAGAAATAGATACATTCAAAGACACACACATCCTGTCCAAGATTAAACCATGAAGAAATTCAAAACCCGAATAGACCAATCATTAATAATGAGATAGAAGTGGTAATAAAAAGTTTGTTTTTTGTTTTGTTTTGTTTTTTGAAACAAAGTCTCATTCTTGTTGCCCAGGCTGGAGTGCAATAGTGTGATCTTGGCTCACTGCAACCTCTGCCTCCCAGGTTCAAGTGATTCTCCTGCCTCAGCCTCCCAAGAGGCTGGGATTACAGAGACTTGCCACCATGTCTGGCTAATTTTTGTATTTTTTGTAGAGGTGGGGTTTCACCATGTTGGCCAGGCTGGTCTCAAACTCCTAACCTCAGGTGATCTACCTGCCTTAGTCTTTCAAAGTGCTAGGATTACAGGAGTGAGGCACTACACTTGTCCAAAAAGTTTTTTTAATCACAGAAAAGTCCAGAATGTGATGCCTTCACTGTTCAATTTCACCACTTAAAAAAGAACTAATACCAATTCTACTTATACTATTCCCAAAAGTCAAGGAAGAAGGAATACCTTTCAATTTCTTATATGAGGCCAGTATTACTTTGATACCCAAACCAGAAAAATACAATATAAAAAGAAAACAGCAGAGCAATATCTCTGATGAACATAAATTCAAAAACTAACAACAAAATACTAGCAAACAGAATTCCACATCACATTAAAATATAATTTAACATAATCTAGTAGGAATTCAAGGATGGTTCAACATAGGTAAAACAATAAATGTGTGTGGTACATCATAGTAACAGAACGAATGACAAAACTGTATAATAATTTCAATAGATGATGAAAAAGCATTTAATAACGTGAAACATCTCTTCATGATAAAAACTTTCAACAAACTGAGGACTGAAGGAGCATACCTCACCATGACAAAACTTATATATGACAAACCTATAGCTAGCACTATACTGAGTGGCAAAAAAACTGAAAGCCTCTCTTCTATGATCTGAAACAAGACAAGGATGCTCATATTCACTACTTTTATTCACCATACTATTAGAAATCCTAGCCAGAGAAAATGGACAAGAGAAAGAAATAAATAATATCCATTGGAAAGGAGAAACTCAAATTATCCTTGTTTGCAGTTAAGTCTATATTAAAGGAATATGGTTGCCAGAGGCCTATGTATCTATTTTTATATCAAGTAAATATGTTTCCACACTCATAAAAACTTGCAGAAAAGAGATTATATTTACCATAGGATCTCTTTAATCATCTATTTGCCTCTTTGATACTGCTTGCTGGCCATGTTCACAATCAATTTTACTGGTCTACTTGTGAAAGAAAGCAATATATAGAAACATCAGCATTTTTCCCACCACACCATATGCATGTCCAGCTGCCTAAAATACTTTGTTCTAGCTTAAACATGTTGACTCATTTTCTTGAGATGAAAGTCTAGCATAATATATTTTAAAAGAAAGACTAGCAGAAAAGAAGGCATATCATTTTTGAAAATTGTATAGATTTTTTTTAGAAGTTGCATTTTTAAAAACATAATTATAGTCTGGGAACCATAGATTTATTTAGAAGAAAGACATATTTGATATTTGCTTTCCCATGAAAAATTGCATTTTCAAAACATCTTATAAAATGAAATTTTGAACTACTAAATCTGAAACTCTGGATCAAGCATGTTGTCATTACTGCAAAAATTCCTGTGGTCCTCATGGTTAGCCTTTGGCATCCACAGTTATGGAAACTCTGAAGTCCTTCTAATTTTGGAAAATATGGCTGGGATATTTTGGTCTAGTTGTGCTAAGGAAGATTCTTCTATTTATCAAAACTTAAGCCTCAAAATATGTTTCTGCCATTTGAAAGAAGTGGCAGATAACAAGTACTTAGAATTAATGTAATAAATAAATGATGTTAGATTTTTACTATATATAAGGGCTGAAACAAATTACTTAGTATTTTATCTACTTACAAATTTAAATTGGGAACCCAAAAACCAGAAGCTAAGCTTTTACACATCAGGAAACATGTATTCATCAAGGAGTCTGGATCAAGAACTATTTTTTATCGACAACTCATATTTAATTCAGAACCTAGCTTACAAGATAGTTTGCTGCAAATTTAATAATTATAGCCCACTTATTAATGTGATACACTGGCATTACAGATTCATTAAGACCTACTGGGTTAAAGGCAGGCATATGTGGTGGATTACAATAAATGACCTCAAATTATTCTGATCCTTTTATGAAGGTACTTTGTAAAGTGACTGCTCCTTCTCCCATCAAGAGATAAAGTTTATCACTGTATCCCTTGAATCTAGGCTTGACACCATAATTTGCTTTTAGCTAATGGGACAGGAACAATGTGGTACTAGCAGAGATTTTAAAATGCTTGCACATTGCACCTTCTTCTCTTTCTGCTAGCTTATTGGAGAATAAGAAGTCATGTGAAGAAAACTGAGATACACCAGCTGTCAGCCCCACTTGCTGCTAACCTGGCAACTCCATAATACTCTGCTCCCATGAGAAGGAATGCATATACTGTGTCCCTATAAATATACTTCTGCTTTTGAAGTCTAACTGTAAATACTGGTAATTGTTCTTCACCTTACATGTATTAAGAGTAAATGAGAAGTTATAAAAAGTGTATAGCACTGTATGTTTACATGAGAAAATTGGATTAGACTTGTTAACATACACAGAACAAGGTCAAGGAGTGCTTCACAAGGAGTGGTTGAGGAAAAAGTAAACATTCATAAATGATAAGACTTCATTTTTCATGTGACAATTTTTATTCTTTTAAATAATTTGTCTTTTTTTTTTTTTTTTTTTTTTTAAGATGGAGTCTTGCTCTGTCGCCCAGGCATGATCTCAGCTAACTACAACCTCTGCCTGCCGGGCTTAAGCTATTCTTCTGCCTCAGCCACCCTAGTATTTGGGACTACAGGTGCTCATCATCACACCTGGCTAATTTCTGTATTTTTTATTTTTTATTTTTTATTTTTTAGTAGAAACAGGGTTCCATCATATTGTCCAGGCTAGTCTCAAACTCCCGACCTTGTGATCCTTCCACCTCAGACTTCCAAAGTGTGGGGATTACAGGCATGAGCCACAACTCCCAGCCCATTATTCTTTTTAAAAGCATATTTAAATCCCAAGAATGCTGTACAGTTCTATTTATATATTATTTGTATGTCTTACATAGTCAAGAGATGTTGGATATCCAAATGCTTTACTAGTCGACGAGCACAAAAGAAGAAAGAAGTCTATTAATGTAGTAATTGTCACTTTACAAGACTGTATTTTGGAGGTAACAAAAGGGCTGTAGTCCTTTACCTCATGTTTTCTTATAATATAATGATACTTCGAGATGAAAGTACTCAATATAGAAAATACATGAGCAATGCAGTTCTCAAGGAAATTTAGAAAATAACTGAAGAGGAAAACCTGTTATATTTCAGGCTACAGAGGTGATTGGTCAGATACAAAATGTTGACATAGATATAAATATTTTAGCAAATCCTGTGATGTTTTTCTTTGCATATGTAATTTTATATTTTATTTATTAAGGATTACTGGTAAAAGAAAATGGTATTTTTAGATTAACAAGCATGGTTATAATTATACTTAAACTTTAAGGCTATCAGTTTTTTTTATATCTTTTTTTTAATTTTTATTGCATTATAGGTTTTGGGGTACATGTGCAGAACGTGCAAGATAGTTGCATAGGTACACACATGGCAGTGTGTTTTGCTGCCTTCCTCCCCTTTTTTATTTCTTAAATATGAATTATACAATATTATAACAATATAAAAAGATTCATTTTTCCATACTAACCTTAAGCAAAACATACATTATGCACAATGGGCACTTGAGACATTTCATCTGATATCCAGGTGTCATCACAAAACCATCTGATTTACAGAGATTAAGAAAAACCTCGATTCTTCATTGATTTTTAGCAGTGATGAAGAGTAATTACTACATTGGCTTGTATATTCTAGAACAATCCAGACAGAAAAAGCAATTGGAGAAAACACTGTCTACCTGAATCTCTAGTTATCTTCTAAAAATGCTTACATTATGGAGATAAGGCTAGGAGAACTGAGTTTATATAATGATGATAATGATTAGGAGAAGAAGGATATTGCAGATGATTTGAATATTTTAATATAAAACATATCATAATTTGAACACACATTGACAAATCAATTTACACTTAGCTATTTCTACAGTTTCTTTAGTAAGAACATTAACAAAAATAAAGATTACAAGAGAAATAAATAAGCTACTTATAACAATGAGTTCTTTAAATGATTTTAGTATTATATTGTTCTTAACATCATATGTTTAAATTAAAAAATCCCTTAAAATTATATCAGACAGTACTTTGTATATATCAGGATTGTATACCAGGATTAAAATGGACTTTTGTATTGTGCTCTACAAGACTCTTCTTATAATAAGGTATTTTATAAAGCTAGATGGTAAATACATTAAATGAGGTCAAATTTGTTATTTCCAGTGCATTTTACTTACTTAAATATTTTAAGACATGCACTTTGTACTAAGATATGATAAACCAATCACTTCACCTCTATGGTCCTCTTCCCCAAAACACATAGCCCAGTCTAATTATCAGCCAAACTCAAACTGAATATTGTTCTACAAAATACCTGACTGTACTACTCAAACTGTCAAGGTCATGAAGAACAAGGAAAGTCTGAAAAACTGTCACAGACCAGAGCAAACTAAGAATATGTGACATGAAATATCACATGGTATTCTGGGTTAGACCTAGAAGAGAAAATGATACCAGCAAAAAATCTAGCAAAATCCAAAAAAAAAAAGCATTCAGTTGGTTAATAATGTATCAATGCTAGTTTTCAGCTGTGATGTATATGCAATGGTGGTGTAATGATGGGGAAACTTGGTGAAGGGTTTACGAAAACTTTGTGTATTATCTTTGAAACATTTTTTTAAAGCTAAAATTTTAAATAAAAAGTTTTCAAATAAAATTCTAGAGCTCTATGGTTTTTGATACATGTATAAGAATTTTTGCTGAAATGTGCATATAGGTTTCCAGTACAGAAAAAAAAAATATTGCAATGCAAATTAGAATGAAATAGAGAATCCTAAATTTGTTTATGAGGCAGGAAATGGCTACACTTTTATCTTGTGATTTAATTAAGAATATTTAGATTGTGGATGAAAGGCTACCAGTGGTACTCAAATAACAATTCTGCCTTGTATGTAATGGTCACCTGGTGTTTAACTGGGAGCATGGCTTCCTAGAAGGAGGAAGGTTTTTGGGTTACATTTTTTCAGCTTACCTGGCAATAGAAATGGCCTGGGTTATGGGATATAAGTTAAGTTAGTATTTGTGACTTCCAGTATGTTCTTAAAATTAAATGTAGACTCCCTCGTATCCCTTCTTTCTTCTTGTAGGTTGGAATGTAGACATATTGGTTGGACCTCATGAAGCTATATTGGACAATGATGTGGAAGCCATGTGTTAAAAATGGCAGCCAAGAAGAATAACAAAGCAAATAAACAAGCAAAAGATCCTTGGGTTCTGGAGACCATTGAGAACCACTGAAGTCCTGAATTGTGAGCCTACATATTTCTTTTATGTAACATAAATAAATTCCTATCTTATTTAAGCTATTATCATTTAAATTTTCTGTTTCTTATAGCTGAAACTAATTATAAGCACTATATTATAAAATGCACTTTATTTTCTTTGAATATAAGATTTTTGGAATACCTAACATTTACAAATCTTAGCATTTCCTGGAAAATGAATACCTAATATTTACAAACACTTAACATTTATACATCTTAGCACTTCCTGGAAAACTTGTCATTTTAGAGTACACTCTAAAAATATTCTAACCTAGAAAGTTAAAAAACAATTTTCTTTATTATATCTAACATTTGATTTTATCAAATACCTTCACAAATATTTTATTCTCATGTAAATGGAAAATGTACTTTGTTTTAACTAATTATATTCTATGCTTTCTAATCTCTTTTATGCAAACTATCATACACCCATTACTCATCAAATGTGTAAAACATGTTGCCCAACCTCCTTATATACTTTCTCATGTATAAGATAAAGTAACATTTTCTTGGATACAAAGTACAAATCAGAAGAGACACAAGTATAACAAATTTGGCCTGATGCTACTTAATTTCCATTCATTGTACCAGATATAGTCTTTATGTTAATATATTGGGAAGCTTCTTCTTTGCTCTAGACATGATTTTATAATAAATTCTCAGCCAGATTTTGGATATACACTTTATAATGAAATATTTTTCTTTTTATTTCAGACCTGAATGAAGTTATGGAAATCTTCTATGAACCCTGGCCAATTCATATACACATGGCCATTTTTTCACACATTTTTCATTTCTATTATAACATAGGCAGTCCAGGAGACTGATGGAACTCCTACAATTTCTCACTGAAAGCTCTGTCACAAGGTAGATTAGTACATAAAAAGACACATCAGGAAAAACGATCCAAGATGGCTGATCGCTAACAGCTTGTGATTGTAGCTCCCAGTGAAAGCGCAGAGAATGAGAGGATGCCATATTTTCAGATGAATTTTCACTGCTCACAGACCAGAAAATTCCCAGTGGAGGAGCCCCATGGGTTGCCAGCGTGACTCTTGTGGCCAGTGCAGTGGTTTTGCGGGCAGAAGAGCACCATCAGTCTTATCACTGCCATTTTGGCTGGTGCAGTGGGTTGCTCAGATTCCAGCACTGGGAATCAATAAACTGGACGTCCACTCAGAAACCCAACTAGAAAGGCGGTAATCATAAAGGCAACAGATGGATAAATTTATAACAAAGGGAAGAAACCAGCCTAAAAAGGCTGAGAATACCCAAAATCAGAACCCCTCTCCCTCTACAGGGGATTACAGTTCCTCATCAACAACAGAACAAGCCCTGATGGAAAAGGACTGTATTCCATTAACAGAAGTAGGCTTCAGAAGGTGGATGATAAGAAACTTCTGGGAGTTAAAAGAACTTGTTCTAACCCAATGTAAAGAAACTAAGAACTTGAAAAAAGGTTTGATGAAATGCTAACAAGAATAGACAATATAGAGAGGGATATAAATGAGCTAACGGAGTTGAAAAACACAACATGAGAACTTAACGAAATATGCACATGTTTGAATAGCTCAATTGATGAAACAGAAGAAAGAATATCAGAGGTCAAAGACATACTTAATGAAATAAAATGAGAAGACAAGAACAGAGAAAAAAGGATAAAAAGGAATGAGCAAAATCTCAAAGAAATATGGGACTATGTGAAAAGACCTAATTTACGTTTGATAGGTGTACCTGAATGTGATGGAGAGAATGAATCGAAGCTGGAAAATACTCTTCAGGATATTATTCAGGAAAACTTTCCCAATCTAATAAAACAGGACAATATTCAACACAGGTAATACAGAGAACCACAAGATATTCCTCAAGAAGAGCAACCCCAAGGCACATAGTCATTAGATTCTCCAGGGTTGAAACAAAGGAGAAAATACTATGGGCAGTCAGAGAGAAAGGTCAGGTTACCCACAAAGGGAAGCCTATTAGACTTACAGCAGATCTCTCAGCAGAAACCCCACAAGCCAGAAAAGAGTGGGGGCTGATATTCAACATCCTTAAAGAGCAGAACTTTCAGCCCAGAATTTCATATTCTGCCAAACTAAGCTTCACAATTGTAGGAAAAATAAAATCTTTTATGAACAAACAAGTACTCAGAGATTTTACTACCACCAGGCCTGCTTTACAAGAGCTTCTGAAAGAAGCATTATACATAGAAAGGAACAACCCACATTAGCCTTTCTAAAAATATACCAAAAAGTAAAGAGCATCAAAATAAAGAAGAATTTACTCAATGAATGGATAAAATAGCCAGTTAACATCAAATGGCAGTAACCCTAAATTTAAGTCAACTAAATCCCCCAATCAAAAGATACAGCCAAAACCTAATGGTATGCTACATCCAGACCCATTTCACATCCAAAGATACACAAAGACTCAAAACAAAGGGATGGAGAAAGATTTACCAACCAAATGGAGAGCCAAAATAAATAAATAAATAAAAAGCAGAAGTTGCAATTCTCACATCTGATGAAATAGATTTCAAAGCAACAAAGATATAGTGGTAAAAGGATCAATGCAACAATAAGAGCTAACAATCCTAACACCCAGATACATAAGACCCATAAAGAGATTTAGACTCAATGAGACAGAGAATTAATAAGGATATCCAGGATTTGAACTCAGATCTGGAACAAGTAAACTCAATAAATAGTTATAGAGCTCTCCATTTTAAATACACAAAATATACATTCTCCACCTTAAATACACAAAATATTGATCAGCCATTATTAATACCCATTTTTAGAATAAAGCAACATTCCCATTCTCTCTCCCTCTTTTTCTTTCTCTTTCTTCCTCTCCTTTACTCCTTTGTTTTTCTTTCTAAAAAAAAAGAAAGAAAAAGAAACAATCTAAATTTTCAACAATTTAGGTGTGATGATACAGATTTTGCTAAACTGACACAACAGAATACTACCTAGTGATTAAATGTGAAGAAATTGACATGGTATGAAGTTTATGTAAAACTGGTATATACTAGAGTGCCAGTTTTGAAAACAGATTATGTATATACAAATATATTTTGCAATTTTACAAAAGTAAAAAAATGTCATAGAGTCATTGCAATGAAGGAGGTTGTACTCAACTGGGATCAAGACATGTATATTCTTTTTTTTTTTTTAAGTTTTTTACAATTATTTATTTTATAGGTAAAAGCCTGTGTTTTAAAAATTTAGGTCTGTTTTAAAAGTGATTGATATTCCAAGAGCTCAAAGTAGATCAGCCTGAAAGGGCTCTTTGCTTTAAATTTTACAGTCATGCTTACTAGTGAAAGAAATGTGTAAAAATTTTGTAAGTGCACACAGTAAAATGTTAAAACACAGTGTCTTTCAGATGATTAAATTGAGAAAGCTAGATTACCCCAGGAATAAGATTAGCCACAACATACGAATAGATACAGAGGCTTTACAAAAAAAAAAAAAAAAAAAAAAAAAAGACATCAGTAGTTCTCACTTTTCTATTTCCACAAGAACATATATGAAGGTGTAGGAAACCAGCCTGAAATTACCTGTGGGTAACACATGTTTGCCCATGTTTGGTGGGACAAGGAATGAGAAAGATTAAGAGAGTGGGACCAGGGGGTCATCACTCATTACTCTGGAGGAAACAGTGAAGGCCCCCTGGTCCCACTCTCTCTCTTAATCTGTCTTTTTCTCATTCCTTTGTCCTACCTAACATGAGGTACCCATGGGTAATGTAGGGCTGTTTTCCTACATTCTGGAGCACCTGTGGGGCCCATGGTTGCCTACATTCTGGTACCCAACATGTGGGGCTCATGGATCCCTACAGGAAGTTGATACAGTTAATGGTCTCACATAGATGAACCCAGCATAATATATACAGTTCCTCTGACCTTCCATCTCTCTCGAAAATATATCAGTGTGTGAGTGAGAATGGTATGTGTTAGAGGAATATTCTAATACATATATTCTCTATTTTATTTTTTAAAAAGTAAGTCATTTACACACTTAACTATTTGGATTATTATTACTAGAAAATTTCTTATTACATGACTGTGACTTGTAATGCCTTATGTGAGAATTGCTGATTTGTGGTACATTATTCTCCTCTCCAAAAACTAAGAAAGTTCATTATTAACTATCTGATGATGATGAGTTAGTGAACTTCAAAGGGGGATCACTAAAAATGTCATTAATTCAGAAAGATTTCCAGATCATCCAATTTAACTCTACCAGTTCATATCACTGCACTACCAGTTCACAGCATAACATTGTGCTGGTCAAGAATAAGCCCCCTTGGCTCACTTCCTCCCTTTTTCCTCTTCTTCCTTCCTTCATCTTTCATTCTAAAAATAAATAATGAATGCCTACTGCATACACTGGCCTTGGTGACCTGGAAATAAAGCAGACAAGATTCATTGCTATCATGGAGCATTCCTGGAAAACAAAATTTTAAAGTATACACAATAAATACGTAATGTGTATATGAACTTAAAATAAATGCTAAGGAAGAAAGGGAAAAAAATGAAACTTATAAATTGCACCTTTTTTATTTAATAGGTTTATGGTATATACCAGATAAAATATTTTATAAAAATGCTTATACAATTAGCATCAAGTGGAAAATTTTAAGTGATTTATAAGAGAATCTTTGTATTTGTTTTAAAGTGAAAAATTCAACAATTAAGATTTTTGATACTCAATAATATTAAGTCAGTTGGAGCAACTTATTAAAAACTTTGTCTTTGACATTTTCATTTAATTTCAACCTGAAGAGAAGTGGTAAAACAGAGATAAACTAAAAATAAACTAAAATATGTGAGCTAAGTTTCATAGCTTTTTTCCTGTAGATTTATTTACTTACTAATATTCATTTTGGTCATCCTTTTGATTGTCTAATTATTGAATTTGACTTTAAATGTGTAAACCTTTACTTAAAAAATATTCATTTGATATTCCCAAATGAATATTCATTTTAAAGTAGCCTAAAATTTTAAAGTATAATTTTTTAAAGAATGATTTTTTAGGGATTATTGTAATAACAGAACCAAAAATAACTTTTTAATTCTTTCCCAACATATGCTGATCCACAAATCTTTCAGATACATAGAACGATTTCAACCAAAAATTAATCTGTACATATACAGAATCATCAGATGGCATACAAGTGGCAAATTCTACTATCAAAACTAATTTGTTTTAAAAATTTTGTTTAAAAAAAAAAGTCCAGGTGTGGTGGTTCACACTTGAATTGCAGCACTTTGGGAAGCTGAGGCAGGTGGACTTCTTGGACTCAGGAGTCCAAGACCAGCTTTGGCAACATGGCAAAACCCCATCTCTACAAAAAATGCACAAGAAAATAGCCAGGTGTGGTGGCTTGTGCCTGTAGTCCCAGATTCTTGAGAGACTGAAGTCAGAGAATCTCTGGAGCCCCAGAGATACAAGCTACAGTGAGTCATGGTCTCACCACTGCACTCCAGACCAGACTACAGAGTGAGACCCTTTCTCAAAATAAAATAAAACAAAAAGCTACTTTTTCATACAGAGTGAGACCCTTTCTTAAAATAAAATAAAACAAAAAGCTATTTTTTCATGAGAAAAACATAGTATATCATAAGACATCAAAGAAAGTTAAATCTGAGCTAGTATCATTAACAGATGATCCTAAACTTGAGGGTTAGAAACACACAGTAGAGGTGCTAGAGAAGTTGGACTTAGACTGTGAGTTCCATGAAGGAAAGGACCCTGGGTTTGGTCACCCATATAAAGCCTAGAATATCTAGGTGTTATTGCACTAGAATGAACACTTGGTTAATGCATGAGTGAATAAATACATGTCTAGGAAGATATTCAGTGATTCTGCTTTTATTTCCATTTGTAGAACATTTATTCACAAGGAAGAACTTCCTCTCCCAAGAAAGCATGGTCTCATTGTCTAAAATGGTGTTGGAAAGAATCACCCCTACAGGGCTACAGGTTCACTATGTCTTAGGAAAATTAAGGAAAAAGGGACAGGAGAGAGTAGTTCTCCAACCAAAGTCAATTTACCAGAATTAAAATTCTCAAAAATATATTATTGAGAGTCAGATTTTTGATGCTGTAGAAAAAAAATTTTCTGACTGAGCCCAAGAGGCCCAGGAGAAAGGCAAACAAACTGTGAAAGGAATGGTTTTTGAGTGCCCCTTGATGTCCCAGACCTTCCAAATAATAATAATAAAAAAAAAGTCCCTCGAATTACTGTTAGCTCATCAGCTTGTGCACGTTGGTATCCTCTTGGCCCAGGAAAGTCACTACCTAGCATCTTAAACTAGTTCTGTGCTCCTTGAATATTTGGGTTCCCATGTGTGAAATGTTTATTTCTACAACACATGGAAGTGACAAAACAAAATGTTAAAAAATAGTTTTGTTCCATATTGTTAATGTTCAAATTCACACAACAAACTGTGTGAAATTAATTAAAATTATTGTAATGAAACTATAGTTGCTTTATTTTCATTATAAAATAAATGTTAATAACATTTATAATATTATGTAGGTAGAAAACATGAACTCAAAATAATTGTATTCATTATTATTTAGTAGAATTTTGAAGTAAGGTTTATTGTTACTTTTTGCTTTGTACAATTGCATATTATTTCAGATTTTTTGAAAGTGACAAGGTCAGACTAGTCATTTATTCCTGTTGAGTTTTAAGCTGAAACTATAAAACAATCACAAACATTGCACTATATTACCTAAAGACCAGCATAATGAAGATTTAAGTTAGGGAGTACAGGTTAACAACATGACTGTAATTTGGAAAATGAGAGATTAAACTGGGTAAGATTTATCAATAAAGTTTTATGGATTTTTTTATTATCAGTAATAACTGACAAAATTTCCATTTATATAGTGCTTAACATTTTATGGTATCAATATACTCTGATTTATATTTAAAATCTTTTATTTAATGTCCATCAACCAAACACGAAATTGTATTATAAATAGAAATTATCTGTACTCATATAAATGGTGGAGGTTAATTGACCTCAGTTATTATTATTCATTAAAAACTCCTTTTCTTTCATTAGCCTGTTTAATCTTAGAAATACAAAATTTTGTGGTCAACAAAGTTTCCCCTATTTTTTTTCAAATGAGGACTTTAAATATGATTTCTCCATGAGTAATTCTAATGAAATTAATCATCATATTTATTTAAAGATAAAGATTTAATGGAATCTTAAACATATACAATCATGGACTTGCAACTCTATAAATACTAAGAATGTATAGCGATCAATTACTTAATTCAGCACCATTAGTTGAGCATTTCTATGGCAGTAGCCCAAGCATGATACCAGTAAAACTGTCTAAAGCACTACACATTGATATTTATAAGTCTGGGCTGGGCACTCCCATCATTCATATTAAGATTATATACATAAAAATAATACTAAAAGGTTTTTAAGTATATATTCCACTGTAAAATATGATTTTTTGTATTAAATAACCCTCATTTAATATACTTATTTTTATTAAATACATTTATTTTATTAAATAAAATAATAAAATTTTATTTTATTAATAAATAAAATAAATAAGTGTATTTAAGTGTAAATAAAAATACAATTATTTTTGTTTTATTTAATAATTTTTATAATTTTATTTATTTCACTTTAGATTCTGGGGTACATGTGCAGATCATGCAAGATTGTTGCATAGGTACATTCATGTCAAGGTGGTTTGTTGCCACCATACCCCCATCACCTATAACTGACAATTCTCCCCACGTTATCACTCTCCCACCCTCCCTCCCATGATCCCTCCTATAGCCCCTGCCACTGGACTCCAGAGTGTAATGCTCCCCTCTTTGTGTCCAAGTGTTCTCATTGTTCAACACCCACCTATGAGTGAGAACATGCAGTGTTTGATTTTCTGTTCTTGTGTCAGTTGGTTGAGAATGATGGTTTCTACTTTCATCCATGTCCCTACAAAGGACACAAACTTATCATTTGTTATGGCTGCATAGTATTCCATGGTGTATATGTGCCACATTTTCTTTGTTCAATATATCATTGATGGGCATTTGGGTTGGTTTCAGGTCTTTGCTATTGTAAGTAGTGCCATGATGAACATGTGTGTGCATGTGCCTTTATAATAGAATGATTTATAGTCCTTTGGGTATATACCCAGTAATAGGATTGCTGAGTCAAATGGAATCTCTATCTCTAGATCCTTGAGGAATTGCCACACTGTCTTCCACAATGGCTGAACTAATTTACACTCCCACCAACAGTATAAAAGTGTTCCTATTTTTCCACATCATCTCCAGCATTTTTCCACAAATCTCCAGATTTGTTAATGATTGCTATTCTAACTGGCATGAGATGGTATCTCAATGTGGTTTTGATTTGCATTTCTCTAATAATCAGTGATAATGAGCATTTTTTTATATGTTAGTTGGTTTCATACATGTCTTTTTTTGAAAAGTGTCTGTTCATATCCTTCGCCCAGTTTTGAATAAATTTGTTGTTGAATAAATTTGTCTCTTTTAGTTCTTTGTAGATTCTGGATATTAGCCCTTTGTCAGAAGGTAGATTGCAAATTTTTTTCCCATTCTTTTGGTTGCCAGTTCAATCTAATGATTATTTCTTTTGTTCTGAAGAAGCTCTAAAGTTTAATTAGATCCCATTTGTCTATTTTGGCTTTTGTTGCCATTGCTTTTGGTGTTTTAGTCATGAAGTCCTTTCCTATGCCTATGCCCTGAATGGTTTTGCCTAGGTTTCTTCTAGGGTTTTGATAGTGTTAGGTCTTATGTTTAAGTCCTTTATCCATGTGGAGTTAATTTTAGTGTAAGGTGTCAGGAAGGGGTCCAGTTTCTGCTTTCTGAACATTGCTAGCCAATTTTCCCAACACCATTTATTTAACAGGGGATTCTTTCCCCATTGCTTGTTTTTGTCAGGTTTGTCAAAGATCAGATAGTTGTAGATGTGTGGTGTTGCTCTGGAGACCTCTGTTCTGTTGCACTGGTCTATGTCTCTGTTTTGATACCAGTGCCATGCTGTTTTGATTACAGTTGCCTTGTTGTATAGCTTTAAGTCCAGCAGCATGATGCTGCCAGCTTTGTTCTTTTTGCTTAGAGTTGTCTGGGCCATGTGGGCTCTTTTTTGGTTCCATATGAAGTCTGAAGTGGTTTTTTCTAGTCTTGTGAAGAAGGTTGGTTGGAAGTTTGATGGGGATAGCATTAAATCTATAAATTACTTTGGGCAGTATGGCCATTTTCACAATATTGATTCTTCCTAACCATAAGCATGGAATTTTTTTCATCTGTTTGTATTTTCTTTTATTTCCTTGAACAGTGGTTTGTAGTTCTCCTTAAAGAGGTCCTTCACCTTTGTTTATTGTATTTCTAGGTATTTTATTCTCTTTGTAGCAATTGTGAATGGGAGTTTGCTCTTGATTTAACTCTCAGTTTGTCTTTTATTGATGTATAGAAATGCTTGTGATTTCTGCACATTGATTTTGTATCCAGAAAATTTGCTGAAGTTGCTTATCAGCTTAAGGAGAGTTTGGGCTGAGGTGATGGGGTCTTCTAAATATACAATCATGTCATCTGCAAATAGAGATAATTTGACTTCCCCCTTTTGTAATTGAACACCCTTTATTTCTTTTTCTTGCCTGATTGTTCTGGCTAAAACTTTCAGTACTATATTGAATAAGAGTGGAGAGAGAAGGCATCCTTGTTTTCTTCCAGATTTCAAAGGGAATGCTTCCAGTTTTTGCCCACTCAGTATGATATTGGCATTAGGTTTGTCATAAATAACTTTTATTATTTTGTGATGGGTTCCATCAATACCTAGTTTATTGGGAGTGTTTAGCATAAAGTGCTGTTGAATTTTGTCAAAGGCCTTCTCTGCATCTATTGAGATAATCATGTGGGTTTTGTCTTTGGTTCTACTTATGTGGTGGATTACGTTTATGGACTTGTATATGTTGAAACAGTCTTGCATCCCTGGGATGAAGCCTACTTGGTCTTGATGGATAAGCTTTCTGATGTGCTGTTGTAATTGGTTTGCCAGTATTTTATTGAAGACTTTTGTATCTATGTTCATCATGGATATTGGCCTGAAGTTTTCTTTTCTTGTTGGGAGGATTCCCTCTTTTTGTATTGTTTGAAATAGTTTCAGAATGATTGGTACCAGCTCCTCTTTGTATGTCTGGTAGAATTTGGCTGAGAACCCATCTGGACCTGGGCTTTTTTGGTTGGTAGGCTGTTAATTGCTGCCTCAACTTCAGCCCTCATTATTGGTCTATTCAGCATTTCAGCTTCTTCCTGGTTTAGTTTAGATAGCATATAAATGTCCATAAATGTATCCATTTCTCCCAGGTTTACTGGTTTATGTGCATAGAGTTGTTTGTAGTAATCTCTTAGGGTTTGTATTTCTGTGGGATCAGTGGTGATATCCCCTTTATTGTTTTTTATTGCATCTATTTGATTCTTCCCTCTTTTCTTTTTATTATTCTGGCTAGTGGTTTATTTTGTTGATTTTTTTCAAAAAACCAGCTCCTGGATTTATTGACTTTTGGGAGGGATTTTTGTGTCTCTATCTCCTTGATTTCTGCTCTGATCTTAGTTATTTCTTGTCATCTGCTAGCTTTTGAGTTATTTTGATGTTGCCCCTCTAGCTCTTTTAATTTTGATGATAGGGTGTCAATTTAAGATTTTTCCTTATTTCTCATTTGAGCTTTTATTCCCATAAATTTCCCTCTAGAGACTGCTTTAAATGTGTCCCAGAGATTCTGGTACATTGTGGCCTCATTCTCATGGGTTTTGAAATACATCTTTATTTCTGCCTTCATTTTGTTCATTCATTCAACATTCAGGAGCCAGTTGTTCAGTTTCCATGAAGTTGTGTGGTTCTGAGTTAGTTTCTTAATCCTGAGATCTAATTTGATTGCACTGTGGTGTGAGAGACTGTTATGATTTCCTTTTTTTTTTGGCATTTGCTGAGGAGTGATTTACTTCCAATTATGTGGTCAATTTTAGAGTAAGTGTGATGTGGTGCTGAGAAGAATGTATATTCTGTGGCTTTGGGTGGATATTTCTGTAGATGTCTATTAGGTCTACTTTTTCCAGTTCTGCATTCAAGTCCTATATATCTTTGTCAATTTTCTGTCTCATTGATCTATCTAACATTGACAGTGGAGTGTTAAATTCTCCCACTATTATTGTGTGGGTGTCTAAGTCTCTTTGTAGGTCATTAAGAACTTGCTTTATGTATCTGGGCACTCCTGTATCAGGTGCATATATATTTAGGATATTTAGCTCTTCTTGTTGTATTGATCCTTTTACCATATATAGTGTCCTTCTTTGTCTCCTCTGATTTTGTTGGTTTAAAGTCGATTTTATCAGAGACTAAAATTACAACCCCTGCTTTTTCTTGCTCTCCATTTGCTTGGTAGATCTTCTTCCATTCCTTTATCTTGAGTCTATCTGTGTCTTTGCATGTGAATGGGTCTCCTGAATACAGCACACTGATGGGTTTTGACTTTTTACCCAGTTTGCCAGTCTTTGTCTTTTGATTGGGGCATTTAGGCCATTTACATTTAATGTTAATATTTTTATGTGTGAATTTGATCCTGCCCATTTTGTTACTGGTTGTTTGTTTTGCCAGTTGGTAATTGCAGTTTCCTTATTGCATCATTGGTCTTTAGCATTTGGTTTGTTTTTGCAGTGGGTGGTATTGAATAATTGTTTCTGTGTTTAGTGATTCCTTCAGGAGCTCTTGTAAGGCAGGTCTGGTGGTGATGAAATCTCTCAGTAATTGCTTGTCCATAAAGGATTTATTTCTCCTTCACTTGTGAAGCTTAGTTTGGCTGGATATGAGATTCTGGTTTGAAAGTTCTTTTCTTTAAGGATGTTGAATATCGGCCCCAACTCTCTTCTGGCTTGTAGGGTTTCTGCTAAGAGATCTGCTGTGAGTCTGATGGGCTTTTCTATGTGGGTGACCCAAACTTTCTCTCTGACTGCCCTTAGCATTTTTTTCCTTCATTTCAACCCTGGTGAATCTGATGATTATGTGCCATGAGGTTGCTCTTCTTGAGGAGTATCTCTGTGGTATTCTTTGTATTTCTCGGATATGAATGTTGGCCTGCTTTGCTAGGTTGGGGAAGTTCTCCTGGATAATATTTTGAAGAATGTTTTCCAGCTTGAATTCATTTTCCCTGTCCTCTTCAGGTACACTGATCAAGTATAGATTAGGTCTTTTCGCATAATCCCATATTTCTTGGAGGCTTTGTTCATTTATTTTCACTATTTTTTTCTCTTATCTTGCCTTCTCTTTTTATTTCATTGAGTTCATCTTTGATTTCTGATATCTTTTCTTCTGCTTGATCTATTCAGCTATTGAAACTTGTGTTTGCTTAATGAAGTTCTCGTCCTATGTTTTTCAGCTCCATCAAGTCATTTATATTCCTCTCTAGGCTGGTTATTCTAGTTAGCATATCATCCAGTCTTTTTTCAAGGTTCTTAGTTTCTTTGCATTGGGTTAAAACCTGTTCTTTTAGCTCACAGAAGTTTGTTATTACCCATCTTCTGAAGTCTGCTTCTGTCAGCTTATCAAAATCATTTTCTGACCTGTTTTGTTGCCATGCTGGTGAGTTGCGGTGATCTCTCTGGGGAGGAGAGGCATTCTGAACTTTGTTTTCATGCTTTTTGTGCTGGTTTCTTCCCATCTTCTCATAGTGGATGTCCTTTCTGTTAAAGTTGGGGTTATTTCTCCTGTGTGAGGCCTTTTGTTTTGTTTTTTTTTTTAAATTTTTATTTCATTATAGGTTTTGGGGTACATGTGCAGAACGTGCAAGATAGTTGCATAGGTACACACATGGCAGTGTGTTTTGCTGCCTTCCTCCCCTTCACCCACACTTGGTATTCATCCCCAGGCTATCCCCCCCAGCCCCACCCACTGTCCCTCCCCCATTTCCCCCAACAGTCCCCCATGTATAGTAGACCGCCTCTCTGTGTCCATGTGTTCTCATTTTTCTCACCCACCTATGAGTGAGTATATGCGGTATTTCTTTTTCTGTTCTTGTGTCAGTTTGCTGAGAATGATGTTCTCCAGATTCATCCATGTCCCTACAAAGGACACAAACTCATCATTTCTGATTGCTGCATAATATTCCATGGTGTTTATGTGCCACATTTTCCCAGTCCAGTCTATCATCGATGGGCATTTGGGTTGGTTCCAGGTCTTTGCTATTGTAAACAGTGCTGCAATGAACATTCGTGTGCATGTGTCCTTATAGTAGAACGATTCACAGTCTTTTGGATAGATACCCAGTAATGGGATTGCTGGGTCAAATGGAATTTCTATTTCTAGGTCCCTGAGGAATCGCCACACTGTCTTCCACAATGGTTGAACTAATTTACACTCCCACCAACAGTGTAAGAGTGTTCCTATTTCTCCACATCCTCTCCAGCATCTGCTGTCTCCAGATGTTTTAATGATCACCATTCTAACTGGTGTGAGATGATATCTCAATGTGGTTTTGATTTGCATCTCTCTAATGACCAATGATGATGAGCACTTTTTCATATGTTTGATGGCCTCATGTATGTCTTCTTTTGTAAAGTTTCTGTTCATATCCTTTGCCCATTTTTGAATGGGCTTGTTTGTTTTTTTTTTCTGTAAATCTGTTTGAGTTCTTTGTAAATTCTGGATATCAGCCCTTTGTCAGATGTGTAAACTGCAAAGATTTTTTCCCATTCTGATGGTTGCCGATTCACTCTAGTGACTGTTTATTTTGCCGTGCAGAAGCTGTGGAGTTTGATTAGGTCCCATTTGTCTATTTTGGCTTTTGTTGCCAATGCTTTTGGTGTTTTGTTCATGAAGTCCTTGCCTACTCCTATGTCCTGAATGGTTTTGCCTAGATTTTCTTCTAGGGTTTTTATGGTGTCAGGTCTTATGTTTAAGTCTTTAATCCATCTGGAGTTAATTTTAGTGTAAGGTGTCAGGAAGGGGTCCAGTTTCTGCTTTCTGCACATGGCTAGCCAGTTTTCCCAACACCATTTATTAAATAGGGAATCCTTTCCCCATTGCCTGTTTTTGTCTGGTTTATCAAAGATAATATGGTTGTAGATATGTTGTGTTGCCTCCGATGCTTCTGTTCTGTTCCACTGGTCTATATCTCTATTTTGGTACCAGTACCATGCTGTTTTGATTACTGTAGCCTTGTAGTATAGTTTGAAGTCTGGTAGCGTGATGCCTCCCGCTGTGTTCTTTTTGCTTAGAATTGACTTGGCTATGCGGGCTCTTTTTTTGTTCCATATGAAATTCATGGTGGTTTTTTCCAGTTCTGTGAAGAAATTCAATGGTAGTTTGATGGGGATAGCATTGATTGTGTAAATTACTTTGGGCAGTATAGCCATTTTCACGATATTGATTCTTCCTAACCACAAACATGGAATGTTTCTCCATCTGTTTGTGTCCTCTCTTATTTCATTGAGCAGTTGTTTGTAGTTTTCCTTAAAGAGGTCCCTTACATTCCTTGTGAGTTGTATTCCTAGGTATTTTATTTTCTTTGTAGCAATTGTGAATGGCAGTTCGTTCTTAATTTGGTTCTCTTTAAGTCTGTTATTGGTGTATAGGAATGCTTGTGACTTTTGAACATTGATTTTATATCCTGAGACTTTGCTGAAGTTGCTTATCAGTTGCAGGAGCTTTTGGGCTGAGGTGATGGGTTCTTCTAGGTATACTATCATGTCGTCTGCAAATAGAGACAATTTGGCTTCCACCTTTCCTATTTGAATACCCTTTATTTCTTTTTCTTGCCTGATTGCTCTGGCTAGAACTTCCAGTACTATGTTGAATAGGAGTGGTGAGAGAGGGCATCCTTGTCTAGTGCCGGACTTCAAAGGGAATGCTTCCAGTTTTTGCCCATTCAGTATGATATTGGCTGTTGTTTTGTCATAAATAGCTTTTATTACTTTGAGATATGTTCCATCAATACCAAGTTTATTGAGGGTTTTTAGCATAAAGGGCTGTTGAATTTTGTCAAACGCCTTCTCTGCGTCAATTGAGATAATCATGTGGTTTTTGTTTTTGCTTCTGTTTATGTGGTGAATTACATTTATAGACTTGCGTATGTTGAACCAGCCTTGCATCCCCGGGATGAATCGTACTTGATCATGATGGATAAGTTTTTTAATGTGCTGTTGCAATCGATTTGCCAGTATTTTATTGAAGATTTTTGCATCTATGTTCATCATGGATATTGGCCTGAAGTTTTCTTTTCTTGTTGAGTCTCTGCCAGGTTTTGGTATCAGGATGATGTTGGTCTCATAAAATGATTTGGGAAGGGTTCACTCTTTTTGGATTATTTGGAATAGTTTCAGAAGGAATGGTACCAGATCCTCTTTGTGTGTCCGGTAGAATTCGGCTGTGAACCCTTCTGGACCTGGGCTTTTTTTGTGTGGTAGGCTCTTAATTGCTGCCTCAACTTCTGACCTTGTTATTGGTCTATTCATAGTTTTGGCTTCCTCCTGGTTTAGGCTTGGGAGGACACAGGTGTCCAGGAATTTATCCATTTCTTCCTGATTTACTAGTTTGTGTGCATAGAGTTGTTTGTAGTATTCTCTGATGATGGTTTGAATTTCTGTGGAATCTGTGGTGATTTCCCCTTTATCGTTTTTTATTGCATCTGTTTGGTTGTTCTCTCTTTTCTTTTTTATCAGTCTGGCTAGTGGCCTGACTATTTTATTGATCTTTTCGAAAAAACAGCTCTTTGATTTATTGATTTTTTGAAGGGTTTTTCTTGTTTCTGTCTCCTTCAGTTCTGCTCTGATCTTAGTTATTTCTTGTCTTCGGCTAGGTTTTGAGCTTTTTTGATCTTGCTCCTCTAGCTCTTTCAATTTTGACGATAGAGTGTCAATTCTGGATCTCTCCACTCTTCTCATGTGGGCACTTATTGCTATATATTTTCCTCTACAGACTGCTTTAAATGTGTCCCAGAGATTCTGGTACATTCTGTCTTCGTTCTCGTTGGTTTCAAAGAACTTCTTTATTTCTGCCTTCATTTCATTGTTTATCCAATCAACATTCAAGAGCCAGTTGTTCAGTTTCCATGAAGTTGTGCAGTTCTGAGTTATTTTCTGAATTCTGAGTTCCAACTTGATTGCACTATGGTCTGAGAGACTGTTTGTTATGATTTCCGTTGTTTTGCATTTGCTGAGGAGTGCTTTACTTCCAATTATGTGGTCAATTTTGGAGTAGGTGTGATGTGGTGCTGAGAAGAATGTATATTGTGTGGATTTGGGGTGGAGAATTCTGTAAATGTCTATCACATTTGCTTGTTCCAGGTCTGAGTTCAAGTCCTGGATATCCTTGTTAATTTTCTGTCTGGTTGATCTGTCTGCTATTGACAGTGGAGTGTTAAAGTCTCCCACTATTATTGTGTGGGAGTCTAAGTCTCTTTGTAAATCATTAAGAACTTGCCTTATATATCTGAGTGCTCCTACATTGGGTCCATATATATTTAGAATCGTTAGCTCTTCTTGTTGTATCAATCCTTTTACCATTATGTAGTGACCTTCTTTGTCCCTTTTGATCTTTGTTGCTTTAAAGTCTATTTTATCAGAGATGAGAATTGCAACTCCTGCTTTTTTTTTGCTCTCCATTTGCTTGGTAAATCTTCCTCCATCCTTTTATTTTGAGCCTTTGTGTATCTTTGCGTGTGAGGTGGGTTTCCTGGATACAGCATACTGATGGGTTTTGGTTTTTTATCCAATTTGCCAGTCTGTGTCTTTTGATTGGTGCATTTAGCCCATTTACATTCAGGGTTAATATTGTTATGTGTGAATTTGATACTGCCATTTTGATGCTAGCTGGCTGTTTTGCCCATTCGTTCATGTACATTCTTCATTTTGTTGATGGTCTTTAGCATTTGGTATGCTTTTAGGATGGCTGGAACTGGTTGTTTCTATGTGTAGTGCCTCTTTCAGGAGCTCTTGTAAAGCAGGCCTAGTGGTGACAAAATCTCTGAGTACTTGCTTGTTCGTGAAGGATTTTATTTTTCCTTCACTTATGAAGCTCAGTTTGGCTGGATATGAAATTCTGGGTTGAAAGCTCTTTTCTTTAAGGATGTTGAATATTGGCCCCCACTCTCTTCTGGCTTGTAGAATCTCTGCTGAGAGATCTGCTGTGAATCTGATGGGCTTCCCTTTGTGGGTGACCCGACCTTTCTCTCTGGCTGCCCTTAGTATTTTCTCCTTCATTTCAACCCTGGTGAATCTGACGATTATGTGCCTTGGGGTTGCTCTTCTTGTGGAGTATCTTTGTGGTGTTCTCTGTATTTCCTGGAGTTGAGTATTGACCTGTCTTGCTAGGTTGGGGAAATTTTCCTGGATAATATCCTGAAGAGTATTTTCCAGCTTGGATTCATTCTCTTCATCACATTCTGGTACACCTATCAAACGTAGGTTGGGTCTCTTCACATAGTCCCACATTTCTTGGAGATTTTGTTCATTCCTTTTTGTACTTTTTTCTTTAATCTTGGTTTCTCATTTTATTTCATTGAGTTGATCTTCGACTTCTGATATTCTTTCTTCTGCTTGGTCAATTCGGCTGTTGAAACTTGTGCATGCTTCGTGAAGTTCTCGTGTTGTGTTTTTCAGCTCCTTCAATTCATTCATATTCCTCTCTAAGTTGTCCATTCTTGTTATCAATTCCTCGAATCTTTTTTCAAATCTTTTTTCAAGGTTCTTAGTTTCTTTGCACTGGTTTAGTACATGTTCCTTTAGCTCACTGAAGTTTCTCATTATCCACTTTCTGAAGTCTGAATCCGTCATTTCGTCACATTCATTCTCCATCCAGCTTTGTTCCCTTGCTGGTGAGGAGTTTTGGTCCTTTTTTGGAGGTGAGGTGTTTTGGTTTCCGGTGCTTTCCTCCTTTTTGCGCTGGTTTCTTCCCATCTTTATGGATTTATCCGCCTGTCGTCTTAGTAGTTGCTGATTTTTCAATTGGGTCTCTGTGTGGACGCTGAGATTGTTGATGATGAAGTATTTCTGTTGCTTAGTCTTCCCTCTAATGGTCTATCCCCTCTGCTGTATGAGTGCTGAGGTCCACTCCAGGCCCTGCTTGTCTGAGGTATACCTGCAGCGGCTGCAGAACAGTGAGGGATGATACCAGTTTCTTCTTCTGCTGTCCTTGTTCCAGAATAATGCCAGCCAAATATCAGTCTGATTAGTCCTTTTCTGGAGTGACTCCTTGGACATACAGGGGTCAGGGAGCTGCTTGAGGAGACAGTGTGTGCTTTATAGGAGCTCCAGTGCTGAGCTGTGAGCTCCGTTGTTCATTCAGGGTTATTGGGAGGTTGTTTATGTCTGCTTCAATAGAACTCATAAAACACCACCCGTTTCCCCCCCCAACTTAGATGCTCTGTCTCAGGGAGTTGGGGCTTTCTTTATGAGTATCTGTTGCACTGTCCTGCCCCACTAGGTGGCAGTCTATTCACTATTTGCCTGGTGGGGCTCTGACCTGCTAGCGCGGGTCCGCCCTATTGCTGCTGGGCTCCCTCTGCTGTGGAGCGCTCCCGGCTCCTGGGAGACTCTCTGTATGGCAGGTTTCCTTGGCAACAGTGGGCTGCATCAGTCCTGGGTGGTACTTCAGTGGGGGTGGACTGCATCAGCAATGGTGGATGCCCCTCTCTCACCGGGCTGCACCGTCCTAGATGCCGGCAGCAAAACTCTCAGCCCCAAGTACCTCCAGTCACCGCCCTGCTTGTCCCCGTGAGCGTGGGACCCACCGAGCCTGATCACCCAGCTCCCTGCCTCAGAGTTCATCCTCTCTCTCTCTCTCTTCCTCTCCCCAAGCTGAAAGGTCAACTCTCTCACTGGCGCCCCAGTAGCCTGCCGATAGGGCACTGGGATCCATGTGATCTCCCGTGCCACTGCCCACTACCCCGGCTCAGATCACGCTTCCCAGGAAACTCCTGGTCTGGCTCATTGTCCAAGTCCCGTTCAATCAGATGAACATGCCACTCTGCAGATTGCCGGTTTAACAGGGCACCCAGACCAGTGAGTTCCATGCCAGGTCCCGCCGCGGTGCCAGCCGAAGAGGTGGTGGGAGCCGGCTGTGTTAGCTGGGTGTGCTAGAGTCCCATGTCTCTCACACACCTGGGACTTTCAATGCTCTGTGGGCATAAAAGGAACATCCGAGAATGCGGCTAGGACTCACCCTCTGCACCTTCACTGAGAGCTGCAATCCTGAGTCACCTCTATGACGCCATCTTGCCTCCTCCCTGAGGCCTTTTTTTTTTAAACACAGGTGTCAGTGCACCACTTGAGGTAGTCTGTCCATTGTCTGCTTGTGGAGGCACTGCTGGGCTGCCTTGGTCTCAGCCAGGCTGCTGTTTATTCTCTACCTGGTTTCCATACTGGTGGGGCTAGCCCCGCCTTCCCAATGGCACACTCTCCCTCTGCCAAGGCCTCTCTTCCTGGGTGGAGGATGTGTTAACTGTGAAACTCTTCCTGGAGAAGGACTCTGGTTGCTGGATCTTGTGGGGAAGGGGTCTTTCCGGTCATATCCCCCTCCCCGCTTTCAAGAATCTGTTCTGTGGGATGGGCAGTTCATTTTTGCAAGTTTTCTCGGTATTAGTCCAAATCTCCACCCTGGTCTGTGCTAACAAGGCACTGGTCTGGCTGGGGCTGCTGGCCTGGGCTGTCACCCTGGTCTGCAACTCCAGGTGGTTCTCAGCAAGGCGGCATTTTCCTGGTCTATGTGCTGCTGAAGTTTCGGAGTGAATTGCTATATCTGATTCAGAGAACTGAGGAGGTGACGCCCCCACCAATCCTCTGTGCCTGATACACTTTCCAGGTTAGGCAGCACCCCAACCTGCCTGGGCTGGATGCCTTTGGGCTGTTTTCGGTGCCTTTTTTGGGGTTGATCCTGCTGTTCAACTAGTCCCTTTAAAACAAAACCAGTACCTCGCTCAGAGACGCAGATATCGCTGTAGTTCTGTCTCACTCGGTGGTAGCTGCACTCCAGAGGAGCTTCCTTGCAGCCATTTTCCCCCTTCCAATTTTATTTTTTATTAAAATAAGATAATTCTATTAAATACATTTATTTTCATTAAATAAAATAACACAATTTTATGTAAAATGTGTTATAGTTAAGGAAATCTTTAATAATTATTATTTGAGAAAATTGAAATTGCACTTAAATGTCACTATATTTTGAAATCTCTCTTTCTAAATTTACAGTGGTTTGACACTTCTAGCTATTTGTACATTTTGTTTGGTGTTCCAGACAAAAAGCAGTGTGAACAACAAAACTGCATGGTAACCTTAGAGCAGACGTTGAAAATCTATTAGGAAAAATGTATTAACTAATACTGTACATGTATGTCCCAAAATTTAGGATCATTTGGTAATAAAAACTAGAGAGGTGTCAAATTTTGATCAAGTAAAATGGATAAATTTATTCCACAAGTGAATTGACTAAATTCACAAAACACATTGCTTTCTGATTAGTACTTTTAAAAATATCTACTTATAAATTAGACTTCAGGATTTGTGTTTATTTCTCTTTATAGCTTTTTAACAAATGATTTAAGTATCTATTAGGTAAATGAAGTTGGGATTTTTTAGAAGAAGCTGCAGTTTGACAAGAAATAAATTGTCAGCTTCATTATATTCAAATGTGTTGTCCTTCTACCCAACCATCCCTTTAAACAAGCCTTAGGGAGTTAACTGTCCTAACCCGTACCTTAACACCAAATGAAGTGAGGCTCTGAACACATAGAAAAGAAAGCTTTGGGCCTGGTGCAGTGGTTTACACTTGTAATCCCAGCCTTTTGGAAGGATGAGGTGGGTGGATCACCTGAGGTCGGGAGTTTGAGACCAGCCTGACCAACATGGAGAAACCCTGTCTCTACCAAAAATACAAAATTATTCAAGCATGGTGGTGCATGCCTGTGATCCCAGCTACTCAGGAAGCTGAGACAGGAGAATCACTTGAACCCGAGAGGCAGAGGTGTGGTGAGCCAAGATCATGCCATTGCTTCCAGCCTAGGCAACAAGAGCAAAATTCTGTCTCAAAATAGAATAAAATAAAATAAAATGTTAAATAACATTAAAAGAAAAGAAAGTTTGATTCCATGTAGACAATTTTACTTAATACTTAATGCATCACTAAATTTAATTTGAGACATTCTTCTATGCAGAATATACTAAATGTCTGATGTTTTGGAGACTTCACTCTCCAAACAGTGATTAATTTTGTTCTGACATAAGACACTCAATACATAAATCCATGAAAGTGAAACATGTGCTATGAATATAATGCTTCAAAATGCCTGTGACTGCAGAGTACTGAAATCATTTTCTTAATTAGTCTGAGGTCTCATTCATGTTCAGGGGAGCAACTTATTTTCTTAGGTAGTGTTTTCAACACAGGATACCTGCTAAACCCCAAGAGCATTTTAAAATACCTGATACTTACTCTCTGGCTCCAACACAGAGCAATCATGAAATCTATGGGGGTGAAATCACTTGAGGTACTGAGTTTTTTGAAGTATCTCATGTGATTCCACTGTGCAGTTAAGTGGCAAACCATTTGCCTTAGCAATGGCTTCAAATCACGGTATTTCCTATCATCTGCATTCCCAGAGAGCAGTTTTTCCACTGGAAACAATTTTGCCCCTTGGGGGACATTTAGCAAAATCTGGAGGCATTTTTGATCATCACAATTTGGGAGCATTGTTGAAAGCTGTATTGCCAAGGATGTTGCTAAACATTTTGCAATGCACAGCTCGCCACAGCAAGGAATTATTCAGACCAAAATGTCAAGAGTGCCAAGGGTGAGAAAGCCTGAGATACAGTCAACAGTGTCTCAAACACTGGGAGGCAAAAAGCCACATATTTATGTATCTGTAATTGTTTTTAACGTATCTACCATCTCTCTTCCAATTCTAAAGACTCTAAGGAACAATAGGAACAGGAATCTTTTTTCTTTCTTTTATAGTTTGCTGTTTAAAGGCTGTTTATCTTCCCTACTGCCAGTTTAAAAGTAATTGAATAGGGTAAAATTTTCAGGCAATTAATTGATTGATTGATTGATTGATTGGTTTTGCACATTTGACTCTTATTTATATGTTGCCAAAACAATTGGATTATTATGTTAATTAATAAATATAATTTTTAAAAATATAATACAATCAATCAATATGATAGAGACACCTGAATTCAAGCCTAAGGAGAAATTTGGAGCAGTACAAGTGACTGTCTGCCTCATTTATCCTTATGGTAATGTCATGCAGGTGACCAAGGAAAGAATAAATTTTCATAGAAAGACCCATTTCAACACTGCAATAAAAAGTCATATGATTATGAAAAATGGAAAATGTGCTCATTTGTTTGCATAATATACTTGTCAAAAATAAATTAATTATAAGCTGCCATTGTGAGGCAACTTGAAGTACAAGATCACAGAGGCTGGTGAAACATTAAATAATTGGAGCTTGAGAGAGAGATCAGGATTAGAGAAGTTTAGCAGTTGTTTATGTGGTGGGGAAGAATTGTGGTCTCTGGGCCAGGAGTCATGGCGCATGCCTATAATCCCAGCACTTTGGGAGGCCAAGGTGGGTGGATCACACAAGGTCAGGAGTTTGAGACAAGCCTGGCCAACATGTTGAAAACCCACCTCTACTAAAAATACAAAAATAAGCCAGGTATGGCAGCACATGCCTGTAATCCCAACTACTTGGGAAGCTGAGGCAGAAGAATTGCTTGAATGTGGGAGGTGAAGATATGCAGTGACCCAAGATCCCAAGATCGTGCCACTGCACTCCAACCTGGGAGGCGGAGCAAGAATCTGTCTCAAAAAGCAAAACAAAACAAAAAGGAATTGTGGTCTCTAAATTTTCCTAATGAAGAGTGTATAAGGAAGAGCAGAAGGTTTGAGAACAGGAATTTAGTAAGGGAACAATGTTATCTTATTTAAAAAACTGCAAAATTGATATAAAATGGCAAAATATAAACAAAAACTGATGCTTCAGTTAATTGGCAGAATTCATGCCAGAGGAGTGGATTTCTGCCATAATCACAGATTTCTTTTTTTTCAGAGTGATAAAAGGGTTGTCTAAATTACTTATCTATTTATTTATTCCCTGTTGAATTAGAGTTGCATTCCTAAAGAAGCCTCAGTGATCTTTCGCATGTTTAAGGGAATATGACTCCTAGTCTTTTTTAGTAAAGGGAACTATATACTTGACATCCAAATTGTTAAAAACACTAGGTAATTCAGGATGTCCAGAGCTTCCATGAGGGCTAATAGTCACATAGGACTGATAAAAGGCCAAGTTTAGCACTATGATTCCACGTACTTGGGTATAAGTAGGCTCACACCACATCAGGGCACAAGTTTTAATTACTGTAAATCTACGTCTCCCATATACTTGAGCTACAACTTTTTCTTAAGTACCTTCATTTCTGCATAATAATTGCCCAATTCTTATGACTGTGGTTTTGCCTTGGTTTTCTGGTTTGAACTTTTTGCTGAGGCTGGAGACTTGCCCTGAACTCCAGCCCAAAATAGTCCTTGCCAGTGCCCTAATCCTTATACCACAGCTTCTGATCTCCAAAGCCTCTAGCTGAGCAGAGCTGGGTAAATACAGTGATGGATTAATGGTAAATGGGAGCTCCCCAAGTGAGTGAACCAGGGGATGAATGAGTGACGGAGTGAGTGAAAACACAACATTAAAGAAAACACATGGTAAAGTTGTCAGTGATTCTTGACCCCAAACTAAGTCTTTAGATCATGAGAGAACAAGTCAGCTTTCATCATTTTGATCCTTCATGCAAAAAATAGAAATAAAATATTTGCAGTGATGCAAGATGGCTTTGAAATCAGGAAGCCTTGGCTCACACTATTTCCCAAATTGGCACATCCATTGGAAATGATGTTCAAAGTAACTCACACTAGGAATGGAAAACCAGTGACTGCTTCTGTGAAAGAATATACAACAGCATTTCCTTTCAGAGGGAATATTCATGCTTGCCACTGTAAGAATGTAAATATGCAGAAAGATGGAAGTGTCACCTATACAAATTTTATTAGTTTATGTACTTATTTTTAGGTAACAGCATTCTGTAACAATAATGGCTGATGGGTCTAACAATAAGTCTGTTTATGTCATGTTTTAAAATAGCCCAAGGAGTGTCTAATTTCACTCTGTGAAATACTTCTATGTAGAGACTCAAAGGAAATTAAATTAAATATTATGCATGGTTGTTTTGCTAACAAGATAGCTACTGACAGAACTGACATCTGCCAACCAAAAACGCTGAGGATGGTCTTTGATTCAGGGCCTCTTCCACACAACCTTTAGCTTCTTTAACTGCCACTATCTCAGATCTACAGAGAGTCCTGCAGCACTGACCTAGGAAAAACATGCTGTCATGTGGGCAATAAGACTGTAACATTCTGGATAACTACCTTCTATAGCCACACTGGAAAAAAAGATTAATCACGGGAATTTCAAGTTACTAATATTGGGGAATACTTCAGGGGACAAAAAAAAATGACAGCAGTTGCGACCTTTTGTTACTGATCAAGTCATAAGACCAGCTTAATGTTGGGTGAGATTACTCTGTTTCAATCTGCTATGTTTCATGGGAAGTATTTTCTATTTGGGGAACTGATGTATATCATAGAACAAATGATTCTTTTTCTGATTTCTAGTATTAACCTTTTGCACTTTTGGTTTTTGTGTTTCCTCCACTTGTTTGTTCAAAATACCTTCAAATTTTTAGGAATTTAATGAACAATATTGAAAGAGGAATATAATACATTTATTTATTGCAATCACTGACCTATAATTCTTAGAATAATGAAGTAGTATAGAAGCCAGGATTATACAGAAACATTCCTCATATTTAAAACTCTATGGTATAATTTTATACTTGAACTACATTTTGATAAAGTTTATTTCTAGTAGGAGCCTTATTTTGACAAATATTCCAGTCAATCTCTTGAACAATATTCATTGTTACTGAATGTGTTTGGCAGATACTTGAGCTATCTCTAACTAGCTATTTGACTTTGCCATTTCTGTGGGTGGACCATCGGAGTTGTAATTACTTGGATCCAACATTTCTGCATGAATACATGCTGGAGACAGGAGCAAACATAAACAGGATTAAGTTCAAAAAGATCACACGGAAGAAAAACATAGACCACAAATACCAGGTGAACCAGTTTGCCTTTTTTACAAGTATTTTAGGACAAATTTAGAAATGGTCACACTGAACACAAGGTAAATGTGGATCGGCACAATGGGGCTTCAACAAATAAAAGGAAATAAAATGCACTGACATTTAAGCAATGAAAATAATGGACTTGGCACCCTTTTTGATTGACCGATTTCTCATCAGGAGTAATAAACTGAAGTATTTGGGAAAAAGAAACTTCATATTGTTAGTATATTTTAATGTCAGGACCGGTTTCTTTTCTCTAGAAACTTGTGGATGTTAACCTGGGCGTATACCCCTAAGAAATACAGAAATAGGCAGATTTTCATAGAAATAATACTGTAATGTTAACAGTTTTTAGAATCATTAAATATTCTTGATGTATATATATTCTTCTTTTTAAACCTTTGTTTCAGTCAGGGTTAAGTCAAGACAAAACATTGCATTTGATGATTTTAAGGTAGAATGGTGCTGGGAACCAAACAGTGAACATATTTGGCATATCCATATGTTTTGAAGAATTCTGGATTTATCTTTATTATTGGACTACTTCATCAAACATTATTTTCCAAGAGAGTCCTGTATTGTAAACAATCCATTTGAGAGTCTATAGATTTAAGAAATTCCTATGTTGTCTTTCCTGTTTTATAACAATTGAGTGAGATTTTTAAAAATCTTGTTTTGAGGTTTTCTTTAACATTTTGAAATTATCCCCTACTCTCCTATTTACTTAATTGTTGCTGCTGAGAAAATGGAAATAAATCTGTTCTTGTTTGCTTTATAGATGGCTGGCTTTGTCTTTCTGGAAAATTTATGATCTATATGACCTGTAAAGTTTTATCAAAATAATATGTTTATATATAGGGATTTTAAAATCCATTTTGTATGATATAGTTTAGAACATCTTTCAATCTAAATTTATTTTTTAAATTGAGAGTGACTATCAGTATCCTTAAATATTTTCTCATCGCTCGTTTTATTCTCCATTCTTATCTCCTTTGCTACAAATCATGACATTTCTATTTTACCCCACCTCCCAGGTTCTCTTATCCTTTTAAATGTTCTACCTTACTTCCTTCATGATGGATTCAGAGACATTATGAGCTAGTATTCTCATTTATTAATTGTTGGTGGGTACATATAGACTACTCTTCAACCCATCCACTGAATTTGCAGTTCAGCTGTAGTATTTTTTAGAGACTTTATTTACAATTCCCTCTTTTTTATGACTGTTTATTCTTTCTTAATTTTATCACATTCTCTCTCATCTCTCTGGCAATATTGCTTAGGCAAATTCTAATTTTCTACTGTCCTTGTCTTATTAATTCCATCCATGCATTACATTTTACTCAGTTTTTCCTTCTCTGTAACACTGTGGCACTCAAAATTTATTTTTTTCACCTTGTGAGTAAATATTGTAATATTCCACCTTGGGTCTTAATTTAGGTTCTAGCAGAGGAAGTGATAAACTAAGAATATTGTGATTATGTGATTTATTAGAACATTTTTGAATGAGACTGTGTTATTAGAATCATATAATGATATTTCCACATTGAAGACAGCACAGTAAAAGAAGAGGCTAATCACATAATTAGAATCGTATAGTTTTACAAAATAGTTATTTATTGATGACAGTTTTATTTTACTGTGGATCTATCAAATAGTTCTTTCACAACTGTTTTAAAAGATAAGATTCTTTCAAAAACAAAATAAAATATATGTGTATATGTTAAAGTAAAATTTGAATTTGAATTTTAGTTTAAAAATACCATGAGCAGAATCATTCTTGGGGGAAAACATTATCTATCTATCTATCTATCTATCTATCTATCTATCTATCTATCTACCTATCTATCTATCCATCCATCTAAATATCTGTATAGGTACATATCTGTCTTTAATATCATGGAACTGATATTTATTGGGAATTGTATTTCTCTAAATCTAGCGTATTTTAATATTTTAATAAAGTTTGATGTAATATTCTCCAAAGTAGCATTTTATGGTTAATACATTTTAAGTCTTTGCCTTTAGTTGACTCTTCCTCTGTAGGTCATAATGTTTTAAATTAAGCACAATCTCACAACAGAAGTTGAGGTATCTGATAAACTCAGAGCACATAATACTAAAAGGAAAGTACTAAAATGTGTAAATATTTAAAGTAATTTTTTTGCCTTCATTCTGAGTATATCTCATTAATGATTCTTTGTATGAGGCAAAATTTATAAAAATATGTT
This sequence comes from Saguinus oedipus, assembly GCA_031835075.1. NCBI lineage: Eukaryota > Metazoa > Chordata > Mammalia > Primates > Cebidae > Saguinus > Saguinus oedipus. The sequence continues at coordinate 182,834,843 of CM063171.1, forward strand.
TTAATTATTTATAATTATTGTTAATGTTTAGCCAAATAAAGATGCTGAAAATCAGAATCCTATTCACTTACATTCTATTCTAGTGTGGAATATAAACTTAACCAATGCTAAAAGGAAAACTATCAAAAGATTCTTCCCACAATAGGAGATATTCCAAATTACAATAATATTTCAAAGTTAAACTTGTAAGTTGCTTAATTTCTTATTAATTTATTCAACTCTTTTCTCACATTTTATAGTAACACATTTTAATACCTTTGTTTTCTGAAAATATTATTTTAAATAATTACAGGACAAAATCACTTCCAAATATGATTGATAAGTAGTAAAGAGAAGATTTTACAGCCACGACAAGGGTTCTTTTTTGAATTCATAGCAGTTAATCATATAAATTTTGTAATTTACTTACTATAGTATGAATATATAAAACTAATTCTACAATTTAACAACTAACTTGCATAGTTACATTGGTAGACTATGCAATTTTTAATGGACAAAATTATGAGTTATGTGTACATCACCACCATTTCAAGGACATTTCTATTTCAATGTTTTCTTAAGTCAGCAAGAATATTGCTTGCGCTATGAAGCTGCACTTCCAGGAAATTTGTAGTTTTATTCTTACTGTGAATAAAATATAATACTTAATGTTGAATCTCTAACTCAACTGAATATACCATTCAAATTTTCAAAGCTTTGATTTAGCAACTTGGCTTGAAGTATCAATTACTGGTATTAACTCATTTTCTCTATTTCAAGCACTTGATAAAATAAAACTGTATATTTAAAAGTTTTGAAATTCTTTTTTTGTTTGTGGAGTCAACTCATTTTCCACTACCCCTATACTTACAGCCACATTCAGTTTTGAACAGCCACTTTTTTTTAACAACTGTGAGACATCATACTTTACAGAATGATATGCAAATGCAGAAAATGAACCCTTGACCATCACAACATTAATGTAAGTACTACATCTTAAAGTAAGTGTTGACATTTTTTCAGCAATTTGCATCTTTGATCGGGGTCACATCATTGACCACAAGAATAAAACAGACAAAAACCTGCTGAGGATTTTAAATATCAACAAATATTTTTGCTGGTTACATGTTCATTCTCAACTTCCTTGTGAAGTGCAAATTCAATTCAGTGCTTCAATTGTTCTTATACTTGCTGTTTTGCTTGTTGAGCTCGTTTACGTGAAAGTGCTTATTCTACTAGACTTGATCTGGTGGACACAGTAGAATGAACATGTGATGGTGATACATGAAGAATCAGATACCTTCGAAACAAGACTCCCTAGATAAAATCCAATCTCTTGATGACTTTCATACATTTTCATTTTCAAAATATATGAGAGGGAAACGTTTCACCCATCCTTCAATAGCCTCGTATCCCCCTCAAATACTTTGTTTTGGGTCCTAACTTTTAAAAACTGTCTTTAAAATATAAAGCAAGAAAGAAGAAAGTGAAAATTTTCCAGGAAATATGACCAGGAACTACTTTAAGGTCTCAAAGTGAAAGGAAGAGACTAAGTGTCCACTCTTAGCACTCTGTAATTGCAAAATTGTGTCAAAATGCCTTGACTCAGAAAGCTAAATATTTGTTTTTTCTTATTAAGCTTGATGTTGCCCACTTTGCTTGCTGAATAAATGTTTGTGCCAGGGTGTTGCATAATTCTATTCCTGTTAGTATAACCTGCTGTGTTTTCAATATGAAAGGTGAAATCATAGACGTAGTAATAGCCTAATTTTCCATGATTTCACTCAAATATTTTTCAATTGTGTACAAAGGTGTTTGCTTTGTACTGCAAAAACCACCCTACAACATACCCTTTATCATGAATTTCCCTGATGATTAAATAAAAACATAGCAATAAAGAAATCAGAAATTCTTAGAAATGTGGATCTTATATACCCTGCATTTATTTCTTACAGTGCCCACTTTCTCTTTATTATACTTAATTTGCCTTGCCAGTATATTTTCTCTCTGAATTGCATAATTGCTTTAGTAGTAAGATACTCATTTTCTGATGAAAGTTGCACTTAGAAAGAAATCATTTAAAATAGCCTGATTCATGTAAACAAGTTTTAAATTACTTTCAGGGAAGCAAAATACTAACTACTTGGTCTAGTTTAATAAATCTTTTAAAGACATATTTCTATTAACCAGAACTATAGAGAGAGATAGCTATTATAAGCCATTTCTAGTTAATTCAAAACTTTTACCATCTCTCATTAGTTATAAAAACATATCCAGTACAGAAATTAAAGTTTGAAAAAATAAACAATATTTTTAAGTTCAGAAAAATAAAAAAAAAAATCTAGCTCTAAGAATCAGAACCCTGGGAACATTTTTATTTTAAAATATATATTTTATTTTAACCTAAACCATTTGACTAAATGTCTCAGTTTTCAGCTCAAAATTAGTTATAGAGCTCGTAATATATTGTCCAAAACATGTTTAGGCAGTTAAATATTGATCTATAACATTATTATTAAAGACCCATATAATCTACTCAGGCAAGATCTTCAAGAATATGGAGAATTTGGGAGATTTGTTCACATTTATGCAATAAATAATCATTTGACAGAGGTAGACATTTGTAGCAAAGTAACTCTCAACTTTTGAAATATTTCCTCTGCTCTTAATTCATTCATCAGTTTATTAACTCATTATTTAAAATGAAACAAACCACTATTTGTAGAATGCTTTGCCTTAATGAAGACTCAGAAAATTTTTGACATTACCAAGAAAATTAAAGGAGGATTGAAACCGGAGCATTACCAATGGTGACTAAGCCTTATCTGCGAAAATTCTTTCAGGACTGAGGTAAACATCGTAACTAATAATATTGGGGAAATAGCATCAGTTGACTCAGTGGACATTGCTGGTAATTAAAACTCTTACTAAATACATTTACTTTCTCCATAAAATATTTGATGTTCACGTTAATGTCAATAAGATAGACATCTCCTTTAGTCTTCTGAGGCTTATCTTCTCCTTTCACTTTTTTTCTGAGAAAATTTTCTTTTTTACATAGGCATTTTTGTACTATCTTCTACTTTTCAGCACCCTATCCATTGGGTAAATGAGATGGTTGCATTTACAGAATTTAAGTACCTCTTAATGCTTGTATAAAATGACATAGTAATTTTTAAGCCCTGTCAAGTATTCTATAAATGCTTTTTGTTCAATCTTAACAATGGCATTACTATTTGAAATGGAAATATTATTGTCTGGTTTCTGCTACTTTACTTCCTCTCTTGGTTCCTGAATTTTAAGTACCTAGAGTTTCTGTAAATATACAATATTATAATATACATCTAACAAGTTAATTTTCTGCTGTGGTTATTTGACTAACACATCTTTGCTATAAATAAATGAAAAGCCAGAAGATCGTATAAAAAAAACAGTAATTGTGCAGAAGCAGAAGATTGGAGCAAGATCTGCCTATCAAAATATGAGCATTTGGGAACTCAGATAACTCCAGAAGACCGGGACTGATGTGCCACCAATACTCTTTGCTATAGCCCTGCTGGCAGTTTGTGAGGAGTGGCCACAATAATGGCCTCACTCAATTCTGATTTTTCAGTTCTTATGTCAAACCACTGGTTAAGTACAAATGATCCTTGACTTACGTTAGGGTCACCCATTAAACCCATCGTAAATTGGAAAAGTTATAAGTAGAAAATGCATTTAATAATCCCAATTCATACCTTTATATTTTCAATTATGTCTGGGTGTTTTTAGATCTTCATGACTATCTTTTAAGAACTTTGTCTACCTCTGTTACTATCAGCTGTATATTTGGTTGAGTCATACTGGAGGGGCAAGAAACATTTGAAGAATAGCCAGTTTCTATTGTCAATCATCCTACCAAAATCCTGGAAGAGATCAATGTCCCTGAATGACTAAAAACAACTGGTTGTTGGCAGCAGCAGCCAACCTGGCAGTGGCTGAAAAGAGGCTTCAGATATGTGAGACTGAGAATTCCTCAATTTATGTCCCATTGTTCAGCAGAGAGCACACTTCCGTGCTAAAAGGAATGTCTAAAACTGGAGTTAATTATGTTTGTCTTCTCTTAGCTACTGGTTTTTGAGTTCCTTGAGGTTAGGCAGTGTTTTTAATTTGTGCAATTATTCAACTGATAGCTAGAGAAAATAGAATGATTTTTATCTCAGGTCTGTCTGCAAATATTGCATTCTTAAAATATCAAACAGTTCTGTAGAATTAAAACATTTTGTTTCATATAAGCTATTTAATTTTTTTTTTTTGTATTTTCTTTATGTTTGGGGACACATGTGCAAAATCAGGAAACAATAGATACTGGTGAGGCTGTGGAGAAATAGGAATGCCTTTGCACTGTTGGTGGGAGTGTAAATTTGGTCAACCATTGTGGAAGACAGTGTGGTGATTCCTCAAGGATATAGAGCTGTTTTTATATGCTGAGAACTTTCAGTATCCCTTTCAAAATTTACCTCCTCCCTCAAGCATAACTTCAAGCAAGACTGTTTATATGGTAATGAAATATTTCTTCTTCTTCTTAGTCTTAAACTAGATGCTTGTTCTCTGATGATACTTGTTGGCTCCCAAAGCCTAAAGAAATTCACAGGGAATAAAATATAGCTCTCTTCCTTTGATGTCTATCCAAAAGCATGGAAGAGCTATCACTTATTTCACCTAAAATTCCTTTAATTTACTTTCTGGACTGTTAAGGGATGACAATTAAAGCATCCAGGCTCTAAAATGGAACCCAAATGTACAATAAAAAAAACAAAAGAAGCATTTCAAGAAATACTTTTTAAGATTTCACTGTGGTTACAAATGTTAAGATTAAGTACGTATTTTTTAATGTACAACAAAAAACAGATTTTTTGATAATTCAGGCTAAAATACTTTAACTTGCTATATATTTTAAGTTTTTGTAACTCTTGATTATAGTTTTAATTGTATCATAAAATTTAGATACAGTAAGCTTCAACTTGTTTCAATATATAAATTCCAGTTCTATTATAAAGACAGAGAATTCCTAGTATTCTCAAGTTTACATTGTAATTGAATAATCAAAACAACATGATAAAAATGTATGTTTAAGTAATGATTATATAATCTGCAATACAAGAGAAGAAATGAGCTAAATGATAATGTAGAAATATCCAACCCCATAAATCCTAATTTTCCTCTGTCTCAGAACAAACAATTTTGCCTATGGATCAAAATAATATTATCAGAATGTTATTGACAGCAATCTGTTACCTTCTTCATACTCATCAGAGTATTTGAATTAAGTACAATATTGTTTGTCTTTGAAACAATAAAATTTTGTCATAATATTAAAATATGGATACATTAATATCTCATGTAGAATTATAAAATGTGTACTCTCTGGTAGCTTCACTGTCATTGTAACCTACTTTTATGCTTTTCACACCTTGGATTCCAAAGCTTTTATATAAGACATCGTTACTCTGTCTAAGTGGTTATTTCAAAGGACAAATAAAACAATAAATGTGAAATCCTGGCTAAGATCTAGTCTTCATAAATAGTGTTATATTTGATCAGTTAGTGAAATGCAGATTTTATTCAAACATAGGTGAATATTAAGATTCATATTAAATAATATGAACATATTTGTATATACTTTCCTTGCCATTATAGCAGAATATTTTGGGGACACCAAAGGTATTCTTGACTCTACACCAATATTTCTGAAATCTGTGAATACTTTTATCTGAACCTGAAGGATTCCTAATACACGATTACACATTATTATAATTTACCTTCCTGACACCTCTAAAAAAGGTCTGGCGTACCTCTCCAAAACTAGACACTGTCAACACAGAATATGTACTTGTAGAAAACTCTCCCATAATTAGAAAATAAAGTTGTGAAGATAGATTCTTTAAGATCATTTAACAACTTTTTTTCTAAAACACTCTTTGCTTAACAATAAGAAATGGAGTAATAACAAGTATCCTTCAAGCAGTGTCTAAAATGGGGCTTATGTACTATCAACCAAAACTTTAATTTTGTTAGACATACATACATTATTCCACATTTTTGATAATAACCAAATCAAAATATTTCTCTGAACTATAAAAATGTTTTGATATTTAATTTGAAAGAATATCTGGTACAAAACATGCAGGATGATTCAGAGAAAATATTATTTTAATTCATTACATTTAATGTATAAGCATATTTACAAAAATGTTGGGTTTTTTTGGCTTTTAAGAAAAACAAATAAACTTTTCATGTTCTTTTGTTGTTGTTTATGAGTCAATTATGAATAGAATAAATTTGTTATATAATATTTCCATTTGGATTTGAATAAAGAACATGCAATAGAGGTTCTAGTTGTCAAGAAAGAGTGAGCATACTCTGCTCTGTCCTTTCTACTGGTTACCATAAAAACTCCTGGACAAAACAATACATAAAGCAACTATCAAAAGACATTGAAAAGTAAATTAGCACAAAACAACTGGTAGGAAATTTAAAATGCTGTGTATAAAACGAGAACTCTGTAAATCTGTTGCTTGATAAAAATAACCAAAATGATGACAAAATTTTTCAAAATTCACTTCTTCACTTTGGAGATTAACCAAAGAGTTAAAAAAAAAAAAAAAAAAAAAAAAAAAAACAGAGGAACAGTTACTCAAGAAAGAATGCTGAACCTCAGTGCAAACAGGATAATTTACAGCTTTTTAACTTGGCTTATTCCCATCTTTCACTAGTTGGCTTCACAGTAATCTTGAAAAAACAGTAGGCTCATCACCATGGTAGCTGTGAAAATCAGCAGCTTTGCCACTCCTGGAGGAAGAATGAGATGGAACTCCTCAAAAATTTATATCCTTAAAGCCTTGTAACTGTGTGATTTGTCTTACAGATTTCTGTAAAAATCCTATTTATAGGGCTTCATCATTTGATCTCACTTGCAGGAAAGCTCTATCCCAGGATCACAAGGACATTTGTCAAAAATAATCAGTAGCAATTGTTTCACATGGCATTTGCCTGAAGATACAATGTCAGGTGGGGCAATCAAGAGTCTGGCCAAAAATGTAAAAAGAATATTTTTGGAAATGAGATGCTCATAAATAACATTGAAGGCTCTGAGATATGCCTGGAAAACTGGAAAATCACATACATAGGCAGGATTGTGTGCATGCCCAGAAAATTCCTGAAGTCCTCCACTCTTTCATTCCTTGGTGACCTTAAGGCTCTGTATAAGCAAAGAGTTGAGGCTAAAGCAGAGTTTTAAATTCCTTGAACACTGAAATTATACTCCAACACACAGACACACACATACACTACATACACATCCACACACATTCTTAGCCAAGAGTGGCAGGCTTATAGCTTCCATGCCTTTAAGAAAACATTGGTACAATCAATAACTGACTGCTGAGTGAACCATGTAAACACTTCAGTGGATGCACTCTAAAGGAGAAATAAACATTAGAATATTCATTAAAGAAACTCACTAACTAAATAAAAAAACAGTGGAAGCAATAACAATAGTAAAAACTACAAAAAAGGCAACAACAATAAACCTAAAGGAGAGGAGGAGAATCTGATTTCCTGGGTTACAACACTGTATTTTCTTAAATGTTACTTTCCAAAAACATTATGCCATATGGGAATTATGAAACATACAGAAAAAAAAAAATAAAGAGAAATTGTGCCTCAGGAGAACAAAAGGATTTCTACATTTACAGAACAATAACAATAGAACACATGTTCAAAGAATTAATATATGAAAACTGTGTATTACCAAATAAAGAATATCAATATAAATAGTAATTGCAAGAAAGGATTAAATATAATTCTGAGGCTAAAAAGTAAAATAACCAAAATAAAACAATTTATTAGAAGGACTCAACAGTAGATTTGACATGGCAGGAGAATCAGTGAAATTAAAAACATGTCAATTGAGGTTATCCATTCGGATTAAAACTAATAAAAAAATAAAAATGAAAGGAAAAAATGAGCATAGCCTCAGATATGTGTGACACACATCAAATATACCAACATACATCTGATGAAATCTTGAAAGGAGAAAGGAAAGAAGTAGAAAGACTATTTGAAGAAATTATAATCAAAACTCTCAAAATGTGCTGGCAAATATTATTCTACACATCTAGAAAATTCAACAATTTTAATTAGGATAAACTCAATGACAGTCACACCAACACATCATAGTCAAATTGTCAGAAGACTGGGAAGAGTAATATTGTCAATATTGAGAGTAGCAAGAGAAAAACAGTTCAATACACACACAGATAAACCTCAATAAGATTAATATCTAACTTCTTGTCAGAAATCACTGAGGCCAAAAAGCAGGAGGACGATGTATGTGAAGTGCTGGGAGAAAAGTTCTGCCAACCAAAAATATTATATTCAGGGAAACTAGCCTTCAAAGCTGAAAATGAAGTAAAGCTATTCCAGAATAAACAAAAACTGAGATACTTCATAGTTATCAGACCTGTAATACCAAAAATAAACAAACAAAAGACAACTTAACGGAATCCATTAGGCAAAGAGGAAAGAATGCTAGATGGCAACTTAAATCCATAACAAGAAATAAAGAATATTGGTCAAGTTAAATACATAGGCAATATGAAACATATCATAAATGTATTTTTCTTCACCATTTTCTCTTCCTATCTGATTTGAAAAACAATGGCATAAAACAATTATTATGAATCTATTTGGCTAATAGAGTATAAACATGTTATTTAAATGATAATAATGGCATAAAGAAGGGATAGGAAATGGAAATATACATGAGCAAAACTTTTATATAAAATTAAAATTATGAAGTATTACATTAATCTTTTAATTATAATCTCAAGGATAACCACTAAAAAATGTTTGAAAATTTTAAAAGAAATAACAATGGAATTAGACAGTAAGTACACTAGAAAGTAATTCTTTAACATAAAGGAAGGCTATGATTAAGTAATAGAAATAAAAAGACACAAGACATACAAAAAAGAGATGGTAAAATCACCAACAGCTTGAATCAACTAGACGCCTACAAGATACAGTCTCTAGACTCATGGACAAGTAAGTTAACAGTTAAATAAAAAAATATTGAAAATGCAAGTATTTATCAAAAATCTGCAATGACTATCTCAATGCCAATTAAAAAAAACCATTATGATAAAAAGTTATAATTGAGACAAAGGTGGATACTTTATAATGATGAAATGGTCAATTCATTAAGAAGGTGTAATAGTTATAAAACTACATGTACCCAATACATAAATACCATAAGCAAAATGCCAAATACAAAGCAAAAATGAACAAAATTGAATGAACAAAGCAAAAATGAACAAAAATATACAATTCCATATTAATACATGTAGAATACTATATCTCACCATTAGAAATGAATTGTACTAGTTAAAAAACAATTAATAGAAGACTTCAATAAAACTATATACCAACTAGAATTAACAGATATCTATATAACATTCTATCCAACAACAGTGAAATACATGTTTATCTGAAGCACACATAGATCATTCTCCATGTTAAATCATATGCCAGGACATAAGATAAGCCTCAATAACTTAAAAGGATTAAAATTAAAAAAATTATCTTGGGGCAGATCCAAGATGGCTGAATAGGAACAGCTCTAGAGTGCAGTTCCCATCAAGAACAATGCAGAGGATGACTGAACACCATATTTCCAAATGAGTTATTACTGCCCACAGACCAGGTGATTCCCAGGCTAAAAAGCATCACGAGTTTCCAGCATGGCTATTTTATCTGGCACAGCAAGTCTCTGCACAAAAACTCACACCAATCTGGGTGGCTGTTCCAACTGGCATCTGGAATGCCTGGGAGACAAAGCTGCTCATTCAACTGAAAAAAAAGAGGGTGGAAACAGGGAGCCAGGTGATCTGGCTCAGCAGGTCCCACCCTCACAAAGACCAGCAATCTGAAACACTATGGATTGAGAGTTTTGCAGCAAGCACAGCTGGACCTGGGATAGTCCAGCACTCTTAGGGGAAGGGCGTCTGCCATTACCAAGGCAGTCTGCCACTACTGAGGCAGTCTTCCATTACTGAGGCAGTCCACTATTACCGAGGCAATCTGCCATTACTGAGGCAGTCTACCACTACAGAGGCAGTCCACCATTACTGAGGCAGTTCTAACTATACCTCTATAAACAAAACTGCAAAGAAGTTCACACAGCAGCTGGGCAGAGCCCACAGCAGCTCAGCAATGCCTCTTCTGGCAGACTGTAATTAGGCTACTCTCTTTGCTGGGCAGGGGAGCTCTGAAAAAAGGCAGCAGCACATCAGGAACTTATAAATAAAGCCCCACCTTCCCAGGACAGAGCACCTGGGAAAAAAGATGGTTATGAGTTCCTGTGCAGCAGACTTTAATGTACCTGCCCAGCAGCTCTGAACAGAAAATGGAGCTCACAACTCAGCGCTTGAGCTCCTATAAAGGATAGACTGTCTCCTCAAGCAGCTCCCTGACCCCCGTATATCCAAAGAGTCAAATCATAAAGGAGAGCTCAGGCTGACATCTGGTGGGTATCCTTCTGGGATGAAGATAACAGGAGAAGAAACTGGCAGCAACCCTTACTCTTCTGCAGCTGCTGCAGGTGATCCCCAGGCAAGCAAGGTCTGGAGTGGACCTCCAGTAGTCCTACAGCAGAGGGGCCTGACAGTTAGAAGGAAAACTAAAAAACAGAAATAAATAACTTCATCATCAACAAAAAGTATGTCCATTCAGAGACCCCATCTGAAAGTCACCAACTACAAAGACCACAGGTAGATAAATCCACAAAGATGGGAAGAAACCAGTGCAAAAAGGATGAAAACACCCAGAACAAGAATGTCTCTCCTCCAAGGGATCACATCTCCTCACCAGCAAGGGAACAAAGCTGGATGTAGAATGAGTCTGATTGACAGAAACAGGCTTCAGAAGGTGGGTTTTAACAAACCTCTCCAAGCTAAAAGAACATGTTCTAGCCCAAGGCAAAGAAACTAAGAACCTTGAAAAAAGATTTGATAAAATGCTAATGAGAATAAACAGCTTAGAGAAGAATATAAATGACTTAATGGAGCTGAAAAATACAACACAAAAACTTCGTGAAGCATACACAAATTTCGATAGCCAAATCAGCCAAGCATAAGAAACAATATCAGAGATTGAAGATCAGCTCAATGAAATAAAATGAGAAGACAAGATTAGAGAAAACAGAGTGAAAAGAAATGAACAAAGCCTCCAAGAAATAGGGGATTATGTGAAAAGACCCAATATACATTTGACAATTGTACCTGAATGTGATGAAGAGAATGAAGCCAAGCTGGAAAGCACTCTTCAGAATATTATCCAGGAGAATTTCCCCAACATAGCAAGGCAGGCCAATATTCAAGTCCAGGAAATACAGAGAACACCACAAAGATATTCCTCAAAAAGAGCAACCTCAAGGCACATAATCGTCAGATTCACTAGGGTTGAATTGAAGGAAAAAAATCTAAGGGAAGCCAGAGAGAAAGGTCAGGTCACCCACAAAGGGAAGCCCATCAGACTCACAGTGGATCTCTCAGCAAAAACCCTCCAAGCCAGTAGAGAGTGGAGGCCAATATTCGACATCCTTATAGAAAAGAACTGTCAGCCTAGAATGTCATATCCAAACAAACTAAGCTTTATAAGAGAAGGAGAAATAAAATCCTTTATCAACAAGCAATTGCTCAGAGATTTCATCGCCACCAGGCCTGCCTTAGAAGACCTCCTGAAAGATGCACTAAACATGGAAAGGAACAACCAGTACCAGCCACTCCAAAAATGTACCACACAATAAAGAGCATTGACACAATGAAGAAACTGTGTCAACTAATGGGCGAAACAACCAGCTAGCATCAAAATGGCAGGATCAATTTCACACATAACAATATTATCCTTAAATGTAAATGGGCTAAATGCCCCAATCAAAAGACAGAGACTGGCAAATTGGATAAAAAGACAAAAACCATTGGGGTGCTGTATCCAGGAATCCCATCTCACATGCAAGGACATATATAGGCCCAAAATACAGGGGTGGAGGAAGATTTACCAAGCAAATAGAGAACAAAAAAAAGCAAGAGTTGCAACCCTAGTCTCTAATAAAATAGACTTGAAACCAACAAAGATCAAAAGAGACAAAGAAGGGCATTACATAATGATAAAAGGATCAATGTAACAAGAAAAGCTAACGATCCTAAATATATATGCACCCAATACAGGAAGCACCGAGATACATAAAGCAAGTTCTTAATGACCTACAAAGAGACTTAGACTCCCACACAATAATAGTGGGAGACTTTAACACTCCACTGTCAATATTAGATCATCGAGACAGAAAATTAACAAGGATATCCAGGACTTGAACTCAGATCTGGACCAAGCAAACCTAACAGCCATATACAGACTTCTCCACCCCAAATCCACAGAATATACATTCTTCTCAGCACCATATCACACCTACTCTAAAACTGACCACATTATTGGAAGTAAATCACTCCTCAGCAAATGCAAAAGAAGAGAAATCATAACAAACAATCTCTCAGACCACAGTGCAATCAAATTAGAACTCAGGATTAATAATCTAACTCAGAACCACACAACTTCATGGAAATTGACTAACTGACTATTGAATGTTGACTGGATAAACAATGAAATGAAGGCAGAAGTAAGGATGTTCTTCGAAACCTACCAGAATGAAGACTCAACATATCAGAATTTCTGGGACACATTTAAAGCAGTGTCTACAGGAATGTTTATAGCAATAAATGCCCACATGAGAAGTAAGGAAAGATTTAAAATCAATGCCCTATCATCAAAATGGAAAGAGCTAGAGTAGCAAGATCAAAAACCTCAAAAGCTAGCAGAAGACAAGAACTAACTAAGATCAGAGCAGAACTAAAGGAGATAGAGAAACAAAAACCCTTCAAAAAATCAACAAATCCAGGAGCTGGTTTTTTGAGAAGATCAACAAAATAGACAGACCTCTAGCCAGATTAATAAAATAAAAAAGAGAGAAGAATCAAATAGATGCAGTAAAAAGCAATAAAGGGGATATCACCACTGATTCCACAGAAATACAAACTACCATCAGAGATTACTACAAACAACTCTGTGAACATAAACCAGTAAACCTGGAAGAAATGGATAAATTCCTGGACACTTGCATGCTCCCAAGCCTAAGCCAGGAAGAAATAAAAACTCTGCATAGACCAATAACAACGTCTGAAGTTGAGGCAGGAATTAATAGCCTACCAACCAAAAAAAAAAAAAAGCCCAGGTCGAGATGGGTTCACAGACAAATTCTACCAGACATACAAAGAGGAGCTGGTACCACTCCTTCTAAAACTATTCCAAACAACCCAAAAGAGGGAATCCTTCCCAAATCATTTTATCAGACCAACAACATCTGATACCAAAATCAGACAGAGACTCAACAAGAAAAGAAAACTTCAGGCAAATATCCATGATTAACATAGATGCAAACATCTTCAATAAAATACTGACAAACAGATTGCAACAGCACATCAAAAAGCTCATCCATCACAATCAAGTAGGTTTCATCCTGGGGATGCAAGGCTGCTTCAACATATGCAAGTCTGTAAACATAATTCACCACATAAACAGAACCAAAGACTAAAACCACATGATTATCTCAATAGACACAGAGAAGATCTTCGAGAAAATTCAACAACCCTTTATGCTAGGTATTGATGGAATGTTTCTCAAAATAATAAAACCTATCTATGATAAACCCACAGCCAATATCATACTGAATGGGCAAAAACTGGAAGCGTTCCCTTTGAAATATGGCACTACACAAAGATGCCCTCTCTCACCACTCCTATTCAATATAGTGTTAGAAGTTCTAGCCAGAGTAACAAGGCAAGAGAAAGAAATAAAGGGTATTCAATTAGAAAAGGGGGAAGTCAATTTGTCACTATTTGAAGATGACATGATTGTATATTTAGAAGACTCCATCATCCCAGCCCAAAATCTCCTTTAACTGATAAGCAACTTCAGCAAATTCTCAGGATACAAAATCAATGTGCAGAAATCGCAAGCATTCCTATACACCAGTAACAGACAAACAGAGAGCCAAATCAAGAGCAAACTCCCATTCACAATTGCTACAAAGAAAATAAAATACCTAGGAATACAACTAACAAATGATGTTAAAGACCTTTTCAAGGATAACTACAAACCACTGCTCAGGGAAGTCAGAGAGGACACAAACAGATGGAAAAACATTCAATGCTCATGGTTAGAAAGAATAAATATTGTGAAAATGGCCATACTGCTCAAAGTAATTTGTAGATTCAACCCTATCCCTATCAATTACCTCTGAGCATCTTCACAGAACTGGAAAAAACAACCTTAAACCTCATATAGAACCAAGAGAGAGCCTGCATAGCCAAGACAATTTTAAGCAAAAAGAACAAAGCTGGAGGCATCATGCTACCACACTTTAAACTATACTACAAGCCTACAGTAATCAAGACAGCATGGTACTGGTATCAAAACAGAGACACAGACCAATGGAACAGAACAGAGACCTCAGAGGCAATGCCACACATCTACAACCACCTGATCTTTGACAAACCTGACAAAACAAGCAATAGGGAAAGGATTCCCTGTTTAATAAATGGTGTTGGGGAAACTGGCTAGCCATGTGCAGAAAGCAGAAACTGGACCCCTTCCTGACACTTTATACTAAAATTAACTCCAGATGGATTGAAGACTTAAATGTAAGACCTAACACCATAAAAACCCTAGAAGAAAACCTAGGCAAAACCTTTTGGGACATAGGCATAAGCAAGGACTTCATGACTAAAACACCAAAAGCATTGGCAACAAAAGCCAAAATAGACAAATGGGATCTAATTAAACTCCAGAGCTTCTGCACACAAAAGAAACAATCATTAGAGTGGACAAGCAACCAACAGAATGGAAAAAAAATTTTGCAATCTACCCATCTGACAAAGGGTTAATATCCAGAATTGACAAAGAACTAAAACAGATTTAAAAGAACAAACAAACAAACTTATTCAAAAGTGGGTGAAGGATATGAACAGACACTTTTCAAAAGAAGCCATATATGAGGCCAACAAACATATGAAAAAATGCTCAT
The DNA here is from genome assembly GCA_031835075.1 of Saguinus oedipus. Lineage (NCBI taxonomy): Eukaryota > Metazoa > Chordata > Mammalia > Primates > Cebidae > Saguinus > Saguinus oedipus. The sequence continues at coordinate 182,850,000 of CM063171.1, forward strand.
CATCACTGGTCATTAGAGAAATGCAAATCAGAACCACATTGAGATACCATCTCATGCCAGTTAGAATCGCAATCATTAAAAAAATCTGGAGACAGCAGATGCTAGAGAGGATATGGAGAAATAGGAACACTCTTTACACTGCTGGTGGGAGTGTAAGTTAGTTCAACCACTGTGGAAGACAGTGTGGCAATTCCTCAAGGACCTAGAAATAGAAATTCCATTTGACCCAGTAATCCCATTACTGGTTGTATATCCAAAGGATTATAAATAATTCTATTATAAAGACACATGCACACATATGTTCATTGTGGCACTGTTTACAATAGCAAAGACCCGGAACCAACCCAAATGTCCATTGATGATAGACTGGACAGAGAAAATATGGCACATATACACCATGAAATACTATGCAGCATACCTCAAAAACAATGAGTTTGTGTCCTTTTTAGGGACATGAATCAATCTGGAAACCATCATTCTCAGCAAAATGACACAAGAACAGAAAATCGAACACTGTATGTTCTCACTCATAGGTGGGTGCTGAACAATGGGAACACATGGACACAGGGAGGGGAACATCACACACTGTGGTCTGTGGTGGGGGAATAGGGGAGGGACAGCGGGGGGTAGGGTGGTTGGGGAGGAATAACCTGGGGAGAAATGCCAGATATAGGTGACGTGGGGAAGGAGGCAGCAAACCACATTGCCATGTATGTACCTATGCAACAATCCTGCATGTTGTGCACATGTACTCCAGAACCTAAAGTGCAATACAGTGTATATATACACACACACACACAGACACACACACACACACACACACACACACACACACACATACACACATATATATATATATATAAATGTTGTGGCTATAACATCTGGCATTCCCAGCAGCAGTGAATGAGGGTTCCTGTCACCTCACATTCTTGCCAGCCTGTGGTGTCAGTGTTCTGGTTTTTGGTCCCACCTGTGTGTGTCCAGGTGCATGATTAGTTCTGGGACACCCTATATGCTCTCTCTCAGGGCTTTTGGTTTGAAAGTTTTTGCTAAGGCCTTTCTTTTTTTTTTTTCTGGGTATAGTACAAATCTCTCCTTAGGAATAAAAAGCTTAAAAGACTACATGAATATGCAGAAAGATTCATTGGATAATTTTTTTTTTTTTTTTTTTTTTTTTTTTTTTGGAGACGGCTCTCACTCTACTGTGCAGACTAGAATGCAATGAGTGAGATATTCATAGTTCATTGTAACCTTGTATTCCTGGGCTCAAGTCATCCTCTGCTTCAGCCTCCCAAAGTGCTGGGATTATAGGCATGAGACATTGCACCTAGCCTACTTGTGTATTCTTTTACCCTAAGATTTTATTACTATAATTTTTTAAAAAGCAGAACATTCATCGACTTCATAAAGAAGTTAGAACTACTATAAAGGAGGAGTTAATCAATCTCGAATGAGTTAGTGTAGTCAAGGGAACTATGAATCAGAACTGAGTAAACTCTCTTCTCTATATGTCATCTGTTCTACAGCCAGCACCAAATTCAAAGAATAAGTATAAAGAAAACACAATTGCAATATTCAGAGAATCTCTAGAACTCAAAACTAAAAGTCAAGTGAGGAGGATCTTGAAAGCTTGCTTCTTTCCACTGTATCTTCAAGAGTTAATGGAAACCATACGGCCCATGTAGTTCTCCTCCCCAAGGCAATTTCTCCTTTTTCTTCAGTGGTCATTCATATCTAGTGCCTCCAGGCATCAATAAAATTTTGAATTTTAGAAAATATATTAAGATTTTATGTTCCGAATGGCACAGACTTTTCACAGAGCCCAGTAACAATATTCTGCTTCATCTCTGCATTTTTCTGAACCTGGAGGGTTTTCTGAAAGGAAGCTTCTCACTCTGTCTCCAAGGCTGAAATGCAGTGGCCTGAGGGAATGGAGACATACATAATATTTCAGTTTTGTAATTTTTATTTCTGTGGTGTGAGTGGCTATAATATTGTTATATTACTTTCTACATTTTATATAATAAAGTATTAAATTAAAAAATAGAAAATATGACCACTATTAAATAAATCAAATAGCTAAGAATTGGCTAATATACACTAGGATGTATAATACAATTTCTGGATCTTAGCTAATGGTGGAGATAAACAAATGAAAGATTCCCTGTATGATCATTGACTATTAGGATCTCAAGGCCCAGCTAAATGATACAGGCATACTTCAGAGATATTGTGGGTTTGGTTTCAGACCACTAAAATAAAGAAATTATCACAATTAAGGAAGTCACACAAGTTTTTTGGTTGTTTCCCAGTGCATATAAAAGTCATGTTTATACTGTACTGTGGTCTATTAAGTGTGCAATAGCATTACATCCAATGAAGAAAAACACAATGTGCATGCAGTTGAAAAATACCTTATTGCCAAAAATGCTAACAATCATCAAGGCCTGAATTAAATCACAACCTTTTTTGCTGTTAGAGGGTCTTCCCTCAGTGTTTATGCATGCTCATTGATCAGGAAGGTGGTTGTTAAAGTTTGGGGTGACTGGTAATTTCTTAAGACAACAATGAAGTTTGCTGCATTAATCAATTTCCTTTCACAAAAATTTCTCTGTATAATGCAATGCTGTTTGATAGCATTGTACCTACAGTATAATTTATTTTTAAATTGGAGTCAGTCATCTCAAGTTCTGCTGCAGTTTTATCAAATAAGTGAATTTATGGACAATTCTAAATCCTTTTCTGTCATTTCCACAGTGTTCACGACATCTTCACCAGGAGTAGATTCCAACTCATGAAACTACCTTCTTTATCTATCCAGAAGAAGAGACTCCTTATTCATTCAAGTTTTATTGAAAGATTGCAGTGATTCAGTCACACTTTAAGGTCAGCTTCTGAATCCACTTCTCTTGCTATTTCCACCATATCTGCAGTTACTCCCTCTAATGAGGTCTTAAACCCCTCAAAGTCATCTATGAAGGTTGGAATCAACTTCTTCCAAAATCCTGCTATTGTTGATAATTTGACCTCTTCCCACGAATCATGAATGTTCTCAATGGCATCTAAAATGGGAATTCCTTTCCAGATGGTTTTCAATTAATTCTGCCCAGATCCATCAGAGAAATCACTATCTATGGCAGCTGCAGACTTATAAAATGTATTTTTTAACTAGTAACACTTGAAATAAATCCTTGATCCATGGGCTGCAGAATGGATGTTGTGTTACAAGATGTAAAAGCAACATAAATCTCTCTAAATATTTCCATCAAAGCTTTTGAATGACTAGGAGCATTATCACTGAACAGCAATATTTTGAGGAAGATCTTTTCTTTCCTGAGCAACAGGTCTTAACAGTGGGATTAAAATATTCAGTAAACCATGCTGTAAACATATGTGCTGTCATCCAGGCTTTGTTCATTTATTTATGGGAAACAGACAGAGTAGATTTAGGATAATTCTTAAGTGCCCAGGGATTCTTGAAATGATGAATGATCATTAGCTTTTTAAGATTACAAACTATATTCACCCCTAAGAAAAGAGCCAGCCTGTCCTTTGAAACTTTGAAGCTAGGCATTGACTCTCTAGCCATGGTAGGCATAGATGACATCTTGCTTCGATATAAGGCCATTTCATCTACATGGAAAATATGAGTTTATTTTTGTTTTTTAGTGCAGCCACCTTTAACAAGTATTTTGGTAGATCCTCTGAATAACTTACTGCAGCTTCTCCATCAGTACTTGCTGCTTTACTTCGCAATCTTGTGTTAAGGAGGTGGCTTCTTTCCTTAAACCTCATGAGGCAACCTCTATTAGCTTCAACTTTTCTTCTGCAGCTTCCTCACTTTTTACAGTCTTCATAGAATTAAGAATTAGGGCCTTGCTATAGATTAGGCTTTTGCAAAGGGAATGTTGTGACTGGTTTATTCTTCTATCTAAACCTCTCAACTTTTTCCATATTGGCATTAGAGCTGTTTTCCTTTCTGATCATCTCTGTGTTCACTGGCATAGTACTTTTAGTTTCTTTCAAGAATTTTTCCTTTGCATTCACAGCTTAGCTAACTGTTCCGTGCAAGAGGCCTAGACTTCAGCCTATTTCGGTGTATAAATGCCTTTCTCAGTAAGCTTAATCATTTCTAGCTTTTGATTTAAAGTGAGATACATGCTACCCATCCTTTAACTTGAAAACTTGGAGGCTTTGACACTATGAGAGGGTTATTAATTGACCTAGTTACAGTATTCTGTGTCTCAGGGAATAGGGAGGCTAGAGAAGAGGCATAGTAGTGGGGGAATGCTTGTATTGGGGTAGTCAGAACACACACAACAGTTAGCAGTTGAGTTTGCTCTGTTACATGGGTATGATTTGTGGTGCCCAAAACAATCACAATAGCAACATCAAAGTTCACTGATCATAGATCACAATAATAGATGTAAAATAAATAAAAGATTGGAAGCACTATGAGAATTACCAATATGTGGCATAGAGACACAAAGTCAGTACATAGTGTTGGAAAATGGTGCCCTATAGACTTACTGAATGCAGAGTTGCCACCACCTCTCAATTTGTAGAAAATATGGTACAGGCGAAAGACAACAGAGCAAAGTACAACAAAATGAGGTATGCCTTTTCTATCTTGTTAAGATGGCTGGGAATAAATTAGGCCCTGTCCCATTATCCTACTTGTTTAATTACCCATTAATTCATTAGCCTTGGCCTCATAAATAGCGTCAGTGGCTGATACAATATGTGCTTTTTGCTCATGAAAAATAAGATTGCCAGCTTCTCAAACTCACTAAGTTTCAAGATCTTTATAGCACTAAGCTCTAAATTTTCAAATGTGAAGTCTTCTTTCTTCTTCAGGGTCCAAAATGATGGCCATAGCACAAATGATTATATCCACATTTTGGTCCAGAGAAGAAAGAAGTAGAAAACAGTTAAAAGACATTTTCCAGAGTGTGTAAACATTGTTTCCATTTATGTCTCTGGGCAGACCTTTGTCACTTGATCCAGACTTTATAGGGAGGCTGGAAAGAGTTATAATCATTAAACTGGGCCTATAGCTAGCACACATTTGATATTCAGATTTTAAGGGTGAGCTGAGGATGGGATAGATAGCTGCAGCCCTTGCCACACCCACTAAACGGGATTCCTCGCATCTGTGTCTTCTGCTTATCTATTTCTCCATAACACACAACCCTAAAACTAACGGATTAAAACAATTGTCCTTTATAATCAAGGTCTGTGGATCAAAAACTTGAGTAGGACTCAGCTGACTGATTCTTCTGCTCTAAGAGTTGACTGCAGTCACTGGGTGATATTCAGCTGGTAGCTGGGCTAATCTGCAAGGCCCAGAAAAGGCTATATTTCCATGTCTGACACATTCATGAACACGATTTAAAGGTTTTGCTAAGTTGGTCTATTCTCCCTTTCTGTGTATTCTTGTGGTTTCTCTACATTGTCTCTTCAGTGAGTAGATATTTTCTTATATGTTTGTGTAAACTTCAAGAGTGAATATTCTATGAGAAAGGATGTAAAAGCCATTAGGATCTGAAATTGGCCTGGCATCTTTTCAGAGGCAACAGAGTGGATAGAGATGAAAGAAGCATCAAAAGAACAGAACCATCTTAAATCTGCCACTCCAGATAAATGTTTCAGGATTATTTTAGTTACTCTTATAAAATCTGAATCTCTTTGCACAAACTAAAAACAAACAAGATTAGATTTAAGAAATAGCCCGAAGAGTTTTCCCAGAAACAGATTACTTATAAAGAACTAAGTTATGGTCATAATTTCACTGCAGGATTTTTTATCATTTAAATGTTTGTGTTCTGGCAGTGGTTAACAGCTGTTATAATTATTCATCGTGTTTTCATGAGTGAAAGCTTAGTATCTTCAGTTTTAGTCAGTCTTATTGAAAAATCCTAGTGGCACAGCTTTCATAATTCAGTTCAAATATAATGCAACTGGATATTTGGGGTATGTGTTTGTGTTCACGTGGGTATATTTTCTATTTTAGAAAGACATTAAAAACAGATAAGTGTCATCATGTTGGTTTGTTATTTATTTAAAATTATTTTCTTCTGGAATAAAAATAAAATTTTTAACATCGAATTTGGTGTTATATGTAGAAAACAAAATAACCTCAAAATAAACACAGAAGGTTCATCAAGTGTCATCTGAGACCATTATAGCTTCACAGACATTTTATAATCTTCTTTAGTTAAACACACACCAAAAGAGCTCATTCTTTGCTGGCTGCACATCTATTTACTTTGCAAGTAATAAAATAAGAATGAGCCCTTTCTGAAAGTCTTATTTGGAGATTGTGAATTTATTTTTAAACCTTCAAATTCTGAGGATCATGTGTGTTTCTAAATGTGGTCCCTTCATTATTCTATTTTTTTAAATAATTCATTTTGAAATAATTTTCAACTTACAGAAAGGTTAAAAAATATTTCAAATAATTTCCACAAATTTGTTGCCCTACTTCCCCAAATGTTAATAGCTTTTAAACCACACTACAGTTATCAAGGCTTAGGAAATTAACAGTAATTAGGTATTAACTAATCTATAAACCTTATTTGAATTTTATCATTTATCTCACTGATGTCCTTTTTCTGGTCAAGATTTAGTCCAAGATTGCACAATGTTGCTGGTTATCCGTCCACTTCAGTATTTTCCAAATCTGTGAAAACATCTTAGCCTTCTTGTCTTTCATGACCTCATCACTTTGGAAGAATATTTGCCAGTAATTTTGTGTACTATTCCTCAATTTGGAATTGTCTGATATTTCCTTATGTTTAAGTTTAACTTTTATCTTTTGTATAATCATAAGTGATTATGTGTTCTTCTGAGTGTATCATATTAGGGGACATATGATATTATATGTCTCACTACTGGTATGTGTCAACTGAAAACTTGAGTAAAGTAATAGATGCCAGGGTTCTACACTATGGACTTACAGTTTCTCTTTCTATAATTAAATTATATTATGGTGAGATTCTTTGCTACTATGGAAATGTTCTATTTTTCATTATACTTTGGAAGCACAAATTTGGCATTATTGATGGTTCTTTCCAGAAAAAATTATTACTGTGCTATATTACAAAAAAAAATTCTATTTCCATGATTCTTTCTATATGTACTAATTGGAAATGCTACTAATTAATACAAATGATACAAACATTTCTGGGTTTTATTTTCCATTTGTATTTAGTTTGTTCACACATTGCTATAATGAGACAGTTAACTGAAACTGGATAATTTATGAAGAAAATAAGTTTACTTGACTCACAGTTCCATGGGCTTAACAGGAATTATGACTGAGTGGCCTCAGAAAACTTACAATCATGGTGGAAGGCAAAGAGGAAGCAAGCACGTCTTACTGTAGTGGAACCGTAAGTGAGTGAGTGAGAGGGATAGTGTCATGTGAACAGCATGCGGAAAATTTACCCCATTACTCAATTACCTGCCACTAGATCATTCCCCCAACACCGGAAACTATAGTTCAATATGAAATTTGGGTAAGGACACAGGATGAAACTATATCATTCTGTCCCTGGCCCCTCCCAGTCTCATGTCCTTGTGACATTTTAAAACACAATCATGCCTCCCCAAATTCTTAACTCATTTTATGATTAACCCAAAAGTCCATGTCCAAAGTCTCATCTCCACAAGACAAGTACTTTTTGCTTATGAGCCTGTAAAATTAAAAACAAGTTAGTTACTTTCAAAAGGCAATGAAGGTAAGGCATTGGGTAAGTATTCCCATTTCACATGGAATAAACTGGCCCAAACAAAAGGGATACAGGCCCCATGCAAGTTGGAAACCCAGCAAGGCAATCATTAAATCTTAAAGCCCCAAAATAATCTCCTTTGACTCCATGTCTCACATCCAGGCCATGGTGATGCAAGAGGTGGACTCCCAAGGCCTTGGTACAGCCACCATAGCTGCTTTCATTGGCGGGCATTGAGTGCCTGCAGCTTTTCCAGGTGCATGGTGCAAGCTGTTGGTGGCTCTAGCATTCTGGGATCTGGAGAACAGTGGCCCTCTTCTCACAGCTCCACTAGGCAGTGCTCCAGTGGGAATTCTTTGTGGGGGCTCCAGCCTCACATTTTCCCTCTGAAATGCCCTAGTAGAGGTTCTCTATTAGGGCTCTGTCCCTGCAGCAGAGTTCTGCCTGGACATCCAGAGATTTTCATACGTCCTCTGAAATCTAGACAGAAGTTTTCAAACCTCGATTCTTATCTTCTGTGTATCTGCAGGCTCAATACCACATGCAAGCCATCAAGACTTAGGGCTGGCACCCTGTGAAGTCACAGCCCAAGCTATAAGTTGGCCACTTTTAACCATGGCTGGAGCTGGAGCAGCTGGGATGCAGGGCACCATGTCCAGAGGCTGCAAAGAGCAGCTGAGCACTGGGCCTGGCCCACAAAACCATTTTTTCCCTTCTCAGTTTCTGGATGGGTTGTGGAAGGAGCTTCCATGAAGTCGCTCAAACACCCTGGAGACATTTTCCCCATTGTCTTGACTATTAACATTAGGCTCCTTTTTACTTACGCAAATTCCTGCCTCAGTCTTCAATTTCTCCCCAGAAAATGGGTTTTTCTTTTCTACTACATGGCCGGGATATATCATTTTTAGACTTTTATAAGCTGTTTTTTTGAAAAATACAAGTTCCAGTTTCAGATAATTTCTTTATTCATGCATATTAGTGTACATTTAAAAAACATCTAGGTTACATCTTCAATGCTTTGCTGTATAGAAATTTCTTCCTCCAGATACCCTAAATAATCTCTCTCAAGTTCAAAGTCCACAGATCTCTAAGGCAGGAGCAAAATGCCATCTGTTTCTGTTCTAAAGCTTGGCAAGAGTGACCTTTTCTCCAGTTCGCAATGAATTCCTTTTTTCCATCTAAGACCACCTCAGCCTGAACTTCAGTGTCCTTATCACTACCTGCATTTTGGTGAAAACGATTCAACAAGTCTCCAGGAAGTGCCAAACTTTCCCATATCTTCCAGTCTTCATCTGAGCCTTCCAAACTGTCCCAACATCTGCATGTTTTCCAGTTCCAAAGTTGCTTTCACATTTTCAGTTATCTTTATGGGAATACCCCCACTCTCCTGGTAACAATTTTCTGTATTATTTTATTCATACCTTGCTATAATGAACTACTTGAGACTAAGTAATTTATGAAGAAAGGAGGTTTGATTGACTCACAGTTCCACAGGCTTAAAAGGACGCCTCTCTGGGGTCCTCAGAAAACTCACGGTTGATAGAGGCAGGAGGCCAACAAAGGACTAGGTAGATAGGGAAGGTTCTCTGGAGAATCTCTGACACCCCACAAATTTTTTTTACCAGATGCTTTGTGCAGTTAAGGGAACCCACACTGAGGGCTTGCCTGGGCTTGCAAAGGAGAACTTGCACAGGAGACACAAGTGCATTGGGAAAATGGGGTGGAGCCACCGGGAATTCATGACTTATGTAGGGGAGGGGCCTGGTTGTGTGTGGTGGCCTTGGTATTCAATTTTTGAGGTGGAAACCTGATTGCAGAATCCTGTCTCTTTGCTGAGACCTTTCCTTTCACTTAAATAAATTTCATCCTCCTCACATTCAATGTATCTGTGTGCCTAGCTTTTCCTGGTCATGAGACAGGCACCCAGATTGGATGAGCTAAGGAGAAAATATCCTGCATCACAATAATGGCAGAAGGCAAAGGAGAAGCAAGCATATCTTACCCTGGTGGAGCAGGAGAGTCTAGAGGGAGCGAAGGTGGAAGTACCACACACTTTTAAACAATCAGGTCTCATGAGAACTCACTCATAATCACGAGGAAAACATGGGAGAAATTTACCTCCATGATCCAGTCACCTTCCACCTGTCCCTACCCCAACACAAGGAATTACAATTCAACATGAGATTTGGTTGGAGACAGAGAGCCAAACCATATCACCACTCTACTGTGGCTTTATAATAGGAATTATTAACATCACTCTTAAGTTAATCTGGAGTTTTAGATGTTGATTGTCATTCAGCTTTGGGGTAGCGATTGTTTCATTACTATGATTTATTTGTTTTTAAGGCCACTTTCTAGGGAAGTATGAAGGATATTTCTCCTTTTCCCTGCCTGTCTTCTTTCTACTCCTCTGAAAGTTTTTGTTTAACAACATTTTCACTTTATTGTCTCTCTTACTCCCCTCTTTCATTATTTTGAGACCTTGTCTAGAAGCTATTGATATAAAGGGCTTTGGATGTGATATCATATAAAGAAATGTAAATGAATTAGCAGAAGTAGAAACAGTACTTTATTTTGCTTTAATTTCCCAAGCCAGAAAACTGACCCATTAGAAATGTAAGAAAAATTGCCTTGATATGGTAAGAACTATCAATGATACAGTTCTCTTTGCTACCTACAACCCCTAAAAAGAGAGATTGGATACAAACATCTAAGAAATCAAGGGTTTGGTAGGAAAGAAATTAAATAAACAAGTTCTGAGCAAAAAGTAACTGTTCCTTAAAGGGTTTTTTAAAAGAGAATAATTTTAACTGGATCTTGAAATAAGTGTCTGACATTGTTTGAACAAAAGAAGCAGCAACCCTCTGGCCATAGATCTGAAGGTTCTGAGGAGACAGGGCTGTGTTACTTTGGAATTCCACAAGGCAGTGAGAAGTGAGGCTGGGGTCATAAAGATAATTGGCTGGATGATTACTGAGGAACAAAGGAGAGGAATAGTTGAAGAACTATTTCAATTAAAAGAAAAGACCTCTTGAGTCAGTTTGCTGAGAATGATGGTTCCAAAACCTAAAATGCAATAAAAAAAAAATAAAAGTAAAATAAAAAAATAAAATAAAAGACCTGTAAATTAAATTTATTATAGTCTGAAGAAGAGTTAAGAATATGTATTATGCAATAGCATTGCAAGAGTCAAGGCTGATCTAGAGGGAGAAAATAAAACATTTTAAACATAATCCTTCTGTGCTATCATTTTACCATGGATTGATGACAGGAAAGAAATATTTCGTAATCTCTCTGATAAAGTTAAATAGCTCAATAAACTGAGTCAACACTAAACCTTGGCCCAATCATTAACCTTCACATACCCCTAGTTTTTCATCTGCACAATCTAAACAGCAAAGGACTTGCATATTAACTAGTCCATGTCTACACAGTGCTCCAGGCTTACAAGATAAAACTTCATTTCATGTCTGATATAGGCGATGGGGGGATAGAGACAGCAAACACCACCATAGCATGTGTGTACCTATGCAACAATCCTGCAAGATCTGCACATGTATCTCAGAACTTAAAGTACAATTTAAAAAAAACTTCATTTCAATCCTTGATATGGTGACACATGGGATAACACCTATTGCTCAACTATATGTAAGCCAGTATGGGTCTTAGTGGGTCAGTTCTGTTCCATCCTGTGAAAGAAAACATCAAGCATTAGAAGGAAGAAAAGGAAGCTTTGTGTCATGCTCTTAAGCCATTGTGCATTCTAAATCAGTTTTCCAAAACACTTTATCTCACTTCTTAAATATTTCATCATGCACTAGTTTAGCAATAATTTTCACAGAGTTCCTCTTTGAACATGTTGAGATGTCATATCCAGAGAGTACAGTATTGTGATTAAGAGAATACTAATAAAGCCTGAGCAAACCCATTTACATCCCCAAAAAGACTCAGGTTTCTGACTTTGATCATCAAACCTAACAAAGTGCTTACTTTGTACAGTCATGTTTTCTGAACTCTTTTATTAGGTGTGGAAATTTTCTCATTTTTTTTCTCTGCTTTGTTGTTTTTTGTTTGTTTGTTTTCTGAGATGGGGTCTTTCAATGTTGCCTAGGCTGGTCTCAAACTTCTAGTCTCAAAAGATCCTTCCACCTCAGCCTCCTGGGTTGCTAGAAATACTGTTTTAAAAACCCATGGCATAGGTATAATTGTTATTCAATTTTCGTGGAAGATAAAAGTGAAATGTAAATGTTAGGCAACGTACTCTTAGTCACAGTTATTAAGTTAGATGCAGGATGTGGATCCAGTACCACAGATGGCCATTAATCCATAATGCCAATGTTGTTTTCATATTCTTGTTTTATTTATAAAGTAGATATTTTATTATGTATGAACCTTATTTATGAAATAAAAATGCATGCATTCACTTATGTCAGTTTCCTTAAAAATTTTAGTTTTCTATTTGTTCAAATTGGTATTGATAGTAAAGTGCTTCTCTAAAATCCAGTCTAACATTGTTTTGGAATATAAAAAGAAAAATACTATTTGATATGTAGTCCAATCAAGTCTGGGAAGGGCCTGGGGCTGACTGGGGAGTGAGATGCAGGTGGGGCTGAGGATGAATCCTCCACAGAGCAGCATTGGTGATATAAGACCCAGTGTTAGCAGGAGGTGTGGACAAGAAGGGGGAGCTGGACTGTTAAATTACTTTATTTGCAACATTGCATTTTTTTCATTTTTAACTGATGACTCATTCTGTAGTAGTGTATTATTTTAAAATACTTTTCTTCAAATTAAGTCATTTCTATATGCTCAAAAGGGAAAAAAAGTCATGGAAAATCACACACAAAATGTATTTCAATCGTGATGTCATCACACAGAGTTAACCTCTGTTCATAGTTTTTGCCAAGAAGCAGTAAAAAGGGTTGCTATGCTGACTGGTGTCTGGAGCTCAGGAGATTCTCAGGACACAATAATACTTGCAAATTCAGTGGTAAAAATTAATGGTAAAATACAGAGAGCCAAAAATGCAAGATCAATATTGATGCAGCACTTGAGGAATGCAAATTTAGGCCACCTAACAAAGTAAGAAAGTTTAGACCATTTCTCAAGCTAAGATGCCTCCTGAAGCTAAAGAGTGAGTAGTGGAAGAGAGATGTTATAAATTCTGACTATAAACTTGTGCTCAGTTGCAGAAATAAGAACTAAGGAACATACATACCTTCCCTCTTTGCTTTGATATGTATTCATTATTTATCTATTTACCTTTTATCCCCTCTCCTTGCTATTCCTATGGTTGTTAATATTAAGATGTATGATTAGTGTTAACCTTAATAATTCAATATTTTAATTTCAGCGTATGAAAGGGAGATTGTCACTGGAACAGAAACATCATTGCACACAGTTAGAAAAACAGTGCATTGGACTATCTTATAACTTAATTAAGTCATACTTTGCAAAGAATTGTGAGTGTGGTTATTGACGCACATAGAAACGACTGGTTTCACTGAGAACACAACTAAGTTTTTGAGACAGTATCACTGTCAAAAGAATCACTTGCCTGAATACAAGCTGTACAAGGTTTAAAGTGGACTTTGGGATGCCCCCTTCCACAGGAGAATAATAGCATTCAGAAGGTGCAATGAAGAGCATAGAGAACTATGGATTTAGGAGCTGCTTTCATGGAGCAGAAATGGAACTTAATTAAAAAACATTACCCACCTTACAGCAGGGCTCTATTACCTTTCCACTGGGATCATAGAAGTGCTATGTATTAGGCATGACCCTGTGCCTTCACTATTCCCTTTTCTGAAAAGGAGTGTTCATTGTGCTTTTCTGGGTTTGTTCAACCCTTGTCTTTGTGGGAGTGGAGGGAAGCACATCATTTTTCTTTATAGTTCATGGATCTACAGATAAAGAGGATCGACTCAGAGACAACGTTGAATTAACACGATATCCTGGAACTGGGACTTTTGAGTTAATGCCATTGGAAAGGGAGTGAGTACATTTTATGTGTATAGAAGGAAAAGTAAAACATTTTTGTCAAGAGAGCAACTGTGGTAGATCATAATATTATCAAAGTATCTCCTCTCGTAGTGAGTCCATCCTTACAGAATTTGGGCTTTAGCAAAGAGTAGTTTTGGGCCAGGAAATATCAGGAACAATGTGTGCTATTTCAGAGAAGTTTTATACAATATCAAGTGGTTCATCACTTACTGTTCTTTTGTGCCATAGAAAACTGTCCTAGGTGGTGGCTATTCCTTTAGCCTGGGTCCTATTTGGAGAATATTGAAGTCAAGTTACAGACAGCATTGAGCCATTGTATAACAGATGTGACAAACTTATATTTATGAATCCCACTGAGACTCTGAGATTATTTGTTACTATAGCATAATTTAGCAAGAATAAGTGATACACTGAAACTTTAGTCAGGGAGAATCAGTTTCTACCACTGTAGGAAATAAGGTAAGTATTAGAGGTGATACTCATTGAACTTGGAAAGCAGATATGTTATTTGTCCACATATTCACTAAACAATTATTGAAGATATAACTGTACTTTGGAAACTGGGCTATTAGTGTTATGTTCTCTGATGTCCAGGAATTCATGTGGCCAAGATTTTCTTATTTTGGAGTATTGGAAATTAGTAATCTAGGACCAAAAGAAAAATAGCTTCATAGAATATATTGTAAAAATTATTGTGTAATTTTTATAAGCATGTGCCAGTCTGAGCCAAGTATAAAAGTATGCAAAGTATTCTCTCAAAGAATGAGAATAAAGAATTTGTCACTCAATCTGGTAGTTATTTAGAAGTGATGTCCCAGATAAAGTTTATAGATCAGCACAGGATCCAGGAAAACAGATCTTTTCTTCCAAAGAAGAGGTTCTATGGATCATATGAGAACACATCAGTTTAGCAAGTCCCAAGGACAGAGAGCCACTAACTTTCATGATTTTAGTAAATTGTTGTTTGACTGAGAATAAGCCCAATGTAATCATTAATTCACCTAAAACTATGTAACACTTTAAAAAATATGTTCTGAGAACTAAGTCTCTTTTCTTTCTTGCAAGTGTTATTTAACTTAACTACCCTTATATTCTAATGGCACAAAATAAACGAGGGTGAAGAACTCCTTGTGTCCTTGTGTATTTTCATGCCACTTCTAAAGTAAATCAATCATTAATCAGCAGTATAGACATTCAAGAAAGAGCAGAAGAATGGAAGCAGTAGTGATGCTTCTTCATGCAGCTAAAGACAGAGGTATCTACAGCAAAATATAAAAGAAAGCTCTTACTGTGAGAGCTGTAGGACAGAAAACTTGGCAATTGTGTGGTTATAAGAATTACTTGAAAAAGAAAACCAGTTATTGAGAGGAGGATAAATAGTAGATTGTTTTTTCATTGCATTACAACATTTGAAATATAAAGAATAATTAAAAGTAATCAAAATAATACAAATTAGTTCAAAATGTGACCTGATATTATAATACAGTCATAATATTATCATCATTTGGTAATGTTTATTTATCTGTAAATTCTGAGGGAGAATTAAGTAGGTAACACTCCTTTATATAGTAATAATTCACTCCTAGTTTTGCCAACTTAAGACTAATAAAGGTTGTTCATACCTTTTCCTAGATCAGACATCCATATTGCTCCACATCTCTGGAATTAAAATGACAATGAAAGAAAAAGACTATTTGATGTAATAAAGCAGAGCACATTACAGTGGCTGAGTCCATATTCAATACCTCTGCAAGATTCTGACACTAACATTCTGGTGGAAGAGAAAATAAGCAAAGAAGTTACAAAAGTGATGTAAAACACACAACATGTATGACAATAGTCGTGAGAAGTGTCCTTTTTGTTTTTAATTCCTTAAACATTTTAATGAAAACCCTGTATCTTCCTACCTATGACACCTTCCTACCTCTAAGACCCTTTGCAGTGCTAAAATCTGAAAAGATTCTTTGACTTAAACACTGAAATACCTCTTAAATCTATTCTTCCCCTTTTAAATTACAAATGACAGTGTTGTAGAATTGGTTCTAGCTTCATGGCTGGCCCATTGAAGCTTAGCTCTAGATTCATACTTTGGGTCATTTAAAAAAAAAAAAAGTCTTAATGTGACTAATAGAAATTTAAACTCACTTATGTGGACAAAATTATACATCTCTCAGAAAGCACAGCTCTCTCTTGATTTTCCTGCTTGCTTAGTAATTTATCTAATTTATGGATTCATTTTCTTTTCTCAGCTTTATTGAGGCATAACTGACAAATAAAAATGGCATAGTCCATAGTGTACAATGTGATATGTACACACACACACACACACGCACGCACATACACACACACATAATGAAATGATTACCACAATAAAGTTAATTAATATATCCATCACTTCTCAGAGTTATCATTTTGGTGATGAGAATGTTTAAGATCCACTTTCTTAGTAGTTCTCAAGTATAAAGACATTATTATTAATTGTAGCTACCATGTTGTACAATAGCTCTGAAGAATATTTTTGTCCTGTCTAAATGAAACTTTGTACCCTTCGCCTACATCTTCCCATCCCATCCCCTACTCCCAGTCCCATGCAATGAATATTCTGCTCTCCGCTGCTTGAATTTTATGACTGTTATTAGCTTTATGAATTTTTATGTTTTTATGACCTCTTTAAGTATTTCACATATAAATAAGATCATACAATCCTTCCTTTTCCTCCTCTTCATCCTAGTCAATGAGAAGATGATGAGGATAAAGAGTTTTAGGATGATTCACTTAATGGATGGTAAACATATTTTATCTTCCTTATATTTTCTTAATAAAATTTTCTTTTCTGTTGGTTAATTTATTGTAAGACTACAGTACATAATATGTATAAAACATACAAAATATATGTTAATCTGCAATTTATGTTATCAGTAAGGTTTCTGGTCAACAGTAGGTTATTAGTAGTTAAGTTTCTGGGGAGTCAAAAGTTCTATGTGGATTTTCAACTGCGTATATGATTGAATTTTTTAACTCTTGTGTTGTTCAAGAATCAACCGTATACCACATTTTCTATATCCACTTATTCATCCATGGACACGAGTTGCTTCCATATGTTGGCTATTGTGAATAATGTTGCAATGAATATGGGAATACAGATATCTCTTTGACATGCAGATTTATTTTCCTTTAAATATACACCCAGAAGTGGGATTGCTGGATCCTATGGTAGTTCTCTTTTTATCTTTTTGATAAACCCCCATACTGTTTGACATAATGGATGTAATTTACATTCCTGCCAACAGTTTTCTCTATATCCTCATGTACAAGTGTTGAGCATTTTCATTTACCTGTTGGCCACTTGTATGTCTTCTTTTAAGGAATGTTTATACAGGTCCTTTGCCAATTTTATAACTGAATATTTTGTTTTTTATAACTGAGTTGAGTGCCTTATGTATTCGGGGTATTAACCCCTTATCAGGTGTGTGGTTTGCAAATATTTTCTTCCCTTCTATAGGTTGTCTCATCATTCTGTTGATTCTTTCCTTTGCTGTGCAGAAGCCTTTTAGTTCATGCAATCAGTTTGTCTAATTTTTGCTTTTGTGCCTTTGCTTTTGGGGTCATACCCAAAAAAAATCATTGCTTATACCGCAAAATCATTGTTCATACCAATGTCAAGGAGCTTTTCCCCTATGTTTTCTTCTAAAAGTTTTACAATTACAAGTCTTATGTTTAAGTCTTCAATTTATTCAAATGTCTTAAGGAGTGAGACCTAAACGGAATTCATAACACTGATACTAGTAATTTAATTAAGTGAAATCCTAAAGAAATGCTTATATGGTCCCAAATCAAAATATTTCTCTTTTACTTATATAGGAAAGTGAGTTGAATTACAACAATAAAGACTTACATAAGAAAACCACCACCAACAAATGCATTTTTATTTTGTGAAAAGAATTGTTTAAAAAAAACCCAAGTTTTATAATGTTGATGATACTAAGGGAATTGTAGACAAAGCTACTAGGCAAGTTGCAGGGACTTACATGTAAACTGTAGAGAGATATTTTCTATGTAGATTGTGAGGAGTAACTGGGAAGCTCAGGAAAAGTGTAGCCCAATTGACCTATAAAATATTGATCTGATTTATGAAGAAGAGACTACTGATAGCAATATCACAAGCTCCCTTGCTGTAAGAAAAGTACCCTTATGAAAGAAATTAATCTCAATAATTTATTAATAATGTGTTTTGGGGTTTTATGAAGTGTTTCTTTTTTAACTGTTATATTTAACTATTTTTTTGTAGAAAAGTTGCAAAAATAGTACAGAGAGTTCTCATATGCTTCTCACCCAGCTTCTCCTCAGTTAAGCATTTCACATTACCATTGTCCAATTATGACACATATTTCCATATCCTCATGAACATTTGTAGTCTTTTGTCTTTTTGATAATAGTCATTCTAATGAAGAGTACTAATGAGCCATTTAATTGAAGAGTACTAATGAATTACTTTGTAAAATGTCCCTCAGTTTTAGTTTATCCCATGCTTTCTCATTATTAAAATGAAGTTATACATTTTGTTGGCAATACCTTTACAGTTAACACTGTTACATTACTATTAACTAAAGTACAGACCTGACATTATTTGGATTTCTCCTATTTCCGCCCCCCGCTCAGCCCCACCTAATGTACTTTTCCTCCTCCAGGATCATATGCAAAATGCAGTTTCATTTTGTTTCTATTTGTTCTTTGTCTCTTCCAATCCATAACAGTTCTGTAGCCTTTCCTTAGGTTTTGTGACATCCACGTTTTGAAGAGTACTGTGTCCCTCAGTTTAGATTTTTTGGATGCTTTTTCATTATGAAAATGAAGTTATGTCTTTTTTGGCAAGAATTTCACAAACGTGATATCATGTGCTTCTCAGAGCATCATAT
Source organism: Saguinus oedipus (assembly GCA_031835075.1). Lineage (NCBI taxonomy): Eukaryota > Metazoa > Chordata > Mammalia > Primates > Cebidae > Saguinus > Saguinus oedipus. The sequence continues at coordinate 182,868,652 of CM063171.1, forward strand.
TGCAAGGGTCAGGATGTCAATATTTCTCAATAGTGGTGATACTAACGTTGTTCATTTGGTTAAAGTTGTCTCTGCTGGATTTCTCAGTCACAAAGTTATGATGGTTTTTAATGTAAGCATCTTCTGGAGGTATACCTTTGGGACCATGTTTAACATCCTGTTTTTCCTCAAAACGTTGACCACAAATTTTATTATCCATAATTGTGGCCACAATTATTATCATGGTGTTTGTCTCATGATGACTTTCTATCTTCCTCTTTTCTTCAACATTAATTGGAATTCTTCTGTAAGAAACAGTTATTATCTTCCATTTTTATAATCATTCAGTTTTTTTTGTTTATATCCAAATAAACTCTTATATATGTATGTCATTATGTTTTAAAATCCAAGATAATCATCATTAATTTTGCTCAAATTGTCCCAGTTTTGGCAGGGAGCTTTTTCCACATGGCCTCTGAGTCCTTTTACAAGCCCCCATTCTTTATTAAATATTCTGAGATCTGGGCTTTAGGTGTACTCATTGCTAATGGTTATTATTACTTCTAGACCCTTTTGTCTGACAGAGTATGGAATATATGCACACATGCTAACCCAGGCCTATACTGGCACTTATATTTCTGTATCTATCGGCTATGGTTTGAATGTGTCCCCCAAACGTCCTGTGTTAGAAACCTAGTCCCAAATTCATACAGCACTTGGAGGTGGGATCTTCAAAAGGTAGATATAATTAGATAAGGTCATCGGGGTGGGCACCATGATGGGACTGGTGGCTTTATAACAAGAGGAAAAGAGGAATGAGATGACATCCTTTTGCTCTTGTGTGATGTCAAGGAGGCCCTTATCAGATGTTGCATAATGCTCTTGGACTCTCCAGCCTCCAGAACCAGGAACTAAATAAATTTTCTTTTATAAGTGACCCACTCTGCAGTATTCTAATATAGCAACAGAAAACAGACTAAGATACTATCTCTATAGTTATGAAACCACAAGTTTATACTGATAACTCTGATTCCAATCAATAACCACAGTGTTTTAGTTTTCCTCTCTCCTTATTTTTGATTTTTTTCCTCCAGGAGTCAGAATCCTACCTCTAATATATGCAACATATATATATCTATATTTTCAATTCTACATTACATAGTTCCAGAATTGCTAAATCATACTTGTGTAAGAAACACATTTACTCACTGAATTAGAGCAGTTATGGAGAGTTCTGTTCTGTCTTTAGCTTTATAATTAGCGGGCAGTGCTTTCTAAGTTACCGGGTTAGTTCTTCTCTTCTACACTTCATCAGGGTGATTTGATTATTCATTTGTAATTCAGTTGGATTCATTTGTTAGTGCTCCTAATCCATTTAAGTTTCCCATATATAGACAGGTTCATTTGTCTACTGTGTGAGTAGTTAACATGCCTATTAAACATTTCTATATATTTAAGATTCAGATACAGATAAACACTCAGAAGAATGTCACTCCTCTCTCATACCTGGTCCCATTCCTTTTCTCTTTCCAATCATCTCTCACTGAACCCCTGTAGCTAAATAATCACTTTTATTCCTGTTTTATCCTTTCTGTATTTATTCTGCAAAAATAGGCAGGTATGTGTGTATTTTCCTATAGCCCATTCTTATATGAAAGATAGCCAACTATACACTTTAGTTTATAATTTGCTTTTTTTATTGAATGATATGCCATACAAATAACTCCCGATTAGTTCACAGCGATCTTTCTGATTCTTTTATGCAGTTGCACAGTATTTCATTTTTTGTGAACTTCACTGCACTCTCCTATACATGAGTATTTCAATTGTTTCTAATACTTTGAAATTGTAAAAAGTGCTGAAAATAAATAACCTTGTGCATATTTATTTTCTTATTATTGGAGGTATATCTTTAGTGTACATTCCTAGGAATTTCTGGGTTGAAAGGTAAGTGCATATGTAGTTTGTTAAGTATTGCCAAGTTTTCCTACAGATGAATTTTATCAATTTGCACTTTTATTAGTAATATAAGAGAAATCACGTTTTCTTACAACCACATCAAAGAATTATGTGTGTATATATGTAATATATTCATAAATACATATATAAATTATATCATACAGATATCATTTTTATAAACCTGATATGTGATAACCATCTCAGCATTATTTTATTTCATTAATTATAAATAACCTCAATAGTTTTTATATAAAGACAATTTTTTCTTTTTTTGTGAATTTTATGTTTATATGGTTTTCTTATTTTTAATCAGATTTTTAGTTCTTTGTCTCTTCATCTTTAAATAGATATTTATTTGACCCCTGCCTGTGTTATAAATCATCTTCATAAGTTAGTCAGTTGTTATTTTTAAAGATATTTTGCCATGCAAAATCTTTGTTTTATATTGTCAAATTGAACAATCTTTTTTTTTTTTAATTACCTTTGGATTTTAAATCACAGCTACTAAGGTTTTCCAGCACTGAGATCAAAGATGAAATCACCAATATTTTCTCCTACAGACATGAGTTCATTATTTTTACATTTTGATACCGAATTTATTCGTTTATTCTTGTGTATAGTTTCAAATATAATTTATTTAAACTTTTTATAAATGGCTACCTGGTTGTCCCCCTGCCATTTATTAATAAGTCAATCTTTACCTGAGTGAGTCATGATGCCAGTTTGTCACATATTAAATTCCCATATGTATCTCAGTATAGTTCTGGACTTTCTAGTCTATCTACTTATTCTATTTGTCTATTCATGAGTATTTTGAGAATTAAAACATATTTTTATGTAGATTTTTTGTTAAGTTTATGGGCATTGCTTGTTTACTTTATGTATTTAATCTTTGTCTCAATCTTAAGTGAGATTACTTCTGTTGTTATGTCCTCCTTTATTCTTTGGGTATATAAAAACTATTGATTTGGGCCAGGCGCTGTGGCTCAAGCCTGTAATCCCAGCACTTCGGGAGGCCGAGGCGGGTGGATCACGAGGTCAAGAGATCGAGACCATCTCGGTCAACATGGTGAAACCCCGTCTCTACTAAAAATACAAAAAATTAGCTGGGCATGGTAGCGCGTGCCTGTAATCCCAGCTACTTAGGAGGCTGAGGCAGGAGAATTGCCTGAACCCAGGAGGCGGAGGTTGCGGTGAGCCGAGATCACGCCATTGCACTCCAGCCTGGGTAACAAGAGCGAAACTCCATCTCAAAAAAGAAAAGACTATTGATTTTAGTATTTAATTTTATATTCTCATTCCATATACTAAGGATTTGACATAGTTTTAGCATTGATTCTCTGGAGTTTTTCAATATACTATCCTATTATCTGCAAATAGCAAGTTTTCCTTCTTTTCTGAATTTTGTGTTTCTAATTGGTTTCCTTAATTTAATTGTCCTCATACTTATACTACAATGCCAAATAGTGAAGACAATGGGCATCCTTGCTTTATACCTAATTTTAGTAGAAATATTTCTAATTTTTTTTCATCAAATAAAATGAGATGCTGGCTTTAAGACAAAGTAATATATATTTAAGGAAGTATTCCTCCATTTTTATTTTCTTTAGAGTTTTCTTTGTAAACGCATGTTAAATCTTGTCAAAAAATGTCCAGCTTTTATGGAAATAATCATGTGATATTGTATCAAACTAAGATGAATAACATAATGAGTATAAATTGTTAAGAAGTCACGTTGTGGAGAAAGAGAAATGTTAGGGAGAGTTTGACATGTAAAAACTCTCACAGACTGTGCAGTGAGACTTTTTGTTTGAAACGACATGTGTTAGCCAAAGGAACCACTTTTAATTTGTAAGAATCTATCAGTTTTTTAAAAATGGGAATTGTTTTTCTAATGCATATTTATATTTCCTAAAGAATAATAGGATTTCATATGATGAACCCAGAACCAGTGAAGCAGAGAACTTCTATCCTTTTCTTCATGCTGTTGCTATGGAAACTTCTGTTAGGATATCTGATTTCATGATAAATACGTAGGAACAATTATACATGATACTTAACATTTTATATAATTTATCTGATACTTTAAAGAACTTTCCAACTGTTTCATATTCTTAAACTTTTTAAAATAATTTCCAACATATGTGTTATTATGAAATGAGATAACTAAAATGTTGGTATTTAGTAATTCAAGGTCTATCTTAGTTTTTGTCTACCAAAATATAAAATTAAAAGTAAAATAGTGATCAGGTTTAAGTAATAACTTGGGCTTGTAAACTCTTCTTTCATTTTGGCTTACAAAATTTTGGTAATATCAATTATTATTAATTCATCTTTATGGTCAGAAAAAGTACCCAAAGTTATTTTTCAGCATGTAGTCTTTAGTTGTAAGATTCAATGTTAACTTCTACTGGCTTTGTCACACAAAAAAGTTTAAAATAAAAATGTGTCCTTTCTCAAAAATTAAACTGACCTACATATTACTTACAATAATCCAACATTGTTAATATGTCAATAGAATAATTGAAAATTACTCTTTTAGATAACTACAAGAGTAATTGACAACTACAAGAGTAATTGAAAATTACTCTTGTAGATAACTCTTACTCAACTAAAATCCCTAGGTATAATTAATATACAGACCTCAGAGTTAAGTAGAGATTAAAAAGTCATCATTGCAGTTTAACAGGCTTTATGAGATGTCATGTGTGTTTCCAGTTTGCAGAAATATGAGCTCTAAAGAGTTTCTAATAGTGTGAAAGCTGAAAAAGTGTCAGTTTCAGTTCAAAAGCTGACAGGCATGTGACCAAGGAAGAACCAATGTTTTAATCTGAGTCCAAATGCAAGAAAAGATTAATTTCCCAGCTCTATCAGTCAGACAGGAGGAGTTATCTCTTACCCAGTCTTTTTGTTCTATTCATCTCTTCAATTGATTAGATGAGGCCCACCCACATTACAGAGGGCAATCTGCTTTACTAAGTTTACCAATTAAAATGCTAATCTCATCCAGAAGCACCCCCCACATAGAAACCCAGAATAATGTTTGACCAAATAACTTGCCACCCAGTGACCCTGTGGTTGATGTATAAAATTACCCCTCAGATCATAAAACACTGAAAGTTATGTTTCTTCTTTTCTCAAATCCCTATCACTAATAGGTAACCTTGATCAATAATATAACAATATAAAAATATGTGATCTCAATTTTAAAAGAAATGATTCAGTCTCAAGCAACAAAGCATAGATTTTTAACTGCCCTTAAAATCTAAAACTTCTGAACATGGCAGAAACATTTTCTAAACTTGAGTTTTATTTTTCCTGGCAGTAATTAACATTCTCTCAAAGTAATTTTAGGATTGTTTTTGTGGACAATGCATGCCTTTTTTGACATTAATATTTTAATATTTAATTTAAAACTTAGCCCTCTTAAGTATAATTTAAATGTCAGGGAATAATAAATGGATTACTTACAAATGCAATGAACTATTGATGTTTTTATTAGACTTTCATAATGGAATATAGGATATAGGTGGAGAGTGAATCCATTATATATATTCCTAAATATAACATTTACTTTAGAGTATTATTATAATAAAAGGTATTATCTATACATATTATAAGTTAGTTTTTTTGCATTTATAAGTAAAATAAGAGAAAACCTCTTATAGTATGTACAAACCCAAAGCTGTTAAAATATCCATTTGCCTAAGTCAAGACTTTTGCTATGCACATAATAATATAAAGACAAGAGGTCTACTAAAATCATTTTTTTTTTTTTTGAGATGGAGTTTCGCTCTTGTTACCCAGGCTGGAGTGCAATGGCACGATCTCGGCTCACTGCAACCTCCGCCTCCTGGGTTCAGGCAATTCTCCTGCCTCAGCCTCCTGAGTAGCTGGGATTACAGGCACACGCCACTATGCCCAGCTAATTTTTTGTATTTTTAGTAGAGACTGGGTTTCACCATGTTGACCAGGATGGTCTCGATCTCTGCCTCAGCCTCCCAAAGTGCTGGGATTACAGGTGTGAGCCACCGCGCCCAGCTGAAAAATCATTTTTAACCTTTTCTTAACTGTACTTTGTAAGTTTATACTCCAAAAATAGGATATAGGGAATGTTTAATCACCAAATGAAAAAGAATAATAATGAAGACCAGAGAACTGAACTATTGGCAACTAATTCATTCAATAATATAGTCATTGATCAACTGCTATGTGCTAGGACTGTACTAGATGATGTGGTTGTATCAGTGACTTAAAACAGAAAGTCTCTGCTCTCTTGGATTTTATAATCTGGTGGGAAAGACTGACATAGCCAACTAACTAACTGGATAAATGTATAACAGTATGCTAGAAGGTGGCAAGAGGCATAGAAAAAAAAATGAGGGTAGAAAAGGAGGCTAGGGATTGCTTTGGGTGAGGTGAGTGGAAGTCATTGAGAAGATAACATTTGAGCTAAGGTTCAAATAATCTAGGACACTTCTAGTAGACATTAAGGGGAAAGCATGTGTCCGGTGAAAGAAACCCCAAAGGAACTCCACTGAACAAAGAGACTCATCTGTCACAAGCCACATAAACCTTTCCCCTGCTCCATTTTTCCAAATGACGTGAGATTTGTGTTTTTAAAAATTGTCTACTGTCTGTCTCCTGAGCTCTGATGGAAGCTTAATGGAGAAAAAATTTGTGTCACTTTTATTCACCGTTGACTATGTGTGTCCAGAACAGCATGTAGCATATACGAAGTCTCAGTAAAAAGCAAAAGTTTAAGTGTTAGTTCTCACATATCTGCAGATTAGCTAGGACTGCTTGGGTTAAAGCACTGCTGGCTGGGGTGGTTTCACGATGCTTCACACGGCCGACTGAACAAGTGGCTCCACCCTGTGTATGTTTCATCTCTCCGCCACTGGACAAGCTGCAGCCCATTCTTTTCATAGCAGTGTTGGAGGTTCAAAAGGATATGCCAACCTGCAAGCACGTATGAACTGCCTGTTTCTATTGCACCTGCTAGAATCCCACTTACTAAAACAAATATGTAGATAAGCCCAAGTCAAGCAACAAAATGTCCTCTTCACCAGTTGTGTGAAGAACTGCAAAATCATATTGCAGAGTATAGATGCAGGGAAGGGTGAAGGATTGGGACCAGCATTTCAATCTACTCCGTCTGCCCTCGTCGCTGTCTTTTAATTCAAATGTAGAGTTGACCATAATCAGAATTGGCTACAAAAAAGAAGATTCTGAACATCTGTGCCTCAGGGAGTCATCCCCAAGGCCTTGTTGGAAAAACCAATGCAGGGTACGTGGCTTTTAACAAGTGCTTTTCATTTCTTAATTTCTGAGCAAATGTAAGCATTCTTATGCTTGCTATTACTGTCTCTTCTCTAAATCAGAGGATTTATACAAAATCTATGTCCTTGAAACAGTGTAAGCCACTGTCAGTTAAGTGTTTACTTTTCTCAGCACAGAATTATTTAGTACAGGATTTTTCTCTTCATTTTTATTTTCTTGCTTTATTCTAGTTAGAGGAAATAACAGACAAACTTGCTCACATTCTCAAGGGGCTCACACTCTCAGCCCCTTCATCATGTCATCTCCCTTATACTGGAGCTGCTCCCATGTGGTACGGGCAGGAAGGGGCCTGGAGAAAATAAAGAACTTAGCAGTTGATAAAACAAAACAAAACAACAACAACAAAAAAATGCGTCTTTGCCTCCCCAGCAGGCCCCCCATGCTGGACTATGTTATTCAGGACCCAGGGTTCCTGCACTTCAGCTCTAATGTTGTGTGATCAAGCAGCATTATCCTTCCGACTGTTCTATAACAAAGCAGAGCAGGACCCAAGCCTTGCACAAAGAAGGGGGCTGTGCCACCCCGCTGGCTGTTTTCTTGTATGGGGGTGCTTACACTATCTATATAAGATCAGGTGGGAAAAAGCAGGGCCCAGGATTAGAGACTGAGACCTATTCCCCTTACCAAGCACCCATGCATGGTGGTGAGGGGCTAGCTACTCACAGTGGGAGGCCTTTGCCCCCACATTCCCTCCACCTGCCTCAGTGCCTGAGATGCCACCACTTGCATCCCCCTTCTGGTTAAGGTAAAGGTAGAGTCCTTACTTAACGCAAAGAGGTTTGTGTTCCTCATGAAGTATAGGCTCTTCTCATCTGGCCTTTGAAGCTAGAACAGCCACCTTGAGGGTTGGGTAAAGTGTCCTGACACTTCTGTAGTCCCTGCTAAGGGGAGAGAAGATACACATGTTCTTAAATAAAACTACATTCTCTGAAAAAAAAAAAAAAAAAAAAAAAAGGCTCTGATAAATGTTTACAGAATCCTAGTAAACAGCAAACCAAAACAAGTTAGAAGACAATGAATTATAGGAAAATATTCATTGAAATACATTCGATCAGCATATCTTGAGTATCTAACATATGTCCTGCATTATTATATTTATTTGGATTAAAGTGAAGAAATCACATAAAGAACTTGTCTGAACTTACATTTCAGTGGGGGAGAGAGACAACAAACACATTTTTTAGGTAATTACTAAATCGTGTAGATTTTATTAGGGCAAGAAATCAAATGTTAATTTAAACAAAAGATCCAAAAGTGGAAGAGAAATGTTCTCAAACTTTAGCCATTTTCATTCATTAAGCATGAAGTAGAACCCAAGAATCTTTATTTTAACAAACTCTCTTAAAGATTGGTCAACTAATAGAAGCCATTCTGGATCTCATTAAGGAAACTTAGAGCACAAAATCTAAGGACTATGAAATACACTGAGCAGTCATCAGGTCACATATTGCCAGTTAGTAACCTTGATTTTGGTTAACTATTATCTCAGATTAGGAAAAACAGAAAGGTTGATGCAATAAGTGACATCTACATGCATCAGACTCGATTGCGGATAATGTTTTGATGAACTAAATTTCATTAGAAGTCATATAACTAGGGCAATTATTTTAAGTCCTCTTATGAAATGTAGAATAACCAACACTTGAAGAATTTTGAGGATAGAGAAAAATATTTGTTCTCACATATAACCAAATTTAAAATCTAGATCGAGCCAGTATCAGTTCAGTTTATATTTTTCAATATATATGGAAGGTGAAAAACATCTCACCAACTAAGAATGCCCTAGACCTCCTACATGTCTCCTCTGTTTTCGCTCCTGTTAAAACAAAAGAATCATTCTTACTTCTGTCTTAGCGGAAGCCACACTATTTCTGTGTTCGCTGCCATCATCTTTTGTCTCCTTTCCTTTAGGTTCCTGCTTGTGACGTCTCCACAGCCCTGAGGTTCCACCTCCCTCAACTCCTGCTTAGACCTACCATCATTTAAGATGACTTTCTTGATACCTCAAGTCTGGATTGGTTGCCAATCCAGTGCCTTCCATTAGGAACATGTAAGTCAATATTGTAACACTGAGTACACTGTAATTACAGGATCTATTGACTTTCTAACCTTCTTCACTAGTCTTCGATGGTGGGAACCATGTCTTTTTTACTTGCCACAGTATTCACAATGGTATATAAAGGCTTTCAATAAGTAACTAAGAAAAACTGACATATTGTCTCGTTCTTGTAAAATAATTAATTTTAATCAATTTATTTCGGAATATTTATCTCATAGTAGGATATCATAAAGCACAATTTTCTCTAGCGTTGGCCTTTAAAAAATGGGAGTTGAAAAACACGAGATAGAAATGGAAATGAGGTGTAGTGAGTTGGTGTATTCTCATTCCTTGCGAATAAGTCAGGATTATAAAGTAGATTTGATTGAATATTGTCCTATCATTCATTATGTACTAGTTTATCTTTGTTCAGAAATCGTTTTCTATGGAAAGCCATAGTCCCGTTCTTTATAAAGTATGTAACATGTATGTCTGCTATGGTTTGAATATTTGTTCCCTCCAAAGTTTACCTAGAAATTTAATCCATAATGTGGCAGTATTGAGAGATAGGACCTTGAAGAGGCAGAGCCTGAATGGATGAATCCATTCATGAATTAATTATTGGTGAATCCATGCATGAATCAATCCATGATTAATGGATTAATGTGTGATAAGAATGGAACTGGTTAATAAGAGGAAGAGAGTCCTGAGCTAGCACTCTCAGCATCCTTGCTACATGAGGACCTGAGCTGTCTCAGTATGCTGCCGAGAATCCCCCACAAGGAAAAAGGCTCTTGCCAGAGGTGACCCTTAACCTGGAATGTCTCAGCCTCTAAAACTACAAGAAATGAATTCATTTTCTTTAAAAATTACCTCCTATCAGGTATCCTGTTAATAAGCAACATAAAATGAACTAAGACAATGTCTATTCATCTTCTTCAACACAGACACACAAAATAAGGTGATGCTCCTTTCTGTTTCATTTTATCATTAACCCACAAATACATTCAGTTGTTGTTTTCAACAATTTATGCTGGAGAATTTTGTATCGTTTTTGTTTAATAATAACGGAAAAGGATTTTGTGCCTTTTTATAGCATTGTGCTCTGGTCAGTAGGTCTCTGATCCTACTGTACCTTCTCTTAAAGACTTTTCTTAAGGATTTTTCTTTGGTATATAAACTTAAGAATATGTCATCTGGACCCAAGGGAGATTAAAAAATTAAATTATTTCACACTAATGACCCTTAATTATCCCAGAAAACTAGGATATAATAGCTATACATGATGTATGAAGAACATAAATTTATATGCCATTCAGGCTATAATATTTAAATTGCTTAAATTACCATATGATAAATTAAACAACATAAGCATATCACAACAAATTTTATATGACTTTTTGATATCGAATGTTTCCCATTTATTAATATCAGCCAAGACTCGGATTTTTTTTCAGACAAGAGCTACTGTAGTTCTGTGCTGTTACTTATTTTCCTCTACCATTGCAGCAGTGCCTTTCCTCAGCTACCCCTCAACCATTTACTGAAACCATTAATATCAGTTTTTGTATCTCACAAAAAGAATTCTTTTTTTTTTTTTTGTCTCAAAACCATCAACTGTCAACCAGAGGGGCCAAGAAATACTTTATGAAGAGGAAGATGAAGATTCTTTACACTGGTGAGTGGACCAAGGTGTCAGAGGACTACATTTTACCTGATGGCCAGTCATAAGAGGCAGGCATCATGGTATTTTTGGAATACCAAAATACTTACTCTGGCAAGTTAGTCAATGTCATTAAAAGATATATTTATATATATTTGAGGTGGAGTTTCACTCTTTTTGCCCAGGTTGGAATGCAATGGAACAATCTCGGCTCACTGCAACTTCTGCCTCCTGGGTTCAAGTGATTCTGCTGCCTCAGCCTCCCAAGTAGCTGGGATTACAGGCATGCTCCACCATGCCTAGCTAATTTTGTTTTTAGTAGAGACAGGACATCTCCATGTTGGTCAGGCTGGTCTCGAACTCCAGACCTCAGGAGATCCATTCACTTCAGACCCCCAAATTGCTGAGATTACAGGCGTGAGCCACCATGCCCAGCCTAAAAGATATTTCTTTACTGATGCTAATAAATATATCGTTTTACTGCAGTCTGGCTTTATTTTTTTTTCTTTTCCTCTCCTACATTAGCTTTATTTCTGCTTATAATACAGATAATTTACACACATATAGGTATGTATGCCTTTATATAATAACTAATAAAAAGGTGATGTAGCTTTTAAATTTTTCAAAAGATCATCACAACTCTTCATGAATAAAAGTACTTCTTAAAGGGACATACAAATATGGAATGAGTGAGGGCAAGAAAGAAAACACTGTGGGGCTGGGCGCGGTGGCTTACGCCTGTAATACCAGCACTTTGGGAGGCTGAAGCGGGTGGATCACAAGGTCAAGAGATCGAGACCATCCTGGTCAACATGGTGAAACCCTGTCTCTACTAAAAATACAAAAAATTAGCTGGGCATGGTAGCGTGTGCCTGTAATCCCAGCTACTCAGGAGGCTGAGGCAGAGATTGCGGTGAGCTGAGATGGCTGCTCTGCACTCCAGCCTGGGCAACAAGAGCAAATCTCCGTCTCAAAAAAAAACAAACAAACAAACAACAATTGTATTTATGAATACAATTCCTAGCTCTGGCTGCTGTTAAGTGAACACAGCCCAGTATCAATGAGCATACCTAGTACCCAGAGCTGGATCTTTAATACCATTTTCACTAATGAGATTCAGGGTTTCTTGCCATGGCTGGGGCAGGGCATGCCCAAGATAAGCTTAGTGTATTCTATTATTCCACAAAATATGAAGTGATTTAAAATACACATATTACCAGAACACAAAGTGAACATTTAGTTTGCTACTATTAACCAAATCTGGAACAATGTGAATACCCAAAATCATTAAGAACAATGATATATTTTAAATCACTGAAGCTGTAGTTACTTACATATCCATGCCTGTAAAAAATTGAATGAATAAATGAATAGTTGATAGATAAATAGACAGAATGATAGGTAGGTAGGTAGATAGATAAAGAGGGACATCTTTTGCCAACAGCAGAATGCTAAAGGGTGAATGGTAAATGTGGAAGAGAAGATGATTGGGTTAAGTATCACTTCACATTCATTATAATATGATTAGATCAGGGAAACATTATCAATGGATAATAAATCTAGATGAAAATTTTAATAACATTTTTACCAACTTATACTGTGCCTCGACTGCTTCTGTTTGCAGTTGAAGTGGGGAAGAAAGGTAACAGTAATTATACAGTGGAAAAAACAAGCAACACCTTGATCAGATAATTAACAGCAACTATACAGCACTTTGAAGACACAATCCTGAATGAATAATCCCAATCTAAGCCTGAGAAAGCATTGGGAAACATGAAATGATGAATATTTATTCAAAAACAAAAGACTGGGGAGACTGTATTCTTTAAAATGTCAATGTCATAAAAGACAAAGAAAGGTTATGTAAATGTTCCAGATTAAAGGGAGCTAAGGAGACATGACAATTAAACGCAGTATCTAACACTACTGATCCTGAACTGGATCTCACACTGGAAGATAAAGGATGAAAATGGCATCACTACAGCAACTAACAAAACTGGAATATAAGCAGTAGATTAAAGGTATTAATATATCAACATAAATTTGTAATGTTGGTTACTCTGCTGTGGTTATGTAAGAGAATATTCCTATTCTTACACACACAACAGTAATTGGTGGTAAAGGCCATAATTAATATTAGTTACCTTTAAATAGTTTGGAAAAGTTTATATCATATGTATCCATTAATAGAGAGAAACATGCATGATAAAGCTGATGGGGATAAAATGTAAACAACAGGTGAATCAGTTTAAAGAGTATACCAGTGCTCTTAGTACAGTTTTATTTTCGCAGCATTTTATAACTTTAAAATTATTTCCAAAAGATTGATAAAATGCATTTTTTTGAACAGGAAAAAATTATCCATGATCTTCATTTATTCAAAGGATTATCTTATTCAAAATGCTGCTTGTTGTATCACTAGAGAAAAATTTATAAAGTTAGCTGGAATCCACTGATTGATAGCATTTAAATATGTTGGCATAATAGTGTAATTTAGAAGCATAGATACATTTTCTACACTTTGGGATAAATCATATCTACATTTTAATCTCAATTCAGATACTTTCTAGATTTTTATTTTGGCAAACAAAGTTATCTGAACTCTTAGAATTTAAGACTAAATGTCTGTAAAATGAGAATGTGCCCTTTGAAAATATATTAGGAACATAAAAATGAAATAATATGTATGAAAAATATTGAACTGTTTCCAGAACATTGTAGTCCTTGCTCTGTCAGTCTTTTCACTTATTTTCCTAAAATATTATAATATTTTTCAGTTTGATGTTTTGTTGCTGCATTTTAACTTAGTAATACCCAAATCAGTAAACGAAATAAACTCAATAAAACTAAAATTGAAAGGAGAAAGTTTCTATTTCATAAAAAATAAGTTTTATGCTTTGAAAAGGGTAAGGGCAACTCCCAAAAATATTTGTGTCAAAATAGATCTGGATAAGACAATGTAAACAGAGGAAGTAAAAATTTTCTTTAAAGGTCTGAAGGATTCTACACTATGACTGCTTTACAAGGTTCTTGCTTTACTTAAAAAATAGAAACAAAATTATACTGATGCAAGGTGAGTGTTGTATATGCAAGAAAAGTAATAGCAAATTGGGGGGGATGGCCTGGGGATGAATACCAAGTGTGGGTGAGGGGGAGGAAGGCAGCAAAACACACTGCCATGTGTGTACCTATGCAACTATCTTGCACATTCTGCACATGTACCCCAAAACCTATAATGCAATAAAAATTAAAAAAAAAAAAAAAAAAGAAAAGAAAAGTAATAGCAAATTGATAAATTCAAAAAAAAGTCCTTGGTTCTAAATCAAAAGGGAGGCAAATTAATTTACAGATTCACATTTGGAATTTTAAAAATTCTATAGAACACACAGATATATATTTAATGATTCTTACTTTAATTGGTTTTATGAATTAATCAATGACTTTCTGGCCTGATCTTGCCTAATAAGATGTCCTAAAAACTTCATTGCTGGCAGAATTGAAGTGAGGCAGGTAGTTTAATACACAAGTCGAAGAACAAAAACTGGCAATAATTTATGGGAGGAAGTTAGCTTTAAACATGTTAGTACGTATTGGACAATTATATGCTTCTATCCCAAATATTTTTTTTATTAGGAAAAGGCCTTTATGTACAAATGTTTAAAATTAATATTTGTATTACTTGTAACAAATTCCTGGAATTACATAGTGGTGGCTGTAATATAGACACATACATATACACACATACTAGGATATATATGTCTATATGATACAATGTTGTACAGTTATCAAAATAAACCGAACATTTAAAAGCATAAAATTTTCTAAAATATTGCTAAAATGACAAGGTATGTTATCAAATCTGTATATTAAAAATGATTCTAATAAGTGATTCTAATAAGGAAGTGATCAAATTGTTGAATGAGGGATTTTTAACTCTCCTTCATACATGTTTTGTCTTTTCCAAATTTATAGGTATAATGTTTCTGAATTGGAAAAAAGTAAAAGGTTTTACATTATTTTATTATAAAATAGTCTGGAAAACCAGATTTATGGCTTTAGTAAATGGATAATCAGATAAATTTCTAAGTTTTAAAATTTTCCTCAGTTTGGAAAAGTTTTACCTTAAAAAGTTTGAAAAGGAGGAATACATTTTGAAAAAATAATTATTTATCTCTTCAGGGTCTTGTCTCTATAGACATGGTTGAAAATGTTGTATAACAGAAAGAATGTATGCCTTATATTTGTACCAGAAGCAAATAGTAAAGATTGAGAAAAAATAATGTAGAAGTAAGAGATAGTCTATGACGAACATACTTTTGATATAAATCCATAATGAATATCTAAGATCTCTCTTTTGTAAAATTTCTCATTCAGATTTTGACTGAATGACCTCTATGTTCTTTCAGTTACAACAGATTCTGATTTCAAGACATTGTCTCCAAATCTGCTCTCAAATTTACCTTTGCACAAATAATCTCTCCTAATTCATTGCTATGCAAGGGAAGAAGGAAAAGTCAACATTTTGATACCTTATAGATGCTCTCAGGTGCACCATCTTTTCCCCTATGATCCACAGTCCACTTTCAGATTTCTACATCAGAGTTTTCAGAGGCTTTTACTTTCAGGGGGAATGGAAATATTTTATCATTTTTTGGTTGAATCTTTGAGAAACTAACTTTTGGATTCTAATTCTTATAATTTTATTCTCACCATTTTATTTTGTTTTGTTTTCCTTTAGACACTAGATTATTGCCCTCCTTGTTTAAATTGCTTTGTTTTCTGGTCATTAATTGGCCAACAATGGGGGCTCACCATGTGTTTTACATAAAGTTGCCAGCTTTCTCTGGTGTAATGACAGCCTCCCTGAAAGCTGAAGACAAGGTGCATACACCTTGTCTGAAAAAAAGACATGATTGAACTAATGTAAATTTACAGTAGCCAAGGTTACAGCATAATAAAGAACTCTGTAATACCTGAATGGAGGAGCAGTCATAAAGGACAATTTGCAAGGGTGAAATATATTAACTTCTGTAACAGGACGTCAGAGCCTGCTGTGCATACACCTGGGAAGCTTCAGATGTAAGGGAGGAAAAAGATTAGGAAGTCAGAGGCTGGTTAAATATTGCATTGCTCTTAATAGGCAAATCGAATTAAAAATCAATCTTGAAGTCTTGAAAAGTAAATACAGTCATACTTTATAAAGCAAAAAGTGATGCTCTAGCTGGGAGAAGCTTCCTGTAGCTGTGTAAGTTTTTTGTGAGGTCCCCAAATCTTCCTCTTTATAGAAATGTTTATGTCTAGACTTTTTCCAGGTCTTTTTCATAAAAACAGAAAAATTAAAGAGCAATGAACCTCAAAAGACAGTATTCATAGAGAGGATTAGAAAAAGAGGTGAGATTTTGACCAGGTGCAGTGGCTCATACCTGTAATCCCACTACTTCGGGAGGCCAAGGAGAGCGAATCACCTGGGTGCAGCAACCTTGGCTACTGTAAATTTACATTAGTTCAAATTATGTCTTTTTTTAAGTCAATGGCCAACATGATGAAACCTCATTTCTACTAAAAATACAAATATTAGCCAGGCATGGTGGTGTGTGGCTGTAGTCCCAGCTACTCAGGAGGGTGAGGCAGGAGAATCCCTTGAACCAGGGAAGCGGAAGTTGCAGGGAGCTGAGATTATACCACTGCACTCTGGCCAGGGCAGCAGAGTGAGTGAGACTGTCTCAAAAAAAAAAAAAAAAAAAAGAAGGCGGGGGGGGGGTGGTAAAATTTAAAAAAAATTGTGTGTGTGTGTGTGTGTGTGTGTGTGTGTGTGTGTGTATCCTTCTATATCCTTTTCTCTTTTCTATATTTAAAAACTCTTCCAGGACAGGGTAAAAGCACAGAGAAAATGGAAGAACTGAATGAATGCAGACGTGAGAAGTTAAAATCACAAAAGAAAAGTTAAGTAGGAATTTAAGAGAGGGATGAACTGTGACAAGTTGTAAGAAGAAAAACCAGGATTCATGAGGGAAATAATAAATTGCCTTTGATCATACAAAAGAATGTTAATGGAATTTTTCAAACAAATGTAAGTGAATTTCAGCATAAATATTTATTTTAAAAACAATTTGAATTGTCTGACTTGTTCAAGAAGTTGCCCAAATAAGCAAAAGAAAATAATTTCAAGTATCTGAATCTTATATAATACATTTGGGGAAATATACTTAGAGGTGCTCAAATAATTGATGTTGATGGTGAGGTTAAAGTCATGTAACCCTGAATTAACATATTCTACATATTATATAAACTGTGACAAGTGTAATATTGCCTCAGGACAAGTCAAAGGCAAGGATGGACTTACGTGTATATTTTGATATCTCCATAGATAGTTGAAAGGAGTATTTTTCTTAACATAAATTTGGAAGTTTTGACCAATATATGAGTCTTCACACTTTGTTTATTTCTTTTTTGAAACAAAATCTCACTCTGTCACCAGGCTGGAGTGCAGTGGTTGCAATCTCGGCTCACTGCAACCTTCACCTCCTGGGTTCAAGCAATTCTCCTGCCTCAGCCTCCTAAGTACTGGAATTACAGGTGCATACCACCATACCCAGCTGATTTTTGTATTTTTAGTAAAGCAGGGTTTTGCCATGTTGGCCACGCTGGTCTCAAACTCTTGGTGTGATTTGCCCACCTCAGCCTCCCAAAATGCTGGGATTACAGGCATAAGCCACTATGGCCAGTCAACATTTTAATTCTTGAACAGATATTTTGTGGAGGACCAAAATCATGGAAAATTTCAGAATCTGAAGATGACCAGAAAATTCATAGAACTTACTCTATATTTATCCAAGGAGAAAAAAATATAAAAAACACTGGCAAAGGATTGAATAAATGGGAGATAAAAAGTAAATGTTCTGATTATGTCATGCAAAACATCTGTTTGTTCAGCATTAACAATAACACTTGAGTGAATTTCAAAACAAATTACTTATACCATATATAACATATACCATATATTACATATACCAAATATAACTCAGTGACACCAGGAATTAATGATAAATAAACAAACATAAATGTTGAAATTAACAAGTACTCTCTGAGTTCAGAAGAATGCTAAGGCCAAAAAATAAATGCTAGAGGCTGGCATGGCCCTTGAAACATTCAAAGGGAGTCTCACATTCTGGCAACCACTCTGGAAAGTGTTCCTGTGACAGAATCTGCACCAAGTGGAGAAAATGCAGCAGGAAGAGTGACTTTCAATCCATTGATGTAACAAAGGCCATTTCCAGGTAAAATGTGTGAAAAGTGGGGACACTCTTGTGACTGTCTTTGGCTCTCACATGAAACATTTCAAATTATCCCCTTTGGCAAAGAGAAGTTGTTAACTACAAATGTGGCTGTCTCCATCTTCCTTATAATCCCCCAAGAAACCATGAAATAGTCACGACCACTTATGCTAAGTTTAAACTTTTTCAATAAAACTTCATCTTGGCCTGAGAGATTTGGCCTGTTGGTCAGACTCTGTTTCAGCATTCAATATGAGGAAAGCATTCACTCTCACTGTGAGCACAAGAAAACAGAAAAATCATCAGATATGTAAAAGGATGCATTATTTTAAAAGAATAATTTACTTTTGGGACATTAGAATAATGCCTAAGGATAAAAATTATTTTGAATATAACTTAATTTTTCTCAAATTAAGAAATCAATGTAGTCTGAAAGTATTATGTAATATGGAAAAATTTCAAGACTTAGAAAAGACTAAGGGTATACAAAGAAAAAAAAATGATGAATAAAATCTGCAATGGAGTCAGTGAACAACAAACTGAACACTCTCAGAAATTAAGATTAACACATGAGAAAATAGGAAAAGGTTTTCACAGAAAGCAAAATGGCACTCAGAATAAATCAAAGAGAGTGTATTTTCTAAAGTACTATTTACAAATGTATGAATACAGGGGAAGCCCAAGAGATAGAGCATCAACCTGGGAAGTAGAAGCAGCCACACTCCTGCTAAACCTGAAGGGACATGTGAAGGGACTGAGCTTTTGAATCTGAAGGGGAGAAATTGCACACTGTGCCCCTGGGGCACATTGAGAGAGGGAGCTGGGCTATATGCACCCTCCTCTCACCCTGCTCCCTGCCTCGGATATCCTGAAGCCAGATTGTGAGAAACCCATGGATATGCTTCATACTCTTCAACCTCCCCAGGTGAAGTGAGAATGGTGAAAGATAAAGTAACAATGGTTCCACATAGACCTGTGGAGTCCTGTGAAAAATAACCAGCCCACAGATAAAGAATTCTCTGAGAACAGATATTATTTGAAATACAGATGGAAAATAGACACAATCAAATTTAAAAGTGGTAAGAACTCATGAATACAAGAGAAATAGAAATGACAGATGATAAGGACAAGAAAAATAATAGAAATCTTGCCTAGATCAAGAAAGCTGATTTTGTAGTTCCAAAGGTACCCTTAATATATCCAGACCCACCAAAAAGTAAAACACAATAAAGAACATAAGAATAGGGAATCAGCTTTTTAAAAAAGAACTGATATTAGCAAATAAACCCATACATGAATTAGTAAGGAACCTGTGAGTATAGTCCCTGACATGGTAAAACAGACTTTGCAGATATGATTAAATCAAGAATTTTGAGATGGGGTTATCTAGGTGGTCCAAATGTAATCACAAGGAAGGTGTAAGAGGGAGGCAATAGAGTCACAATCAGAGAGAGATGCTAATGAAAGCAGAGGTTGAGAGGATGGTCTTCGAAAACAGACAAGGAACGCAGGCAACCTCTAGATTCTGGAAAAGGCAAGAAAATAGATCTCCCCTACTACCTCTAGAAGGAACTTGCTTTGCCCACTCATTGATTTTAGTCAATAAGACCTATTTCAGACTTCTGCCCTCTGGCACTGTAGGATTATAAATTTGTGTACTTTAAGCTACTAAATCTGTGGTGGTTTGTTACAGCAAAAATAGGAAACTAATACATACTGTTATTGATTTATGTTATTGTAGAAAATAGTGATTTAAAATAATTGTCATTAGAATATAATTATTCAATAATTATTAGCATACTTATTCAATAATTATTAGAAAAATGCATAATATTATGTACATTGTTTAACACATAGCCCTGTAAACTGGACTAGCATATTCTCGTGTGGAAACCAGTCTACACTACTATTGTTATTTTTGTTTTTAATTTTGTTTTTAGATTGTTTTTATTATTATGTTTGTTTTCTGTTTGTCCTGGCAGTTCATTTATATATAGATGCATCCTAAGCATAGATGTGTTTATAATAGCAGTGTGGTGTGTGTGTGTGTGTGTGTGTGTGTGTGTGTGTGTTTAAATTTGTAGAGTCTTTTTCTTTTTTCCCTAAAAGTCCCCTTTCCATAATTTTCTATATATTCAGGAAAGAGTAAATTTCATATAATCTAATAATGTTTTCTATCAATTATTTATTTATAACTTGTACAATAGAAAGTGTTGTGCCCATAAATGAGTAGATTTCTTTAGGTTAAAATGTTTTATTTTTAAAATTTACTTTCATAGTTTACCATGTTTGTGTTTACACTTCAGTAATCAAGTAGAATATTCATTTTTCTGTATTATATTTGCAATTAAAAATTTATGGAAGTATACCTTAGCTTTTTTTCTACCTGAAAATTTTGATTTGTATCAGAAATATCAAATTCTAATGTGTAGAATAAATGTTGTCTGAGACACAGCATTTGTTACCCATTCCCCAACAATGTCTGAATTGTATTGCATTCTACATTTATTAACATAGGAATGAACAGTATCCAAATCACTGAACATTTCTGACAAGCAGGGATGCTGATTTACCACTATGGAATTTGAGAATTAGAATATAGCAACATTGTCAGATGTAAAGTTCTAGATTTGGTGAAGAGATAAAAACCCTCTCACTCATGTGGTACATGACTTTACAATGGAGTGTTAAGCAGTAACTTAAAAATGTGGCCAGATATTGACACACACAATTTCTACATATTTTTGGAGTAACTGTGAAAGCCTCCCAGTAGTTAATATATACTCATAAGCTGCACATCATTTGCTTGATATATGGTCTGATAACGTTCACAATTAAAATGTTTAGGAATGCCATAAAAATTTTTTCACAAATCTTTTTTTGTCAATACAAGTTACCTTACGTATAGCTATCAACAATGAAACTTTTAATCCAAAGAGAAGGCAATTTTAAAGGTCTGGGATACTGCAGAAAATATAAGTCAAGATGACTTTCAATCTTTAGTCCCTACTAACTGGTTTATGTAATAGGGAGCTTTTTTGTTCTTTCTTCAATTATAATAATTATATGTCAATCACACCATGTTATTTAATTTGGCAGTACATCTTTTATTTGCCATGTTACATCATTACAATTCTGATGCATATGTAATTACAATTACATATGCTCTATTCTTTAAGTTCAGCTTTTGACATTCACATTATTGAAGATATTCATTTATAATAAATCTAAATTATAAATCTGAAAATGTTTAATTTTTAAACTAATTTATAATTTTACAATTTATAGCTAAAAAATCTTACACTACTCAACAAAAAGTGTAATTTTCCAAGAGAAACAAACCATTGTTACTTTTTATTCCTGAAAGGTACATTTTAGTTTGTAGATTAACGTATTCTAAACCGCAATTTACTATATCTAGTTGCAAATCAGGTGTAATGTTAGGCACTTTCTTTTGCATTGAGAAAAATATATTATCTCTAATTATGTTCAATATAATTTAGTCACCTGTATTTCCAATTTTCTGCAAATGGTAGATTTAAGACCATATATGAGTAAAACTTTATGTAAGCTAATCACATTGTAATATTTTAATATTAAGCTTCTCATGTTTTAAATTCTAGATCAATATTTGGTAAGTGTGTGTTAAATGTAGTTCCAAAAGTACAAGGATATTCAAGAGCAAGAATCAAAATTTCAGGCTATCAGAGAATATTCAGCCAGCACTCTCAACAGTATTTTTTTCCAATGACTTAAAATTACATATTTGGGTTTGATAACTAGAGCATATGGACCATAGTGTGAAATAAAGATACACGATTCATTAGTTAATGAATGAATGCACTCAGAATACATTTATTTTAAAAATCAAGGAAGAAGGAAAAGGACTAAGCAGAGAAAGGGGAGTAAGGGAGAGAGGGAGGAAGGAAGGGAGAGAGAAAATGAGGGAAGAGAAGACAAAAAGAGCAAAAAGGAGATTGAAAAGTAGGGAGAGACAGGGAGAGGAGAGCAATAAAGAGACTGAGTCTTTCCTGAAGAAGAAGGAACCTCCCTCAAGATGGCAACATTGCCTGAATTTCCAGTCTGCCACACAGAATTTAGATTGCCATCCCAACCGCCCCCAGCCCCGCCAGTCTCTAGAACTTATCTCTTAAAGTCTCTCTCTCTCTCTCTCTCTCTCTCTCCCCCCCCTCTCTAATATATACATGAAGAAACATTTTTGAGTAAGAACTCTCAACAGGGATAACACAATTTCTAAACCGTTTATGCCTTAGGTTGCAGGGTTTTTTCTAATTTTTGCAGTCAGACCTTGGCAATGACCTTGAGCAGTAGAGTATAAATAACTCCAATATGCTTAGCATGCCAATAATGGAATACTAGGCAGAAATTAATGAGGTCTTTTTAAAGAAATGAATCTCTATTATTACCCTAAGTATGCATATATATATTTATATATATGTTTCTACTATATATAAAAAATATATAATATATAAATATAGAGAGAGAGACTTTAGATAGATAAAATAGGTTATATATATATACATATATGTATGTGTACATATAAAGAGAGAGAGACAAAATAGGTTCTATTTCTGTGAATATCCCAGATTAACACAGATTTTCAGATGAGATGAGGGTGGTATGCCTGTAGACATACACAGATTTTCAAATTTAATTTAATAAGTTACTAATTACCCGTGGAGCCACATATGTCCAATTCACAACACACTGCAAGGCAGCCCTTACAGGGATTTATACCAATTACATTTGTTCCTACTGAGCTCAGCACTGCCTTCCTAATTCTTAATTTCCGTCGACCTACGGAACCCTCCTCACCAAGACGGTTTGTTTCTGGAGATCCACAGGTATCATTAAACTGCAAGAAAGTATAGGGGAAAAAATGTGATCAAATCATGTAGGTATGAGTAGGAGAAAATTAGAGAAAGGTAATAGAACAAAGAAGATCATCCAATTAATATCACTAATCAGATTATTTCTCTTATTTATAATTAATAAACACTCCTTGAAGACATTTTGTAAAGAAGAAACAGTTTTAAGTAGGAATTTTCAACAGGGATAGCACCATTTTAAAAATAAGTGGTCTTTTTAAAGAAATAAATCTCTTTTATTAGCTTAAGTATGCCTACTAGAAAAAGTCTGAGCTCCAGAATAGTCATGTATCATCATAATTCTAACAGAATACTATAAATCTTGAAATTTTTCATGAATTTTTTACACCAATAATCACTTTCTTTCAATATTGGCTATGGTGTAATTCTCATCATAAATTTCCATGGATTAGCTAAAATATTAGAAAATTATCCTTGTCATAATCTTAAGATTTATATTTCAGAAACAACATATAACAGTAAGTCACCTGTCAAGGAAGAAGACTGCATATAGATACTTAGCATTCCTAGAAATCTTAGCCCACAAATCATTTAACTTTTGGAGAACCCCAAAGGAAGCAATGTTTAAAAACATATAGCTATAATTCTAATTCCAGTGCCGCAAAGAATTAAAAACCAAACTGATCTAAATTCACAGGACTTGTATGGCCTAGTATGGAAAAGGTTTGAATTGAGAGAATAAACATTTCCTTAGGTAATTCTTCTGCCCAACAAAGTTGGCAAACCACTGAAATAGAAGTAGAAAGGAAAGAGCAAAGATATTACAATAGTCCAAATTAAAAGTTCAAGAAACTAAAATAAGACAAGTGGCAATAGAAACACAGAGAAAAAAATGAATTTGACAGGCATTAAGGCTACGTGATTTAGGGATCTAAGATGGTAAACTACTTGAGGAATGGGAAGCTGAGAAACTTAGATTATGTTGATTATAGCATATTAACCAAAATAGGGAAAGGAGAAGGAAGAGAACGTAAATGTGGAAAGATATAAATCCAGCTTTTATATTTTCCTTAAGATGTACGTGGAGCAGTATATTAAGCTATCTAGTTAGAAATGTGGGTCAGGAATGCAGAAGAAAGATCTGAACCTAAAATATAGATAAACGCTATCACCATAAAGGTAGTTAAGAAGAGAAAGAAGAGGAAGTAGAAGAATAAAACGGACGGGAAAGAGGAAGAGGAGGTAGTAATGGAAATTTGTAGAACATATGTAGTTTTGATCTGTATATGTATGTTTATTTTATATTTAAAATATCATAATAGATGTACCAGAGTATAATTTGTTTCTTCATTCAATAATAGGTTTTGGATATTGTTCCTTTTTAGAGCATATAAACTTACCTCAATATAAATATATATGTACCTGATGTAGTTCCAGAAGGATGTACAACAAACTAATAGCAGTGATTACCTCTAGAGAAGTGGGAAGTAATCAGGATTAAGGGTGTGATCAAAGAGGCATTTACATTTACTTGTTAAGTTTTATTTGCCTAATATGAAGAATGAATGTATTGCCTGTAAAATTAAAAATTCATGTTCAAGTAAGATTAGACTAATTCATCTAGATTTATCATTATCTGGTTTTATGATTTAATGGAAATTGTATGATACCTTCCAAAATTAAATTATATGCCAGACTGTCTTAGAAACCAAGAAAATGCTAATATTTTGTCATAAAATAATAACTCAATAAGACACATTTCTACTGAATTAGTACTGAAACTAGTAGTGTATACGTGTAAAAATGTGATAATAGCAAATAATGCAGCTCTAAAATTGTACATTTACAAATCACCTATCCTTTAGAGTATTGGTAAATTTTCATCAATCATGTTAACAAAGCCAGCTTGACATTTTAAAATAGCAAATTATTTAATATATGTAAAAGTGCTTTGTCAGAATTCACCATGGAAGAGTATTAATGAATACTGTCAACAAAGTAAAAAGAAAAACTTCACTTATGATACATTTTCCTTCTTTTTCTAGACAATTGACTCATGTCTTCTCAGGCTGTGTTTTTGTTGTTGTTGTTGTTTTGTTGGGTTTTTTTTTTCCCAATAGTGTGTACCCAGCCACCTGCTCAACCTCATGAGAATTTCCAAGGTTCAGTCTGAGGACTTCTCTTCTTTCTCTCTTGAGCTTTCACAGAGAATTGACTCATTCCCTTTACATTATTTTTTATCCATTACTTGAATGCCAGTCAGGTATGCTATGTCAAACCCAAACCTCTTTCCTAAGTTCAGCTGTCATCTCTCTCCATGCTTGACACATTGTGACCTCAATAAACAGATCCAAAACAAATTTCATCTTTCCTCTCTCCTTCATTTTGCAGGGCATGATCATACCCCAGCTGATTTTCTCTCCTGACTTCCTTCTTTATGCTAGTCATCCGAGGTCTTAAGGTGAGAATATTGGAGTATGCATTGCAAATTTAACTATCTACTAATGCTAAGCAGGAAACAGTCTAAATGATTAAGACAAGGAGACATGATATTGACTGGCAATCTGGGGTATAACCAACCCACTAAAGGCAATACATTAAACCCATCTAGGCCTTTCCTCAGCCTGGATCAGTATATTTTTCTCAAATGTGTGTGTAGGTGCTCAGTGCTGCCAATTGTTATTGTTAAATCTTATATTTAACTGCTGACAACAAATTCTATTTTAACTACTATGACAATGAAAAAAATCCAGAAGAAGTGACAGCCTTTACTGTAAATGATCTGGTTTGACATCTATGGAAGTGATGCCATCCTTTCATTTTTAGGTAATTGGGCTGTTAAAGCAATCAGGCCAGGCACAGTGGCTCATGCTTGTAACCCCAGCATTTTGGGAGGCTGAGGCTGGCAGATCACTTGAGGCCAGAAGTTCCAGACCAGCTTGGACAATACGGCAAATCCCATCTCTAGCAAAAATCAGCTGGGAGTGGCATCACACACCTGTAATACCAGCTACTGGGGAGGCTGAGGTGGGAGAATCCCTTGAGCTTGGGAGGTGGAGGTTGTAGTGAGCCGAGACTGTTACCACTGCACTTCAGCAAAAATTAAAATAAAAAATAAAATAAAAACAACCATGAAAGGTTTCTCTGGCTTTAGTCCCTAAGACAAGTGAAATTTTAAATATTTCTTGTTAGTTATTGATTCCCTAACAACAAATAATAATTTTTATCAATAATTTTAAAAATGTTAATGAGATAGGCATCTGAGAAAATTTCTATTTTCTCACCAAGTATAGAATAACTGTAAGATCAGTAACTAACCTTTGCCATCGTGTATGTGCTGGAGTGTGTGTGTGTGTGTGTGCGTGTGTGCGTGTGTGTTTTACATGGTAAACCAGTATTGTTAACACTTGGAGTCTCATGAGTAAACTCTATTCTTTACTAAATGCTTTTGCTTCTGATTTAAACAAAAAATTTTAAACCACCATTTCTGTGTCTAAATCTTGATGATTCTCCCCTAAGGTTGTTTCCTTTCTTTTCTTTCTCTCTTTTTTCTCTTTCTTTCTGTCTTTTTTTTTTTTTTTTTTTTTGACAGAGTCTTGCTCTGTTGCCCAGGCTGGAGTGTAGTGGTGTGATCTCGGTTCACTGTCACTTCAGCCTCCAGGGTTCAAGTGGTTTTCCTGCCTCAGCCTCCTGAGTAGCTGGGATTACAGATGCTGGCCACCATGCCGGGCTAATTTCTTGTATTTTAAGTAGAGACAGGGTTTCACCATGTTGATCAGGCTGGTCTCAAACTCCTGACCTCAGGTGATCCGCCCATCCTGGCCTCCCAAAGTGCTAGAATTTCGGGCCTGAGCCACCACTGCGCCCAGCCTTAAGGGTGTTTCTTGAGCCAACTGATATCTTTAGTTCCTCCAGTTCTTATTACAGCTCAGGCTTTGAGCACTTTGTGGTGCATGCATGGCCTCAATTCTGTTGAATCTAAGACACCCTCCATGCTAAAATCCATAGTCATCCTTATTTCCCTATTACATTCTCACATAGTTAACTTTAAGTTTTGTGGTGAGAGCATCTGAAATCTCCTCTAATATTTTTTTCAGTATTCAATATGGTATTATTAACTATAGTTGTCTAATTGTAGAGACCCATAGAAGAGGAGTCCCTATGGAAATGAAAGCAGATATTGGAGTTATTAAACCAAAGCCAAGGAGTGTCTGGAGTTATCAGAAGAAAGAGGCAAGAAAATATTCAGCTTGAGAACCTGTGGATGGGGAATAGCAGACACCTTAATTTAAGATTTCTGGCATCCCTGGGTATGACAACATGTTTCTCTAGTTTTAAGCCATGAGTATGCACTGATTTCTTACAGAAAAGAAAAGCATACATTAATTTCTTAAAGAAGACCTAGAAAATTCATACTCCCCCTTGCTGTAAAACATCAAACCTCTACTTTTCTAAAAGATCAAACTTCTCAAAAGTTTTCTCCAGCCACTGCCCCAGCTCCTCATATCCCATTTGGTTTTCTCATCTCATTAAAACTGGGGTCTTGTTTTTAGCACTTAAACTTTCTTTGTTAAGATTTCCCACAAATTCCATCTTGCCAACTCCAGTGGTCCCTGTTTGTGACCTCCTGTCTCAGCATCTCAACAGTGTTCCATACAGCTGACTCCTTGA
This sequence comes from Saguinus oedipus, assembly GCA_031835075.1. Taxonomy (NCBI): domain Eukaryota; kingdom Metazoa; phylum Chordata; class Mammalia; order Primates; family Cebidae; genus Saguinus; species Saguinus oedipus. Next base: position 182,896,429 of record CM063171.1, read on the forward strand.
GATTCTATGATTTCGCAGGCTTGGGTTTCCTTCAGTTTGCTTGAGCTCCATCCAACTCTCCTTTACTGGTTTCTCCTTTTACTGACCTCTAAGTCTTAGAACACCTCCTCTTACCTATTTACTCTCCGGGTATTCTAATAACTCCAAAATCATTGCTTCTTTCTGTCTACAGTATATTCTAACAGTGTGACCCTAAACAAGTTATGTAACATTCTGTCTGTTTTCTCATCTGTATTATGGGGGTAATGAATCCTACCTACCCCAGTGGATGTTTGTGGAAAAATAATTCATCTATATAAGGAATCTAGACACAGTCTGATATGCAGTAAGTGATCCATAATCTTAGTCACTATGAAGTATTTGGATCGAGTATAAAATTAGCACCAAGACAAAAGTATGACAAATTGCAGGGTCTTCATTGCTGGTGACCATGGAGGACTCACGTGTCTCCAACCCGTGGCCCTGAAAGGAGGGTGACAAGACCCTTTTATGCCTGTAAACCACCTCTGGGGTGAGGGTGTGGGGCGGGGGTGGGGGTGTAAGGGATTCAGACATTCTGAAGGCCAGGAGATTCCGTAAATCATCTCCCAGGCAGAGAGGAGGGTGCGGGTCTCCGGACATTCCAAGGGCTAGGGGACTTGTCACTTCGATTGTTACCCAAGTGGTTTATAGAAGTCAAGATAAGCATTAGTTTACACATCGTCTGGGCAGTAGTGGAATCCACAGATCTTAGTTACTTACTACAAGTCACAGGGGCCAGGATGGAATTAACTTGGGCTGCTTATTCTGGTCATTACCGGTAAGCAAAGGCCAGTAATTCTGGCAGTTACTGATAAGAAAAGGTAAGCAGCTTTACATAGTGAGCATTTTGCAGAGCAAGTGAGCAGTTTTATTTACAGAAGCCAAGGTTAGCAGTCATTGTGAGGAGAATGGGGCAGCCATTACAACTTATTTTTGGAAAACAGCTTTGTATTTTATAAGATGGTGTTGCTCAGGTTCCAGCTATAGCACAACTATGATAATAATGATGATGCTGATGATTTTATACCTACATGTGGATAATGAACAGACATCTGAAACCCAATATGTCCAAGATAATATGCATGATTCCACGAAATTGCAATGCCGAATCCTCTTGCTGTGTTACGTATCTTACTACTTGGTGATAACATCCCCAGAAAATCAGCTGATGATTCTTTTTCCCTCAATTTCCCCAGCATTCAATCCAATAGCAGCCCTTGGTAACTTCATCTCCAAAGATAGTATTAATCACTTCATTATTCTTGACATCAATTGCAACCTTCACTTGCATTTACATCAACACTATCTCTGATTGGACTGTGACAAGAGCCTTCTTTGTTGTTACAGTTGTCACTCAACAATACATATTTCCATTAGAAGCAAAAACAACCTTTTAAGCTTGAATCAGAACATGCCACTCCATTATTTGAAGCCATTCAATCACTTCCAATTAAAATAACTGACATTATGTTATACTGCCTTTCTATCAGTACATTCAGACAGTTGTAACAAAATACCATAAACCAGGTAGCTTATAAACTACAGGAATTTCTTTCTCACAGTTCTAGAAGCTGAAAAATCCTAGATCAAGGTATATAAAGATTAGATGTTCAGTGATGACCTGCTTTCTTGTTCATAAACAGCTGTTTTGTTCTTCTTTTTCACCCTTGTCTTTACATGGCTGGAGAGCCACATTTCTCTGTGATCCCTTTTATAAGAGCACTAATCCCATTTATAAGGGCTCTGCCCTCATAATTTAGTCACTTTCCAGGAGCTCACCTGCATATATTGTCAAATTGGGTGTAAGAATTTAACTTACAAATTTGGGGAGAGAGGATGGACACAAATACCTCATTCATAGTGTCTCCCATTGTACCTAGATTATATCCACACTGTTTTCATCTAATTTGATTCTTCTCCAATTCTCCTCTTTTAGCCAAAGCTGAGTTCCTCAACAGCCCTGCACATTGTCTCCTCCCTGCATAGATAACTCTCCACCCTAATTTTCACATGAAGGGTCCCTCTCATCACTCTGGCTTCAACTCAGCTGTCGCCTTCTCTTTTGGGGTAGAGTACTATGGCATGATCGTGGCTCACTGCAACCTTGAACTCTCGGGCTCAAGTGATCCTCTTGCCTCAACCTCCAGAGTAGCTGGGACCAGAGGTGTCTACCACTATGCTTGAATAATTATAAAAATTTTATTGATATGGGGTCTCACTATGTTGCGCACGCTGGTCTTGAACTAATGGGCTCAAGCAGTGCTCTGGTTTTGGCCTCCCAAAGTGCTGGGATTATACATGTGAGCCATGTCACCTAGAAAACTGTCACCTTTTAAACACACCTTCATTGGTCTTCTTTTCAACATCACCTTTCTTACTTCCAAGTAGCTTTCTATTATTTTACCTTGGCCAATTTTCTTCACTGCATGCCTTAGTGTCTAATATCTTCTTTAGTTCCTTATATTTTTTTGTTTGCATGTTTGTTTGTTTTTTATTGCTTGACTCTCCGGTAAAATGTAGCTTTATGAGGTCAAAGGTCTAATTTGTCTTGTTCAGTTATATCTCAATGCCAGGAATGAATGAAAGGAAATAAATAGCAACCAAAACAAAATAGTAGTGCTTCATATTACTCTGTTTGTCTATACAACATTTTGTGCATTTATGGCTTGTCACTTTGCAAAGATTCTGCTTCTCATTCATTAGTTCATTCATTCCTTCAACACATATTTACTGAATACCTTTGCTATGGTTTGTATGTTTGTCCATGCCCAAATCTCATATAAAATTTTAATCCCCTATGTTGAAAGTGGGGTCTAGTGGGAGGTGATTGAGTCATGGAGGTGGTTTCTAATAGCTTAGCACCATCCCTTTAGTGTTGTCTTGTGAGTGAGTGCTCATAAGATCTGGTGTTTGAAAATGTGTAGCACTTCCCCTCTCCCTCTCTCTCCTGCCAGCCATGTGAAGATGTGCTTGCCTTCCCATTGCTTCTGCCATGATGTAAGTTTCCTGAGGCATCTCCAGCCATGCCTCCTTTACAGCCTACAGAACTGTGAGTCAATTAAACTTCTTTTCCTCATAAATCACCCACCCTCAGGTAGTTCTTCATAGCAGTGTGAGAACAGACTAATACAACCTAGTTTTGTGCCAAACCACTGTTGAGATTTAAGAGTTCAAAGATGCCTGTAATCCCAGCACTTTGGGCGGCCAAGGTGGGTGGATCATGAGGTCAAGAGATCAAGACCATCCTGGTCAACAAGGTGAAACCCCGTCTCTACTGAAAATACAAAAAATTAGCTGGGCGTGGTGGCACACGCCTGTAATCCCAGCTACTTGGGAGGCTGAGGAAGGAGAATTGCTTGAACCCAGAAGGCGGAGGTTGCAGTGAGCCGAGATCATGCCATTGCACTTCTGTCTGGGTAACAACAGCAAAACTCCATCTCAAAAAAAAAAAAAAAAAAAAAAGAGTTCAAAGACAATTAAAAATGTTCCTTCACTCAATGAACTGATAATGTAGATCAACCTAAAAATACTAGAGGGTCCAGTAAAGCTCTGTATAAATGGTTTCATAAGCAATATTTAGATTAGTTATTCAATTAAATAGGTAGAGAAAATATTGTGTAAGCCATTTAGCAGATAATGTCAGCCTCATAAAACTAATGTGAAAAATGAATGGAAATTAAGGATTTTAAAATATTTTTCTCATATGTTTTTGTAAACATGCATGCACACATATATGCATGGGAAAAGATATTTGCTACTATCCATAGAGGAATTCCTGGGTTCAATATATGATTGGTAATATTTTTATATAGTCTTCAAAAATGTACTTAAAGAAAAAAATACACTGAGTATAGTAGTTAACAACCATAATCTCACCATTTTGGGAGGCCAAGGCAGGATGATTGCTTATGGCCAGGAGTTCAAGATGAACCTGAACAACATAGCAAGATCCCATTTCTACCAAAAAAAAAAAAAAAAAAAAAAAACTTTTTAAAATTGGCCAGGTGTGGTTGTGCATCTCTGGGGCAGTTAGATCACTTGAGCTATAGTCTCACCACTGCACTCTAGCCTGGGCAACAGAGCAAAACCCTAATTCCAAAAGAAAAAGAAAGAAAATACTTTACTATTAAATATAGGCAGGAAATTGAGTATTCTGGATAAGTAAGTATATTTGAGAATTGTAATGTTATATATTTTTAGGATTAAACGAACAAAAAGTTCAGAAATTGTTTCAACTACCTAAGCTTATTGATGCAATAAGAAAAACTCAAAGACCAGTTGAAAACTTGTTTCAAACAGCAACTTTACTAAAAGAAATTTGCCACGTAAATTAATTTTTTAATAATTAAAGCTTATAGTGTTACATGATCCAAATGCTTTCAAAAAGTTTTTATTTTGTTAAGTGGCCTAATGTACTGAAAATAGCATGACTTTTGCCAAAAGGTATATCGCACTGGTGATCCCAGTTTAGAAATTTACTAGCTGTGTAACCTTACACAGATCACTTAAATATTTTGACATTTAATTTCATTATCTTTAAAACACAGCAATAACTGTGTTATTAGGTTATTGTAAGAATTTAGAAAAATACCTTTAAACACTTAGCACATCAAACATATACTCAATATTGCTTTTCATGGAAATATTTTTAAATTGTCAGTAAGGATTTACTTTCTCTTTAAGATGCTGAGTATAATAACCTTATAATATCAATATTATAAAGTAGAAATAGCTGATAAAATACATATAAACAATAGGTTGAATCATAGAATACACCATGTCACATTGGCCCAGTCATTTCTCCCCTCTGACACATAATTTCTCTTACTGTAAATTGTGAAGATTGGGACAGATCTTTCATGAAGTTTCTTCAACCTCTAATAGCTCAATATTGCAAGAAGCTAATGATTATTTCATGTTGCAATAGTGTATTGTTGTTCTAAGAGGCTCTTATGAATTGAATTGTGCCCTCAAAGGATATGTTAAAGTCCTAACCCCCAGTACCTGTCAATGTGACCTTCTTTAAAAATAGGTTATATGCTGATTTTATAAAAGTAAGAAAAAGTGTATTTGTAATTCAATATGACTGGCATCACTGTAAGAAGAGGGAAACACCTACTAAGGACAAAGATGTGCGATGAGGAAGCCATTGATGATGGAGGGAGAGGTGGGAGTAATGCTGCGGCAAGATGCAGAAGCCTGTGTCAGAGGCATTTGAACCAGGGCAACTCCATCTTGAATAAGGGCTAGGTAAAATAAGGCTGAGACTTACTGGGCTGCATTCCCAGGTAGTGAAGTATTCTTACTCACAGAATGAGGTAGAAGGACAGCATAAGGTACAGGCCACAAAGACCTTGCTGATAAAAATATGTGATGAAAAAGCTGGCCAAAATTAAAATGGTGATTGTTAAAAAGTCAAGAAACAACAACACCTGGTGGTGAGGTTGAAGAAAAAAGCAACGATTTTACACTGTTGGTAGTGTGTAAATCAGTTCAACCATGTGGAAGATAGTGTGGTGATTCCTCAAAGGCCTAGAGGCAGAAATACCATTTGACCCAGCAATCCCATGACTGGGATATACCCAAAGAAATGGAAGTTATTCTGTTATAAACATACAGGCACAAGTATGTTCATTGCAGCACTATTCACAATAGCAAAGTCATGGAATCAATCCAAATGCCCATCAATGATAGACTGGATAAAGAAAATGGGGCACATATATACCATGGAATACTACGCAGTTGTAAAAAGAAACAAGATCATGTCCTTTACAGAGACATGGATGGAACTGAAAGCCGTAATCCTCAGTAGACTAATGCATGAACAGAAAACCAAACACTGCATGGTCTCACTTATAAGTGGGAACTGAACAATGAGAACACATAGACACATAGGGGTGGACAACACACACTGGGGTCTGTTGTGGGGGAGCATCAAGAAGAATGGCTAATAGATGCTGGGCTTAATATCTAAGTGATGGGTTGATCTGTGCAGCAAACCACCATGGCACATGTTTACCTATGTAACAAATCTGTACACCCTGCACATGTACCCTGGAACTTAAAAGTAAAAAAAAAAAAAAAAAATGAAGGTGACCAAAATGAAGATGGCAACGAGAGTGACCTCTGATCCTCCTCACTGTTCACTATATGCTAATTATAATGCATTAGTATCCTAAAAGACACTCCCACCAGTGCCTTTCCAATAGCCATGATAATGTCTGGAAGTTACTCAATATAGTCTAAAAAGGGGAGGAACCCTCAGGTCTGGGAATCGCCTACCCCTTACCAAGAAAACTCATGAATAATCCACCCCATGTTTAGCATATAATCAAGAATTAACTGTAAGTATAATTAGTGAGCAGCCCATGCCACTGCTCTACCTATGGAGTAGCCATGCTTTTATTCCTTTACTTTCTTAATAAATTTGCTTTCACTTTATGAACTCACTTTGAATTCTTTCTTGGGCAAGGTCCAAGACCCCTCTCTTGGACTCTGGATGGGGACCCCTTTCCGTAATACAAGGATTGAGGCCACCACCAGAAGCCAGGAAGGGGCAAGGAAGAACGGTTTCCACAGTCTCAGAAGGAACATGGCCCTGGTGAAGCCTTGAATTTGAACTTCTAACCTCCAAAACTGTGAAAACACACATTTCTGTTGTTTTAAGCCACCCAGTTTGCGGTGCTTTGTTATTTCAGCCTTAGGACACTAATGCAGGGTCTCAAAGATATGAGGACCTGTTGATTTCTTCCACTTATTGGTATCAGTCCAATCACTCAAGCATTCACATCTTACTGTGCTAATTTCCAAAAACTTTGACAGTTACTTGACAGGGCATACTGCATTTCATAATCCAGAGTGAGTATTATGATTTGCACTGCATAGTTTCCTAAAATATTTAAAATAGGATTTTTCAAAAAAAGCATCACGTGTTGAAAATAATTATTCTGAAACAGATCTCAACGTACGTGATGATACATTTCTAACATATTTATTTTTCTAGCATATTTGTTTTTACTCTTACCAAGTTGAAAAATATCGGATTATATTTCATTTTATTTACCATGTTAAAATATAATCGTGACACCATAGTCACCTCACTGCCTTATGTTTGGTATTTTTCTCTAAAATCATTCATAGATATAATTTTTCCAAAATATTTTCTCCCTCAAGATAAAATCATGTTATTTTAGACATTCCAATAGACTTACTAAATACAACAAATCACTTATTATTTCCAGCGCTGTCAAATGGGACATGAAAAATGTGGCAAATGTCAAATTTTATTAAGTGGGTTTTTAAAAAAATAAAGCTATTTACTTTTTCAAAAGAAAAAGAAATTGTGATAGTTATTTCTTCATTTGCTATGTGCTATGGTTTGAATAATGATGTCATTTCCAAAGTTCTTGTTGAACTTAATCCCAAGCAGTTTTAAAAGGTGTAGGATTTGGGAAGCTATTAATATGATTAGCACCCTTATAAAAGGGCTCCAGTTTGAAGGAGTGCCTTCTAGCCTTTCTACTTCTTTACCAGTGTGAAGACTCAGTTTGTCCCTTCTAAAGAAGGGCAACAATGTGTCATCCTAAAAGTGGAGACCAGGACCTTTCCAGACCCCATTTCTGCCAGCACCTTGATCTTGAACTTCCCAGCCTCAAATGAGAAAGAAATCCCTCTATTGTTTATAAATCACTGTCTTTGACATTTTATTACAGTTGTACAAATGAACTAAAAACGGTGCTTTCTGATTTCTTCCATCATAAAACAAAATAACTTCAGTTTTTAATAAAACTAGCTGAAAATGGCACATAAGGCCCATTGTCAATATATAAATTCTTGCCAACAAATGGAGAAAGAATTTCCTGGATGCATTTACTATAATAATAATTATTATTTTAGTCTTGACTCGAATCTTCATTTTTACACCCGAAGAGTAGATTATAGACCTATATCTGGTAATGTGTCCTAACAGTTGAATTCATTTTTGAAGGTTAGTGGTATGTTTCCTCCATAATAGATGGTTGAATCTAGTGGCCCAATTGGTGGCACTGCCAAAGAATATTTACAGGGGCAGAAGAAGAGAGGTTGCTACCCAGTTAATCATCAGCTTGCTGACTGTCAGTACATTTATTTTCAAGGGTTTTGTACTTGGCAACTGAAGCACTATCCTAAGTCTTTTTTAGAGTGTCCTATTCAGTACTGTTAATTATTCTCCATGAATTTGGAAGAAAGATTTAGTAATTTTTATGAAAGCAAGTATGGAAATAAATATATATTTGGAAATAGAAGCAAGTGCCAGCAGACATTACTTTATTCCTGCATTAGGCATGTCCATCAGCAGCTACAAAATAGAGAATGTAAGTAAGAATTTCTCCAGAGAAGGAAAACTACAATCGTTAATGGCATAAGAAGGGTGCTTCTCAAAAATGATTTAAATAACAGGGAGTTTAATTTTTTAAAAAAAGAATCTAATTTCTTTATCAGTTTTTAAAAACCACATTTAACATGCATGCAAAAATATTCACACATCCTCTTTAGCTCAGAAGGACTTGAGTGTATTTTTTAAAGTATTTGTATTGGGCAAATTCTCAGTTGGAAACAACACAAGTCTTTCTGATCACTTTAAGGTGAATAATGACTTCTCAGAACATATTAGGTCACTCATAGAGTCTTGGGAAGGAATGCAAAGATGGACTTAAAGTTTAGCTTCCAGGAACAACACCCAAACTAGGCCAAAGACCTATCTGATGACAAGGCTGATGCTGGTGCCACTGAGTGTGTCATGCAAAGACGTTGACTTTATTGCAACTGCCAGGACCATTACCACTTATGTACCAGGAACTTGACCTGTCACCCCTGGATTCCAAATACATTTACTGCCTCATGTCAACCAAAATAGGCAGTGCCGTCAAAACCTTTTCTCCTTGCTTTATTCATTACAAAATCCAAATGTCACATGGACAAAATGAGTGGAGAATATGCCATTAACTGAAATGAGTCATGAAAAAATGAGTTGTACCTTTTAAATTGACACAGTTTTCTCTATATAAAGTATTAATTTTTGTAAATATAGAAAGGCTATTTGAAAAATAATGTTCTATTGCAAATATAATTATCAATACGGATTGGAATCTAAGAATTGGCAAATAGTTTAGAGGAATTTTAGTCTGTAAAGTATCCAAGGCATTCATTGGTTTAATAAATAATTACTAGACATTTGGTTCTGTGACCTAGAGCAAGTTACTTAAACTTCTCTGAATCTGTTATCTAAATGTAAAATGGAGAAAATAATATATTTATCAATGCAAAGAAGTAATATGGTAAGCACTTGGTGAGCACTCAATAAACTACAATTGCTATTATTAATAAATAATAGGTCCTAGGCAAAAGTATTCCTTCTACAGAATTCCTTACAGATAGACATGCAGTCTTTTGAGTAGTTTTATTATCTTGTGTCTCACATCCCTATAGGGCAGCTCATTTCAAACTAGAGCATTTATTTTCATTCATATTACATGTAATATCATGCCATGCCATTTTAATTTCCTAGTTTGGGAGCCATCAGCATAAAAAAACCCTCCATTAAAAAATTCATTGTGTTAAATAAATGGTTTCTTATAATAGCAACATTTTAAAAGGTGGCTGGTTTCCAATACCTCAACAAAAATATTTCAATCCATGACAATTAATCTATTATTATCATATCACTAAAAATAACCCTTATCACAGGGTCAAGTCTAACAACATTAAAGGTATCCACAAAATATCAGGGCCATTCATGTACATTGAAGTAAAGCACTGTGGAGGTTAACAGCATAGCTTCTAGAGCTATATCACTAGGATTGAAATCTCAGATCTGCTGCTTTCCAATTGTTTGACCTTGAGCTGGTTATGCAACTCTTCTAGGTCATTTGTAAAACTGAGTGAACTGAGGTACCAACCTCAAAACTATTATGTGAAAATTGAACATGTCAACATAAAAAGTGACTAGAACAGGGTCTGCCTTAGAGGGCTTACTGCATGATTGGAAGCTGTAATCAGTGTTACATACCAAGGTCTATTGGGAGTGCTGAGAATGCCAATGTAAGGAAAGGATACCAGCACTGCTCCTCAGGTCTCTCACAGTGTAATATGAGATAAAGACACACAAACTGATCATTACAGTGCACTTCAGTAAATACATGTGCATGGGTGCAAAAAAGAAGCACCTAACCCAGTTGCTGATTAGGTGGAAGTGAGGAGTTTGGAGAAGGCTTCCTAAGAAGACGATGGGTGGACTAAGCAACAAATGATGAGCACAGAGTAGCTAGGCTGCTCCAAAGTAGAAATCAAGTTGTCTGCCAGGAGTCATAATGAGAAAAGTAGAGTAAGAGGCTTGTATAATGGTAACAAGATAAAGCTTACCAAGAACAACTAATCATGAAGTTGTAATGATAACCCCACCTCAGTTTCCCAAAGTATTGAGATTACAGGCATGAGCCACCATGTGCTGCCAGTTTTGTTTCTTTTGTTCAGGATTGCTTTCACTATTCAAGGTGTTTTGTGGTTCCATACTGATTTCAGGATTGATTTTTTTATTTTTGTCATTAGTATTTTGATAGGGATTGCTTTGAATCTGTAGATTGATTTGGATCCTATGGACAGTTTAACAATATTAACTCTTTGAATCTACAAGCATGGGATATTTTTTCATTCTTTGTGTGTTCTCTTCATTTTTTTATCACTGTTTTGTAATTTTTTTCAATACAGATCTTTCACTTCTTTAGCAAAATTTATTCTTAGGAATTTTTTTTTTTTTTTTTGAGATGGAGTTTCGCTGTTGTTACCCAGACTGGGGTGCAACGGCACGATCTCGGCTCACTGCAACCTCCACCTCCTGGGTTCAAGCAATTCTCCTGCCTCAGCCTCCTGAGTAGCTGGGACTACAGGCGTGCACCATCATGCCCAGCTAATTTTTGTATTTTTAGTAGAGACGGGGATTCACCTTGTTGACCAGGATGGTCTCCATCTCTTGACCTCGTGATCCACCCGCCTCGGCCTCCCAAAGTGCTGGGATTATAGGCATGAGTCACCACGCCCAGCCAGGAAATTTTCTTTGTAGGTACTGTAAATAGGATTTCTTTTTCAGATTTTTTTCTGTTGGCATATAGAAATTCTATTTATTTATGCAAGTCAATTTTTGTATCGTGTAACTACACTAATTTTTTTATCAGTTCAAACAGTTTATTTTTTTCACAAAATCTAGGTTTTTCTAAATATGGTATTATGTTGTCTGTGAATAATAATTTGATGACTTATTTTTCAATTGGGAAGCCTTTCATTTCTTTCTCTTAACTAATTGCTCTGACTAGGATTATAGTATTGTGTTGAATAAAACTGGTAAAAGTGGACACTTTGTCTTGTTCTAAATCTTTTCAAAAAGGCTTTCTGTCTTTTCCCATTCAGTGAGATGTTAGACATGGTTTGTTATATGTGGCCTTTATTGTATTGAGGTGTTTTCCTTCTACACCTAATTTGCTGAGAATTTTTGTCAAGAAGGGAGTTGAGTTTTACCAAGTGTTTTTTCAGCATATATTGAAACTAGTAAATCATTTTTGTTTTTGCTGTATTAATTTTATGTGTTCTATTAATTCGTTTTCATATGTCGAACCATTCTTGCATTCCTGGATAAATCACTCCCGATCATGACAAACAATCTTTTTAATGATCTTGCGTTATTGAGTTCATTTTGCTTGTGTTTTGATGATGATTTTTTGCATCTACATTAATCTGGTATGCCAGCTTATTTTTTTGTTGTTGTTATTTCCTTATCTGTATTTGGTATCAGGGTAATGCCAGCCTCATGGAATAAACTTTGAAGTTTCCTCTTCTTCAATTTTTTTGGAATAATTTGAGTAGAATTTGTGTTTGTTCTTCTTTATATGTCTGGTAGAATTGAGCAGGAATGCCTTTAGGTCCTGGGCTTTTATTTGATAGAAGACATTTTATTACTGTTTCAATCTCATTATTCATTATCAGTCTATTCAAGTTTTCTATTTTTTCATAGTTTATTCTTGGGAGGTTGTACATATCTAGGAATTTATCCATTTCTTCTAGGTTTTCCAATTTGTTTGCATATAGGTATTTATGATAATATCTAATGACAATATCTAATATGTAATAAAAGTGTTTATGATAATATCTAATGCTATGATATCAGTTCTAATGTCTCATTGTACAACTGTGATTTTATTTATTTTGTTACTCTGTTTCTTAGTCTGGCTAAGGGTTTGTTGGTTTTGTTTGTCCTTTCAAAAAATGAACTTTTTATTTTGTTGAGCCTTTTGGAATCTTTTAGTCTTTATTTATTTGTGCTCTGACCTATATTATTTTTTTTTTCCATCTACCGATTTGGGGTTTGGCTTGTTCTCATTTTTCTAGTTCTCGGAGGTGCATCCTTAGGTTTTTTGACATCTTTCTTCTTGTATTACGCAGGCATTTATTTCTATAAACCTCCTTCTAGAACTGCTTCTGCTGTATCCCATAAGCTTTGGTATCCTGTATTTCCATTTTTGTCTGTCTCAAGAAACTTTTCAACTCCCTTTTTACTTCTTCATTGACCTGTTCATTGTTCAGAAGTATGTTCTTTAATTTCCATGAACTTTTACAGTTTCCAACACCCATTGTGTTATTTATTTCTACTTTTATTTTATTGTGATCACTGTAAAACATATAATGAGTGACAGAGAAATGAAACATTTTAAGTGGATTTATGATATATAATGAGTGACAGGGAAGAGAAATGAAGCATTTTAAGTGGATTTATAATTTAAATCCATCATACAGTGGATTTAAAAACTGTAATATGTAATATGTCTGAAAGTACACAGGATATTTTAGGGAGAAATAAACATGGTTATCGAAAAATACAGAGAAATTTCCAAAACTAAAATTTTTATATTTATTATCTCTGTAATGAATTGCTCCTTTCCCAGACATGTTCTTTTTTTTTTTCTATTTCCTTATTGAAAAGCTCCAAATGTCGTCACTTCTAGGAAGCTTTCCTTACTGCTCCCTACCTAAGTTTCAACGACAGCAGAATTAACTGTTTTCATTTTTGTGTGCTCTCACGCTCTAGGACTTATTGTTTCATGTAGGCACTAAACCACTTTAAGCACTTCCTATGCACAGGTTTAGTTGAGTGTATATAAGAAAATTTTATAATTCCTCACTGAAAAATTTAGTCTAGAGGGAAGATTAACATCAATTAATTTGATCAGTGATCTGATGTGTAACAGCAAGGAGGTGAAGTACCTCCACCCTGAATTTGGACAGAAGAATAAGATCTGCCTAGTAGAGGTTTCATCTGAGCAACTTCAAAGGATGCTAGAATGAGTTTAATGATGAATTATAATAAAGAGCATTTTAGCTAGTTGAAACAGGATGTGTGAAGTCAATGACACTAGGAGAAAAATGAAGTCTTTCGCTATCCTATTATACATATTTTTACAATGCATTTTACTCACAGGATGAGGTGTCTGTTACATGACTTGGTTATGAGATTTTTACCATTCACATTTATTTATTTATTTCTTCACAGTTCTTGGCCTAGTGCTCTCTGGTGTTCAATCAATCTTATTTGAATGAATAAATCAATAGTAGTAGTAACACTGCAAAAGCGGGTCATGATGAGACATGACAATAATAAATGGGAACAATTTGATTTAGCTTTTATAGTATTATGCACAAAATAGGCACTTTTAAATCTGCTTAAGTGGAGACAGGTCTATGCAGAGGAAAAGAACAGACTTGCAAGAAATTCCATTGTCTTTTAAGTCAGACATGATGAACTATAATGAAAAAGTAGAAATTTTTCCAGCAACAAAATTGTATTTCTCTTTGCTGGACTTTCTAATAAGGTCATTTTAGCATTCAAAAAGTCATCTGAAGATTAATCACTGGATGACAGATGCACATTGAACAAGAGAGTAGTGATATATTAAAGGATTTCATGTTTATTAGTTAAACTGAAATATGACTGAAAAAGATCTTTTCAAAACTGAATTGCTTATTAACAATGATCAGAGATAAAAATACAGTGAAACTTATAGCTAGCTAGTCACAGAAGACAAGTAAGGTTTATATTTTATAATGCTTTATTGTCTATTTCTAATGCAAGCAAAAGCTTTGTTAATTGCTATGGAGCAGATATTTTTAGACAATTCTAGAAAGACATACAACAATAATACCTCCATTTGAAAAAATATTTCACTGAGTAGAGTAAAATTACCTACCGAGTTGTAATCTGTAAAATAAAACTAGTAATTTAGTAATATTTTCATTAGCACTAATGAGACAAAGTTTACTATTAGTCATTGAGTATGAACCACTCAAAGTGGAGATGTAATTGCACACTCACATCTGCCAAAAGGGGACAGCAGAATAATCATTCTGTAATAAAAGTACACTACCTACTGTTAAAAGTTGTACACTTGGCCAGGCATAGTGGCTCATGTCTGTAGTCCCAGTTCTTTGGGAGGCCAAGGTAGGAGAATCCCTGTAGGCCAAGAGTTCAAGAGCAGCTTGGACAACATAGTTAGACCCCATCTCTACAAAAAAGAAAAAAGAAAAAAAATAGCTAGGTGTGGTGGCATGCACCTGCAGTCCTAGCTGTTGGGAGACTCAGGCTGGAGGACTTGTTGAGCCTAGGAGTTCAAGATTACAGTGAGCAATGATCATACCACTGCACTCTAGCTTAGGTGACAGAGAAAGAACCTGTCTCAAAAAAACAAAACAAAAATTATAAATTTGTACTAGAAATCCTAGCCAAAGCAATTTGGCCAGAATAATTAAAAGGCATTCAAACTGGAAAGAAAGGAGTAAAATTAATGTCTGCAAATGGCATTTTCTTATATGTAGAAAATCCTAAGGAACACACACACACACACACACACACACACATACACAGACACACACAAAAAAAAAACCTGTTAGAACTAACAGACAAGTGTAGTAAAGTTGCAGGATGCAAAGTCCACATACAAAAACCTCTTGTATTTCTACACACTAACAAAGAATAATCCAAAAAGACATTCATGTTAAAAACTCTCAGTAAACTAGGTGTTGAAGGAACACATCTCAAAATAACAGCCATATATGACAAACCCAGAGCCAACATCATACTGAATGGGCAAAAAATGGAAGCATTATCTTTGAAAAACAGCACAAAACAAGGATGCCCTCTCTCACCACTCCTATTCAACATAGTATTAAAAGTTCTGGCCAGGCCAGTCAGGCAAGAGAAAGAAATAAAGGGCATCCAAATAGGAAGAGAGGAAGTCAAACTATCCATCTTTGTAGGTGACATAATCCTATTATTTAGAAAACCCACCATCTCAGGCCAAAAGCTTCTTAAACTGATAAATAACTTTAGCAAATTCTCAGGATACAAAATCAATGTGCAAAAATCACTAGCATTCCTATACACCCACAACAGTCAAGCCAAGAGCTAAATCAGAAACAAACTTCCATTCAAAATTGCCACAGAAAGAATAAAATAGGAATACAGCTAACTAGGGAGGTGGAAGATTTCTACAAAGGGAACTACAAACCACTACTCAAAAAAATCAGAGATGACACAAAGAAATGGAAAAAATCCTATGCTCATGGATAGAAAGAATCAATATTGTTAAAATGGCCATCCTGCCCAAAGCAATTTATAGATTCAATGCTAATCATCTTAAGCTACCACTCACATTCTTCAAACAAGTAGAAAAAACTGTTTTAAAATTCATATGAAACAAAAAAAATGAACCCAAATAGGCAAAGCAATCCTAAGCAAAAAGGATGAAGCTGTAGGTATCATGCTACCTGACTTCAAACTATACTCCAGTGTTACAGTAACCAAAACAGCATGGTACTGGTATAAAAATAGACACATAGACCAATGGAACAGAACAGAGAACCCAGAAATAAGCCCCACAACTATCTGATCTTTCACAAACATGACAAAAACAAGGAATGTGGAAATGATTCTCAATTCAATGAATGGTGCTGAGATAACTAGCTAGCCATATGCAGAGGATTGAAACTGGACCCTTTCTTTATACCATATATAAACATTAACTGAAGATGAATTAAATACTTAAATGTAAAACTCAAAAGTATAAAAATCCTGGAAGACAAACCAGGCAATATCATTCAGGACACAGGCATGAGCAAAGATTTCATGATGAACATGCCAAAATCAACTGCAACAAAAGCAAAACTTGGTGAATAGGATCTAATTAAATAAAAGAGCTTCTGTGACACAAAAGAAACTATAAACAGAGTAAACAGGTAACCTATAGAATGGGAGAAAAAGTTTGCAAACTGTTATTCAACAAAGGTTTGATATGCATCATCTAGAAGGAACTTAAAGAAATTCACAAGAAACAAATAAGTAACTTCATAGAAAAGTGGGCAAAGTACATGAACAGACACTTTTCGAAAGAAGACATACATGTGGCCCACAATCATATGAACAAAAGCTCAATATCACTGATTATTAGAGAAATGCAAATGAAAACCATAATGAGACACCATCTGTATTAGTTCATTTTCACACTGTTGATAAAGATATACCCAAGATTGAGCAGTTTACAAAAGAAAGAGATTTAATGGATTTACAGTTCCACCTGACTGGGGGGGCTTCACAATCATGGCAAAAGGTGAAAGGCACATCTCACATGGTATCAGACAATAGAAGAGAGCTTGTGCAGGAAGACTCCTGTTTTAAAACCATGAGATCTCATGAGACTTATTCACTGTTACAGAACAGCACAAGAAAGACCTGCCCCTATGATTCAATTATCTCCCCCCAGTTCCCTCCCACAACATGTGGAAATTCAAGATAAGATTTGGGTGGGGACACAGCCAAACCATACCATTCTGCAGCTGGCCCCTCCCAAATCTCATGTCACAATTTACAATAAAAAGAGATTTAATGGACTTACATTTCAAAACCTTCCCAACAGTCCCTCAATGTCTTAGCTCATTTCAGTATTAGCTCAAAAGTCCACAGTCCAAAGTCTCATCCAAGACAAGGCAAGTCCCTTATGCCTATCAGCCTGTAAAATCAAAAGCAAGTTAGTTACTTCTTAGATACAATGGGAGTACAAGCATTGGGTAAATACAACCATTCCAAATGGGAGAAATTGGCCAAAACAAAGGGACTACAGGCCCCATGCAAGTTTGAAATGCATCAGGGCAGTCAAATCTTTTAAAGCTCCAAAATGATCTCTTTGATTCCAGGTCTCATATCCAGGTCCTGCTGATGCAAGAGGTAGATTCTCATGGTCTTAGGCAGCTCCGCCCCGGTGTCTTGCAGGGTACAGTCTCCCTTCCTGCTGCTTTTGTGGGCTGGCATTGAGTCTGTGGCTTTTCTGGTGTCCTTCTTCTCACAGCTCCACGAGACACTGCCCCAGTGAGAACTCTTTGTTGGGGTACCAACCCCACATTTCCCCCTGAATTGCCCTAGTAGAGGTTCTCTATGAGGGCTCTACTGCTGTAGCAGTCTCCTGCCTGGACATCCAGGCATTTCCATATATCCTTTCTGAAATCTAGGCAGAGGTTCCCAAACCTCACTTCTTGTCTTCTGTGCACCCACAAGCCCAACACCATATTCAAGCCACCACGGCTTGGGTCTGGTACCCTGTAAAGCATCGGCCCAAGCTGTACCTTGGCCCTTTTAGCCATGGCTGGAGCAGCTGGGATGCAGGGCACCCATGTCCAGAGGCTGCAGAGAGCATTCGAGCACTGGGCCTGGCCCACAAAACCATTTTTCCCTTCTTGACTTCTGGACCTGTTATGGGAAGGTCTTTCATGCAGTTCTCTAAAATACCCTGGAGACATTTTCCCCATTGTCTTGGCTATTAACATTAGGCTCCTCTTACTTATACAAATTCCTGCAGCAGTCTTGAATTTCTCCCCAGAAAATGCATTTTTCTTTTCTACCACGTGGCAGGGCTACATATTTCTTAAACCATTATGCTCTGCTTCCCTTTTAAATATAAGTTCCACTTTCAGATAATTTCTTATTCATGCGTATGAGTGTACACTTTTAGAAACTGCCAGGTTACATCCTGAATGCTTTGTTGCTTAGAAATTTCTTCAGATACCCTAAATAATCTCTCTCAAGTTCAGTGTTTCACAAATCTCTAGGGCAGGGGCAAAATGCTAACAGTCTCTTTGCTAAAACATAACAATAGTCGCCTTTGCCCCAGTTCCCAACAAGTATCTCATCTCTGTCTGAGTCCACCTCAGCCTCAACCTTATTGCTCATAACACTGTCAGCATTTTGGACATAGCCATTCAGCAAGTCTCTAAAAGTTCCAAAGGTTCCCATATTTTTCTATCTTCTCCTGAGCCCTCCAAACTGTTGCAGCCTCTGCCTATTCCCCAGTTCCATACTCACTTGCACATGTTTGGGTATCTTTTCAGCAATGCCACACTCTACTGGTACCAATAATTTGCTGTATTAGTCTGCTTTCACACTGCTGATAAAGATATACCCGAGGCTGGGCAATTTACAAAAGAAAGAGACTTAATGGATTTATAGTTCCATGTGTCTGAGGAGTCCTCACAATCATGGTGGAAGGTGAAATCATGGAGGGCCATCTCAAATGATGGCAGACAAGAGAAGAGAGCTTGTGCAGGGAAATTCCCATTATTAAAACCATCAGATCTCATGAGACTTATTCACTACTACAATTACAGCATGGGAAAGACTTGCCGCCATGATTCAATTACCTCCCACTGGCTCCCTCCCACAACATGTGGAAATTCAAGACGAGAATTGGGCAGAGACACAGCCAAACCATATCACCATCTAACACCAGTCGGAATGGCTGTTACTAAAAAATCAAAAAAGAAACAAACAAAACACATGGTGGTGATATTGTGGAGAGAAAGGAATGCTTTTACACTGATAGTGGGAATGGAAATTAGTTCAATCATTGTGGAAAACAGTTTGTTACTTCTTCTAAGACAAGAGGAAGACAGAAATGCTATTTGACCCAGCAATCCCATTACTGGGTATATACCCCAAAATCTAAATCATTCTATTATAAAGACACATGCACACATGTGTCCATTGCAGCACTATTTGCAATAGCAAAAATATGCAATAAATGTGAGTGCCCATTACTGGTAGACTAGATAAAGAAAACGTGTACATATACACTATGGAATCTATGCAGACATATAAAAGACCAAGAGTATGTCCTTTACAGAGACATGGATGGAGCTGGAGGCCATTGTCCTTAGCAAACTAACACAGAAACAGAAAACCAAACACCACACTTACAAGTGGAGGTAAATGATGAGAACACATGGATAGATAGATTGGAATAACACACTGGTTCATATTGAAGGGTAGAAGATGAGAGAAGGGTTAGGATCAGGGAAAGAAATTGGTACTAGGCTTAATACCTGGCTGATGAAATAAGCTTCCTGACACTGCATTTGGCAATGTTTTCTTAAATATAACATCAGAATCACAGGCAAAAAAAGCAAAACTAATCAAGTGGTACTACATCGAACCTAAAAACTGCTGCACAGAAAATGAAAAAATAAACAGAGTGAGAAATGCAACCTACAAATTGGGAAAAATATTTGCAAGCTGCATATATGATAAGGAGTTAATATACAGCATATATATAAAATTATAACTTTACAAATAACCCTATTAAAAATGGTCAACAGATTTGAATGGACATAACTTTAAAAATATACAAATGGCCAACAAGCATCATGGAAAGATACTCAACATCACTACTCATTAGGGAATTGGAAATCAAAACCACAATGAGATATTAACTCACACCCCTAGGATAACTATGATTATCCAAAACAAAACAAAAAGAAATGGAGATGTAGAGAAATTGAAACCTTTGTGCACTATTAATGGGAAGGTAAAATGGTACAACCTTCATGAAAAACACCATATGAAGTTTTCTCAAAAAATTAAAATGTAATTACCATATGATCAAGCAATCCTACTTAGGGGTATATATCTAAAATAAATGAAACAGGATCTAAAAGACATATTTGCACAGCCACGATCACTGCAGCATTATTCGCAATAGCTAAGAGTCAGAAACAACCTATATGTCCATTGATGGCAATAGCTAAGAGTCAGACAACCTATATGTCCATTGATGGATGGATTAAGAAAATGTGGCATGTACATACAATGAAATATTGCCATATACTATAACATTGTTGAACTTTAAGGACATTCTGCTAAGTGAAATAAGCCAGTCACAGAGAGACTCATTGCATGATTCTACTATATAAGTGGATGTCATACTGTAGTATCTAAAGTAGGCAAAATCTTAGAAGCAGAAAGTTAAATGGTTTTTGCCAGGGGCAGAGGGGAAGTATAAAAGCAGAGTTAGTCAATGGGTATAGCGTTTCAGTCAGGCAAGGGGAAAAGTTCCAGAGAGCTCTACATATGGTTAACAATATTCATATGGTTAAGACTACTGTATGCTTAAAATTAGTTAAGGTAGTAAATTTTATGTTTTTATCACAAAAGGAAAAGCTGTAAACTTGCCTTTTGGAATAAAACTGAAATTCTCTATAAAATGCCTTTATTGTAGTAAGAAACACAAAATAACTCCTCTGAATTATTTTACCTCTGCCTGTTATTCAAGTATACAATATTTCCTGAGATATTATTGAAGGTCAAAGGGAAAGAATAATGCAGAGAAAAATAAAGTTTGTCTTGCTCTTCAAAACCATGGAGAAAAGACTGATTAGGAAAGAAAACATCAAGGGGTTATAGAAGAAATACATATGTTGTAGTATATTCAAACAGATCCCACAGGGACTGAGATTTATAATTAATGATGTTACATGTTAGTCTCTTTCTTATCTAAAAGCACTGTAGGAAAATCAAAGGATTTTGCAGCTGATCAAAGAAGATGATATAACCACAAGATGGACCTAGCCCTCAAAGACCTTTATTTGGGCCAGACATTTACAGGTTTGCATGTGGGGAAAGTTCCTCATAGAATGAGAGGGTCTAGACGTCACCATTCAGAAACAAAAGAAGGAAGGTCCTCCTGGGATAGATGGGGCATGGGCGATGGGGATTTATGTGCAAATTATGTCACGTGGCAGCAAGATGGGGAATCTCTGGGTCAGGATCTCCAAAAGGCAGCGTCAGCTTGGCATCATTTATAGCATTGGGGCTAATCATCTTGTCCATGGTCAGCAGATAATGGTAGCAGTTTTGTGGGGTGCACAAAGCAATGGGCTCTAAATGGCTTCAATTGTATCTATCGGGCTACATTTAAAATAACTGGATACATCAAAATTTGAATTTGACACCCGTGAAGTTTCAAGCTAATGGGCCCCAGCTTGCTATGAAGAAGCACTATTAAAGGGGGGACTCCTTACTCCATTTATATAACAAATATGTCACAAAGTCTGTTTGCTTAATAATAGAGAACAGAAATAGGTATCCATATAAGGAATTTGGCATCTTAGGAAAATAATTATTTCTCCTGTTTTTATTTTTTTTATTTTTTTTTTTATTTTTTAGGTGTGTGTGTGTGTGTATGCATTTTGTCTGTTTGAGACAGGATTGTACTCTGTTGCCCAGGATGGAGTGCAGTGGTGCAATCACAGCTCACTGCAGCCTCAATTTCCCAGGCTCAAGTAATTCTCCCACCTCAGCCTCCCAAATAGCTGAGACTACAGGCACACATGCCACCAGCATATTTTTAAAAATTTTTTGTAGAGATGAGGACTCACTATGTTGCCCAGGCTCTTCTCAAACTCCTAAGCTCAAGTGTTCCTCCTGCCTCAACCTCTCAAAGAGCTGAGATTACAGGGGTGAGCCACCTCAATAATCTCTTCTAACTGTTTTTAAATGAAGCAGTGCTATTTTCAAAGGAAGAAAATGTGTTATTTAATTGACTTTGTAAAATTCAAACATTTTTTGTGACATAAAAAAATGTTTCAAACTCATGATGATGTGTCTAATTTATATTTATGGTCTCTAAGTTTGTTTTATTTGCTTGATTGTACTGAAGTCAAATTTTTCTTGTCATGTTGAGACTTTTGAAAAATATTTAGAAGACAGGTATGGCAACTGTGGAAATGGGTCAACTTACTACTAATTTTGAAAATTTGGTTTTAAATGGAAAAATTACTCTTGAATCACCAGTCTTTAATGCTTCTTTAATAAGACTATTTGTAAGTAAAATTACTTTGTCATAAAATCAAAACACTTCTATTTTTTCATGTATAATTTAATACATACATAAATATATTCTTAAAGACCAATTCCATAAATGTTAAAAATCCGTCTTTTTTATGTAATGGGGTAATTTTCATTAAGTAATGTATAACTTTTGTCACTTATTTTAGTTTTGCTATTTTCTGAACCCAGCCCAAGTTGATTAATTTCAAACTGTAAAAACATATTTGTTTATGAACACTTTTGACATTTATCATATGATGCAATTTAAGAACTATATTAAAATATTATAATGTCTTTTTAGTAATAATGATATCATAATATCTGGGCTATGCATGAAAATACAGAGGAAGCCATTAGGTTATATCCTGTAACCGATAATATTATGGTTTCAAAAAACATGGGAAAAGGAACCCTATTGCCTTTACATAAGCACAGACATAGATTGGAAACAAACAAGAGGAAGAATTTTAAGTTTAAATTTAAGAGAATCTCACATGTAGATAAACTAAACAGGATGATCCTATCTCATGGGTCCTTCTAGATTCATGTTTTGCACGTCTGTCATTTTAAATAAGTATTTAGAGCACTGAATCACAGAGACAGCTGAAATTAGAGAATGCTGAAACCTTAAGCAAACGTGGTTAACCCCAATCAAGTCTCAATAATTAATGTCAGTAGTTGGCAGCTGAGCCTGGATGTCATCCTATATTATAGACGATGAGGTTACAGTGAATTAAATCTTGTGGCCCACTTTCCCCTTGGTTAGAAAACATATTTCATACCTTATTTTACAACCAGGTATGTAGCTTTCACCACCACAGCGATTGGGCCACAACATAGATTCATAAAATAAGTATAAATGTGAATTGGGAGTAGTTGGCAATTTAAGCTGTAGCCATTTCAAAGTGAAATTCCAGGCCTATTTGAGCTCCGGTGGTTTTCAGCATCTTATATCATTAAGTTTTTACAAACTGTTTCTTCTGCCTAATGATCCTATCTTTGCTCTGCCTCCTTGCAGGAATTTGCTATGTGCATACTCCGAGTCTTACAGCTTTCTTTGTTCATGTCTTGGCAGCCTTCAGTTTCAAATTTAAGACTGTGGGAGATTATGCATTCTGTTACTAGGCTTCTTATTTGTGAAACTTTTATAGATTAATTTTGAGACTACTTTGGATGTTATGTTATTAGCATAAACTGAAGTAATACTGAGGACCTGAATGTACATATTAAAACCCTGAATTCTGTGAATCACTGAATATGAGAGATTTTTATAGTTTCGGTATGGACCACCTTACTACATCTTTTATTACATTTTGGTAAACTAACACAGGACAGCAAAATGCCCATTGAAAAGGTGAGCACGAATTAGGTTAACCACATAACTTACATTTCCTTTTATCTTCTTTGACTCTTTCTTTACAATGACTTTTGTGCCACCTTGTTGGTAGTTTTATCATTTTCTTTTTCAAAAGCCTTATCTGTACTCTGGATAAGATATATCAGTTGTAAAAATTAAATGCTTATTCAACTATGAAGCCAGTCAGACAATGGAAGCCCTTTGGGTAGGCACTTCGTTTACATTTAAAATGTAATTAGAGAGAAATAGGTTGAATTTTAAAGCAAGTACATGAATAACTTTTCAAGGTTTTTCAAATCTAGATGATATAATCCAGGAACTGGATTTAAAATATTTGTTTTATAGGAGGAAGGATGAAATTCTAGCTTTGATTGCACAAAGAACTCAGGATAATTAGGAAGACAGAGCTTGCTCATAATTATCAGAGGCATAAAACTGCCTCACCAATCCGATCTCTGCTCCTCCCAGCCCTCGCCCACATCCCTCCTTACCCTCCAAACTACTCCAAGGAAGTAGATCTGGCACAGCAAGGCAGAAGAGGTTGTATAGACATGCTTAAACAAGAGGTTGTTTCCTCCGATCCAAATATTCAGGGCCTAGAAGGAATGAAAGAAAATGTGGGGTTTTTAATATCAAATTAAAAGGAAGCCATTATCCTCAGCAAACTAATGCAGGAACAGAAAAACAAGGACCTCATGTTCTCACTTACAAGTGGCAGCTGAACAATGAGACAACATGGACACATGCTGAGGAACACACGCTGGTGGGGGAGGTAGAGGGAGGGAGAGTATTAGAAGAATAGCTAACGGATGCTGGGCTTAATACCTAGGTGACGGGTTGACCTGTGCACCAAACCTCCTTGGCATCTGTTTACCTATGTAACAAGCCTGCACATCCTGCACATGTACCTGGGAACTTAAAATAAAAATTAAAATAATAATAATAATAATAATAATAAAAGGAATTCAGTGATAGGAATATCAAGGGATATTAAATGCAGGGATAATAAAGAATGATTTTTAAAGTATTTTCTTCTTTCTAGTTTAATGTATTAAAATGTGTTTATATAATTATATATTTTACTGTTATATTACTGTGTTTTTCTGCAACACGTTTACAATATGGCTAAACTACATTATATCTGTTTGTGACTAAACAAATCTTACTCTGCTTTCTTATAATATTAATGGATAAGTATATATTCAAGCTATGAGTAGATTACTTAGAATAAAAAGCAATTTGAGCTAGGTGTGGTGGCTCACGTCTGTAATCATAGCACCTTGGGAGGCTGAGGGCAGGGTAATCACAGGACTTTGGGAGGCTAAGGGCAGGAGTTCGAGGCCAGCCTGGCCAACATGGTGAAACCCTGTCTCTACTGAAAATGCAAAAATTAGCCAGGGGTGGTGGCAGGAGCCTGTAACCCCAGCTACTCAGGAAGCAGAGGCAGGGAAATCACTTGAACTCAGGAAATGGAGGTTACCATGAGCTGAGATCATGCCACTGCATTCCAGCTGGGGCAATAAAGTGAGACCCTATCTCAATAACAAAAAGTAATAATAATAAAAAGAAAAATTTTAAAAGCAATTGGAATGTTAAAACATGCAAAAAGCAATTTTAATTGTTAAACATACAAATATTAAATGTGACAGCAAGTATAAACAACTGGGTTATAATTATTTCAGTCCTCTTTTATGGCTAATTTAAGATCAAATTAACAAAATACCTATTATTCACTGAGTGTTGCTTTGAGCCCTATATACACCAGGAAAAGAAGATAATATGGTCCATTCTCAGTGTTCATCTGGGAAGATGAACAGGTGAAAATTTAAATAGGAAATATTTAAGTGGATTCAAGAAAAACATGATATTGCTAGACACCACAGTAACTCACTGCCAACTAAGCTGCTTGGAGTGTATCAGATGTTCAGAGATCTAGAGAGTCACAGGCATTTACAATGAATAAAAGTACAAGGTGAGTGTTGAGCAGTCCTGAAGGTTGGTAAGATTTATATGGACACATAGAAGGGGGCGAACATGCCTGGGAGGCAATATCCCATCTCTTTGGCAGCAAAGTGTTTTGTTTTGTAACAGAGAAGATATTTCAAATGACCCAGTCTTCAAGGTTTGAATTTGTAATTACTAGTCTATTTTATTATAGCAAAATTCTATGAGAAAAACAATATGTTTTAAATCCCAACGGCCTCAATGCAGAGTTTACTACAAATATTTTACCAGGCATAGGAATTAGAAAATTCTTTTAGCCCTCACTTAACTTCCATTTCTGTAATTGTGTAACATAGGAATACTAATATGGCTATTAGAGATTATTCAGTGTTGTCTTGAGGCTCCAGTTAAAACAACAGAAATGAACATACTCCTCAAGTTGTAAACAAAATGAAACATTATAAACTTTTTTTTTTTTTTTGAGACAGAGTCTTGCTCAGTTGCCCAGGCTGGAATGCAGTGGTGTGATCTCAGCTCACTGCAACTTCCGCCTCCTGAGTTCAAATGATTATCCTGCCATAGCCTCCAGAGTAGCTGGGACTACAGGCACGCACCACCATGCCTGGCTACTTTTTGTATTTTTTCACCATATTTGTCAGTCTGGTCTCACACTCCTGACTTTGTGATCTGTCTTCCTTGGCCTCCCAAAGTGCTGGGATTACAGGTGTGAGCCACCACGCCTGGCCCGTTATGAACTACTTTTAAGAGAAAAATCCCTACCACTTGTGTAACGAATTATTGCTATGTGTTACTGATGTATGTTGACATAGCTTATAGAGAGCATATAAACTAAGCAATAAATATTGAAATGTTTTCTTTATTCATACTAGCCCTATTCAATCCATTTTAAACATTAAAGGAATTTTATCATAAAATAATTTTTTATT
Source organism: Saguinus oedipus (assembly GCA_031835075.1). Taxonomy (NCBI): domain Eukaryota; kingdom Metazoa; phylum Chordata; class Mammalia; order Primates; family Cebidae; genus Saguinus; species Saguinus oedipus. The sequence goes on from CM063171.1 coordinate 182,922,926, forward strand.
AAAGTGAATTGTATATAAATTTCATTTTACAATAACTATTTTTTTAAAAAAGACAAAAGAGAATGATAAATAAGCATTCTGCTATTGATATATTCCACCACAGGGTGTCATTCTTGGAGTACAGATTAGCCTGTCTAGAAGCAGTACTCTGGCAGCAGATACCAAGCACCATATCATATTCAGTATGTTGAAGACATAATGAAAGCTCCTGACTTTTAGCCTAATTTAATAGTTCTTTATATTCAGCAAACAACATCATTAAACATTTTCCAGATCTATTTTGCAATTTTTAAAGTATATTTAGAATAAAAGCATGAAGACAACAAACAAAATTTCTAGTGGACTTAACCTCAGTGAGTTGAATTAGATTGCTAGTCTTGGGAAGAGAAAACATGCAATAGGAACTGATCTCTTACATTCAGAGAGAGTTATAAGAAAAAACAATAAAGTTGACAGATAGCCATACTTATAAGAAGCATTTTCCCTTTAAAAGCTTTTTCCATTTACTTCATCAAACTAATAGATTATATTGCACCAGTGCCTGGTTCAAGAGAACTCCAAACATCGTTGATACAGTTATTTTCTGTTGAATTTGCAAAGCATTTTGGGCTGAACGTTAAAGTAGACTATGAAACTATAGTCTTATCCAAATCAGTATAAACTTGACACCAAGTATCCCACCTTGTCTTCTCCCATATTGGATACCACTCATCTGGAAAAGGGTAGCTTAACCATGGTACATAAGTCACGAAAATGTGTTGGAAAGATCCCATTTAAATGGGGCCAGATAAAGGTCAAGAAAAGGTGATATTAACCTGACATTTTGCATCTCCCTTCTTTAATCATCACTGATAATGTGGGGAGACTTAACCCACTATCATAAACTTGAGATGGAAACTTCCTCATACCTTCTGATATTGCTCCCAGCCCATCACCATGTGTAGAAAACAGATCAATGATTTACTCATTCATTCAGTGAGCTTTTTCCAAATATGATCCCATAATACAGAGAAAACCAGACACGATTCACATACTCATGCAGCTTAGTCTCTAGTGAGTGAGAAAGACATGAATCAAATAACCGCACAAGTAAGACATAACATTCCAATGTGGTTAGCGCTAAGAAAGAGAAACACACCACAGGGCTACACATGCTTATTTAATTGGGAATTTCACCAATGACTAGAGAAGAATTTCCTGGGTTATCCAGGACAGAGATAGGGTATGGTCAATGAGTAATACTAACCAATCAAACAGAGAACAGAGAGAGGTCAGGTCTGGGGCCTGTCAGGAGGACAAATCATGAGCTCCAGTAACTGAAGAGGTTCAGATTGCATTGGACAGATAGTGAAGACAATATGGTGTGAAGGCTGGACTGGTTGTTAGTAAGTCAAGTCAAGGATTTTGGTCTTTGCCTTTTGGTCTTTAACCTAAGAACAAGAGGAAGACAATGAAAGTGTCCAAGCAAGAAGGGTGAGGGAGAAAAAAGTGTTGAATATTCTTTTTTTTTAAGGCAGAGTTGCACTCTTGTTGCCCAGGCTGGAGTGCAATGGTGAGATCTTGGCTCACCTCAACCTCTACCTCCTGGGTTTCAGCGATTCTCCTGCCTCAGCCTCTGGAGTAGCTGGAATTACAGACAAGCCTGGCTAATTTTGAATTTTTAGTAGAGACGGGATTTCTCCAAGTTGGTCAGGCTGGTCTTTAATTCCCAACCTCAGGTACCTTGACCTCCCAAAGTGCTAGGATTGCAGGCATGAGCCACCATGCCCAGCCAAGTGTTGAATATTCTACGGTTCAAATTTGCATTTTGAGAAAGATTATTCTGAGTTTAGGATGCAAAAGGAATTTCAGTAGACAAAGGTGACTCTAGGAAAACCAGTTACAAGCTAGAAGTTGGGAGCTTTATTAAACAAACAAAAGTTAAAAATTGAAAGAAGATAAACTTGAGACATATGGAAAGCAATTCCTTTTCTATGCAGGGATTCTATGTGGGGATAAATCTTTGATTTCATCTCATTAATGGCTGTCGAGACTCCATTCTACAAAAAAGTTGGCTTAAGAGACTAAACCTGGCTGGGTGCAGTGGGTGACACCTGTAATCTCAGCACTTTGAGAGCCTGAGGTGGGAAGATTGCTTGGGACAGGAGTTCAAGACCAGCCTGAGCAACAAAATGAGACTTTGTCTCTTCCAAAAAATTTTAGACCTTTGCCGGGTGTGATGGCTCACACCCATAGTCCTGGCTACTCTGGTGCCTAAGCCCTTCAACGTCATCCCAAGGAAGGTAAAAGGAGATTTCCTAACTTATGATCTCATGTTTTAACTACTTATTCATATGTTTAGATATATATCACCACATACTCCTCTGAAAATTATTATAACAATTTAGATTTTTACCAAAAGAAAAAACAGGAGACCCAATTGGCCCACATTCTTGATACCTCTGAGCAATGTCAATTTTTTTATCTTGACTTATAAAACTTGGTTGAAAAAAATGTTCACTTTCTTGTCATTTCCTCAATTAAGAAGCAATTCAACAGTTTCACATGTTAGCTATCTTTATAGCTTTTTTATGAATTGCCTATTTGCATTTGCCCAGTGCGACCACAGTATTTGACTCTTCTGAAAGATTTATAAAAGCTATAGGTTTTTATGTTTTGTTGCAAATTATCTTCCTGTTTGTTTAATAAAAGCAAGTTAAAAGACCTTTGCTTACCCTCAAACTATACTACCTGTCACAGCGTCTGCTTCCTCACGATTTTAAATTCCCTTATGACTTCAGCTAGTTCATGGCCACTTAGTCCTACTGTCATCTCTATAGGGTTTTTTAATTTAGAAAATAAACTATAGGATAGGTAATTAAATTTGAACTTCAGATAACACATATTTTGTTAACTGTAAGTATGTCTCATGCAATATTTGGGACATAATATGCTATGAAATTGTGTATTGTTGATTTAAAATTTAAATTTAATTAGCTGTTCTGAATTTTTGTGACAACCTTATCTCTGTTTCAGATGACCTAATTCACCCCACATTTGTCCACCCAAATTCCAACAAATAAGAATAATGTTATTTTATTCTATCTCAGTTTGGATAAATAATTTTTAAATTAATTTATAAGCTGCAAGCCGTCTCACAGATTAATTGCCTATAAGTGAGTTGCCCAGGGAAGCATTGAGACAGGGAGCTGCCATCAACAGAATCAGGATTTTGTCAGAGAAGAATGGAAAAGTTATGGACCCTGTGACTATTAAGTAAAAAAAAAATCACTTTTCCACTTAGAATTTTTTAAAATAAATCTGCAATAATAGTTTTAAATTATACTCATATTCATTTTGGCTTTTTGAGTTTTAAAACACAATATTATTTGATAAAAGCCCTACATATTCACTATCTAGGTATTTCAGAAAAATCAAGAATCGATGTGGTAGACTAAATAATGACCCATGAAAGATGTCCATCTCCTAATCCTGGAACCTGCAAATGTGTTGCTTTATGTGTCAAAATGTACTTTGCAAATGTGATTTATTAAAGCATGTTGAGCTGAGATTATTCTGAATAACAATTATCCTGGGCCCAGTGGATTCACAAGAGTACTCATGAGAGGGAGGCAGTTCAGTTAGAGTAAGAGAAGGTAAACGGATGACGACGACAGCAGTTAGAGAGAGAAATTGGAAGATGCTACACTGCTGGCTTTGAAGATGGAAGATGGGTTCAGGAGCTAAGGAATTAAGCGGTTTCCAGAAGCTGAAAAAGGAGAGGAAATTATTTTCCCCTGGAGCCTCTAGAAAAAAATGCAGCTCTGCCAAAACCTGGACATTAGCCCATGAGACCCACTTTTTAGTTTCTGTCCTCCAGAGCACTAATAATAAACAAATGTGTGTTTTAAGTCACAAAATCTGTGGTCATTTGTTGCAGCAGCAGTAAGAGCCTAATACAAAGAGAGTGTTTGGAATATTTCCAGGTTTTCTTGAATAGCAATATATTTCATTCAATATAAACAAAAGGAGAATAGGAAAAGCTTTTCATATTATTCACTTCATTGCTTATATTATTTTAACTACTATATTTTGATCTATATGGAAGAAATGAATATATAAAAATAAGACTTGCTACCTAAAAAGCAAGTGCTCTCCCATTATATATCAACTGAAATTAGCAAACCAATAAATTTTGTTTGAAGATGTACCTTTTCACTTTTGGCTTTTATTATTAAGCATTTTCCAAGAGTAAAGATTTTTGATGTATAATTAAATTTGAATTACGTATAGAATATGTTCCATAAATGCAAATTTAGAAATCTCATATTCTACAGATTGATGCATGTAGCCTGTTTCATTAATCTGAACATTCATAAACAAGACAAAGAGGGAAATATTAAAATATTCTATTTTGAAACACATGTGTTTTGTTTCTAACACATAATGATATACTCACTTGAATACTCTATTTAAAGACATTGTTGAATCTTTTTCTTCTTTTATGCATTCATTTACAGTAACATGTTGTAAAAACAGTTTTAGAGAAAAAGTTATGTGCAACTTAACTATACTGTTGTGTTCCTAATAAAAGAGAAAAATGACATGTTGTGAAGCCATAATTACAGGGAGTTTCAGGAGATATATTTGAAAATGTCTAGGAGATTAGTACTTAAAATGGTCCAGCTTCTGTTGAGTTTGCCTTTAATGTTAGGTTGGATATATTTTCAAACACAAGCAAAGGGGATATGAGAGATTAATATAAAAAGAGATTTTAAAATAGTTTCTTTTACAGCTGAAAGTGAAGGTCAAGAACCAATAATAAAAATCCGTAAAGCAAACAACAACAACAACAACAACAACAAAATACTGTCCACAAATACAAAGAGGCCTTTTACATAACTCTCAAAATTCCACTTAATGTAAACAAGGTATTCGAGATAAGCAATAAAAATGGTGATTTTAAAAAGGAGTCCACAATCCCAAGAAATTGTTACTGATAAAAAAGACAGACAGAAGCATGAAATGAGTGTGTGTAGGTTCTTGAATTTCAGCTGCGTTGAAAAACTTCTGAAATATACTAGCATCTGGTCAGGCTATAAAATCATTTCAGACAGGATAAGCAGGCCTCAACAGAATGTTCTATGAAGTCGCTTTGGGCTAAGAAACGTAGGCTCCAAGGACTGTTTCTGACCCAGCATAAGAATTCTTCTTTCCTGTATAACTAGCATTAAGAATGCTGATCAAATTTTTATTGTGTGCTACAACTTCTTTTTCTTTTCTTAGCTGTAAGCTTACTAGAAATGTCTGGGGACTACACAATGTGTTGTTCATATATACAAGTCTGTCTTATTCCCACAAACATATACATAATAGCCGAAAACTCTCAAAAGAATGTAGGAATTTAAAGTTTTAACTCTAGCACTTCCACATATTTAGAATACTATTCACTTTCTTTTACTTGCCGTTTTAATCCTATCTCTTTCTTGGACTTGAAAGACTACATTTCGAAAGTTTAAAACAAATGCAAATTAAAAAGAAAGTAGTGTTAGCTATTTTGCCACTATTTATCTTCACTTATTTTTGTCACCATTAGGATCAGCTCATAAAGGAAATTTGCATCGAAGCAGAAAACAATGATATTGTTCTCTTTATTGAGGTACAGGTGTATAAAACTCATAAGAAATATTAAAACCTCACTTCTCCTTGATGATTGCTTGCGTTAAATTCTTTTAGGAATATGATCTGTATTTTGTCAACTAAAAAATCATCTGTTCACGAAGGTATAATAAAAGATGTAATGTGCATGCTGTTAATATTGTATGTTATGTTAAAATGTAAATGTTCATTTATTCAGTCTTTTCTTGAGGTGTCAAAGTCTTTACAAGTCTTCTGATAGAGTAACCAGCTATTTCTGGTATTATTTTCTCTGAAGTGGGGCAAAAACTTAAGATATTTGTTAGCAATATGCCTTTAGGAGCCTTCTATATTTTTCCCCAATATTGTCTAGTTGTCTTGTCCACACTTAACTCATGAGTTGTTTGTTTGTTTGGTATTTGTATGTGTGTGGTTTGGTGTTTGTACGTGGGGCTGAGGAGTGGGGCCAGGTGGAGGCAGCAGGACAGGGTGGAGGTTAATATATATTGATCCATATATACCTAAGCAAAACTATTTTTTTCTTGTTGTTTTTGTTTGCCTGTTTGAGAGGGAGTCTCACTCTGTCATCTAAGATATAGTGCAGTCTCAGCTCACAGCAACCTGTGTCTCTCAGATTCGAGCGATTCTCCTGTCTCAGCCTCAGGAGTAGCTGGGATTAGGAGCGCACCACCACACTCAGCTAATTTTTGGATTTTTAGTAGAGACGGTTCCACCATGTTGGCCAGGCTGGTCTTGAACTCCTGACCTTAGGTGATCTGCCTGCCTCCGCCTCCCAAAGTACTAGGATTGCAGGCATGAGCCACCAGGCCGGGCTATAAAACTCTTGAGATAATTACCAAATGTCTTTCTAAAATTCCCTACTTTATTATATAAAAAATTTAATGTAATAGTATCTTTATTAGGAAGACTCCTTTAAACTGTATGTTTATGATTTTCAAGTAAAAAACAAATATGTAACTCTTAACTTGGGCCTATTCACTTACTATTCCTATGTCTGTAATGTTCTTTCCTTGAATAGCCACAGTGTGTTTCCCCTCACTTTGTTCCAGACTCTGCTGAAATACTAACTTCACGAAAATTATTCCTAGATTATCTTGTCTGAAATAGCACCACATTGTTTTCTGTCTTTTGTCTGGATTTATTATTGCTCACAGCACTTAACATCACTTAACATGTCCTCTATTTATTTGTGTATTTTCTATGACTCCTTGTAGCCTAGAATCAAAGAGCTATGGGTGATGGTTCTCGATTTTTTTTCTCCCATTACTGTATCCCAGTAACTAGAATCATCACTAGCGAGTGCTCAAAATATTTGTTGAATTATTGCATAAAAATTTTGATTCTCCATTTCCACTTAATAATAAATCATTTAAACACTTCAAAGTAAATGCTGACAAATTCAGTATCTTACCAGTCATTTCCAATTAAAACCCAGTCAAGTTTATGGATTCCTTCATCTTGTCACTTCTTCCCAGGATGGTATATAAATGTATAAAACTCATAATCAATATGAATTCTCAATACTCAATTCTGGGGATTGAGAATTCTGAGTATCATCTTGGCATAAGTGGATGGGTTTACTCACTCTTGCAGCATCAGGAAAGGAATCTTGTCTATCACATTTCTGCACTGGCACCCACTGAAATGGAAGCAATTTTGCCTCACATTTTTGGTGTTTGTTCTCTTTCTCCTGTGATGCTTCTGCTGATGTCTGAGGTTTGCCATGGTCTTTGACTGACTAGTATTGACTACCAAGTTTCTTTAGGTCTGCAGACGACTTCCACCGTAGACCTTTCATGAATAGGGGTAAACAGGTAAAGTAGTGAACACAGAAAATCAAAGGAACCTTAGAGATACAGGAAAAAGGATGCTTTCTTAGGTCCTCCCATGAGCAAACACACCATGTTGCCATTTATAATTACATGCTCCTACACCACTGAACGGTAGGTCTTTGAGGTTGCTCATTTCAGGGTTCCTGAAAGTAAACGTGGCACAGGCTGTCTCAGCTCTCATATCTGAGTGTTGCTATCGTTTCTCACTTTGGGACTTGGCTTCAAATGCTGTCTCAGGAACCCTTAATATCCAAGATCCAGTCATGTCTTCTCCCATCATCCCTCTATCTCCCACCTCATGAACAAGTATCTCCTGTCTTCTCTTACATCAATAGAAATGTTAAGACTGAGTACTTCACATTCTTATTGGATAGAATGCAATGCTTTTTTTCTTTCGAAGCCATGCATTTTTAAAACTACTTGGAAAACATTGCTTTAATTGGCCGAAAAACTAGGTCAATGAGTCTCTCTCAGTGGGTTGGTAGGCTACTCAAGTAACAGCCAAAGGGAAGGTTAGAGATGCTATTCTGGTTGCAGAATTTCTCCAACTATATGAATCACCCTCAACTGACAAAGCAACACATATATGCATCCCTACGTACATAAACACCCCTGTACATACACACATGCATTCTATCTGTTCTTGTTTTTAAAGAGTAGAAAAGAAGACAGAGAAGAGAAGGAAAATTGGCACACCCCAAATTGCCTTTGCCCAACAATATTTTAATATAATTATAAATTTAAGATAATCATAATATTTGCTTTTAGTTATAATGTTTAAAAGTAATACTATAACCAAGACAACAAGAAGAGAACTCTTGAAGCAAAGGGATTTTAATGTGTAGGAGGAAAGAAGTTTTTATTCTGAAGCAGGAAGCATGAAACACCACTACCAAGGATAGACAGATGAGCAGGGAGCGATGTGGCTGTGGATTCTGAGAAAGTCGGAGGCCATCTGAAGACACAGAGCACTCGATCGAGTAGAAAACTCAAGCAATGGTAGAGGTGAAAAGAAAGAGAGATGTAAGTGACAGAAGTACTCCAACCATTCAGCTCCAGAATATCCTTAGCTATTGTATTAGCTATTGCTTAGTAAATCAGAAGGGAAAAAACTACAGAAACACTGTCATCTCAAAACAGACATTTCTAATGTCATTAAGTAAAATTATTTGATCATTATAAAAATTGGAATTTACAGAAATTTTGAAAGATTAAAAATGAAAAATCAAATCAACAATATTTCCGTCTCCTAAAAACAAAGCCACATTAATATATGGATGGTGTCTGATTTGCAGTGGCTCCACTTAACAATTTTTCAACTTACAATGAATTTATCAGAATGTAGCACCATTGTAAATAGAGAAGTATATATGGTAATTTAATTTTTATGTGGGATTTTTAAAAAATTCTATGAAGTTATCTTTTACATAACTGTAATAATAGTACCTATTCATTAATAAATTTGGGGATATTCTTTTGAATGTTAGACTGTAAGATTTCCTTATTATTACAAACTATCCATTAATTTACTGGTTACGTATTCAGAATTGAAAATTATGGTCTGCCTAAGTAACAGGGATTTTTAATAATATAATTTTCAGTGACATATAGATGATATTTTCCCCAAAATTTTTAATACTATTCTTTAGAAATATTTGTCAATGGCTTTTCTGAAATAGAGTCACACCATTAGAATCTGTAATTTAAAAAATACTAACATACTAAGATCTGCCACCCAAACTGTTTAAATTATGTTTGAGATAAGGAGAAAACCCAGTCATGGCATAGAACAGTATGCTTTCTATTGCTTCAAAGTAGTTCCTTTTATCTGTATCTACATCCACTTAGCCCCCCTAAATGACCAACCAAACATTGTCTTCAAATCTCCATGTCAACTTTTTTAATACATTGGATGATAATAGTAGTTTACTGCCATCTTTACAGAGCAAAGCAACTTCAGAAATAACTAATCTATAGTTAATCATTGGTATAATGCTTCACCGAATTGAGAAAATGCTTAAAATGCTTAAAATTGAAGATTTGCCATTTTTCAATCCATTGTCAAACATTTATACCTAGGCAATAGCTGTCTTCAGGATCAGCAATGTAATTGTGATGGAGGCATCAGTTCTCATGCATATTCAAACTCCTTTTATAGCACTATTTTAGAATCAGAATCCTGAGAACCAAGCCTTTGGCAAACCAATTCCTGTCCAAGTGATGTAATACAGGGCTATGCCATAGCTTTTCTCCTTCCGCTTCTTGGTTAAAATAATCAAATACAGATTTTCAGATAATTTGGATGCATGTTCTCTTACATAGCACATGGAAGTCAAAGCACTTGATAGCTGGTAGTGAAATTAAGTTCAAAATAGATATGCATATCTTCTCTGCGTTAATGTAGTTTTGGTGATGATTAATATTAGCTTATTCTTTCTTTTTGCATTCCTGTTACAACAATGAAAATTCCTACTGGGTAGAAGGATGCCTCATTTTGATTAGAAAAAATATAAAATATACATAAGTCAAAGTGAGAAACATACACTAATAGACAGTATTTTAAAATACTATCCCACAGTTATAAGCTCCCTTTAGTAAATAAATGTGGTCCTTTAATGACTACTTACTATGACCTTGGGTTCATTTCCTTCCAAGAAGTTGAGAGGTAGGTCTTTATCCAAAATATTTTCTCCTTTTTACTATCTTTCTTATGGCCTACTTGATTACTGGCAGAAAGTCTCATGACTCATTGAATGATGATGTGATCCTTCTCAAGACTCAGTTTCCTCTGCATGTCCACTGAGAGCTAAGATGTGACCACTTGCAAACATTGAGTGGGTTTAAGCCTCAGAGAAAGCAGCTGGCTCTACTCAAAGGTTGCCTGAAGTACAATCTAGTCCCTTATATGAGGGACTTCTCCCTGGCTTCCTCTCCATTCCTATTTCAATCCCCAAGTCACTGATCAGTCTCTGGCCTCAGAGACTTGGCTTGAGAGAGAAATAGGTGTCCATCCTCATGAGAAAGTTTGATTATACTCTCAGCTTTTCAAGACGTCTCCAACTGGTCCTATCTTATGCATTACTACCTACAGGGGTTTTTCAGGCTTGTTTCTGGAGTTTATCCTCCTCCAGAGTACGCTCTTTCCAAATCTCTCCCTGGCTACTGCACGTATGGCTTCAGTTGCCATTGCTGAATCTTGGCTCACCTGTATAAAAATGCCAGCGTCCAGGAAGAGACTTTAATAATTATTTTCCATGAGTCCTCCTTTCTTTACTTCCTCTGTTGAGTCTCTGTCATTCATAATCTCACTTGGAATTGCATCCATGAACTCAAAGTGCCTTGGCTCTCTAATTAAGATTACAGGTTTGTAATCAGCTACGGATGCAGTTATATGCTCATAAATAAAGTCATCACTTGTTATATGTTCACAGAGATTCTTAAAGATGTGAGACATCCTCCTAAAGGTGGCAGGTAAGTTTCTTGCTCATATATTAAATACATTCAGAAGAACAGAGAATTTCTATAAATTCTTCTGATCTTGCCTCAGTTAAGGTGAAAATAAATAACTGTGGATTTTGGTCTAATCACGTCTTTGAAACTGTCCCTTTAGGAAATTCTTTCTCTGTTTGGAGAGTTCAGATAAATCCTGTCTCTCAAGGTGGCATGAAGTGGCCTTTTAGTATATGAGGTTGCAGTTGCTTTATAATGGGACCTTATACGCTTGCAGAGAAGATAGCGGTTTTATGGATCCATGAGGCAGGCTTTGGTTCGTGTTGGTATTTGACATTCAATAGCTAAGGATCCTCCCCAGGCTGGTGACAGTTGAGCTGAGGATGACTCTCCTTGTCCTAGATAATCTGCAGGAATCTCCAGCTGACAACAATTGGTGTAAGTTACACTCCACAGTAACTTATTGTCTGTCTTTTCTCAATGGAAATAGTACCTCATGGTCTTCCCCAGAGGCTTATCCCCGCTTCAGCTACTGATATTCTCATAGACATCCCTTAGGTCTGTGTCTTTAATATGATTTCCCTGCTACTGGCCTATATAGAATTCACCAGTGTTTTAGGATTTTTTTTTTTAATTTTTATTTTTAAGTTTTGGGGTACATATGCAGGATGTGCAGGTTACGTAGGTGAACGTATGCCGTGGTGGTTTGCTGCACCCAGTGTTTTTGTTTTGAGAAAACATTGGTCTGCCTCAATGATTCCCTCTCATGTGAGCCACTGGCCGCAGAAGCATGAGAAGAATTTTTGTTTCCTTCTTATTATATAGGAAGCAAAACCTCAGTCCTCTGTTAGCTTAACAATAAAGTTCCACTGAATTTAATTTGAGGTTTGTGTGAGGCAGCTGGGAGGTGGTCTGCCCCGCGAATACTATATGTAAAGTGGGATTCTTTTTTTTTTTTTTTTTTTTTTTTTTTTTTTTTTTTTTATTTTTTTTTTTCTTTTTTATTTTTTTTTATTTTTTTTTATTTTTTAATTTTTTTTTTTATTGCATTATAGGTTTGGGGGTACATGTGCAGAACGAGCAAGATAGTTGCATAGGTACACACATGGCAGTGTGCTTTGCTGCTTTCCTCCCCTTCACCCACACTTGGTATTCATCCCCAGGCTATCCCCCCCAGCCCCCCCCTGCTGTCCCTCCCCCATTCCCCCCAACAGTCCCCAGTGTATAGTAGACCGCCTCTCTGTGTCCACATGTTCTCATTTTTCTCACCCACCTATGAGCGAGTATATGCGGTATTTCTTTTTCTGTTCTTGTGTCAGTTTGCTGAGAATGATGTTCTCCAGATTCATCCATGTCCCTACAAAGGACACAAACTCATCATTTTTGATTGCTGCATAATATTCCATGGTGTATATGTGCCACATTTTCCCAGTCCTTCTTTCTTTGCTTCCCATGCTTAATTCTACTCTTTCTTGGGCTTTTAACTTGTGGTGGTGGGGGGGGCACATGTTACTCTCTCGTTTTCTTCTTTTGACAATTCTTTAGGAATTCGGATAAGAGGAACCAGCTTTCCTTTTGCTCCTTATTTGATTAGCCCTATCTGTGCTGCATCTGCGTCTAGCGTACCAAGTTTTCACAGAGTATTGTGGAAGAAGGTGACTGAGGAAGACTGGAAAAAGATGATCATTTTCTTCTATGTTGATGCCATAGTTTTAATACCATAGTACAGTGATAGTCCAAAGAAAAAAACAAAAGCCACTGTGTAATTACTGTCATAAAAAATTAAAACCGTTTATTATAATCTATGCCCCAAACAAAAGGTATAAAATTGGAAGACTGTCTTTCTAGATGGAATATACCAAATAACTGAACTCAACTTATCAAACAAATTATTTGTCTGAGGCGAGGGTGGGTACTTTTGAGCTAACTTTTTTGGCAGGCCAAATCTGTTAAAAATCAAAACTTATGTACAAATGTTACTCAAGTATTTTTGTAATATGTAAAGACAATTGAATATTCCTACTCTCAGAATCCTCAAGGTCATTACAAACATGTTTTAAAATGCAAAAGAATGTGTTTAAATCAAGCATTTATTTGAAATTTGAATAGATACAAAACTATGTCAACAACCATTATTGACCTATCCAGAGAAAAGTTTCTATCCCACTGTCAAAAAAAAATTGACTGGTACCCAAATGAGTCAATAATATGTTTCAGCATCCTCAATTTTCCAACAAAATGTCCACTTTGCTGCCTAAAATACAGAATTTTCACACGTTGAACAATAGTAGGAATTTCAATATTACTTATTTACTATTGACCTTCCCTGAAAGTCCAGCTAATGTAAAGATACTAGAAATATTAACTTTTTATTTTTTTAGATTATCCATAAATCACTAGCATGAAATATATTTGTTATGTTATTTTAATTCTCCATGTAATGCTTAGAATGAATAATATAACCTTATGTTTCACTTAGGTCTAATAAAAAAAAAAAGACATATGAACATTGTGTCTTCATCTTTTAAAAACTGCTACTGAGGACTTTAGCCTATAGACATTGCACAATTTTCCAGATATTAATATCTGCCTGAAAACTTCATTTTAGTGAAATTGCTTAACTTTTTAAAAATAAAGTATTGCTTGGAAGAGCACTTGTATAATCTCAGATGTCCTGTCTTGCTCTGTTGTCCCTATTTTGACAAATGAAGAGTCATAGATTATGTACTGTACTACATAAAAGAATAATGTGATTTTGATAAACTTATGGTTAATAGGGAGGTTTCAAAAGGAACATTCAAATTGTTAGAAATGTAAATTAAAAACACAGGTATTCTAAATAATTAATCCAACTAGAGTTATTTTACACTTTATAATTCAAATAAAATTATGGTTTCAATAGGGCCTTTAATTAATAATTGCCAATTTTCTTACTTCTGATCAAGACAGGAGACAACCAAGTGCCTCCCAGGTCATTGTGCACAAGGGGCCTAAACTGGCCCACAGTGAAAAATTCCGTCCCTTAGCACATGTGCAGTAAGGGAAATAAATCAATGTGCAGTCGCTCAGACTAAGGAGTCCACCTGTGCACTGGGAGAATAGGGTGGAGCCACTGAGAATTTGAGCATTATGTAGTGGGGAGGAGCCTGGCCTCTTCAGCTCATTTGGTGTGGCCTTGTATTCAATCTGTGAGGTGGGAGCCTGTTGGCAGGACACCGTCCACCACCATTTTTTTTTTTTTTTTTATTTTTGCTGAGAGCTTTCTTTTCATAAATTTTGCTCTTTTCACCTTTCATTGTGTTTGTGTGTCTAATTTTTCCAGGTTGTGAGACAAGATCCCAGAATTTAGCGGTACTAAGGAGCAAAAAATCCTGCATCATTTCTTAATTATATTCTACCCTAATAGAAACCAAACTTTATCAAATAAACTATTTTATTAACTTAGCAAGTTAAACATATATAATTAAAGTCATCAAACAATTTTAAGCTTTTTATAAAGTTAATAAATATATATATTTAATCTTTTAGCATATTCTCTGGGGTCTATATTTAAATTATCAATAATACATTTTAAATTAAAATTGGAGTTAGCAAGTCTAATATGCTAAATTCCTTTAAACAGTTAATCACATTAAACAGCATAACATATGTGCACAAGTGATTTCCAAAATTAACATAGAAAGGGTTTTTTAAGTCTGATTTGCTTCTCCTTTACATATATATGTTTAATTCTAATCTTTTGTAGTATGAAATGACTCATCTCGGAAACAATTATATTGAAGTTGCTCACCTGCTGGTGAGATCTGCTGAATACTTGAAGTTTGATTCAGTTTGCAACATTTACCAGCAATAGAGCTCCTTTTCATAATCTGTAACAGGGACTCTAAGACCTTTAAATCATTAGAAATACTGTTACATTGTTCTTTTTCTTCCCCTATTGCCTCATCCTTCCTTGTACTAAAGAATCCTGCAGCCAAATAGAGATGGTAATTAAGACTTTGGATATTGCAATTTTTGAGTCCCTTAATGCATTTGAGTGTTTTCCTATCTGGCTTTAAAAACATTTTTAATTCTATTCCACGGAATTCTTTGTATACTTATGGCATTCTTTCATAGTGTTTTAAATTTATTACCTGTTTGTGTGGGCAAAATTCTATACTGAGTATTCTTCTCACATTTTCCCTGTCTGGTAGGCCACAGATTTTACATACAGTACATGTCATTTGTTGGATTCTGATTCTGAACACCTCTCATGTCCTTGTTTCCATGTTTCCATGGTCATCACATCAAAGTCTTGTTGAAAAGGGTAGTGCGGAAAGATGAAGGAGCTCCTTACTGATGCCCAGGGCAATCATGTGCAGTGGGCCTCCCTTGTCTACATTTTCATAGTGTTTCCCTCCTTTGACTTTGCTTTTTAGGTCCTTCTAAGCATACCTTATTCATCACAAGGTGTGATGGCTAATACTGAGTGTCAGCTTGATTGGATTGAAGGATACCAAGAATTGATCATGGGTGTGTCTGTTAGGGTGTTTCCAAAGGAGATTAACATTTGAGTCAGTGGGCTGGAAAAGGCTGACCCACCCTTAATCTGGGTGAGCACCATCTAATCAGCTGCCAGTGTGAGAAGAATATAAAGCAGGCAAAGAGAGAGAGAGAGAGAGAGAGAGAGAGAGAGAGAGAGAGAGAGAGAGAGAGAGAGAGAAAGAGAGAGAGAAAAGAGAGAGAAAAGAGAGAGAGAGAAAAGAGAGAGAGAGAAAAGAGAGAGAGAGAGAGAAGAGAGAGAGAGAGAAAGAAAAGAGAGAGAGAGAAAAGAGAGAGAACTGGCCTAGCCTCCCAGCCTACATCTTTTTCCCATGCTGGATGCTTCCTGCCCTCAAACATCAGACTTCAGGTTCTTTAGTTTCAGGACTCGGACTGACTCTCCCTGCTCCTCAGCTTACAGAAGGCCTATTGTGGGGCCTTGTGATCATGTGAGTTAATAATAATAATATCTATTTCTACAAATATACACACACACACAGATATAGACATCTCCTATTGGTTCTGCACCTTGAAAAAAACCCTGTCTAATATAGATTTTGGTACCAGGAGTGGTTGTAGATGAACAGAATATTAAGAATGGAGTTCTTTCATTGCTTTTGTGATATTTGAAATTGGCAGCTTGATATGACCCCAAAATGCTAAGAATTCTACTTGTAATAGTATGGAGAATACTGATAGTCCTTGACATGAACAGTTTAGAGAGTTACGCAAAATAAATGCATTCAACACTCCTGATTCACTGCTTGTGAGAGGCAAGAAGTTTAGTGACTACATAATACTTTTAACCATATGTGGAAAACTAAGGAACATAACGAAGCTGGTTGGTTGCTTCTGCGTTTAGTGGACAAAGTGATGAAAGAAAATTATAAACTCAGGGATTCTAACTAGCGGCTTCAGAAGCAAATACTTAGTCTCAAATCTGCTAAGATTGCTCTGAGTGAGAGTCTCATCTCCTGTAGAGAAAGAGCCACAATTGTGAAAAAATAGACATAAGATCTTATCATGCAAGTGGCTGACCTGCAATTAAAGGTGCACACACAGCCTCACTGGGTGTCTACTGTTAAAGTGAAGACGTTAATTAGAAAGAAATAGAACCCTGAAACTTGGAATGGAGAAATGTGGGAGGTCCCTGATGAAGCTGGGAATACTGAGTTTGTAAACTCTTATGAACATTTTTCCCAGAGAAACAGCTCCCCCATCCCCAATAATGGCCACATCCTCTCCTGACCCATGCTGCCATCAGCCTTTCCTCCTTTGTCTGAGGAGATAAACCCTGTGCTTCCTGAGACAACAGTGATGGCCTCGCCTGAGGCAGTTGCCAGGCAAGATAATGTTGTTCTCCTCAGAAGCCACCCACAACACCCCTGTTGGCTTCTAGACCTATAACTAGATATTCCTCATTTGGGTGTGTTACTCCAGCTCATTTATTGAGTGACCTGAAAGGCTGCCAATTTTGAGTGGGGTCCAGAATATAATGGTGGAAGGAACATAGATAGAGTTGGATCAGACTGAATTTGTTGATTTGGGCCCATTAAGTATGAGCTCTGCATGTAATGTTGCAGCTCAGGGAGTTTAGAAAGGTTCTAATAGTTTATTTGCTTGGTTAGCTGAAATATGGATTAAAAGATGATCCACTGTGAGCCAGTTGGAAATGACTGATCTGCCTTGGTTTAATTAGAGGAAGGTATCTAAAGGCTTAGGGAGATTGGGATGGTGGAGTGGATTAGTGACTTTAGAACTATTTATCCTAGCTGGGAGGGTCTAGAAGATATACCCTTGACCAATGCCTTGGGAAATAGATTTGTGAGGGCAGCACCTGCGTTGTTGAAGAGCCCTGTAATTGGTCTTCTCTGTATGTCAGATCTAACAGCGGGAATCACAGTCACTCAACTACAAAATTTAAATGGAAATAATTGGATCCAGAGGTGGCGGGGGCCAAGTGGTGACACTCAACCATCACAGGCAGGATGGGTGTAGCTACTGTACTAGACAGCAGAGGCAAAGCAGCAATCAGAATAGTCTGACTCATGTAGAGCTCTCACATTGGCTAATTAATCATGGTGTTCCTGGAAGTGAAATTGTAAGAAGTCTACTGCATTCTTACTTAATTTATATAAACAAAACTTCTAGACCAAAAGGACAAAAGACTCATTTGAATTATAAAAACAGAAAATCATGGCTCCTCAAGTCAATTTCCAGACTTGAGCCAGTTTATAGACCCAGAACCCCTTGAATGAAGGAAAGGCTAGGTCCCCTTGAGGAAGCACCCCACTACATTACTGACAATTTATGTTGTTAACTTTTCTCCTATCCTTCCACAAGGAGACTTCTGGCCTTTTACCAGGGTAACTGCACTGGGGAAAGGGAAATAATCAGACATTTCAGGGACTACTGGACCCTGGCTCTGAGCTAACGTAAATTCCAGAGGACTTAAAATGTCATTATGGTCCTCCAGTTAAAGTAGGGGCTTATGGAAGTCAGGTAATTAATGGAGTTTTAACTCAGGTCCAACTTACAGTGGGTCCAGTGGGTTCCCGGACTTATCCTGTGGTAATTTCCCTAGTGCCAGAATGCATAATTGGCATAGACATAATTAGCAGCTGGCCGAAGCCCCACATTGGCTCCCTGACTGGTAGGATGAGGACTATTATGGTGGGAAAGGCCAAATAGAAACCATTAGAGCTGCCTCTTCCTAGAAAAATAGTAAATGAAAAACAATATCACATACCTGGAGGGATTGCAGAGATTAGTACCACCATCAAGGACTTGAAAGACCCAGGGATGGTGATTCCCACATCACATCTGTGTTCAACACTCCTATTTGTCCTGTGCAGAAGACAGATGGATCTTGGAAAATGACAGTGAATTATCACGAGCCAAGTGATGACTCCAATGGCAGCTGCTGTACTAGATGTTGTTTCATTGCTTGAGCAAATTAACACATCTCCTGGTACCTGAGATAAAGCCACTGACTTGGCAAATGCCTTTTTCTCCTTTCTTGTCCTTAAGGCCCACCAGAAGCAATTTGCCTTCATCTGGCATGGCCAGCAATATACCTTTACCTTCCTACCTCATGAGTATATCAACTCTCTGGCTTTGTGTCATAATCTTATTTGAAGAGACTTGATTGCATTTTGCTTCTGCAAGATATCACACTGGTCCTTTAGGTTGATGATATTATGTAGATTGGATCCAGTGAGCAAGAAGTAGAAGACACACTGGATGTATTGGTGAGACATTTACATGCCAGAGGATGGGATATAAATCTGACTAATATTCAGGGATCTTCTACCTCAATAAAACTTCTAGGGATCCAGTGGTGTGGGGCCTGTTGGGATATTCCGTCTAAGGAGAAGGATAAATTGCTGCATTTGACTCCTCCTACAACCAAAGAGGCAGAGTTTGGATTTTGGAGGAAAAACATTTCACATCTGGGTATGTTACTCCAGCCCATGGTATTGAGTGACTCAAAAGGCTGCCAGTTTTGAGTGGGTTCCAGAACAGGAGAAGTCTCTGCAACAGTTCCAGGCTGCTGTGCAAGCTGCTCTGTTACGTGGGCCATGTGACCCAGCAGATCCAATGGTGCCTGAGGTGGCAGATAGGGATGCTGTTTGGAGACATTGGCAGGCCCCATAGGGGAATCACAATGGAGGCCTTTAGGAGTTTGAAGCAAGGCCCTGCCTTCTTGTGCAGATAACTACTCTCCTTTTGAGAGACAGCTCTTGGCTTGTTACTGGGCTTTGGTAAAGACGGAATGTTTGACTATAGCTCACCAAATCACCATGTGACCTGAACTGCCTATCATGAACTGGGTGCTTTCTGATCATCTAGCTAAAAGGGGGTCATGCACAGCCGCATTCCATTCATCAAATGAAAGTGGTATATATATATGATGGGGTTTGAGCAGGTCCTGAAGACACAAATAAGTTACATGAGGAAGTGGTTCAAATGCTGTGGTCTCCACTGCTGAAACCCTGTTTTCTCTCCTAGAGCCTGTACTGATGGCCTCATGGGGAGTTTCCTATGATCCGTTGACAGAGAAAGAGAAGACTAGGGTCTGGGTCACAGATGGTTCTTCATGATTTGCAGACACCACCTGAAAATGGACAGCTGCAGAACTATAGCCCCTTTTTAGCACATCCCTGAAGGAAAGTGAAGAGGAATCTTCCCAGTGGGCAGAACTTTAAGCAGTGCACCTGGTTGTGTACTTTTCGTGGAAGGAAAGATGCTCAGATGCGCGATTATACACTAATTCATGGGCTGTAGCCAGTGGCTTGGCTGGATTGTCAGGGACTTGGAAAAAGCATGATTGAATAACTGGCAACAAATTTGGGGGAAGAGGTATGTGGATGGACCTCTCTGAGTAGTCAAAAACTGTGAAGGTATTTATATCCCATGTGAGTGCTCACCAACAGGTGACCACAGCAGAGGAGGATTTGGAAAATCAAGTGGATAGGATGACCCGTTCTGTGGACACCATTCAGCCTCTTTCCCCAGCCACCCCTGTCATCGCCCAATGGATGATGAACTAAGTGGCCATGGTGGCAGGAATGGAAGTTATATATGGGCTCAGCAACATGGACTTCCACTCACCAAAGCTGACCTGGTTACAGCCACTTCTGAGTGTGCAATTTGCCAGCAGCAGAGACCATTACTGAGCCCTTGATATAGCACCATTCCTCAGGGTGATCAGCCAGCTATCTGGTGCAGGTTGATTATATTGGACCTCTTTCAAAATGGAAAAGGCAAGTGTTTGTCTTCACAGGAATAGACACTTACTCCAGATATGGATTTGCTTATCCTGCATGCAATGCTTCTGCCAAGATCACCATCTATAAACTCATGGAATGCATTATCCACTTTCATGGTATTCCACACAGCATTGCTTCTGACCAAGGTACTTTATGGCTAAAGAAGGGTGACAGTGCACTCATGCTCACAAACTTCACTGGTCTTACCATGTTTCCCATTATGTTGAAGCAGCTGGATTGACAGAACAGTGGAATGGCCTTTTGAAGTCACAATTACACCCACTAGGTGACAATACTTTGTAGGCTGGGGCAAAGTTCTCCAGAAGGTCATGTATGCTCTGAATCAGCATCCACACACAGTACTGTCTCTCCCATAGCCAGGATTCATGGGTCCAGGAATTAAGGGATAAAAGCGCAAGTGGCATCACTTACCGTCACTCCTAGTGATCCACTAGCAAAATTTTTGATCCCTGTTCCTGTGACTCTACATTCTGCTGGCCTAGAGGTCTTAGTTCCAGAGGGAGGAATGCTGCCACCAGGAGACAAAACAACAATTCCATTAAACTGGAAGTTAAGACTACCACCTGGACACTTTTGACTCCTCCTCCTTAAGTTAATAGGCTAAGAAGGGAAGTACAGTGTAGGCTGGAATGATGGATCCGATCTGGACTATCAAGATTAAATCAATCTACTACTCCACAACAGAATTAAGGAAGAGTATGCATGGAATACAGGAGATCCATTAAGGGTTCTCTTAGTATTACCATGCACTGTGATTAAGGTCAATGGGAAACTACAACAGCCCAATCCAGGCAGGACTACAAATGTCCCAGACCTTTCCAGATTGCAAAGGGTTGGGTCACTCCGCCAGATAAAATCCATGACCTGCTAAGATCCTTGATGAAGGCAGAGGGAATACAGAATGGGCAGTAGAAGCAGTTAGTCATCAGTGTCAGCTGTGACCGCGTGACCAGCTGCAGAAATGACGGTTGTAATTATCATGAGCATTTTCTCATATTTTGGTTAAAAACATGTTTGTACATGTATACGCTTGTACTAAGAAAATATCTTTATTTTATTTACTTTTTCCTTTATCATGACATAAGATTTATTGACTTCACATCAGCATTTAAGTATTGTTAACTTTATGTAACAGTATTTGGTTTGGGGATTGGTGCACTGCTAGTTGTAGGAAGGACAGTTGTATTATGTTAGGTGTAATTATAAACCTTCTTATTGTCTTTTTAAAGATTACGTACGATCTCAGGAGATGTGTATGGGTTCAAGTTGACAAGGGGTGGATTTGTGATGGTTAATACTGAGTGTCAACTTGATTGGATTGAAGGATACAAAGTACTGATCCTGGGCGTGTCTGTGAGGTGTTGCCAAAGGAGATTAACATTTGAATAAGTGGGCTGGGGAAGCCAGATCCACCATTAATCTGGGTGGGCACCATCTAATCAGCTGCCAGTGAATATAAAGCAGGCTAAAAACGTGAAGCAACATGGGCCTAGCCTTCCAGCCTACATCTTCCTGCCATGCTGGATGCTTCCTGCTCTGAAACATCAGACTACAAGTTCTTCCGTTTTGGGACTCAGACTGGCTCTCCTTGCTCCTCAGCTTGCAGATGGCCTATTGCGGGACCTTGTAATTGTGTGAATTAATACCTAATAAACTATTATGTTTATTAGTTCTGTCCCGCTAGATAATCCTGACTAATACACAGTGGTTTACCTTATCTTGAGTTACACTAGTCCAAATTTCTTACTTTACTCTTTACTGTTAATGTACTGGGTATTTTATTTTTATTTCATTTTTTTTTAAATGAAGGAGCTTCAAAAGGGTGAATAAATTATTTTAAAAGTTCATTATTAGAATCTGTTGGATGTTTTCCATCATGGAAAAGGCAGAGGTTTGTGTGACAGGAATTGAAATCAAATTGTAGAGTTTAGTTATTAAGATATCTCACTAATCAAATTTCACATTTTAATTTTCTTTCTTTAACACATACATAAATTTTGAAAGGTAAGTTTTATGGTATTATTATTATTATTTATTGTACATTCTTTTTAGAGATATATTCCTCTAGGCAAAATGTTTCTAAGGAATATATTGCAATATTCTTTTGGAATGGAGAAAGCATCTATTCCCAAATGAGATTGCCTGGTTCTGAATTATAGGTTAGTCTCTCCTTCACTCCCATCCTTGTCCTGTGTGTCCTTAGGAAAGTCACTTAAGGATTCTAGACTTCTATTTCCTCATCTGTAAAACCAGAATAATTTAAAAATCACTAACATTATAGTTATTATAAAGACTAATTGAGTTGTATGTACAGAAAATAATAAGCACTCAGCAAATGCTAGTGATTATAAATTTTTTTAAATTTCTGCAAAACATAGAAAAACCAATTTCAGTATTTTATATTGGAAAGATGTTAATGACACATTACATTTTATGTTTTTGCTTATAACAGATGAGCTTTTATGTTTTGATATATTTAATAGGATATGGGGGATGGCAAGTGGCTCCGAAAGGCTATGAAGATTGCATCTTAGGAGAATAGCAGAAAACAAGATGCAAATTTATCTATGGACAGATGAGGGAGATTTGAATGTGATATCCTAGGAAGTTTAGATTTTGAACTCAAAAAGAGGGTCACACTTACAGGGTCAGAAAAGAAAGGATGATATGATAACATTTACACTTTTGAAAAATCAGACAATTGTCAATGGAGGCACCATAATATAGAATAGTAATATCCATGCAGCAAGCATGTAACAGGAATCTGAGCACAGTATGTTAAAAATGTTCAACAGCATTAAAATAAATCATTCCAGAAGATATCTCTCTTCAGTAACAATTACTTAAATATAGTCATCAAGATGCTCTCCCAGTGGGTCAAAATCATGTCCAAATTCCCACTGAAAACTCTGCAGAATTGAAGCAGCCAATCCCTAAAGTAATCCTCAGACTAATTAATAGAGATCAAAAGCAAACTTCACCAAAATATTCCATTGAAATTGCATATATTAATAGAAAAGATATACAAAAAAAGTTTACTCAAATTGAAATTTTTTAATAGATTATGTTGGTTTCCAAAGGGCACTCTTGACAGTCATTAACTCCAAGTAGCACTTTAATCTTCTTCACATATAAACACAAATACCATTGGTAATAAGCGCCGAAATGTTGAAAAGAGACAGTCTTCACTGAGTGAATCTTTAAATGACCTGTGGAAAGAGTTACCTTTCCATTCTAGCTCAGATTATTCACTATTATAATAAGGTGCAGTCACACACATCCGATCTCTCAAGGCTATGGAGATACATTGTGTCCTACATTTAACATTATACTGTTGATGAATGTTTGATGTCTGAATTGTTGGAAGCGAATTTGTACAAGGATTCCATGGCACAACTACTGAAGAGGCAAACAGTCATTCTTCAGCCAAATGCTTTCTCAACTCATTTCAGGGGAATTCTGACTCAGTGTATTAACAGAAGCTCTGTATTATCTCATTGGGCTAGAAGAAATGGCTTCCCAAATTCCATGTAATTCTTATCTCAGATAAAACAGACACTAACATTCAAAGAATTGCCTTCTTGTTTATTTGACTATATCTTTACTAAATCTATCAAAATTCAATGCAATAAAACCTGTGAAATTAATTTCTCCATTTACCCATCATTTATGACAGAAGTCATATATTCCTCAAACCATTCTAAACGTAAGTAGGAAAAATGGCATTAAATTACATTATCTGTGCCTTTACAGTTTTCAAAGTAGTACATCTTTCCAAACACTTCTTTTTTATGGAAGCTGAAGTTTCAAAACGTAATTGTAGTTTGTCCAAGGATATAACGTCAGTAAAGCAGAGATAGTGTAATTCCTGTTAATAGTAAAATCAAATGAAAGAAATTTACTCAATATGATTTGTCACTATACATGACTTTTATAGCCATAGCTTGCAGTATATAACTGATTTATTCATTACACAAATGTTTATTAAAAACCTAGCCCTGTGATAGATGATGGGAGAACTATGGAGATATATAAAATTGTCCCTATTTTCAAAGACATTTCAAATTCACACTGTGTTATCAAGAAAGAAGAGAGGAAAGGGGGAGAGAGAGAGAGAGAGAGAGAGAGAGAGAGAGAGAGAGAGAGAGAGAGAGAGAGAGAGAGAGAGGTGTTTCACTTTACAAAAACCCACTATTAAAAAATAGACTAGATCAAATAGTTGTATTTTTCAACCTTCCTCATCAACACAATGTTTTAAAATATTTGTCCCTCCCAAAGTTGGAAGCCAAAAGAATCTTAAGCACATACTGGCATACAATACTTGCTTTTTGCTCTGGTAATTTTAAGGGACACAAAGTTTAAAATATTACCTAAATAGATTCACATGTCTAAAAGATTCTATGATATGATCTATAAATATACTTAAAAAGTAACATTTCTTCTATGAGATATTTGTTTACATTCAATGCATAATTTACTTTTTTTTTTTCAATGCATAATTTAGAGAAGATAAATACACCTAGTTTTTTTCCTTTACAAATAAACCACTGTGTTTCCCGGGAGAGTTTTGTGAACCCGTTAGTATTTTTTACTTTGGCAGGCAGATGTCTTTTTGTTACAAGTTTTTAACTTGACCACTATTGAATTTACTCTTTTATGTTTTCTCTTGTAGCCACTGTGTATCCTGGAACAGTCATCAAACAGTATCTTTGAGTAACATTTTCCACTTTCACTCATTTTGACACAGAGTATTCTTCTTAATTGGCTTGCCTCTGAAAAGAGAACTTACTCTGAAATGCTTTCAGTCTGCATCATTTCTCCTATGTGCCTCATCTGTAAGGAACTCCCTTTGATGATATAACCCATACATGTAACTTCATTTCTAAAATGCCACCTAGAGCGTGCCTGCACAGTGTAGAAACAAGACATGCCTTAAGAAGTGGTAAATACCTTTCAGTCTGCGAGAGCAGTATCATTGTCAGGAAAGTTTCAATGCAACAATTTCTTTATCTCCATGTACTATCTGAAAATCTTCCTCAAAGTTTTAATGTATCAAGAATTTGCAAGACAATCAGAAGATAGGATAGTTGTCTGTAAATGTTTCTGGACAGAAGACTTAGGTAACTATCTTTCTGCACTATCCTTGCTAAATGTGAGAGTTCAACAGCAGCAATTTTGGGAACACTAATCTACCAATTAGTGTTTTTGAATGTGGCTAAAAAGTTAGAATTTATACTTCATTTGGGCATGAAGCATTTTATTATGTATGAAATAGCATAGGACACACCCTTTTTGTTCACAGATAGAAAATGAGAAGTACAAGTAGATCTTTTTTTCTCTCTCTGGTGACATAACTCTACTTCTAAAACAAAAGGCATTCATTGGAAATGATGTTTACCTTTTCCTACTTGACTGTGGGAAACAGAAAGACTGAGGATTTTATAGCAGTCATGTCCAACTTTGCTGTCTGTTGCAATTCCACGTGATCCCACCTTGTCACAACAGGAAGCAAGTTAATCAACATGTAATTTGCCCTGAGGACTTTACCTGTGAAAATACTAGCGACTTTCTTCTTTCAAGCAAAAAAAGACTTCTGCCTTAATTCCATTCCTGTCATTAACACAAACAACAAGAAATTCATATACATTTGGAAATTTCTAGATTTATTTTCAATTATTTTTTCAAAGGTGTTAAAGTTGATATCCCAATTAGAAAATAAGTTTCTTGAGTTGTGTAGTATATTTTTACTTCTGCCTTATAGCAATTTGGCAATCAAATAATAATTAGCATTGTTAGCATTGATTATGAGGTATCTTTATCTTACATCATTTTACCCAGAAACCTTGAACATTTCTACAACTCTCTATTTCCAATCTCATTCTTCTATTACAAGAAATATAGGGTGCAGGAAGGATGGACGAGGATGAACAAATAAATTCTTTTGATCATTTTAAGATTAATAAGCTATCACTGACACTTTCGTTTCAAGGGACTGTGTTAGAGGAACTTCCCAGGTCAGCGAGGGGCTTTTTTGCAAGCGCAGTGCAACTAGGGCTTTGTTTCCAGTGCAGCACTTTCCCCATCTCTGGCCTGCTAAGGGCTTTGTCTCCAGTTTTCCTGCCTCTGGCTCTTAGGGGTTTTGTTCAAGGCCAGGGACTTTTCCCGCCTCCAGCCCCTGGAAGTGGAGGCTCAGGGACTCAGGGTTTTAAAGCAGTAGCCAATCTGGTAGAGGATTCAGAGATCAATTAATCCAAAGAAAGGTTGAAAAACCTCCTCTCATTGGATCAAAACAAGAATGGGGAGGGAATAAATCAGGAGTATAACCCCCAGCCCCCCAAGCCTTCATTGGAACCCCCTCCACGTTCCCTTCCACCTCGTAAAAGCTGTACTTTCACTCTGCCTACAAATTGCACTACTGTACACTCTTTGGGTCCATGAGTTCTATCTGAGCTGTAACACTCACAGCAATACGGAGTCCCCCCTTCCTCATTCTGTGGCGTTGGAGAGGCCAAGAACCTACAGCCAATCTGGTTACAGTTTGTCAATGCACATATAGGCCCATAGAAAAGAAATAAGGCGAAGAAAGAAACGTGCATGGGAGAAGGTGATGCTAGTAAGAGCCGTGGTAAATGAAGAAAAGAAAAGATAGTTGGAAAAGGAGGAAGGACCGGCTGTGTCTGCTGCCAGAATTAGAGGAAAGCAGTTTTGCTCTGCTTCTCTGAGCCCAGTAGAATTTTCTGGTGTGATACTATCCTAAGCAAACTTTCTCCATCACTGCTGCACTTATTAAATTTTGGTTTATTGAATACCACTGCAATTTAGAAATCCACAAATATATTTTTACAAGATCTAAAAAAGGTATTCATAGAGCCAAATTCATTGCCATGAATTTGATGAAAACTTGCTGGAACCCACAATGAATGGTTCAAAAATGACTCCACAATGCTTTAATTCCGAAACCATAGATCTGGCTGACCTAAACTAACCCAGTTATGTTTTTCCTGGCTACCTCTTCAAATACTACTAGTTGCCTCGTTTCAGGACTATTTCAAAAATACTGTCTTCCTCGTCACCCACACATTTCAGGGTTTTATTGGTTTCCCAAGTGTTGCTGCAAGGCTGGAGATTGTCAGTTTAAAATTCACAGGATACTAGTATCATAAGCTGAATATCTCCAATTCGTTTAAAAACAGCGACTATCCAAGATTTTGAGTCAGCCAGATTTTCAAATTCAAAACCATATCCAACTTAGATTTACATTTTTAAAATTTTTATTTATTTATTTATTTATTTTTATTGCATTTTAGGCTTTGGGGTTAATGTGTTAATATTTTCCACTGTCCCGTAAACACTTTTACTCTAGTTTGCCATGTATTCTAAAACTGTGAAATGCAAGAGATGTTACAAACATATTCACATGTAAAGTGTCTCCCATTGGCCACCAAATTAAAACCTTAGGCCAAATATTAGAGATAACAGATAGATAATGAATTCAAACTTGGTAAGAGACTTATGAACAAAATTATTTCTAGCTTCTTTGCACTTTCAATTATGTAACACATTTAGTCTTAGTCCATTTTGTGCTGCTGTAACAGAACACCACAAACTCTGTAACATATCAAGAACAAGTATTTATTTCTCACATCTCAGGAGCATGAAAAGTCCAAGATCAAGGTACCATCTGGTTTACCCTCTATTGAGGGTCCGGTGTCTGTTTCCAAGATGGAAGCTTAAATGCTGTGTCTTCCAGAGGGAAGAAACATCAGGTCTTCAGATGGCAGAAGGCAGAAGGGAAAAGTGGCAAACTCTGTCCATCAAATTATTTTATAAGAACATGTAATCTCATTCATAAGAGAGGAGTCTTCCTGACTCAATCAGCTCTCAAAGGCCATACCTCCCAATACTGTTACATTTGGGATAAAGTTTCAACATGAATATTTAAAGGGGACAAAACATTGAAGCATAGTGACAGTTTACCACTTAATTATCTATTAATTGCTTCTAGAGAATAATTAATATTGTCCCCAGTTGTTTTCTGTGATCCTTCAGGGCAAGCAGCTTTAGTACTGTTAAGGATTCTATCAGTATTAGGAAGCTAATGAGTATTCCCTAAATGCTTCTGAGTGACTGTTGATTACTAGAAAACACTTCTTTTTCAAAATCTAACATGATTTCCCAGTCCAAGCCAAACATCATCTGGGTCACAGTTCACCTTAAATATCAAGATATCATTGACAAAATGGATTAAATCTCCAGTGCTTGATTTTCAGGAAATTTCACTTCCAGAGACTGACAGTGTGATGATAACTTCTGACACCAGCACTCCTATTTCAGTTATTACTATGATTTGAGTTACTTAGGTCCCATGAAAATTGACCCTTTTCTGTACCAAGGAAACTTAATTATAGAATTCAGATCCTTTCTTTGATGTAAAAATACATAAATAAACAAAGTCTATGCATAAATAAAAAACTTTATTGAAACATAAAGGTGAGGGGTGAGTTGGACTGCAGCATAGAAACTACTTGAAACTTAAACTTAATTATTCCTCTTCCAAAAATTCATTTGGACCCCCTCTGTATGTAGGGCTCACGCCATCTGATTTTCTTTTTAGTTTCTTTTTCTCTCTGCTACCCCATCTCCTTCATTCTTATTTCCTATGGCATTACTCCTAGAGCTACAACTTTTTAGTATTCTATGATCAGGAGAAATTAAGCTCTCCAAGTTTTAAGTTGAAAAGTAATGTCCAGGAGTTTAGCTGCACAGATACTAGTATCTTCACACAGTTTTACCTAGCAATCTAGTTTTCTCTTCTATTTCAGAATTTCCTTCATAAGCAACAGCTCTAATTGATAATGCAATGCAAGATCAAGGTGTGCATATAAAAACCTTATGTACTTCAATGAATGAGAATGCAACTCACTAGCATAAATTCAATAAAAGAACTAAGAAATAAGGTTAAAATAAGCAGCCACCTGTTTCCAAAATAATCAAGAATAAAATGGATAATTGCTAGGAGAAATGTAGGGGAAATGTTAAGTAATATTTATTAGTGTTATAAGAGATGTTACTAGACTTAAAGAATATCTTTTTAATTTTAAAAAATTAAAGAATCACAAAATCAAATGCAAAATTATAGATTATAAAATATCCCTCAGAATATGTTCATAATAATAAAATCTAAAGAAAAGGATAATTCTGGTGTGTCCAGGACAACCTCTGCTATAAGAGAAGGAAAGTAAGAACCAACATTTCTTGAGCATTTACCATGTGACAGGCTTCATCTTTCACAATGAGAGTGAGGAACAACTGAAAAGATCAAATATGTGAATCTTAGTGAAGCAAAATTCAAACAACTCAGGGTGATGAGATGTATGAATTTCTCACCCAATAATCATTCAGTACTTATTGAGGAATTAGTTTTACGCTATGACATGTTTCCCTTAAACTCTATTGTTAGGTATATGCTACTGCTATATAAACAAGATTTGAAGTGAGTTATGGTAAAACAGAAAATAAAATCAGAGGCCTGGAAATTTAACTAGATGAAGGCAACGTTACCAGAAGAAACACAGAAATAAAAGCCAGAGGATGCTATCACCTAACAAAACACTAATGCAAAATTGGCACTGAGCTTTTGGCTAGAAAAGTAAAAGGAAAGTCAGTTAGTTATAAAATTCACATTTGGCATTATTAAACTGAAACAGATGCATAAGAGAAATAAAGATTTTCTTTCCTTTATTTCTATGAAAATTGTTTTTATGATTAATGTAGTGGACGGCCATTCAAAACATTTCTGACTAATAATGCAAGATCAAGGTGTGCACATAAATACCTTAGGTACTTTAATGAATGAGAATACAACTCACTAGCATAAATTCGATAGAAGAACTAAGAAATAAGGCAAAAATATGCAGCCACCTGTTACCAAAATAATCAAGAAAAAAATTAATTAAATAATTGTCCTTTAAAATATCCTTCCTTTATTACCAGTCTTGGTAGAATGTTGAATGACTTCAAAGACACACAGTCTCTAGCAAGAATTTAAAATGTAGGTATTGAGTCTACCTATAAGGATAGAGGCATATGACGTTCATGCAAGTGAATGCATTTGGAAAGATATAAAGTGTCAATAATATTTGTCCAAGGAAGTATAATTATAAATATATTGTGTTTTGTAATTTTTTGTTTTAATGTCTTTAAGATTTAATATGAAGAGGATTATCTAGAGGTATGCCAGAGGCCCCCTACGTTGTTCTGTTTGAGACTTTTATCACTCTTTAATAAGGTATCATCAACACAGATATCAATTATGTAGATAATGTATAGCTGCATACTACAGACAAGTGTGCTCTACATGCTATAGCCACATGCATTCGGTATTTTCAAAGGAGCCAAAAATACTTGGCTCATATTAACGGTGGGCCATAGTTAACAAACAAATAAACAATAAAGGTAAGCATAAAGAAATGCATAAAGGTAGGGAAAACACAATAGTAAAAATTAAAGATCATGATATCCCTGTATAAAAGCAATATTTACTTAAAAAAAGGCTGAAGAAAGGCAAAAGAAAGCCTGTGGGGTTTAATTGACTGTAAGATCAAAATGAGTCAGCAGTGTAGAAGAGTAGCCAAACTTGTTACGGTAAGAATGACCTACACACAGAACATTCAGAACAAAAAGAAATGAGCACCCTGCTCTATTCTATACCTAGCATACAGCAAATGGAGTACTGACTCTTGGTTGGGGGTCTTCAATTTAAAGGACACATGGACAATCTGGAGAGAGTCTGTTGAGTAAATAGCCAAGATGTTAATAAAAGAAAGCTAAGTAGGTATGGCATTAGAAATTTCAAGTCTGAAGACGTGAAACTGTAGGGACTGGGAAGAAAGATCAGATCTTCAAACACGAGAAAGGAGGTCATGAGGAAAAGGGGTCACATATTCTTACGCTACTTAACCCAAACACAGCGCACGTAGTCAGTGACGATATATATGTTGTCTCAGTGAAAGAAGACCTTTGTCCTCGTGATTTTAGTTAGTTTCATGACAGTTTATCTCTTCATTCCTTCACTTTCCACTGTTTTCAAACCATTTAGTCTAGTATTTATCCTCATTACTATACCAAACTAATTCTTGATAAGATCCCCATGTTACTCAGTATTTCAGAAGTTATTATCCTCCATTTCAGCAGTGTTCAACAGTGTCATTCACTTCCTTTTTCTTGATGCACCTGCTTTCCTTGACCTCCATGAAACCATACTAATCTAATTTTCCTCCAAGCCCTCCAGTTATTCTGTAACTGTTTTGAATGTCATTCTCCCATAATATTCAAGTTAAGGACCTCTTCTTATCATTCTATATTCTCTTCTCAAAGGACAAGAAGAGATCTCACAAAGTTAAACATAGATCATATACCTTTCTTCTGAATTTTAGATCAGTATATGTTAACTCCCTACATGAAGTCTCCTACTGCTCCTCTTAAGGATTTCTCAAACATTATATATCCAAAACTAGACTCAGGATTCCCTCCTCCCTTCGTCCCATCCACAAATCTTGATATTCTTCTAGTGTTCCCTGACTGAGTGAATAAAAACACCAACAACTCTATTGTATAAGCAAATATCTATTAAATAGCCTTGAAACTCCTCTTCCTTTCCACTCATGACCAGTTCCTTACCATGTTCTATGGATTTAATTTCTGATTATTTTGAAAATAAGTTCACTTTTTATCACCTCACCAGCACTCTAGGCCAAGTCACCACCATGGCTCATCTGTACTTTTTAAAATGTTAGCTTCCCAGCAGGTCTACTGTCATTCCCTGCATCCACTCATGACAACACTCACTTTGAATCATTCATGTTTATATTTCTTTTCTATTTCTCCCAAACACATTACTACAAAGATGGAGCCTTCAAATGACACTCACCTAGTAGTTCACAGTTTTTCTGGATCAAAATTGTGGCCAAAAATAGGGCTCAGCTTGTTCCTCTGTTCTGGGTCTCACACAACCAAAATCAAAATGTAGAGATGGCTTTGGGAAATAATCTGTTTCCAGTCTCCCTCAGGTTGTTGACTGAAGTTGTTCGTCTGATTGAAGGACTGGGGCCCCTCTTTCCTCTCTGACTCTCCACCAAGGGCCGTGTTTAGCTCCTTGAAGTATCAGTACTTTCCTGCGTGGGGGCTTCTACATCTCAGAACCAATGGTGTCGATCCCTTCCCAGGTGGAACCTCTGACTTTCCCTCCTGCTGTATCTGTCTGCCCCCAGTCAAGGAAAGTTCTGCACTTAAGGGCTCTTGCGATTAGATTGAGTGTACCGATATAATACAAGATAATATCTCTATTTTGAGACCCATAACCTTAATTACATCTGCAAAGTTTCTTTTGCCAAATAACATAGCGTACTCATAGGTGACAGGGGTCAGGACGTGGACATTTCCAGGGGGCCATTCTGCCTACCAAAATGGTACATTCAATGTCATCACTTTACTCATAGTTTAAAGACAAATCTCCTTGACAGAGTTAACACAGCTCTGTAATATATGAACTAAATGTACTTCTCCAACCTCAACTGATACAATATTCCCCTCATTTCCCTCAGCCCAGCTACACAGGTCTTCTTTCAGAATCTCACACTTTCCAGTCTCCTAACCTTCATGAGAACATTGTACATACTAATGTCTCTTCCTAGAAAACCTTCCTCATCACTTTTGTTCCCTTAGGTAACTTCCTTTTCCGTTTGTTCTTACCTCAAGACAGATTTCCTAAGTCCAAATTCTGTTTGTAGCCCTCTGTACCCACTCTTTGTAACCTGTCACAGCTATGAGTTTACATTAGTCTGTGATTATTTATTGTCTCTCTTCAGTCAACAGCGCCATGCGGCAGGGAGAATTCTGTGTGTGTGTGAACCTCGGGGTTGCCAGTGACTACTGACGTGCTTGTCACCTGAGAGGTGATCAATAGACATTCTTTCAGTTAATGTTCTGTGAAGAGTAACAAGTAAAATTGCTCCAACATGGAATGACGAAATTGAAATTCATAAATTTCCTGTAATGGATTTTTCAATACTAATAACATATTTTAATATCATATTATAATGATATCATATTACAGGTCTATTTCAATATCATTTTGCACATACAACAATAAGGTACCATTAGTCCTATAAATCTTAGTCTATACCCTGACCATAGTCAGTTTTAGTTTTGCCTTATAATATTAAAATGGGATTTTTGTTTGTTTTTTTCAACTGAAGACCCAAGAAAATAGGTGCCAACCATGGCAACATTGCAAAGAAAGTGCTAGACCACTTATAAAGACTGAAACAGAGATGTCAGAAGAGTTTTGTGAACTTTGTCTGACATGCATCTTCAAGTTATACAGCGAAGGCTGAGGATTCAGACAGGAAATTGAAGAGAAGATATTTATAGAGAGAATTGTTCTTATGTCCTCACCCCTACCCACTGTGCCGCTGGGGGTGGGAAGGGCAGAGTGTTTACAGGGAAAAATTCAGTGGCTTCACTCAGATAATTTAGTATGTGTCTCCTGGAATTTGAGGAACATAGTGGAGAGCTGTCTTACCAAACTTTCTGGAAGTTAAAGGCTAAAACAGATGGTTCAAGTGATAAAACCAGTGGAATAGGGGCCAGAGCTGGGAAGTTGACTGCAAACTCACAGAGAGCCACAGAGCCCTAAACAGTAAGCCGACTGCACCAGAAAGGTGTACAACTGAGCCCACAGGATGAGAGGGAAAGCAAGGCCCAGCTGAAAGAGAGGCTTTTACTTGTGTCCAGAAAGTTTCAGAGGAGAGAGCCTCCATGTTGGGGGAATCTTCAAGTAGTCATATGAGAGCCAACCAGCAAGACAGCCAACACTATACTGACTCAGGAAAAGTTGAAAGCATTCCCCCTGAAAACTAGAACATGACAAGCGTGCCCACTCTTACCACTTCTATTCAACATAGTACTGAAAGCAATAGTACCGGAGCAATCAGACAAGAGAAAGCTATAAAGGGCATCTGATTCAGCAAAGAGGAAGTCAAACAGTTGCTGTTCACCAATGATATAATCGTAGACCTAGAAAACTCTAATGATTCATCCAAAGATCTCCTAGTTACGGTAAATTAATTCAGTGAAGTTTTGGGATACACAATCAGTGTACACAAATGAGTAGCACCGCTATACGTTAACAACTAAGCTGAAGATTAAAGCAAAAACTCAACCTCTTTTAGAACAATGCCAATAAAATAAAATAAAATACTCAAGAATATACCTAACCAAGAAGTGAAAGATCTCTACATGGAAAACTATACAATACTGGTAAAAGAAATCAAAGACAATTCAACCAAATAGTTACACATCCCATGCTCATGGATGGGTAGAATCAATACTGCTAAAGTGACCATATTGCCACAGCAATCTACAAATTCAAGGCAATTCCCATCAAAATGTCACCAACATTCTTCACAGAACCAGAAAAAAAATCCTAAAATTCACATAGAACCAAAAAAGAGCCTGCATAGCCAAAGCAAGATTAAGTAAAAACAATACATCTGGAGCCATAACATCACCTGACTTCAAACTATACTACAAGTCTGAGCCAGCAGAAGAAAGAAAGAAGAAAATGATTGTGCTTACCTTTTCCACATTAAAAAAAAACAAAAACAAAACTGAGTATAAGCTGAACTAGGGTGGAGGATGAAGAAGAGAAAATTTTGAATGAAATTTGGAATTTTATAAATTTAATTAAAAAATAGAAGTCCTTTGAGAACTAGTGAGAAGAGGTCTTCTAAAAATTATCCAATTGTAAACAAACAAATTAAACTAAATTCACACAAAAAGGAGAAGATGGGAGAAAAATTAAAATTATTTTATAATTCAATTTTATTACTTATATCCTCTTCATGTTTGTGGTACATGTTCAGGGTATATAGGAATACTAAATCATAAAATATATACACCCATATTCATATAAGCCTTTCTAAAACACTGAAACAAGGTTATAAAATATATGCATGTTGACATAAATGCTCAGTTTCCAAGTACACAGTGAAAACAAATATGCTAATTTTTTTCTATAGTTTCAATTTTTGCTAAGAAAAGCATAAATCAAAGACAAAGTTAATATGGCATTTAACTCTTGCTTTTGTGTTAGGACATAAATATATCTTAATAAGATGATGAAAGTAAATATCTGACATCCTCGTGTTTATTTCCTTAAGAAATATGTCTAGGAGTGTGGGCGGGGCCAAGGTGACTGACTAGAAACAGCAGAGTTCAGAGGCTTCCATTGAAAAGGACCACAATAAGCCTGTGACTCCTTCACAGCAACCAAGGTATTAGGTTCTCTAATCAGAACTGACTAGGAGGCTGGAATAATGCATGGGAAGAAAGGAAAAGCAGTGTTGTGTGGCAGCCCATCTGAGAGCCACACGGGGCAGGGGACCCCCATCCCCCAGCCAAGGGAGGTGGTGAGTGCCCATACTATCCAGATGGGGAAACCATGCTTTTTCCACAGAATGGTGCAACCCATGGATCAGAAGATCCCACTTTCAAACCCGTAATACCGGGGCCTGCCATCCATATAGGGAGCCACACATATTCTCAACAGCCTCTCAGCTGGAATCTGCTTAAGCCTACCAAGCTCCTGGGAGAGGAGGGGCAACCAGCACCACAGCTGTGGCTGCCTGCTGTCTAAGCAGTTTGAGTTCCTTGCAGGAGGGGCAGCAGCCAGCACTGGGACTCACAACCTCCTAACAGGCTAAGCTCCCTGGGCAGGGGAAGGGTGGCATCCATGTCTATAGCTCTAAGTCACATTTCTCCCCACTGGCTGGAGCCAGGAAGGCTGGACGACTTGGTTCAGCCAACACACTGGCTGTGGCAGACTGTGGCCAGAGTGCCACTTCAGGCCAGACCCTGACTCATGCTTCCTCACTGGGTGGAGCTTCCCTGTAGGAACTCCAGTAACTTCAGCCAGAGGCTCAGGGACAGAACCCAGATATCCCTGGGCCTGAGCTCCTAGTGAGAGAGGTGGCCACAGTCTCTGCAGACCAGCAGACTTAGCCTTCCATCCTGGTAGTTCTGAGGAATCCAGGCAGCCCAGGCAAGTGGGTTTTCCCCCAGGAAAGCACACCCCCATTACCAAGGGACAGTCAAAGTGTTTTGTTAAATGGGTCCTAATCCCTGTGCCACCCAACTGGGTGAGATCCTCAAACAGAGGTTGTCAAACACCCTATACAGGAGTGATCCTACTGGCTTCAGGTTGGTGCCCCTTGAGGTCAGAGATCCCGGAAGGAGCAGGAATCCATCTTTGCTGTTCTCCAGCCTCCTTGAGTGACATCTCCAGATACAGGAGCAAACCAGATGAATAGGTCCTGAGGTCAACCCCCAACAAACCACAGCAGCCCCACAGAAGAGGGAACTGACCATTGAAAGGAAAACAAACAAACTGAAAGCAGCAACAACAGCATCAACAATAACAAAAATGCCCCCATAATTTTTTTTTAATTCCCCCATTCAAGGGTGAGCAGCCTCAATGATTGAAACTAGACAAACTCACAAAGATGAGACAGAATCAACAATAAAACACTGAAAGCCCAAAAGGCCAGAGTGCCTCTTCTTTTGCAGATGATCATCACATCTTTCCAGCAAGGGCACAACACTGGAACAAAGATGAGATGGACTAACTGACAGAAGTAGGCTTCAGCAGATGGGTAATAAAAAACTATGCTAGCTAACTAACCCAATACAAATAAGCTAAGAACCTTAATAAAAGGCTAGAGGAGTTGCTAACTAGAATAACCAGTTTAGAGAGGAACATAAATGACCCAACGGAGCTGGAAAAAACAATACGAGAACTTTGTGAAGCATATACAATAATCAATAGCCAAATGGACCAAGTGGAAGAAAGAATATCAGAGTGTGAAGACGACCTTGCTGAAATAAGGTATGCAGTCAAGACCAGATACAAAAGAATGAAAGGGAATGAACAAAGTCTTCAAGAAATACGGGAATTCGTTAAAAGAGCAAACCTACAAGTACCTGAAGGATATGGGGAAAATGGAAACAAGCTAGAAAACACTTCCGGATATTATCCAGGGGAACTTTCCCAACCTAGAATGATAGGCCAACATGCAGATTCAGGGAATACAGAGAACACCACTAAGATATTCCATAAAAAGATCAACCCCAAAACACATAATCATCAGATTCTCCAAGGTCAAAATGAAGGAAAAAGTATTAAAGGCAGCCAGAGAGAAAGGCAGGTCACCTACAAAGGGAACTCCATCAGACTAACAGTGAACCTCTCTGAAGAAACTCTACAAGCCAGAAGAGATTGGGGGCCAATATTCAATGTTCCTAAATAAAAAAATTTTCAACCCAGAATTTCATATCCAGTCAAACTAAGCTTCTTATAAGTGAAGGGGGAGGAAACTCTTTTCCAGAAAAGCAAATGCTGAGGACATTTTTTACCATGAGGCCTGCCTTACAAGGCATCTGAAAGAAGTACTAAATATGGAAAGAAAAATCTGGTACCAGGCACTGCAAAAACACACCAAAATATAAAAACACTATGAAGAAACTGCATCAACTAGTGTGCAAAATAACCAGATAGTATCATAAAGACAGGATCAAATTCAAACATAACTATATTAACCTTATAATATAATTAAATGGACTAAATGCCCCAGTTAAAAGACACAGACTAGCAAATTGGATAAAGAATCAAGAACCATCCTTGCACTGTATTTAGGAGACCTATCTCACATGCAGAGATGCACATAGGCTCAAAATATAGAAATGGAGGAAAATTTACCAGGAAAATGGAAAGAAAATAAGAAAAAAAAAAGTTGCAATCATCATCTCTGGCAAAACGGAATTTAAACCAACAAACATCAAAAAAGACATAGTAGAGTATTACATAATGGTAAAGGGACCAATTCAACAAGAAGGGCTAACTATTCTAAACAGGTATGCACCCAGTTAGGAACACCCAGATTCATAAAAGTTCTTAGAGATGTAAAGGAGACTTAGATTCTCACACAATAATAGTTGGAGATTTTAACACCCCACTGTCAATATTAGACAGATCAATATTGATCTGTTTTGTTAAACAAAATTAACAAGGATATTAAGGACTTGAACTCAGCCCTGGATCAAGTGGACCTAATAGAGATCTACAGAAATCTCCACACCAAATCAACAGAATACACATTCTTCTAAGTGCCACATGGCACTCATTCTAAAATCAACCACATAATTGAAAGTAAAACACTACTCAGCAAATGCAAAAGAACTGAAATAATAACATACAGACTTTCAGACAACAGTGCAATCAAATTAACTCAGAATTAAGAAACTCACTCAAAACCACACAATCACATGGAAGTTGAACAACCTGCTCCTTAATGACTCCTGGGTAAATAATGAAATTAAAGGAGAAATCAAGAAGTTCTTTGAAACCAACGAGAACAGACAGACAATGTACCAGAATCTCTGAGACACAGCTAAAGCAGTGTTAAGAGGGAAATTAATAGCACTAAATGCCCACATCAGAAAACTATAAAGATCTCAAATTAACACCCTAACAACACAATTAAAAGAGCTAGATAAACAAGAGCAACTATTCCAAAAGCTGGTAGAAGACAAGAAATAATTAAGATCAGAGCAGAATTGAAAGAGATAGAGACACAACAAACCTTCCAAAAAAATCAATAAATCCTGGAGCTGGTTTTTTGAAAAAAATAATAAAACAGACTGCTAGCTATACTAATAATGAAGAAAAGAGAGAAGAATCAAATAGACACAATAAAAATGATAAAGGAGATATCATCACTGACCCCACAGAAATACAAACTACCATCAGAGAATACTATAAACACATCTACACAAATAAACTAGAAAATCTATAAGAAATGGATTAATTCCTGGACACATACACTCTACCAAGACTAAATGAGAAAGAAGTCAACACGCTGAGTAGGCCAATAACAAATTCTGAAATTGAGGCAGTAATTAATAGCTTACCAACCAAAAAAAAAAAAAAAGCCCAGGACCAGATGGATTCACAGTCAGATTCTATAAGAGTTGTGCACAAAGAGGGGCTGGTACCATTCCTTCTGAAACAATTCCAAACAATTGAAAAGAAGGGTCTACTCCCTAACTCATTTGATGAAGTCAGCATCATCCTGATACCAAAACTGGGAAGAAACATAACAAAAACAGAAAACTTCAGGATTATATTCCTGATGAACATCGATGGAAAAATCTTCAAAAATAGACCTGTCTGGGTGGCTCATGCCTGTAATCCCAGCACTTTGGGAAGCCAAGGTAGGCAGATCACGAGGTCTAGAGATCAAAACCACCCTGCTCAACATGGTGAAACCCCGCCTAGATGAAAAATACAAAAAATTACCTGGTTGTGGTGGCTCATGCCTATAGTCCCAGCTACTCAGGAGGCTGAGACAAGAGAACCACTTGGACCTGGGAG
The DNA here is from genome assembly GCA_031835075.1 of Saguinus oedipus. Classification (NCBI taxonomy): domain Eukaryota; kingdom Metazoa; phylum Chordata; class Mammalia; order Primates; family Cebidae; genus Saguinus; species Saguinus oedipus. The sequence continues at coordinate 182,962,648 of CM063171.1, forward strand.
ATGGAGGTTGCAGTGAGCTGAGATCATACCACTGCACTTCAGCCTGGTGATAGAATGAGACTCTGTCAAAAACAAAACAAAACAAAAAAAATCCTCAATAATATACTGACAAACCGAATCCAGCAACACATCAAAAAACTTACCCTCCACAATCAAGTCAGCTTCATCCCTGGGATACAAGGCTGGTTCAATATATGCAAATCAATAAACATGACCCATCATATAAACAGAACCAAAAATAAAATGTACTTGATTGTCTCAGTAGATGCAGAAAAGGCCTTTGATAAAATTCAACATCCCTTCATGTTAAAAACTCTCAGTCTGGGCATGGTGGTTCATGCCTGTAATCTCTGTACTTTGTGAGGACAAGGCAGGCAGATCACCTGAGGTTTAAGAACAGCCTGGCCAACAAGGGAAAACCCCGTCTCTACTAAAAATACAAAAATTAGCTGGATGTTGTGGCAATCCCACCTACTCAGGAGACCGAGGCAAGTGAATCATTTGAACCTGGGAAGCGAAGGTTGTAGTGAGCTGAAATCGCGCCATTGCACTCCAATCTGGACAATAAGAGTGAGACTCTTTCTGAAAAAAAAAGAAAAAAACTGGCCAGGCGTGGTGGCTCAAGCATGTAATCCCAGCACTTTGGGAGGCTGAGGCGGGTGGATCACGAGGTCAACAGATCGATACCATCCTGGTCAACATGGTGAAACCCCGTCTCTACTAAAAATACAAAAAATTAGCTGGGCATGGTGGTGCATGCCTGTAATCCCAGCTACTCAGGAGGCTGAGGCAGGAAAATTGCCTGAACCCAGGAGGCAGAGGTTGTGGTGAGCCGAGATTGTACCATTGCACTCCAGCCTGGGTAACAAGAGCAAAACTCCGTCTCAAAAAATAAAAAAAAAAAAACTTTCAACAAACTAGATATTGGTGGAACATATCCCAAAATAATAAGAGCTATTTATGATGAATCCATAGCCAATATCAGATTATATGGACAAAAACTGAAAGCATTCCCTTTGAAAACTGGTATAAGACAAGGGTGCCCTCTCTCGCCACTCCTATTCAACATAGTGTTGGAAATTCTGGCCAGGGAAATCAGGGAAGAAAAGAAATAAAGGGTATTCAGATAGGAAGAGAGGAAGTCAAATTGTCTCTGTTTGCAGATGACATGATTTCTTATTTGGAAAACCCCATCATCTCAGCTCCAAAACTCCTTAAACTAAGAAGTAAATTCAGCAAAGTTTCAGGATACAAAATCAATGTGCAAAAATCACAAGCATTTCTTAACACCAACAATAGACAAGCAGAGAGCTAAATCATGAATGAACTCCCATTCAGGGGAGCTACAAAGAGAATAAAATACCTAGGAATACAGCTAACAAGGGATGTGAAATACCTCTTCAAGGAGAACTACAAACCCCTGTTCAAGGAAATGAGAGAGGACACAAGCAAATGGAGAACCATTCCACCCTCATGGATAGGAAGAATCAATATAATGAAAATGGCCATACTGCCCAATAATGCTATTCCCATGAAACTACCACTGACCTTCTTCACAGAATTAGGAAGAAAACTACTTTAAATTTCATATGGAATCAAAGAAGACTCTGTATAGCCAAGACAATCCTAAGCAAAAAGAACAAAGCTGGAGGCATCACACTGACTTCAAACTATACCACACTGTTACAGTAACCAAAACAGCATGGTACTGGTACCAAAACAGATATATAGATCAATGGAACAGAACAGAGACCTCAGAAATGGCATCACATATATACAACATCTAATCTTTGACAGACCTGACAAAAACAAGCAATGAGGAAATGATTTCTTATTCAATGCTGGGAAAACAGGCTAGCCATATGGAGAAAACTGAAACTGGACCCCTTCCTTACACCTTATACAAAACTTAACTCGAGATGGATTAAAGACTCAAATGTAAAACCCAAAACCATAAAAACCCCAAAGAAAACCTGTGGAATACCATTCAGGACACAGGCATGGGCAAAGACTTCATAAGGAAAATGCCAAAAGCAATTTCAACAAAAGTCAAAATTGAGAAATGGAATCTAATTAAACCAAAGAGTTTCTACACAGCAAAAGAAGCTATCATCAGAGTGAATAGGCAGCCTATGGAATGGGAGAAAATTTTTGCAATCTACCCATCTGTCAAAGTCTAATATCCAGAATTTATAAGAAACTTAAAAAAATTTACAAGAAAAAAAAACTGTTAAAAATAGGCAAAGGATATGAACAGACACTTCTCAAAAGAAGACATTTTTGTGGCCAAGAAACGTGAAAAAAAACTCAACATCACTGATCATTTGAGAAATACAAATTAAAATCACAATGAGATACTATCTCATGCCAGTCAGAATGGCAATTATTAAAAAGTCAAGAAACAGTAGATGCTGGCAAGCCTGTGGAGAAATAATAACACTTTTACACTGTTGGTAGGAATGTAAATCAGTTCTACTGTTGTGGAAGCAGTACGGTGATCCTTGAGGATCTAGAACCAGAAATACCATTTGACCCAGAAATCCCATTACCGGGTATATAACTAAAGGAATATAAATCATATTACTCTAAAGACACATGCACATGTATGTTTATTGCAGCACTATTTCCAAAGCAAAGTCGTGGAACCAACTTAAATGCCCATCAATGATAGACTGGATAAAGAAAATATAGTACATCAATGATAGACCATGGAGTACTATGGAGCCATAAAAAAAAATGAGATCAAGTCCTTTGCAGGGACATGGATGAAGCTGGAAGCCATTATCCTCTGCAGAATAACAGAAAATTAAACACCACATGCTCTCACTGATAAGTGGGAGTTTAACAGTGAGAACACATGGACACAGGGAGGGGAACAACACACACCAAGGCCTGTTGGATGGTGGAAGGCAAAGGGAGGAAACTTAGAGGATGAGTCAGTGGGTACAGCAAACAGTCATGGCACAGGTATAACTATGTAACAAACCTGCATGTTCTGCACATGTACCCTGAAACTTAAATTAAAAAAAAAAAGAATAAAAAAGAAAAGAAAAGACAGAGAAAGAAAAAAGAAATATGTCTAGGTGATAGGCACTTACTGCATTTGGACTTGTATGGTATCAGTGCCAGAAATCTCAGTCCAAATGGAGGGTACCAGAACTCTGTAGAGGTGCTGAGAGGTTAGCACCTGGCAGAGCTAAGAAGAGCAAATGCTATCCTTCTTGTGCACAGCCATTCACAGGACTGCCTGGAGTATGGCCAAATCGAAAATTATGCTAATCAGCTGCTTGATTTGTGTCAGAGTGTAATCTAACAAGGAATAATTGCTTTGCTGTTTTTTAAAAAAATATATTGCCAAATATCAGCTAATCACAAGGTCTAACTTTCTCCTTTACTATGTATCAAGAACTCATTTGATGATTAAATAAGTATATAAAGAGTTTCAAAGAGTAACATAGCTTCATTATCAAACATTAATCTTTTCTGCCTATTTTACAGTATAAAAACACCAATGACAATCTAGTGCCATTAATCAAGAAAATATGAAGGTAGAATCATTATTTTGTGCATTTATGCGCCAATATCTGAAAGTCTGAAATTTCCATTATTACAAATAAGCATCAATGTATGAGTTAAACTAAAAAGGTCACAAAAATCTAGATTGATAATGATAAAACTAAGCTAACAGTGATTCATACTGGAAGGAAAAATAAAATGAAAGCCACGACCCACTTGAAGCAGGTTTTAGGATAATGTACTGTGTGAAGTTTGTTTGCACAAAGCAGAAATGCTGACTGCCTGTATCTGCACATGCACAAGCACCACTTTGTAACACTGCCAAGTATCATATGTCAGCAGGAATTCCCAGCACAGTGAATTGAGTTGAGCTTTTGGTAAACTCTACAAACAAATTAACTTTAGTTTACACATTCAAAATTGTTAATTCTCAATAACTCACATATTATTATACTAACGCTTACTCATGCTAAAAACAAGAAAATACAGAATTTTAGTTTGTTCATCAGCAGAGAGGGCTTGCCTTCATATTTTAGAAGTTAAAATTAGACATACAACTTATTTATTCAAATTCCAATATTCTGTGTCCATTAATAGAAAATAAATGCATGGCAATGATCCCTATTACATAAGGCCTCTCTGTGAAGCCATTGGTTGGTGCTAAACACACATGTCCAAATTAAGAATTCCATAAATTCTGCTGCTATGAATAAAATCTGTGTCCTTCTTTGTCTTCTGAGTGAAATCCCTCTGAAATACCAATTTGAATCACAAACTAAACTTGTTTTTGTTGAAAATATGGTGGATAGCTGCATAGATTGGGCAAAGATAATTAACAAGGCATGAATTAGAATTATGATATGCATTTTTTAAAGATAGGCAAAAATTTACTGTAAGTAATTATTCAACTCTAATATTATTTGACCAGTTTAAATAATCTTAAATTTATATTTGAAACATTTTGAAAGGACACCAGATAGCTTACAAACTTATTGCAAAAGTTTGAGATAAAGAATGTAATTCACGTTGCTATCTGCCATACCCAAACTATTTTTATTTTATCCAATTATTACATCTTTGTTCATAATACATATAATTTACTGATAGTTTGCTTTTTTACTTATGTCATGAAAATCATTATTTAATCTATATATTCACTCAAAATAGACTATTCTGTGGTATCATTTAACTCCGTGGTGTTAGCAGTTTATGACCACAGAGGTTCGCTTCTCACTCACTCTGCATGCCTACTGTGGGTTTTCTGGGCCTCTGCTTCAGAGCTGGTCAGCTGGAGATCCAGGCTGAGAAAGGGTAAGGGGAGAGGAGACACAAAGCTTCGAAACTCTGCCTGCAAGTGAAGCACAGCACTGTCACCCACATTTGCTTGGCCGCCTAACTTCAAAGGAGAAAGGAAATGCAATTTCACCACATGCCTGGAAAGGAAGAAGAAGGTGTTTTTTTCAGTAGTACTAATAATTAGGACGAGATCCAAGATGACTGATCGCTAACAGCTCGGGATTGTAGCTCCCAGCGAAAGCTCAGAAAACGTGAGGATGCCACATTTTCAGAGGAATTTTTGTCGCCCACGGACCAGAAGATTTCCAGTGGAGGAGCCCCGCGGGTCGCCAGCGCAACTTCTGTGGCCGGCGCAGCGGTTTTTTTCATCTTTCGTGCACAGTAAACAGGACTGGTTCCCCTACGGACTGGCGTTTGGAGCTCCGGGAAGGCAGAGCCACTTGTGGACTCAAGAAGGAAGCCAGACCGGAGATTCCCAGGCAGAAGAGCACCATCAGTCTTATCGCTGCTGTTTTGGCCGGCGCAGTGGGTTGCTCGGATTCCAGCACTGGGAATCAATAAATTGGACATCCTCTCAGGAACTTAATCAGAAAGGCGCTAATTGTAAAGACAACAGATGGATAAAATCACAATAAAGGGAAAAAAAACAGCCTAAAAAGGCTGAGAATTCCAAAAGTCAGAACCCCTCTCCCTCTACAGGGGATAGCAGTTCCTCATCATCAATGGAACAAGCCCTAATGGAAGAGGACTGTGTTCCATTATCTGAAGCAGGCTTCAAAAGGTGGGTGATAAAAAATTTTGGGGAGCTGAAACAACTTGTTCTAACCCAATGTAAAGAAACTAAGAACTTTGAAAAAAGATTTGACAAAGTGCTAAAAAGAATGGACAATATAGAGAGGAATATAAATGAACTAACGGAGTTGAAAAATACAACACGAGAACTTAATGAAATATGCACAAGTTTGAATAGCCGAATTGATCAAGCAGAAGAAAGGATATCAGAGGTCGAAGATCAATTTAATGAAATGGAACGAGAAGACAAGAATAGAGAAAAAAGGATAAAAAGGAATGAGCAAAGTCTCCAAGAATTATGGGACTATGTGAAAAGACCTAATCTACGTTTGATAGGTGTACCTGAATGTGACAGAGAGAATGAATCCCAGCTGGAAAATACTCTTCAGGATATTATCCAGGAGAATTTTCCCAATTTAGCAAAGCGGGACACTATTCAACCCCAGGTAATACAGAGAACACCACAAAGACATTCCTCAAGAAGAGCAACCCCAAGACACATAATTGTTAGATTCACCAGGGTTGAAACGAAGGAGAAAATACTAAGGGCTGCCAGAGAGAAAGGTCAGGTTACCCACAAAGGGAAGCCTATCAGACTTAAAGCAGATCTCTCAGCAGAAACCCTACAAGCCAGAAGAGAGTGGGGGCCGATATTTAACATCCTTAAAGAACAAAACTTTCAGCCCAGAATTTCATATCCTGCCAAACTAAGCTTCACAATTGAAGGAAAAATAAAATCTTTTATGAACAAGCAAGTACTCAGAGATTTTATTATCACCAGGCCTGCTTTACAAAAACTTTTGCAAGAAGTATTACACACAGAAAGGAACAACCAGTATTAACCTTTCTAAAAATATACCAAAAAGTAAAGAGTATCAACATAAAGAAGAATTTACATCAACGAATGGATAAAATAGCCAGTTAACATCAAATGGCAGTAATCCTAAATTTAAATCGACTAAACTCCCCAATCAAAAGATATAGCCAAAACCTAATGGTATCTACATCCAGACCCATTTTATATCCAAAGATACACAAAGACTAAAAACAAAGGGTTGGAGAAAGATTTACTAACTAAATGGAGAACAAAAACAAACAAATAAACAAAAAGGAGTTGCAATTCATGCATTTGATAAAACAGATTTCAAAGCAACAAAGATAGAGTGGTATAAGGATCAATGCATCCTAACACCCAGATACATAAGACCCATAAAGAGATTTAGACTCAACGAGACAGAAAATTAATAAGGATATCCAGAATCTGAACTCAGATCTGGAACAAGTAAACTTAATAAGCACTTGTAGAGCTCTCCACTTTAGATACATGATACATAAAATATACATTCTCCACTTTAAATACACAAAATAATGATCGGCCATTATTAATACCCATTCATAGACTAAAGCAATATTCCTGTTCTCCCTCTTTTTCTTCCTCTCTTTTCCTAAAAAAAAAATAATAATTAGACTGCCTATAATTAGATATTGAAGTTTCTTTTAATCTTTCTACAATCATTCGTAATGCTACAATGAATATTTTCACATATAATTTTCCTGTTATTTCTTTAGAACAAATATCCAATAATATAATTACTGGATTAAGAATATGAATATTACAATGACTAATACATATTACCTATTGCTTTTCAATATTATAGTAAATAAATATCTTATTCTGCTAGGAGTCACTTGCTATTCATCTTGATAGCTACAGTCCTACCAGTGTCTCACGGTATAGGCAATCAAATCTTCACTCAGTAACTAAATAAGACATTATCTTCTAGCTTATGATTCTGCACATGAGTTTTGTTTGTCTTGAAATATCATGTCTTTGGCCGGGTGCCGTGGCTCACGCCTATAATCCCAGCACTTTGGGAGGCCGAGGCAGGTGGATCACGACATCAAGAGATCGAGACCATGCTGAGCAACAAGGTGAAACCCCGTCTCTACTAAAAATACAAAAATTAGCTGGGCATGGTGGTGCGCGCCTGTAGTCCCAGCTACTCGGGAGGCTGAGGCAGGAGAATTGCTTGAACCCAGAAGGCGGAGGTTGCGGTTAGCCAAGATCGTGCCATTGCCCTCCAGTCTGGGTAACAACAGTGAAACTCCATCTCAAAAAAAAAAAAAAAAAAGAAAAAAAAAAAGAAATATCATGTCTTTATATTGAGAAACTTAAATTACTTTAAATGACGAAGAATATTTTGGAGGTCATAATTGTTTAGAAATCTATAATTTTTTATAAAAAAATACACATTTTTAAATTAAAATATATATTTTATATTTTAAATATATTTTTTATATATTTTATATATTTTTATAAATGTATAAAAATATATATTTTATATATTTATATATTTTATATATTTTTTATAAAAAATATATTTTATATACACATCAATTTGCAATGCCAAACACAGACTCTTCATAGTACTAGTATGTGTATATACACATATGTGTATACATAGCTGAATATATATATGTGTGTCTGTGTATAGCATTCCTACACACACACATACAAAGTATATATTAATATATAAACTGCTGCTATTTTAAGAGCAAGAAAATGATATCTAGATTTACCTAGAAGTTGTTTGATAATAACACTTAGGGTTCTTATTTGCATTCAAACTAGTTAATTGAAAGATATATATTTTGAAAGGAAATTGTGTAACTTATTAAATTATTAGAAAGACTGAAAAAAAAACTTCAAAAACCAAGTAACAACTCTTACAGCCAAAACTGGCCCACATGAATATCTGCATGAGAACTTTGCTCACCCAGACACTTTGCTGTGGCCATTGCATCCCAGACAACACTGTTGGCATGCATGCTGCTGTTGCTATGTGACATGGATACATTTGCTGCCTTTATTCCACTCTTGCCTTTGGAAACTGAAGGGCGATGCCATCGCCTCTGCACTGGCTCTGGGGTTCATTTCCTCTAGATGCAAATGTCTGGGTGGGAATAGGTAATGTGCCAAGAATAGGTCAAATGTACAAAACCTGACTGCAAGAGGTGAGGACTCGATATGTGGGATTTTCTGATTGTGTACAGAGATCAGCCCTGTTCCACCAAGGTGAACACAGGGAGGTTCTCCCCAGCCATAGTGGGAGTTCAGAAACAGGATAGCATAGATAAATAATTCCAAAACTGAAAATAAATATTTACTATAATTAGTCAAATTAGATATTTTCTACAATTCATTTTATTCCATTCCACATCCCCCCATTAAAGCCCCATTGAGATTGCTCTGCTCATTTTATGCCCTTTAAGCTTTAGGGTTTAAGTTTTGCTGTTGTATTTTCTTCATATGAAGGGATTATTCATTTTAAATTTCTTTTGATGAGTCACATCCTACCGCTTTTAGAGTCTCTAATGCACTTCCCTTTTTACATTTGATTATGTAATTCCCTAATGACATAACCAAAATCTATACAGTATATCCAAAAATGCATTGCCCATCTTTCAAGATATCTTCTTTCTATGGTTTGGGGGAAGAGAAACATGTAGGTAGTATTGCTAATAAGGCATGAATGCCAGCCTAGCCAATATGGTGAAACCCCATCTCTACTAAAAATACAAAAAGTTAGCCAGGCATGGTGGCAGGTGCTTATAGTCCCAACTACTTAGGAGGCTGAGGCAGGAAAATTGCTTGAACCCAGGAGGCCGAGGATGCAGTGAGCCATGATCACAACATTGCACTCCAGCCTGGGCAACAGAGGGAGACTCCATCTCAATCAATCAATCAATCAATCAATCAATTGGCAGGAAGAAGATATAAAAAAACACAGGTATTTTTTAACAAAAGTTGTCTATTGAAAAAGACAAAAAAAAAAATATCTCAATACAGGCATATATTCGATATAAAATAAGTAGGTCCTGAATATACTGCACACACAAAAAAGACTATGACCAGTCCTACTTAGGAAAAGTTGAGAGTTGATATTTGAGTTAATATTTCCTTTTGTTTGAATTCTATAATAAATAACAAGGAATAAGCATTTATAGGAAACCATGCCACATTGATTTCCTTAAGAAAGCCACTCTAAGGTATGAATTTTATTTTATTTTGTTTTATTTTTTGAGACAGTGTTTTATTCTCTCACCCACACTGGAGTGCAGTGGTGCAATCTCAGCTCACTGCAGTCTCCCCTTCTCGGGGTTAAAGTGATTCTCCTGCCTCAGCCACATGGGTAGCTAGGATTACGCATGCAACACCTCGCCCGGCTAATTTTTGTATATTTAGTAGAAATGAGGTTTTGCCATGTTGCCCAGACTGGACTCGAACTCTTGAGCTCAAGAAATCCACTCACCTCAATCTCCCAAAGTGCTGGGATTACAGGCATGAGCCACTGCATCTGGCCTGAGTGTGAATTTTATAGAAAAAAAAAAAAAAATCATTTAGTAAAGAAAAGTCAATGTCTTTGAGGTCATTGCTCCAGCATGAGTTATCAAATATTAAACAATTTTCTCATCTTTTGCAGAAACCCTTCTAAGGCCAAATAAACACATCTTCAATTTTTTTTTTTTTGTCATTGTTGTTGTTTGTTTAATTTTTAACTTTTTTAGTACATTATAGGTATAATTTTTTATCGTTGAAGTAATGAGAAGTTTATTTTCAGTACAAATATATCAATACCACAGAATTCACCAAAACAATTGTAAACAAGCTCAAGGTAGAGCTTTCAAAATCTCAAAGTTTCCAAACTAGAGGTGATCCTCCCTATGGCTTCAGGTCAGCCAATTTAAAATATTACCAACAACACTTAGACCTTTGTTCCCTTCCTTCTCCACTGTCTCCTCATACTTTCTCTCACTTATTACCATTAATAATTACTTTGTAATACAGTTTGAATTTAAAACCATTGCTCTAATACAACATTCTCAATTTTCAGAGAATAAAACTCTCATCGAGAGACATTAAACAATTCAAATCTACTTGGTTGCAAAGTCAAGTGTAAGGCAAAGATGGTGAGAATTATGAAGGATTGCTCACACTGAGACCAGGCGGAAGTGCAGTGCAGTATTTAGTTAGGAATTTAATTAATTTGGTAAAATATTTGTTAGACAAGCAAAATTGGACTCAAATGTGTGAATCCTTTAAGAAGGTATTTTCAGCTAAACTTTACAAATTATTCCAAAACTAGATTCCCTACAATGAAATGAATCACCTTACATGACGATGAATGCCTGTATGTTTGGTATATCATTGTGGATGATAAAACACGATAAAATTCCAACAGTGCCTTGAAAGCTATCATTACTTTGAAGTCAAGATTCTTCTGGAAGACTCTAAGGTGAGAAGATGACAGCTCCTGGCTCCGAGTCAGATGACCCATCAGAGATCTCCATTTCTGCCACTGCTTAATTCTTTTATCTGGAGCAAATCACTAATTTTACTTCACTAGAATATTATGATGATCACCTGAGGTTGTACATGTAAATCATAAAAATATTTGTACTATACTTAACAATTTGAAATTTTTATTTAGTCACCCAACACTCCATTGAATATATTATTATTTAAAATAATTGTTATGGAACTTAAAAGATTTTGAGTGTTTGAGCCACTGCAAGACTATAACAATAACAAGAATGACTACAAAATCTTCCCTTATCCTTTCTTTATAAATGAATTCTGAGGACATATATTGAGGGATTCTCTTTCAACCTCTGGAAGTGTGTTGAACTCCCATTCCCTGTTGCTAAATTAGTAGTCTAACCTGTGAAGCTAATGAATAACACGATAAGGTGATGATAGGTTTATCAACATCTTTACCTCATTGCCCTTATTATTTGATTTCCTGGAGGTATAGTCTCCAGCACAAATCAGCACCAATAAGCACAGCATTCTAGTTTGTTGGAAGGGTAGGCATTTATACCTGTGTATAAATATGATCCTGTCCTTTAGAAATTATAGGAAGGACAGAGCAAGGAGAGAGGCTTTTTTACTTTTTTAAATATAGAAACATACAAAAGAGAAAGAGGAAGGAAGGAAGGAGGGAAGGAAGGAAGGGAAGGAAGGGAAGAAAAGGAAGGAAAGGAAGAAAGGGAGAGAGGGAGAAATGGAAGGGAAGGAGGGAGGGAGGGAGGGAAGCAGGGAAGAGAAAAGAAAAAAAAAGCATTTAACAAAAAAGAACTTGAAGAGACTTGTTTTTATGAATGTATGAAATTAAATATTTATTTTTCTCCAGTGTGCAAAAATGAAGCCCAGCATGTAAAGATTAGTTCAAATTTATTTGAAGTCACCAGTCTTTTTATGAATGATCTTTCAAAGAGAAAACACGATATGTTCTGGCACCAGGAAGACATTGCCAGGAAGCATATTGAGCAATTTACTCTCAAAGTAGGAAATATTCACTATATCCAAATACCAAGTAGGACATGTTCATGCACAGACTTGATCCTGACGCTGCTGAACATTATCTCTATCTGGTCTTAATTCAAGTGCTTCTTACAGCATTGCCTTGCAGCTTTATCCCTGATAGATGTTAACTCAACTCAGTATATTAACACAGTGCAAATTAAATTGGTTATCTTGTCCTTTAGGAACACATAGAAAAACTATAAACAGAAGAAAATCAACAATTTTATTACTTAGCCAATTATAAGCTGTTTGTGTAGTATGTGAAAATAGATAAAAACTGCCACTGATCAAACTAACAGTAATAATAAAATATATTACAGTAGCATTCTATAAAAGAAAATAATTTTTTTTCCTTAGAAAATTCCTAGAATAATCAAAACATAATCTGATTCTTTGCTGGAAGAAAGAGGGATGAACAAAAACCTGAAAAAAGTAATTGGATCAGTCATACAAAGGCAATATCATGAATCTCGCTCTTATAAAACATATTAAAACATTCATGACCAAAACACCAAAAGCATTGGCAACAAAAGCCAAAATAGGCAAATGGGACCTAATCAAACTCCACAGCTTCTGCACAGCGAAAGAAACAGTCACTAGAGTGAATAGGCAACTAACAGAATGGGAAAAAATTTTTGCAGTTTACCCATCTGACAAAGGGCTGATATCCAGAATTTACAAAGAACTAAAACAGATTTACCAGAAAAAAACAAACAAGCCCATTCAAAAGTGGGCAAAGGATATGAACAGATACTTTACAAAAGAAGACATACATGAGGCCAACAAACATGAAAAAATGCTCATCATCACTGGTCATTAGAGAAATGCAAATGAAAACTACACTGAGATACCATCTCACGCCAGAATGGCATTAGATGGTGATCTCACGTTAGAATGGTGATCATTAAAAAATCTGGAGACAGATGCTGGAGAGGATGTGGAGAAATAGGAACACTTTTACACTGTTGGTGGGAGTGTAAATTAGTTCAGCCATCGTGGAAGACAGTGTGATGATTCCTCAAGGACCTAGAAATAGAAATTCCATTTGACCCAGCAATCTCATTACTGGGTATACATCCAAAGGACTATAAATTGTTCTACTGTAAGGACACATGCACACGAATGTTCATTGCAGCACTGTTTACAATAGCAAAGACCTGGAACCAACCCAAATGCCCATCGATGATAGACTGGACAGGGAAAATGTGGCACATATACACCATGGAATATTATGCAGCCATCAAAAATGATGAGTTCGTGTCCTTTGTAGGGACATGGATGAACCTGGAGAACATCATTCTCAGCAAACTGACACAAGAACAGAAAATGAAATACCACATGTTCTCACTCATAGGCGGGTGTTGAACAATGAGAACACATGGACACAGGTAGGGGAGCACACTGGGGTCTGTTGGGGGGAATAGGGGAGGGACAGCGGGGGGTGGGGAGATGGGGAGAGATAGCATGGGGAGAAATGCCAGATACAGGTGAAGGGGAGGAAGGCAGCAAATCATACTGCCACGTGTGTACCTATGCAACTATCTTGCATGTTCTTCACATGTACCCCAAAACATAAAATGCAATTAAAAAAATAAAACATTATGTATACTCCAGCACACTGACATTAATAATTAGTTACCTCCTAAACTTAAATTTCTAAAGATGCAACAAGCACTACCACATACCTACATCTTTCCAATGTGTCCTCAACAGAAAATGGCATACCCCAAAAATCAAGATCTGAGAATCATGCTTTCTGCTTTGGGAGTACCCAGAGGCATGATTATCTCTACTGGAGAAACCACATCCTGTTTTCTGTGTTGCTCACTTGGGACAGTTTTCTGTTCCGATTTCTCCTACAGTTATCAGAGAAAAGATAAAAATCAGAGTATATCGTTTCCAAGGGAAAAAAATCTGACATATTTGAATATTACGGGAAATAGATAACCTGCTTACAGAAAAATAAACATAAAATTATGTATGTTTACATAACTTAGTGATAGTAACACTGGTAACATTAGAACATTAAAATAACAGCATACTTAATGGCTCAAGATCCATTTCCTTCTTTGCACCAGTTATTCTATTCCAGAAACAGATGTCTAGGTACGTTATAGACCAATTCACACGTGATCACAAAGTTAATGCTATGTTAACATACACTTCCATCAAGTGGTTTTTAAAGGGAATTAAGTGGTCAGGATGCTGAATGCCTATCGTTTCACATTGTTCAGAGTGTGCCTTAAAACTTAGTCTTCCCAATGTATTTTTATCCATCATTTTCTCACTTCATTTCACACAGCCCCTTCTTCCAATTGAAAGGAACATAAAGTAGCAGAGCAGTAACAATCACGTAAAGTTGTCCATGTCATTTATTGATTCATTCACAGAAAAATACTTGGACTTCCTATTATGTGCTAAACACGGTTCTAAATGCACTGTGATCATTAGTAGAAAAAGCAGACAAGAGTCTCTGCTAGCATGGAGTTTATATTCTGCAGGAAACTTGCAATAAACAATAAACAAAGATAACTTACAGAGTAAGTTAGAAAGTTGCAAGTTATTGAAAAAAAGTTGATAAAATTTAAAAAGATCAAGAATGCTTGTGGTACGGGCACAGTTTATAATTTCTTTTTTTTTTTTGAGACGAAGTTTTGCTCTTGTTTCCCAGGCTGGAGTGCAATGGTAGGAGTTTGGCTCACCGCAACCTCCGCCTCCTGGGTTCAAGCAATTCTCCTGCCTCAGCCTCCCAAGTAGCTGGGACTACAGGCACGCGCCACCATGCCCAGCTAATTTTTGTATTTTTAGTAGAAATGGGGTTTCACCATGTTGACTAGGATGGTGTCGATCTCTTGACCCTGTGATCCACCCGCCTCAGCCTCCCAAAGTGCTGGGATTACAGGCATGTAATCCTGTACAGGCCCCCGGCCCCAGTTTATAATTTCTAATCGTGTGTTTAGGATAGTTTTTTTTTTTTTTTTTAATCCAGAAGGTACTCATTAAGCAGGTGACATTTGATCAATGAGTAGAAGAAAGTTAGTTGTAGTTCATGTGGATTAACTTTCAGAAGAGCATTTCAGGCAGAGAAAACAGCCAGTGCAAAAATCCCTAAGATGTCATTGTACAGAATGTGGCTTTTACTGTGGGGGAAAGAGGAAATCATTGGAGGGTTTTGAATAGGAGAGAAATATTAGTTGACTTACATTTTTAAATAATCACTTTGGTTGCTGTAATGAGACTCTAGAGGGAAAGTTAGAAGTAAAATGACAAGCTGGTAACTGTTAAGTAAAGCAAGTGAAAGGTAATAATGGCTTAAACTTAGATGGTAGAAGTGGAGATGGTGAGAAATGACCAGATTTCAGAAAGTAAGCAATCATGAGAACATATTTTAAAATTGTGTTATTTGGATCTCATAAAGAGGACTCTAATAAATACAAAGTAGACCCTTGAGTTACTGATTCTATTATTCTGATCAATAGAATGAATGTAGTTGGAAAAATCAAAGCCAACTTCACTTGTGCATGGTCCGAAGCTTTAAACCTTTTGAATCAAATGGATTTCTTATCCTCAGAATGTGAAATCATTTTTTAAGTGATTTTCCAGTTGTTCCTATGTGGAAAGCACAATGATACTGAGAGTATAAAAGGACAAATCGGAAGTAGTTCCTGTATGTTTCAATAAAGATAAGAATTGTTTAAACAAGCAAGAGAAATAGAGTGATGTTATTCTGGTGCTAGAAGTTTGCAGAGGGTACTTCAGAGAACAAAGAGGAGCAGGATGATTAATGATAGAAGGGTTAGGTGTAAAGAGGATCTTAAGGAGGATCTTAAGAAGGGTCTTTGGGTATGATACCCTTGAAAAGAGTCTTAAAATGTGAATAATATTCTCTACAATGATCAGTGTATCTTGGGGAGGAAAAAGGAATGTGAATACAACACAGGTACATGATCTGGAAGGTACTTTAAAACAAGTGTAGGCAGTTTGGTGATTGAAGACAATTCTCCGTGGGCTTCTCATGTGTCTATAAATCATGCAAAGAAGCATTAATTGCATGTTTTTTCAAAACTACTTTTTCAAGGATCCTTTTATAGCAAATAACATTAGAAGATAGCGATTGTGATTCTTTCCAAAGCAAATGGTTAGTTTGCGTAAGGCATTGGAAAATAAAGATAGTGTCTTCTAGGAAGGCATTTGTATTATCCAGTATAAAAGATCCATGTTCCCTGGCTTCAGAGTTCCTCAGGCATGCTACAAGCCCACTCTTTGAGCAGCATCCACCTGAGACTCCTCCATAATGTCCCCAGGGGACTTGGGGGACAAAAGGAACTGATACACACTTGAAACTCACACTACCCACTGGGCCTTGATTTCTAACAAAGTTCTTTATCTCTTACATAAAGTCATGGAAGAGTCCACATGACCATTCTCACTTCTGACACCAATGTAAAGTTTCGTGGTCACTCACACGACCTTCAGTTTTGAACATTTTCTGAAAGGACTCACAGATATATATATACTGTGGTCTATTACAGCAAAAATAAAAATAGAGATTACAATCAGCCAAGAGAAGACAGGCATGGGTAGAGTCCAAGAGCACTCCAAACGTGGGGCTTCCAGATGTTTCTTACCAGTGGAGTCACAGCCAGCATTCACCCCTCCAGTAATGATGGGTAATGATATGCACATATTGCAGACCTGAGCTTGGTGCCAAAGTCTTCATTGAGGTTGCACCATTTTGATATGGTTTACTGCCCATGTGGTTGACCTCAGTCTCCAGGCCTTCTGGAAATGTAGATAATACAACATGACCCAAAATCCCCACTATAAAGTAGGTTGTTACACTGTCTGGCATGTTCCAATGCCCCCAGGTAAACGAAGATACTTTAATCTGGCAGCACATTCCAAGTACTTAGAGATTACGTACCAGGAGCTGAGGGACAAGCCAGACCTCTGTTTGCATAAGGTGAAATCCTTTACTGTACACTCTAGCCTGGGGCTCCTACGTTTTCCGCCAGTAGCCATGAAACTGTGGCAGGCTAACTTAGCTTGCAAATAGCATAAAATCTCAGACCCTACACAGTTTTGACAGGAATATAAAGAAGGATTTACTAGAAATCATGCCTAGGAAAAAAGCTAACCAAGGGCCATGTCATGGATTCTTTTTATCCTTACTAAAAGGTTGAATTTTATTCTTCAGTTCATTAAAGTCATATGTATTTAGAGACACCAGTCCACATTAGAAATATTATTTTTCTTAAGCATCACATAACACCTATATATATAGAGACATATATACAACATATATACAAATATATAACATATATATATATATATATATATATATATATATATATATACACCCTATGTGTATATATGTATAGCCATATATATAATGGCAAAGTTTGCAAGTAATTAGAATGATTCAAGTTTATGAGTTTTTAGAGATAGTATTCTAGAAAGCTAGAGGGTGAAGGCATTGAAGATGTTGGCAAGAACGATATTGATGAATGATCAATTATCAGCTGAATCAGGGAGTCATGAAGGGATACCTTCTAATATTAGTGTAGAATAACAAGGGTGCATGGTAATAGAATTCAAAGATCAGATATGAAAGGAATAAAGGAGGGAGATGTGGACTGACAGAAGAATAATGAAATATTGATTTGCTAGATTTTAGCAGTTCATAAATGGTTCCGTTAAACTAATAAAATTTACTTCAAGAGAGTTGGTTCCAGGTTCAGATTGACTATGAGCACAATTTTAGGCTGAAAAGAGCATGGTAAATTTGGAACTAGCATAAGCCATATACATGTGAGGCATTATGACAAAATGCTGGTAGCCAAAACTCTAAGTGAATAGGGGAGAGGAAAGTTGGTAAGTGATGGGATAGATGTGTTGTATATCGTGACAAGAACCTCAAAGAAGGAAGGGTAGAAAAGTAATTATCTGCAATTTTCATTTGAGACTTGGATCAGTACCTGCATTTTCCCTGTGTTGTATGAAAGAGTCAACGCCTTTGACTTAAGTGGGCTTCAAGGGAAAGGTCTTTAAATTCAAAGAGATTTGGGTTTAAAAATAGAAAAGTAATGAGTGAGGAGAGGGGATGTTGGTTATTCTCTGAAGAAACTAGAGACATAAGAACATAGGAATACGTACTAACAGTAAACCTGGCTTACAACAATCACCAATGGTGTGATGGTTAATTTTATGTGTCAACTCTTTAGGGCCACCATATATTTGGTTAAAATTTGTTTTGGATATTCCTGTGTGGTTGTTTCTGGATGAGATTAACATTTGAATTGGTAGACTAATGAAAAGAAGATTGCCCTTCTAATGTGGGTAGTCCTTATCCAATTTGTTGAAGACCTTAATAGAAAAAAACAACAGGGTCAGTAAGGAATAATTCACTCTCTCTACATGCTTCATTGTCTTTGACCTGGGACATCAGTCTTGCTTTTGAATTCAGATTCAGACTGGAACTCCACGATCAGCTCTCCTAAGTCTCTTAACATACCGATTACAGATCATGGAGCTTCTACTGTTGGTTCTATTTCTCTAAGAACCAGACAAATAGAAATTGGGAGATGTCATCAATGGAAGGCACAATGAAAGAGAGACTGGAGAAAGAGTTACATCAAAGAAGATGAATGAGAGGTCACATGGCGATGTGGAGCCAAGAATGAGAGGTGTACTAAGACTGACTTTGTGTAAGCTTCTAAGTTCACTAAGCACAAGGTCCTAGTTGCAGACTAAGTCTTACTGAGTACCCATAATTTAATCTTCATCAAAGTTCTATTTTTTTTTTTTTTGCATATGTTTATTTATTTATTTATTTATTTATTTATTTATTTATTTTTATTTTTTTTAGATTCTCTTTTTTTTTTTTTTTTTTTTTAATTTTTATTGCATTATAGGTTTGGGGTACATGTGCAGAACGTGCAAGATAATTGCATAGGTACACACATGGCAGTGTGTTTTGGTGCCTTCCTCCCCCTCACCCACACCTGGTATTCATCCCCAGGCTATCCCCCCAAGCCTCCCCCCCGCTGTCCCTCCCCCATTTCCCCCAACAGTCCCCAGTGTATAGTAGACCGCCTCTCTGTGTCCATGTGTTCTCATTTTTCTCACCTGCCTATGAGTGAGTATATGCGGTATTTCCTTTTCTGTTCTTGTGTCAGTTTGCTGAGAATGATGTTCTCCAGATTCATCCATGTCCCTACAAAGGACACAAACTCATCATTTCTGATTGCTGCATAATATTCCATGGTGTATATGTGCCACATTTTCCCAGTCCAGTCTATCATCGATGGGCATTTGGGTTGGTTCCAGGTCTTTGCTATTGTAAACAGTGCTGCAATGAACATTCGTGTGCATGTGTCCTTATAGTAGAACGATTCACAGTCTTTTGGATAGATACCCAGTAATGGGATTGCTGGGTCAAATGGAATTTCTATTTCTAGGTCCCTGAGGAATCGCCACACTGTCTTCCACAATGGTTGAACTAATTTACACTCCCACCAACAGTGTAAGAGTGTTCCTATTTCTCCACATCCTCTCCAGCATCTGCTGTCTCCAGATTTTTTAATGATCGCCATTCTAACTGGTGTGAGATGATATCTCAATGTGGTTTTGATTTGCATCTCTCTAATGACCAATGATGATGAGCACTTTTTCATATGTTTGTTGGCCTCATGTATGTCTTCTTTTGTAAAGTTTCTGTTCATATCCTTTGCCCATTTTTGAATGGGTTTGTTTGTTTTTTTTCTGTAAATCTGTTTGAGTTCTTTGTAAATTCTGGATATCAGCCCTTTGTCCGATGCGTAAACTGCAAAGATTTTTTCCCATTCTGATGGTTGTCGATTCACTCTAGTGACTGTTTGTTTTGCCGTGCAGAAGCTGTGGAGTTTGATTAGGTCCCATTTGTCTATTTTGGCTTTTGTGCCAATGCTTTTGGTGTTTTGTTCATGAAGTCCTTGCCTACTCCTATGTCCTGAACGGTTTTGCCTAGATTTTCTTCTAGGGTTTTTATGGTGTCAGGTCTTACATTTAAGTCTTTAATCCATCTGGAGTTAATTTTAGTGTAAGGTGTCAGGAAGGGGTCCAGTTTTTGCTTTCTGCACATGGCTAGCCAGTTTTCCCAACACCATTTATTAAATAGGGAATCCTTTCCCCATTGCCTGTTTTTGTCTGGTTTATCAAAGATGATATGGTTGTAGATATGTTGTGTTGCCTCCGATGTTTCTGTTCTGTTCCATTGGTCTATATCTCTGTTTTGGTACCAGTACCATGGTGTTTTGATTACTGTAGCCTTGTAGTATAGTTTGAAGTCTGGTAGCGTGATGCCTCCCGCTGTGTTCTTTTTGCTTAGAATTGACTTGGCTATGCGGGCCCTTTTTTGGTTCCATATGAAATTCATGGTGTTTTTTTCCAGTTCTATGTTCTAAATAGGATAGTACTAAAAGGATGAGCCAGTTTCCTGGATGTCATTTCCTGGTAAAATTATCTGACACAGTACCTTGTTTGTCTTAGCAGCAACAGTAGAAAGTATAATGACTGGGTATGAAAAGGCCAAACATCTCCTGTGGCAAATGATAGAGAAATATATACTTTAAAAAGAAGCACTGCAACTAGGAGCACATATATAGCTTCATTTATTGAATAATTCAGGAATGTGCTAATATCCACATGAAATAATCAGACTAAAGAGGAGTCAAAGACAAAGTGGGGAAGCAGATTAAAATGAGAGACAGTTTTTTTAAAGGCTCTGTTATTAAGGAAATTGAACAACGCATCTTTCTAAGTACTTCATGTTTTCCTTCTATTTCTGCTTATATTTGAGAGCTGTAATGTGGCTCTTTGAATTATGTGACTATGCTACTCGCAGAAGTGCGGTCTCTAAGGAGACCCAGCTTAAGCAAAAACAGATCATTAAGCATCAGGCTAACAACAAAGTGGCATTGCTTCATTTTCAATTAGCAAATTGTTCCTGCAGACTTGACATTCCTAAGTACATTATGAGGTTCTCGTAAGGCCTGCCAGGGAAAGAAAAAAGCAAAGGGAAGGATTAAGAACTAACATTTAATGAAGTTCTTAATCTTTCTTGTTTCATAAACCTCTGGTGAATCCTATGATCTTCCTTTCAGGATAATGCATAAAAATACAGGCGATTACAAAATAATTCAAGTATACTGGAATGCAGTTGTCAAAATATATTTTTAAATAGTGATATTCTGTTTTTAATTAAGACATCAATAAAATATAAGGGCATCTCTAATAATTACCATAATTTTGAATTGGTAGTTTGTATAAGAAATATTTTAGGCATCTGCAACAGAAATAATGTGATATAAAAATATCTGTGACTTCTGTTGGTGAAAAAAATCACAGGTAATACTAATATAGCTTGGAAGTATTTTTAGCTTATATTTATGATATAATAAATTATAAGTTTCATTTAGAGGTTAGGAAAACTACAGATATAATTTTTCCCATGCAACACATGTACCCTCTGATTCTATCAATTAACAGCAAAGAAATTACAAAGAAAACTGACTGAATAAAGCTGGTTCTGTGCCAGCTATTGTGCTATAGAAGACACAAAAGTGTTTGAGAACTTAGCCCTGGCTTCAGGCATGTTGAAATCTATCAAAGTAACCTAGACTGCAGTGATAAGGGTAATAAAGAATAAGACAATCTACCAGCCTGACCAACATGGAGAAACTCATTCTCTACCAAAAACACAAAAAATAGCCAGGAGTGGTTGTGCTTACCTGTAATCCCAGCTACTGGGGAGGCTGAGGCAGGAGAACAGCTTGAACCTGGGAGGCAGAGGTTGCAGTAAGCTGAGATCACGCCATTGCACTCCAGCCTGAGCAACAAGAGCAAAACTCCATCTCAAAAAATAAAAATAAAAAAAGGAATAAGACAATACTCTGGTAAAATTAACAGTGGATATTACATGCCCCATATATTCTACCTGGATATGCCTTTAAGACTCTAGCCTTAAAGAAACTGTCTTGCATGTGCACCAGGGGCAGTTATGTTATCACAGTATTCTTAGCAAAATTATATTTTCATGAACTATAAATGTGATTTAAATATGAGTTTGGATGTTAAACTATAATAACAATTTTTAAAAAATTATTATTGCATGCAGTGAGCTTTGTAAACATTTAATCCTGACAGAAATCCTATGAGAGTTATTTTATAGATTAGAATATTCAGGTCAGATAGGTTTGATGACTTGCCAAATCTCACACAGCAAATAGTAAGAGATGAGTAGTAAACTCATGCAGACTCTCCAGAGCTCATGCTCCCAAGCACAGTTTCATGCGTGTGCAAGCACACCCATGATCAATGAGGACTGAGAACTCCCAAGGAGGCAATCAGTGATATGTTGAAAGCTCGAGGTTGCATCTTTTCTGCTGTCAATATTTATTGAGTGCCTATCCTATGCTAGATTCCATCTCAAGAGGTTTTATGTATAT
Source organism: Saguinus oedipus (assembly GCA_031835075.1). Taxonomy (NCBI): domain Eukaryota; kingdom Metazoa; phylum Chordata; class Mammalia; order Primates; family Cebidae; genus Saguinus; species Saguinus oedipus. Next base: position 182,985,106 of record CM063171.1, read on the forward strand.
GTGTCATTTCTTAATCATTAAAAAACATTTTTGAAAAACTACCATTTGCAATATACCACAAAAAAATGCTGATATAAATAAAGACAAAGTATGGGTCCTGAGCTGGCAGAGATTATAATCTAGAACAGAAACCAACATATAAATTGCTAAAAACACTACATATTTTAACCAATTTGTTGAAAATTTGTCTATTTGACAAAAGGAGTTTAAAATAAAATTTAAGATGGAAATAAAAAACCTCTCCATAGTAAAATGGCAAAGCCCAATACTGAGGGGGGAAATATGATATCTAGGGATCAAAAGTAAAATAAGAGTTACCAAATAATTCTTAGAAAAATGGTTGATATCTAGAAGCCCACAAAGGCTTTTATTTTAAGGAAAGGGTTGTCAGAAAAGAACTATGTTATAACAAGCATTTTGATTTAATCGAACAGTTAGTCAAATTCACCTTATGGAGTAATGTAATGTTAGATGTCACAGCTGGTCAAAAGGGACAGCGTTCTCATAGCAGTTTCTAGCATAGTTTCTAAAATAAAAACAAAAACAAAATTCTTCAACCACAAATGTTCGCTAAACAATTCAGATTCAAGTAAATAAACAAATAAATTCCCATTAAAATTTGAATATGGCACTTAAGATGTCCATAAGTGGTTTGAAAAGTTACTTCATTTTATAAAGATCTTAAAAATCATAATATTTCTTGGAGAAAGTTTTGATGAATTTCCCTATTAGGGAGGTTTTCTAAAAGGTATAATGACAATTGATTAATATTTTAAAACATTATGTTTTAAAATGCTTTTTAAAATAGTGTACTCAAATGTTTAACCAAAAATAAAGTACTAAAATTATATTCGCCAAAGCAGATTTTATGGAAATCTGTAGATTCTTACCTAAGACATTTGCATATTTGTTTCTAATTTTGCACTCCACATTTATGTATATTTTAAATTTCAGCCTAAAAATGTCATACAGCCTGTTGGTTACTGATCTGCAAACCCTGCCCCCAAAGGCTGTGTAGACACACTGAATATGACTGCTTTGTTTGTATCAAGTGGTACTTTTTTTTTTCTTACAGAATGGGTAAGACTCATTCTTAATTTTTTTTAATTTGCTGATTCCTAATTTTTATTTATGTCCTCTGATAGAAAGACCAATTAAAAATAGTGAAATTTTCTACCATATCAGCAAAGTAGAAACACATCTATTGAATGGAAAATGAGTAGGACCATGATAGTTAAAAAAGCATGCCTTTACTTATTTGTTAATTCATCCAATGATGTAATGCGAACACCCCTGGCAAAACGAATGGCTCCAATACAAATAAGTCAGAAATAGCTCTGGCCCTCAGGGAAAGTTCCATATTGTTACTATGTTTCATTCCTTTGGTTTATGCCTGTTACTTCCATTATAATTAACTGCTCTTAAAAAATCAGAGGATATTACTCACTCTTGTATCAATACTAAAAATATAAATCCAGCCTAGAAAATTCAGGTAAAACCGAGAAAAATCAACATTCATTCATAAAATGAAGCTATAAATTCTGAGATATTCTCATAATTCAAACTATTCCTGCTTATTTTCCACAAATGTCTAAAAGTCCACAAGAAATAGTTTTTCAGCATCTGAGGCTGTGTTAATCTTCTTTCTCATAGGAATTTACAAATTTTTCTAAAGTTTCTTCCACCAAAGTTTTCGAATCATAAGAAGAAAGGAAGTTTCTGTGGTTAAGTAATATGGAGGAAAGAATGTATTGAAATCATTTAAACCAGTATATTTACTATATTATTTCTTAGACCTTTGAGTACGCTAATGTGTATTAGAACTACAAAGTATATCAAACACAGAGTGTAGTATTTCATCAACTTATTTGACTTTGGAACTCTTTATTCAAGTTCTACAAGTACCATATCTGAAAAATATTCCTAAGCCAAGCACTTAGGAAACTGATGAGTTCTAAGAGCAAACATAGTTTCACTAAGAAGTCATTTCAGTTAAGCCATTTCTAGTTTCAGATTACCCAACTGTTGTGCCTAGGAGTAGCAGAAAGCATATCAGAGTTTCAGCAAAGTGTATCTTCATGACAGCAGGAAATGCGGGCTAAATGATAGTTTAATTATTTGCCATTACATCAGCTGAAATAAATTAATGCAAATTGATGAATTCATTATTATTTGTGCATGTTCAGTTTGCGGACAAACCTTGTAATCCACAGTCTTCATGAGAGGATAGATGAACTATCACTAAATCTGCAGGAAACAGAGAGAGACAGCTGATATATCAGTTCACTTGTAAACAATTTTTTCTATAAACGACAAGAGAGTACATATCTTGAGTTTTCTGGGTCGTACAGTCTTTGTATAAGTACTTTGCTGTTATGGCGGAAATGCAACCATAGGCTGTTTATAAACAAATGAGCATGACAGTGTTACAATGAAACTTTATTTACAGAACAAGCAGTGAACTGGATTTGGCCCACAAGTCATAGTTTTCTAACCTTTTTATTAGTTGTCAGAGACGGACAAAAAGAATCAGTGGTCTGGTACAGTTTGCTAAATCAATGAAAATGAAATTTAACAGATTCGACATTTTTGCATTTCAAGCCAATAATTCAAATTCATAAGTATTAGGAAAAAAAGATGGATGGCTTAATAGTACAGGTTTAACATAATTGGAAGCTCAATGCTCCTCTATTTAATGTATTTTCCAAGGAAGACAGTGCTACATCTGTAGCACCGGAGAAGCACCAAATAAAACATCACCTGGGTCAAACCATACTTTGATTGCTGCATAAGTTCTAGATCATCTATTTGAAAAGTGCTTTGCAAACAGAAGGGCATACGCACGAGAATGGTTGAGATAATAAGGCATGTTATAAGATAAACAGTCTTAAAGAAAGGGACGGTTTAATCTGGCTATCGGAAGACTTCAATGTACCATACAGCTGTCTTCAGACATACTAACAATTGCTATATGAAAGATGGATTAGATTCCTCCTCAGTTTTTCCTGAAGTCAAACTTGGAATCATTAGGTGTTGAAAAAGTAGGGCAAAGTTTAGGTTCAAAAAAAAGAAAGAAATTTTTAAACAAAGGTAACTGCCCCCAATGAAATAGATAGAGGTATTTTCCCTATGGAGGTGTATTTATCTGTTCACACACTGCTATAAAGACATACCCAATACTGGGAAATTTATAAAGAAAAGAGCTTTAATTGACTCACGGTTCCACGTGGCTGGGAAGACCTCTAGAGACTTGCAATTATGGCAGAAGGCAAGCGAGAACAAGTTGGTGTCAGTGCAGGAAAAACTACCATTTATAAAACCACAGTATTTCAAGAGCCTTCACTCACTATTCTAACAGCATGGGGGGATTCACCCCCATAGTCCAATCACTTCCCACCAGATCTCTTCCTAAACACCTGGAGATTACAATTCAAGATGACATTTGGGTGGGGAAACAAACCCTAACTATATCAGGAGGAAGCCTTTGGGTATTTTTCACAGAAGTCTCTGTGACCACTTGGGGAAACATTACAGAGTGATTGAATTACTAACAAGGAGATTGGGTGTTTATAGTTTCTTTTCAACTCTAAACATCTCTAACTTTATTGGGGATGAAACTGAAGTTGTCAACTCTCTTAATCATGCAAGTTCACCATTTTTAAACTGAGTTTTAATTTCTAAACTGAATGCTAATAAATTCCTTTGTGAATTAGAATTAGAATTTCACCTCTATTACCTGTCTTGCACTTGTTACATTTTTAGCACAATATCTAATCAGGTTTAAAATAAAATGTTTATGATGGCGCATAATAAATAAGGTATTGGACATTAATATTGGTATTTACAATGGTTAGCAGTAACTGTAATTAATTAAAAAGAACAGCATGACCTTGGTTTCTGTCTTTGGTTTTAGTATTTAAAATACAATATGACTTTTTAAAAAGCAAACTATGCAGAAAATGTGTAAATTTTTGATGTGTAATGCGTAAATGATGAGAAACTACTATCTCACCATCAAGTTGCAATGGAGCTAAGCTACAAATAGCAACATTGATTACAATGAGACTTCGAGCTGACCTTGTTCTGCAGGCAGATTTTGCATCGGTATTCTCTGCAATGTCTGCTGCTATACCTGAAACATTTCTTCTTGTCATTTGAAGATTGGTGCACGTTAAATTAATCAGGTTGAATTAATTATTAATTCAACATGCATAAATCTTCAAATTACAAGAAATGTTAAAATTAATGTTGAACTTATTATGTGATATCTGTACAAGTTAGCTACCTGTGGTTAGTATTCTTACAATTTTTCTCTCGCTCAGCCCTAGCTTTTCTTTCTCTCCTTATCTTACTGAAAAGTACTAGGAAGTTAAGTAAGTATTCACTTTCAGGACGTACCCATTTAAATTATAAAATAGTTTCAACTTGTGAATTCAAAGATATGAGAGTTGAAAAAACTTCACAGAAAAAGGAAATCCTTGGAAAAGCCTATAAAATACAGAGAAAAAATATTTCTTAAAAGGAAGAGGCAAGTGTGTTATTTTTAAGTTAAAATAGTATTTTCTCCTGAATCTGCAACTGAGGAACTATCCGATTAGAGGAAGCTTACAAAGTAAAACATTTTTCTTCTCTAGATAAAACTCAGTTAACGATAAGAAGATATCAAAATCAATTTGCATACTTAGCTGTTTTCATTAAAACTGCATATCGCCTATAACTGGAATGGAGGGAATTGTCTCTTTTAGTTGGCTGAATGATTCTTTATTATTCTCTTATACAGGTGTCAGAATGTGGCAGTGGGCCCATTCAGTGACATCGTGTTGAGAATAGAAATAGTATTATCTTCATGTCCAAAGAAAAGTTCAGAAAAATAATCACAAAATTAAAATAGAAAATATGGTTACATTATTTTTTAGCAATCTTCTCTTTAATCACTGAAAAATAATTGTTCAAAATTGTTTAAAACAATACTGAAGGAATCTTGGATAATGAGAGGAGTACATGAAGATATGAATGTTCTTTCTATGAATACTGTCAGCTGTGACTGCTCATTTCACTTCTGGATTATAACATACTTCTTTAGGTGTATTATTGGTTTGTTTTGAATTTTATCATGTGGCTGCACTGTATGCAACTTACTTAAAATAATCTTTTCATATTTTAGTATTGTATGTCATTTGAAAACATAATAAAATATTCTCAATACAATTTTTATTTCTGAGATGTCAGAAAAGTATATTTAATATAAATAAATATTATGCTCCATTAAAAGCAGTTAACCTTTTCATAAACTTGCCTAGTAAAATTAATTTATCACCATTTTCTTAGTGAAAACTGGTTTTTGGAGGATATTGTTCTGATGGATATTAATAAAGATGCCTCTATGTCAAAGTGTTCCATAACCATATTCTTGAAAATTTATCTTATTAGATTCCAGGAAGTCTGTATGTTTAACTTTGTTTTTTTTCCCCATAATTTTCAGGCTTATTTTAGGAGTAAACATTATTTAAAAGTCTTCATTTTAAAACAACTGAAATAAAAACGCTCTTTTTCTGTAATAAAAAATGCATGCATTTACTGAGATATTCTGTCTAAATCAGGGTAAGCACTGCTAGCTGTTGTAATAAAGAACCATGAAATTACAGTGGATTAGTATGGCAAATGTTTATTTCTCATTAGTATGAAATCCAAAGTGGATGAGCTTCATGCAATGTCTCTTGTAGGTGGCGCTTCTTCAAACAGTGTATAAGTGATTTGATATCCTTCTGTCTCCAACTTCTTAAGAGTTACGTGCTTAAGAACCCAATCAACTAGAGAAAAAGCATGGAAAATTGCATAGGATATTCTCTGCTTAAGAATACAACAAACTAGAGGAAAAGCATGGAAGATTATATAGGTTGTTTCATGTCTGGGCATGGAAACACAGGAGTATATCACTTTTCTTCATGTTACATGGGCCAAAACCTAATCACATTGATCCACTTAGATACAGGGAAAACTAGAAAATATAGATTACTGTGAGTTAAGAAGTATAAGAGAACTGGATATTTGTAAACATTCTGTTCATGCTGACTCTGGAAATTATGGTTCAGTCAGTATTTAAAGTGTAAATGTTGGCTTTGGAAAGTATATGAGTATCAAAGCATTTGTAACCCAAAGGTCAAGAAGAAATTATTTTTAGATCTTATATATATTCTCATTACCTTTTAACATATTATATGTGTGTATAATAATTTCAAATGTCCAAATTTTAAATCTTTTTAATAAAGTCTCTTGACCATAACATATCTATTAGCATTCTTTACAAGTACCTGATAAATTATCATGGTAATTATCAATATTTACATTATCATGACTTTTGATTATAGCAATGAACTGATTTGAGAAGTGGAATTAATTTAGATACAATCTATAGTATGAACTAATAATTATGATATATTCTAAGGATATGTTACACATGGATATACATATACATGGACCATTTGTTTAAATGGATAACCATAATGTATTATATGGCTGATTGTTTTAATGTTGGTAATATGTGACTTCATCTATTCTAATAATTAAGTAATTACATGAAGAATATATGCACAAAGCAAACTCAAGTGAAAAATATGTTTAAAGTCTGACCAAAATTACCAAAAGGAAAAAAAAATCAGTAGTTTAATCAGTAAATATATATCTCTCTGTTTTCACTAACAGAATTCACTAAAAAATTAACTTATTATTTATATGTTGTGGCATAATCAAAAGCTTGTAATCCTAATGAAGTGTAAAAATAATAATAATAAAAGTCAATAAACAACATATCTTCAGTGTGGTCCTGGGCTGATGCTTCTTATATCACCTTTAAAAACCTTGTCCATGGCCGGGCGTGGTGGCTCACACCTGTAATCCCAGAACTTTGGGAGGCCGAGGTGGGTGGATCACGAGGTCAAGAGATTGAGACCATTCTGGTCAACATGGTGAAACCCCGTCTCTACTAAAAATACAAAAGATTAGCTGGGCATAGTGGTGCATGACTGTAATCCCAGCCACTCAGGAGGCTGAGGCAGGAGAATTGCCTGAACCCAGGAGGTGGAGGTTGCGGTGAGCCAAGATCCTGCCATTGCACTCCAGCCTGGGTAACAAGAGTGAAACTCCATCTCAAAAAAAAAACAACCTTGTCCATAAATCATCAGCCTTATCCAGATCACAATAAAATCAGCAGGACCTTACGCCCTAGTTTACTGAGATTGAGGTCTCTTACATAAGGCCATCAGCTAACAAAGGAAAAATACTCATTTAATTTACAAATACACACACACACACACACACACACACACACACACATACACACACACACACACACCCCGACATCTCTTTATATTCACTTACTCTCTGAAAAAGAAATGGATCTAATATATAGTTCATCAACCTGTACTCTGTGTCTCTCTGTTTAAGAATTTTGTTATTAAACTATACTTTTTCTTATATCTTCTAATTCTGTGACATTCCTATGCAGTGTCTTCCTATGTGTTCGGGTATCTTCATCCAATAAATAGATTCATGCAATCCTTCAGCCTTGCTGTTCCTTCAGGTTCTCAGTCAGTCTTTTTTCTCCCTGGTTAAATTATCTGAATGGTATTCACCTCCAGTACTTCCAGCAAACACTGCTCCATCTTTCCATTACTTTCCTATGCTCTGTCTTCTCGTCTATTTATCTAGTAAAGCTAATGTACCTGCAGCTTCCAAATTCTCCAAGCCATAAAGATTTTCCCAGTTCTTTCATCCTTGTACTCTCCATAGTTTATCTTTCCTTGGCGTCTATGACAGAGTCATTTGATTTTTTTTTTGGAATGATTTTGGCATTTCCTTTTTGTATTGTATTGCGTTGCGTTGCATTGCATTGCATTGCATTGCATTGCATTGCATTGCATTGCATTGCATTGCATTGCATTGCATTGCATTGTATTGTATTGTATTGTATTGTATTGTATTGTATTGTATTGTATTGCATTGCATTGTATTGTAATTAGGGACAAGATCTGAATCTGTCACCCTGGCTAGAATGAAGTACATGATCATAGTTCACTGTAGGCTTGAACTCCTAGGCTGAAGCAATCCTCCCACCTCAGCCTCCTGAGTAGCTGAGACTGCAGGTGCATGCCAACACACCTGGCTAATTTATTTTCATTTTTGTAGAGATGGCATCTCACTATGTTGCCCAGGCTTGTCTTAAACTCCTGGCATCAAGTTATCCTTTTGCATTGGCCTCCCAAGTGCTGGATTATAGGTGTGAGCCACTGTGCTTGTCCTGCCATTCCTTCTTTTTTTGCTGTGTAACTCTAATTTTTCTCATCCTACGTTCATTTAAAAATATTTTTTCAGAGTTTACTCTCTCTGAATGCATGTCTTTTGCTCCTTGCCCTAACTCTTAAGTTCTCAACTATTTTTATAGCCTTTAGCAATCATATCTACAGAAATGACCCCCTCATCCATGCTTCTGATCCAAATGTCCTCTTTCCCAAGTTCTAGATCCACAGTTTATGCACTGCTACTCCTTGTCTCATGGATGCCTTCATTGCAATCACAAACTGAACATGACCAAAGAAAACTGCACTTTGTCCCTCAGAGGGGACTCCTCCTTCTAATCTACTTCTTTCCAAGATGCCTCTATTTGCTCATTCACCCAGTCAAAACACTATCATTTTTGACTCGTCCATTGTCGACCATGTTCACATAATTGAAAAGTCTGAGAGTGTATGTCCACTAAGCCTTTCAATCCCACTTAAACTACAATGTGTATTGCAAATCCTCATCAATTGTCCTTTTGCCTGCAGGCCTTTCTGCTCTAATCCACTGAAAGCACCAGTGCCCATGTTTTTTTCTTTTGAAGTTACTAGGTCTCTCATTAATGATACTCAATTACATCTTTGAGTACATATAATTGAATAATTCAAGTCCTCAACCAGATGGACTTTACCTCCCTTTCCAGCTTTATATCCCAGTGCTCCCCAATGAATATTCAGTAATCCAGTTAGGCTTAACTACCAATGTGCCCCATTATTTTCCTCTTCTGAGATATTATTCATGCTTCATCCACTCCCAGGAATCTCTGCTACCCCTTTATCCTTCCCAGACATCATGTCAAAATTCTACTTATTTCTAAAGACCACCAGTTCAAATTTCACTTCCTTCAGATTTGTCTTTTCTAATCCTTTCAATCATTTAAAAACTCGTATACAATGGCAGTTAACTTATTCTGACTTGTTTCTCTAATACAATGCCCCAACTACATACCTTATAAGCTTCTTGTGTGACTTGTTTTTGATTTGTACTTGCAGCGTTTCAACAAACAATGTTGAACACCATAGTTAATCAGTACATCTCTGTTGAAATTACAATCCTTTACTCACTCAAACTATGATATCCAAAGCTGGAATTTAGTTTCAGAAATTTTGGGTAACAAAGCCCTGATATATTTAGTTAAGAAAGCACTGTAAACCTTCTCAATATAAGCTTCATGTGAATATTTATTAAGATAGTATTGAGAAACATCTGGTTCTAAAACAAAAACGGAGCTATCGAACAGAATGGTATTCAGTGTGTGCATTCATCTTCCAGAGTTAAACTGATTTGTGTTTGCATGAGTTTGTAAACCCGTTCTGTTAAGAATCTAGAAATGGACATTTCCAGCCAAATTAAAGCGTATAAGAAATAGCAGTAAAGACTTTGTTTGAAACACACACACACACACACACACACACACACACAAAAGAAATCTCATAAACAAAATGAATGGAAAGATGTGCCAAAATAGAAATAACTAAAGGGAAGAAAATGTGCCTAACAAAAGAAATTTTCAAAGTGAGAAAAACATCTTTTTTTTTGCGGAGGGGGGGTGAATGGAGTTTCGCTCTTGTTACCCAGGCTGGAGTGCAATGGCGCGATCTCGGCTCACCGCAACCTCCGCCTCCTGGGTTCAGGCAATTCTCCTGCCTCAGCCTCCTGAGTAGCTGGGATTACAGGCACACGCCACCATGCCCAGCTAATTTTTTGTATTTTTAGTAGAGACGGGGTTTCACCATGTTGACCAGGATGGTCTCGATCTCTTGACCTCGTGATCCACCCACCTCGGCCTCCCAAAGTGCTGGGATTACAGGCGTGAGCCACCACGTCCGACCCGAGAAAAATATCTTTCTTTAAATTGTTACTGGATTTTTTTGGCTTCTATAGCTTTTCAATATTAGCAAGAGAGATATTAAAAATTAAAAATGCGTGAAAGCCAGACACTTATTTCTGCTTTTACCTTTTTTCTTTTATAGATCTTATGTTAGATTTGTTGCCAAGAAAACCTGCGGCTGCTTAGGGTCAGAAACTTCTTTAGAATTTTAAAAGGTCATAACTAATCTTAGAAGCATTCCCTAAATTAACATCCATGACAAAATTTCCAATGACTAGAGCCAAAATACCATCCTTCATTTCAAAAGTTTTAAAAATTTTAAGCAGTTAAACATTTTAGATAATTATAATAATGAGCCTCTTATAGAGATAAGTGAGATTAGGTAGTGGTTGGAGTTGATAGATGACCCTTCATTACACTTTGGTATATTCGAAAAGGGTTTTAATTTTCCTCAACAACATTTGGTTTTGAATAACTTTTTCTGTAGTGATAAGATTCTGCCTCATAATACACGTTTATGTGATTGGAACATATCTCACAACAGAATCTTGTAGAATCACCCCTCAAAAGCAAGAGTTCTGCCTCTGCAACAATAACATTGTCTAAACATCCATATAAAAACCACTCTGAATAGCAGTGTAAAAGCCATTCTAAAAACAATCTTGAAGTTTCATGAAATTAACCCTGCTCCATTTGAGATCTTGTTTCTATGTAAAAATAAAACTTAGGTTTTCATCATAATAGATAATATTAGAAAAATATATTTGAAAATAAATTAAGAACACATCAGTTTGTTGAAGCAAACAAATTTCTAGTACTCAGGGCAGTCGTGTTAGGCAAGGCAACCAGAGTTTTAAAGCTATTCTAATTTTCTATAGCTCAAGAGATTTAGTAAAACTCGGTAGTAGTTAGCCTTTGACTTAACCTGCTTCTTATCATAAATGGTCTAAAGTATTTCCACCTTATTTCATCCTTTTTACAGCAAAAAATAAAATTAAAAAACTGTGTCTTTTTTTTTCCATTTTAGAAAGTATTTAAAACAAAATGTTATTTAAATTTTTTGCAAAGCTCATTTTATTTTCCTTGATTTTTAATTTATGCTCATTTTAACCTTTAAACAGTTTCCTAGAGCCTTCTTTCTGGCATATTGAAAAGCAGAAGTGTAGAGCATTTTATATCATGGCCTTTCTTCCTCTCAAGTCTCATGCAACAGAGGATTGTTAGAATTTATGTAGCATATATATATACAGGATGGGTTTTGAATCACACTTTTTAAAGTCCTTTCTCCAAAAGTAGACATTTAAAGGTCTCCAATACTTTCTTTGACCGACTGGATAAACTAAATCAACAATTTTACCTAATTGCACATTCATTTTCCTTTTTTATGAAATCCAGTTAATGAGTCAAAGTTCAGGAACTGAGCAAAATATACAGAAAACTGAAGATGGGAACATTCCATCAGTAACGATCCAACAAGTATTTTTTTTTTTTCAGGGCTGAGATAGATAGCTCATTTATAAATTGTCTGTTTTTTAAGACAGGCTGAACCAAGAACTTGCTGTATCTATCAGTTTTGAAACATGCCCTGAAGCACGAACACAAAGAGCAGATCTCAGCAAGAGGAATGAGGTCTGTGTCACACCTGGCTGTGAGCCTGATGGAAGCTTCAAAGAGGGAAGGAGCTGCTTTCAGGTTGCAGAGAGGATGAGTCGACTTCATCAAGCTATTTTTCTAAGCTTTTAAAAAAATTCTTTAAGATGCCTGAAGCCTGGGGCAAAAAATTTTTACTTGATTTTAATTAAAATCTTGTATGTTCTATGAGCAAAATGGGGGAAAAAAATCTGATGGGAAGTTTCCCTTCCTTTTTCTGCTCATATTCCCTGAATATGGTGTGCGTGTGCGCATGTGTGTGTGTGCGCGCGCGCGTGTGCATGCTGCATTGTACAGATTTCTTAACATCAAAAATCTGTCTCTGGTAGAGATATTTGCTGTATTCTCATTAAAAATGTCTTGAATTCTCATAATCAAAAGCTGAACATAGTTAACAAAAAAGTAAATTTATCTAAGCATTAATCAAAGAAATACTTAGCTATAAAGTAATAATATTCAGGAAAGCACAGTGGTCGGAGGTGCTAGCATACTCTTAGCTGCTTAAGGCCATATTAAAATTTCTAATATTAGGCACACTCGGAGACCTTGTCTGTCTTTGCAGCCATGGGTCTGGAATTAAGATCTCTTGTGGTCTGTTAAACCACATTGAGATACCATCTCACGCCGGTTAGAATGGGGATCATTAAAAAATCGGGAGACAACAGATGCTGGAGAGGATGTAGAGAAAGAGGAACACTCTTACACTGTTGGTGGGAGTGTAAATTAGTTCAACCATTGTGGAAGACAGTGTGGCGATTCCTCAAGGACCTAGAAATAGAAATTCCATTTGACCCAGCAATCCCATTACTGGGTATATATCCAAAGGAATATACATCTTTCTACTACAAGGACACATGCACACGAATGTTCATTGCAGCACTGTTTACAATAGCAAAGAACTGGAACCAACCCAAATGCCCATCGATGATAGACTGGACTGGGAAAATGTGGCACATATACACCATGGAATATTATGCAGCAATCAAAAATGACGAGTTTATGTTCTTTGTAAGGACATGGATGAATCTGGAGAACATCATTCTCAGCAAACTGACACAAGAACAGAAAAGGAAATACCGCATATTCTCACTCATAGGTGGGTGAGAAAAATGAGAACACATGGACACAGGGAGGGGGGTACTACACACTGGGGTCTATTGGGGGGAATAGGGGAGGGACAGCGGGGGGGGGAGCTGGGGAGGGATAGCCTGGGGAGAAATGCCAAATATGGGTTAAGGGGAGGAAGGCAGGGAGGAAGGCAGCAAAACACATTGCCATGTGTGTACCTATGCAACTATCTTGCACGTTCTGCACATGTACCCCAAAACCTAAAATGCAATAAAAATTAGAAAAAAAGAATGCACCATTATATGAGATCGTGTAAACGCTACCCTCACAAAAGAATAATCATACTACAATGACACAGATCACAAGAAAGTCATAAACTAAGCCATATTTATATACGAAGCCAGAAGAGAAGTCAGAAATTTAAAATATAAGACTATCATCTTTAGTTTTTTCTTAAAGCCCATGGTCTTCCAATTTCTGCTCCTCACACAAATCTATTACAGTTTTCTCTTTTCATCAAAACTTTTTCAAATGGCAACGTATACTTTCTCCTTAAACTACTTTCTACTTAAACTATAGCTCTATAAAATCTTTTCTCACCTGAACTCCAGGAAATCTGTTATGTGAAACATCACCAAACATCCAAATGCATTATTAGTCACATCTCAATCCTTGTTTTTCGGTTGGTAAGATTGACCAACTCTTTTCTTTCTACAACGTTCCACACCTTTTGTTGCTATCTTACATACTGTACTCTCGTGGTTTCCATTCTAATTTCTTCACCTCCTCTTTCCTATACATTTCCAAAGTTTGTGGGGTTTTCAGTTTTGTTTTTGTGTCTGTTGTTTTTTGGGCTGCTTGCTTGTTTTCTATTTCCTTAAAAACCATTACACTGGCTGGGTGCAGTGGCCCACCCCTGTAATCCTAGCAGTTTGGGAAGCCGAGGAGGGTGGATCACAAGGTCAGGCATTTGAGAGCAGCCTGACCAACATAGTGAAACCCCATCTTTACTAAAAATACAAAAATTAGCCAGGCATGGTGGCACACATCTGTAATCCCTGCCACTCAGAAGGCTGAGGCAGGAGAATCACTTGAACCCAGGAGGTGAAGGTTGTAGTGAGCCGAGATGGTGCTACTGCACTCCAGCCTGGGTAACAGAGCAAGACTTTGTCTCAAAAAGAAAATTACACTATCTTCTTATCAATTTTGATACAAACTTATTTCATGATCTAGTGGTATCCAAAGTTTCAACCATGTGTCAGTGTAGCTTACCATCACATTGGAATACATTTTTCCTAATCTTTTTATTGAGCTCTAGCTTTACTTTATAACTGCAGGCTTGGCAGATCGCCGTGAATGTTTCATGAGCAAATCAAACTTAACATGAAGTAAAGGACATCTAAAAGGATATCCTCTTAACCATAAATTCTTCTTGATTTGTCAAGTCTGTAATTGACATCAGTATCTTCTCAAGCCTCAAGGCTATCCATTACCCTACCTCGATGCTCATGCTATTCCATGATCTCTCAGTCAGAAATAAGCCATTGAATTCCCAAGAATTTCTTTTGAAAATTTTTTTAATGCTTATCAGGTTTTGATTTACTCTGCTATTTGGCTTCATCTTACATACCTTACTGTGCTAAAAACTTGCCTAATATCATATTTTTTTCAAATGCAGAGTTTTCCAGGACATATTCATATGATGATTGTTACCTAAGTAAATAAATTTGATAAATAATTCTGTTCACTCCAAAAGCCACTCATAGAAGGAATGATTAATTCTGAACTAGTTTAAATGCACAGTCTGTCCTAAAATACCTATGACCATGTGGACCCTGCAGTAGGAACTAGCTTCAGGGAAAGGTGCAGTTCTCACATTCCAGAAGATTCACTCCAGGGCAGATACCAGGTAAAAAGAAGGATTTTGAAAAATAACAGATTTGCTGACCCAAGTTGAAAATATGAATCTGTGCTATTGGCCACATAATTGATTTTAAAGAAAAGGCTCTGCAGGTATTCATTCTTGCTGATACCTCTGAATGGTGAAAACACATATTTCAACACAATCACTGCCAGTCAGGATTCTTTGCATCTAATCTTTGGCTCCTATTCATTTTACCTGGTGATGATGACATCCTCTTTGTCTGAAAGAAAAATAAACATCTAAGTCAATGTCTTTATGAAAGGGATTAAGAACATAATTATATGGCAGAATGGGGGTGAATGGATGGATTCCATCATCTCATTGTGTAGGTGAAAAGTACAAAGGCTAACGCAAGAATTTAAGGAGGAGTGAAGGCCCTTAACAGAACTGACATTAGTTGAAGGGGCAATTACTTACATGAATAAATTTAAAAGGCAAGTGTAAGTTCACAAGACACTTCAAAATAACAGAACCATGTGGCAACTTGCTGAGTACTTGAAAATAACAGTTTAGTAAAACAAAAATAATTTAGTTTTTCAGATTATGAGTTACTTCATTAAATACGTTAAATCAAAAATGTCTTACTGTTTCTCAAATAATTTCCAAATATCAGTCACCAGTATAAAGGATAGCATATTCATATTACAAAATATTAATTTGGATTTTCATAAGCAGTAAAGATGTTTGAATCTGTATCAGCATCTGAGACACTGTTATATATAGCATGATAGCAGATGTGACATTTAGAGGAACACAAAATGTCTAAAATGCTGTTTCCATGGTAACAGTTCATAAAAGAGAATACAGGAACTTAATAAGCTAAGACAATTTTAAAATCAAAGGAAGCATATTTGAGTTTCAGTAACTAAATTATGAAATAAATTTTTTCTATATATTCTTTGAAATACATAAGGAAAAGCTTACTGCCATTGCATTTAGTGACCTCTAGCAGAAATTTCTTAATTTATACCTAAGAGAATAACAGTGAAATGCTTTTGAATCTTTCTACTTCTCACCAGATGGTCTGTAACACAATAATTTCATGTTCAGTAGACATAGACATTTGCACTGCCCATTTGGATTTTAAAGACCATGCTACATTCTTAATTTATCATCTTAAACTCACATTAATATTCAGGTCAATAAGTGCACAAGGCATTGAATTAGATAATGAGGAAAATGGAGAAATCAGCACTCACCTAGTAAGAAATAAAAGACAAAGACTACAAAGAATAAGGTATGGCTCAAAAGATGTCAAGACATTTAAGAAAGTTACTAGTACAGAACTATTAGAGTAGAAAGATGAAGACATTACTATGAACTAATAATCAAATCAGTCTTCATCAAGGAGGTTTTAGTTAACCTGAGTCTTAGCGGATATGACAGATTTGAAGAGGTAGAGATGCAGGTAAGTATATTTCACAGATGGTCTTACAATACAGATGAAAAAAAAATGGCTCATTGGAAAAATGGCTTAATTAAGAGTAAATAATGGAAAGTATTATAGAAGAGAGTTAAGCCTTGAAAATTATAAAGACTCAATGAATCTGGGTTAAATTGAATATAATTACATTGAATTTAACTTAAATGAATCAAGGGTTAGGGTAGTCATTGTTCCTGGAAGATTTGGGAGGCCAAACTATGGAATTTATTCTGTTGGAAGGTAATTTGGTCATTTAATTCATATTTGGCTGGGATTGGTGGCTCACACCTATAATTCCACAACTTTGAGAGGCCGAGGTGGGAAGATTGCTTGAGCCCAGTAGTTTGAGATAAGCCTGGGAAATATAGGGAAACACCATCTTCTCTACAAAAATAAAACATTTCCTGGGCATAGTGGCTCATGCCTGTGGTCCCAGCTACTCATAAGACTAAGGTGTGATATAGTTTGGCTCTGTGTCCCTACCCAAATTGCACCTTGAATTGTAATCCCCATAATCCCCACATGTCAAGGGCAGGACCAGGTGGAGGTAATTGGTTCATGGTGGGAAGGGGTTTCCCCCATGCTGTTCTCATGATGGTGAGTTCTCATGATATCTGATGGATTGCAAATGTCTGGCATTTCCCCTGCTTGCACCCACTCCATCCTGTTGCCCTGTGAAGAAGGTGTTTGTTTCTCCTTTGCCTTCCACCATGATTGTAAGTTTGCTAAGGCCTCCCTAGCCATGTGGAACTGTGAGTCAACTAAACCTCTTCCCTTTATAAATTACCCCATCTTGTGTATTTCTTCATAGCAGTGTGAGAATTGATTAATACAGGTGAGATGATCGTTTGGGTCTGGGAAGTCAAGGCTGTAGTGAACTGTGATTGCACCATTGCACACCAGCCTAGGTGACACAGTGAGATTCTGCCTCAAATAATAATAATAACACATCTTTATTAACTACATAATACAAATCAAAAATATAAAGAGTTTATAAGAATTCAAATATAAACATGATAGTGTTTGTAATTTAGAAAGTCACTGCCTAGCCATCCTCATTCAGGGCTAATGAATGAGACTTATGGAACTACTGCCCAATATAATTTTGAAAGATCAGGAAGACTTAGACTGACAAAGAGGGGAAGAAATAGAATTACAGGAAAAGGTCATTATGACATAAATGCACAGAAGCTAGAAACCACCTAGAGTACATCAGGGTGGTCCTGGTTTTCTCCAGACTTTCACTGATTAGCACTGAAATTCTGTGACCTGGAAAATTCCTCAATCCTAGACAAATTGAGACACTTGTTCACTCTGGAGAAAGGATGGACAGAGAGAAAAGGTTAATAATAAGTTTAGTAAGACAGATGTAAATTAAGTCAGGTAGGGGCAAAATATGATGCTGCCAAAATAGGCACAGGCTGGATCATAGAGAATTTTGATTCTAGGCTAGAAATCTAGGACTTTTCCCTAGGGAACATTTAACCTTTTCTGGGTTGTAAACAGACAAGTAGCATAGTTATATCTACTTATCAGATAAAACATTCATCAGTTAGAAAGCTATTGACACATACCCCAGGAAGAAATTATGACAGCTGAGCAGACTAGTGATAGAAGTTATAGAAGGAGGAGGGTAGAAATCTATGGGGAATAAAATATGTAAAACTTAGCAATTGTGATTAGAAATGAACTATTGTCTTATTCATTTACTCATTCATTCAAGAAATATTTATTTAGTGCTAAGTAGTTGATAAGTATTATTCTAGGAGGTGAGAATACAGCAAGAAACAAAATGGACATACAGCTTGCATTCAATTGGGAATGTTGTCACATGAAGCAGAAGAGGAAAAAAAAGAAAGAACTAGTTGTTGGAGAAAGATAATGGGTCCAATTTGGGGTATTGGTTGTCATACTTGCAGAGTGATATGAAAAAATAATTTGAACTAGTCAGAGTCATATTTTATAAAGATTACTTGCCTATAGTAAGATAGATTAGATGGGATAAATTTAGGAAAGAAATAAAGAAGAGTAACAAGGTAGGATCTTGCTTGGGAGTATTGAAGCCATAGCTTACAGAGATTTATTGAAAAAGTAAAGGATAATTATGAGAAACACCACAGAGTATCTTTAGACTCGGAAACTTATTAGGGCCACGTGATGGATGATGTGGTGATGGAGACAGATAATTCAAAATAGAGAAACTTCGGGAAATAAAGAGATATGATTTTGAAACCTTGATTTCAGTGATTATCGGGATCATGCATGGATGCTCTGAAGAAGATTTTCAGCAAAGAGTTAAAAATAAGAATTTGGACATTAAGGAAATGTTTACCATATGAGCCAACCATAGAGATATATTCTATGAGCCATAGAATATCTCTATAAGCCAACCATAGAGATATATTCAACTCCAGCAGAATCAATACCAACCATTACTAGAAGTGGAATAGATAAGTAATGAGAAAATAAATCCTACAAAGAGACTTAGACTCCCACACAATAATAATGAGAGACTTTAACACTCCACTGTCAATATTAGGCAGATCAATGAGACAGAAAACTAACAAGGATATCCAGAACATGAACTCAGATCTGGACCAAGCAAACCTAATAGACATCTACAGAACTCTCCACCCCAAATCCACAGAATACACATTCTTCTCAGCACCCTGTCGCACCTACTCTAAAACTGATAACATAACTGGAAGTAAATCACTCCTCAGCAAATGCAAAAGAACAGAAATCATAACAAACAGTCTCTCAGACCACAGTGCAATCAAATTAGAACTCAGGATTAAGAAACTCACTCCGAACCGTATGGCTTCATGGAAACTGAAAAACTGGCTCTTGAAAGTTGACAGGATAAACAATGAAATGAAGGCAGAAAAAAATATGTTCTTCAAAACCAAAAAGAACAAATACACAACATACCAGAATCTCTGAGCCACATTTAAAGCAGTGTCTACAGGGAAATTTATAGCAATAAATGCCCACATGAGAAGGAAGAAAAGATCTAAAATTAACACCCTATCATCCAAATTGAAAGAGCTAATAGAGCAAGATGAAAAAAACTCAAAAGCTAGCAGAAAACAAAAAATAACTAAGATCAGAACAGAAATGAAGGAGATAGAGACACAAAAAACCCTTCAAACAATAAATAAATCCAGGATCTGGTTTTTTGAAAATATCAACTAAATAGGCAGACCACTAGCCAGATAAATAAAGAAGAAAAGAGGGAAGAATCAAATAGATGCAATAAAAAACGATAAAGGGGATATCACCACCAATTCCACAGAAATACAAACTACCATCAGAAATTACTACAAACAACTCTATACACATAAACCAGTAATCCTGGAAGAAATGGAGAAATTCCTGGACACTTGAATCCTCCCAAGCCTAAACCAGAAAATATTCAAAACCCTGAATAGACCAATAACAAGGGCTTAAGTTGAGGCAGCAAAATTAACAGCCTCTCAACCAAAAAAAGCCCAGGTCCAGATGGGTTCACCTGGTTCATTCTGGTAGCTGAATTCTACCAGACATACAAGGAGGAGCTGGTACCACTCCTGAAACTATTCCAAACAATCCAAAAAGAGGGAATCCTTCCCAAATCATTTTATGAGACCAACATCATCCTCATACCAAAACCCAGCAGAGACTCAACAACAAATAAAAAGAGAACTTCAGGCCAATATCCATGACGAACATAGATGCAAAAATCTTCAATAAAATACTGGCAAACCAATTGCAGCAGCACATCAAGAAAGCTTATCCATCATGATCAAGCAGACTTCATCCTGGGGATGCAAGGCTGGTTCAACATACACAAGTCTATAAACATAATCCACCACATAAACAGTACCAAAGACAAAAACCACATGATTATCTCAATAGATGAAAAGAAGCCCTTCAACAAAATTCAACAGCACTTTACGCTAAAGACTCTCAATAAACTAGGTATCCATGGAACGTATCTCAAAATAATAAAAGCTATTTATGACAAATCCACAGTCAATATCAGACTGAATGGGCAAAAACAAGCAACTTCAGCAAAGTCTCAGGAGACAAAATCAATGTGCAGAAATCACAAGCATTCCTATACACAATAACAGACTTAAAGAGAGCCAAATCAAGAGCAAACTCACATTCACAATTGCTACAAAGAGAATAAAATACCTAGGAATACAACTAACAAAGGATGTAAAGGACCTCTTCAAGGAGAACTATGAACCACTGTTCATGGAAATAAAAAAGGACACAAACAGATGGAAAAACATTCCATGCTCATGGTTTGGAAGAATCAACATTGTGAAAATGGCCATACTGCTCAAAGTAATTTATAGATTCAACGCTATCTCCATCAAGCTACCTATGACCCTCTTCACAGAACTGGAAAAAAAACCACCTTAAACTTGACATGGAACCAAAAGAGAGTCTGCATAGCCAAGAGAATCCTGAGCAAAAAGACAAAGCTGGAGGCATCACACTACCTGACTTCAAACTATACTGCAAGGCTACAGTAATCAAAATAGCATGGTACTCATACCAAAACAAAGATATAGACCAATGGAACAGAACAGAAGCCTCAGAGGCAATGACACACATCTACAACCATCTGATCTTTGACAAAGCTGACAAAAACAAGCAATGGGGAATGGATTCCTTGTTTAATAAATGGTGTTGGGATAACTGGCTAGCCATGTGCAGAAAATGGAAACTGGACCCTTCCTGACACCTTATGCTAAAATTAACTCCAGGTGTATTAAAGACTTAAACATAAGACCTAACACCATAAAAACCCTAGAAGAAAACCTAGGCAAAACCATTCAGGACATAGGCATAGGCAAGGGCTTCATGACTAAAACAACAAAAGCATTGGCAACAAAAGCCAAAATGGACAAATGCGATCTAATTAAACTCCATAAATTCTGCACAGCAAAAGAAACAGTCATTAGAGTGAATCGGCAACCAACAGAATGGGGAAAAATTTTTGCAATCTACCCATCTGACAAAGGGCTAATATCCAGAATCTACAAAGAACTAGAACACATTAACAAGAAAAGAAACAAACCCATCCAAAAGTGGGCAAAGGACATGAACAGACACTTTTCAAAAGACATAGCCAATAAACATATGAAGAACTACTCATCATCACTGGTCATTAGAAAAATGCAAATCAAAACCACATTGAGATACCATCTCACACCAGTTAGAATGGTGATAATTTAAAAAATCTGGAGACAATAGATGCTGGAGAGGATGTGGAGAAATAGGAACACTTTTACACTGTTGGTGGGAGTGTAAATTAGTTCAACCATTGTGGAAGACAGTGTGGTGATTCCTCAAGGACCTAGAAATAGAAATTCCATTTGACCCAATAATCTCATTACTGGATATATATCCAAAGAATTATAAATCATTGTATTATAAAGACACATGCACACGTATGTTCACTGCAGCACTGTTTACAGTAGCAAAGACCTGGAACCAACCCAAATGTGCATCGATGATAGACTGGACAAGGAAAATGTGGCACATATACACCATGGAAGATATGCAGCCATAAAAAAAAATGAGTTCGTGTCCTTTGTAAGGACATGGATGAAGCTGGAAACCATCATTCTTTGCAAACTGGCACAAGAATAGAAAATCAAACACTGTATATTCTCACTCATAGGTGGATGTTGAACAGTAAGAACACATGGACACAAGGAGAGGAACATTACATACTGGGGTTTGTTGTGGGGGACTAGGGAAGGGACACCAGGGGGTAGGGAGGTTGGGGAGGGATAACCTGGGGAGAAATGCCAGATATAGGTGACAGGTGGGTGGAGGTAGCAAACCACATTGCCATGTATGTACCTATGCAACAATCCTGGATGATCTGCATGTGTACCCCAGAACCTAAAGTACAATATATGTATATGTATATATGTGTGTATATATATATGTGTATATATATGTACATATACACACACACACATATGTACATATAAAAAGGCAATAGGAGGAGAAAATGTTTTTATAAAACAGAAGATGAAAAGTAATAAAATAATTACAAAATAATTGGAAGTTTTCCATGCTGTGAAAGCCATAGGTAGCATCCCATTTAAAATTTTTATCATAATATGACTGTGTATTATTTATAACACCAGGAACTATATTTTTAATTGAAGCAATTATTTTACTTAGAATCATAAATTGACTTCTTGTCCTTCACCTTCCGTTTCTGCTCTTTCACCAAACTTTGTTAAAAATATCTTTGAAATCCAGTAAATTTCAACTAATACATTGGATACATCCATTCTAATAAAGAGTAGTCTATGAACATAAATTGTAATAAAAATGGATTAAATACTTCATTTATCTAAAGCAGACAGAATTTTAAATTTTCATAAGAACTGGTTTTTAAATATGACTATTAATTTTAATAACTTTAGCATGGCAGACTAATTAAAACTAGTGTGAATACAGGGGTTTGCATAAATCGAGCTCACAAAAATGAATTTTCAACTAAACTAGTTTAAACACACTGGTACTCTTAAGCCAGAACTGGATAACTGAGATATTAATTGAAACAAGTTGTAAACATGAGTTTACATCAAATGAAATGTGGCAGAAATGCAACCTTTTAATTATAAGATTGGATAAATTTGTTTTCAAAAACATATAAAAGCACTTTTCCGTTAAACTAGTTCAGTTTAAAAAACAGGAGATTTATTTTTTTAACTGAGAGTACATATTTTTGTAAAAGGAAGCTTTTAAGTATGAATTTTCCATTCAAACTAGCTTAGGAATGGCAGTTTTTTTGGGGGGGGATCTAATAGAATACAAGGTTTCAAAATAAACTTACAATATGGCTCTAAAAAGAATTGCTGAAATCATATTTAGAAAAAAATAACTTTTAAAGTAATTTCTAAATATGCAATTTCCTCCACACTAGCTTAAATAAGGCTAATCATACCCATTTTCTTCCTTCCTTTTATCTTGCCACTGCCAAGTTGACCGCAGTGGCTAACATAATGTTTGGTATACAGTAACTGCTAAATACATGCAAATCAATGAATCCATTGTTTTCCTCTCCTATTCTCTATTTACTCTCACAGCCTGCTCTAATATGTATAGCATCATTTGATGGACTCAAAATATATCAGATGCATCTGATAATTTCTTTATTTAATGCTCCATTAGAATTTATTGGTTTAATTTCCTTTATCATGTTTTCTTTATAATATTCAGATACTGTATTAGTCAGGGTTCTCTAGAGGGACAGGACTAACAGGATAGATGTACATATGAAAGGGAGTTTATAAAGGTGTATTGACTTACACTATCACAAGGGGAAGTCCCACATCAGGTCCTCTGCAAGCTGAGGCATAAAGAAGCCAGACTGAGTCCCAAATCCTCAAAAGTCAGGAAGCAAACAATGCAGCCTTCAGTCTGTGGCCAAAGGCCCAAGAGCTCCTGGCAAATCACTGGTGTAAGTCCAAGAGTCCAAAAGCTGAAGAGCTTAGAGTTCGATGTTCAAGGGCAGGAAGCATCCAGCATGGGAGAAAGAGGAAAGCTAGAAGGCTCAGCCTGTCTGCTCTTTCCATCTTCTGCCTGCTTTATTCTAGATGCACTGGCAGCTGGTTACATGGTGCCCACCCAGACTGAGGGTGGGTCTGCCTCTCCCAGTCCTCTGACTCAAATGTTAATCTCCTTTGACAACACCCTCACAGGCACATCCAGAACAATACTTTGCATCCTTCGATCCAATCAAGTCGATGCTCGATATTAACCATCACAGATATGTTGCTTCTCAATAGCTTTGTGTGCTTTATGTTTTGTCACCTCAACAAACCAAAATCTTTTAAAGACAAGGACCTGTTTTGCCTTTTCTATGTGTAGCTTCGCACTGAACTTTGTATGCACTTGATTCCCATTGGTTAACATCTATCAGTTATAAAGTTATTCAAATAAATATAAACTATTTTCAAACTTCCATAGTCAAATTTCTATTTATTTTGAACAATTCAGGACATAGCTATTTGTAGGGCTGTGTTTTAGGCTATGTACTTCTTCGACTTATTGGAACCATAGTCTAGACTGGTAGATATTTCCTGATGGAAATATTACAGTAAGCATTAATACCTATTCCTATGTTAGACCTGGCTTTTTAATAGTCTTTATACCTTTAGATGTCTGTGTTGCGCTGAACTAGAGGAGAAAATACTCTAGTAAAATTGTATCATATGTACGAATTTCCTTTTTAGGTATTCATTTATTTAACCAATAATTCACTTGTTCATTTCGTCAACAAACATGAGTATCCACTCTGTGCCAGGCACTACCCTGTAGTGACTAAAGCAATAAACAAAATTATGTCCCTGCCATGCTAATACTTACATTCTAGCAAGTAGATGGAAAATAATCAAGGAAAGAAAAATACATGTGTAAAACATGGGGGTAATAATAAATGCCACACACAAAAAAGAAAACAGAGGAAGAGAAGTGAAAATATCAAGGGAAAGGAAGGTTGCAGTTTCATTAAGGGTGTTCAGTGAAACCCTTAGATGAGCTGGCATTTGAGCAGACACCTAAAGAGGTGAAGGAGTAAGGCACGTGTATACCTGGAAAGGGATATTTCAAACCATAAGAATACAAAAGACTTGACGGGGCACCTGCTTTGCATGTGCAAGAACAGGAGAAAAAAAAACCCAGATGGGCAGAGATAAATGGGGTTGAGCAATCAAGGAGAGAGTACAGCACGATAAACCCAGAGAAGTACTGGCAGAAGAACCCTAGGGGTCATGGTACACACTGGCATTTTACTTTGAATGAGATAGAATGTCTTAAAAAACATTGTAAGGTATCTCTGCCTTTAGGGTGCCAAAAAGATCATAGGGAGCATGAGTAGAAGCAGAAAAACAGGTTAAAAGATTTCAGTAATTTAGGCACAGATAACGGTTGCTTAGGACAGGGTTGTTCATAGTAGCTTTTCCTTATATTTCCAAAACCAAACAGGCAAAACATGGAGAACTGAAAGGAGTAGATGAATTATATCTGAGTTACGACGGAAAGAGAGGAGTCAGGGATGACTCCAAAAGTTTATGACTTGAGAAAATGGAAAACTGAACTTGCAATATTATGGATGAAATCGAATTGTAGGAAATGTTTAAGTTTGGAAATATGAAGTTTGCAAAGACTATTAAGCGTTCAAATGAGAATGTCAAAGAGGGAGTTAGATACAAGAAGATTCTCCACTAAACGCCTCTTTTCTTTATGAAATTAAGCTCATGTATCCTAACGCAAAATTATAATACATGTGACTGATGAGACTAAGGATTCTTCAATAAAAGGCCGTATTTCAATAGCTGTTATTGGAATATTCTCTGTTAAATTATGTTTAGAATTGAAATGTCTCCATCTCTTCTAATTTAGGAAAGGATTTTCTACCAGAAGTTGGTTGGCTAAGCTTTTTAGACAAACTCTTTTCTAAGAACCAAAATATCAACTGAAAACATCTCTATGAACTGGAAATGCATATTAATCTCTTCACAGATATGAAAATTTATGTTGTGTAACTGAATGCCAGATGTAAGGCGGGCACACGTTCCATGTCAACAAGGATTATCGTCATTTAATTTGGTATTTATTCTGGGACTTGCTCTGTAGCAGCCCTCACAGGGAAAACTCTTAATGCCACAGATCTACTGCTCTGGTGTTGTAAACTTCCCGAAAATTCACATAGAGCTAGGCCCTGTGTTTTCGTCCTAAGCCCCTCACGCTAGACTAAGAGCGTACTCTGCAGACGCTGTTTATAAGGTCTGTGACTTCTGTGCCTGTGTTTCTCAAACTTATGTTTCTTGGAGTGCCTTTGTTTTAATTGGAGACCATTTTAGGGCTTGAGCGACTTCTCTTCCGGCTCCTCGCTGCTGTGGTTTGTCTTAGATTTGTAGCCTTACTGTCGGCAAGATGTCAGAGCTAGCGGTCCCCAGGCAATATGCTGCTGAAACATTCTCCCACCTTCCTGTGTACAAATCTTCTCCTTCCACTCGACAGAGTGCAGTTACGTGTTTCTCATGGTTTTGTTCATGTTTCGTATGTGAATGACCTGGTTGGCATAGCCGCTTTCAATACGATAGGGTAGTCTGTGTGAGGGTCCCCATCAGACAAGCTTGCTGCTTTAATTCCCATTGCAGCCATCAAAATGAAAACACTGTGGGTCTGTGGGTCAGAGGAAATCAACAAACATACAATAGGAAAGCAAATACAAAAAGGAAATGGCTCTATCTCTTCTATTTTCTGTTCACTTGGAAACAGAAAAGGAGGTTATAACTGGCTAATCTCTGTGGCTCCATTGTAACAACCAAATCCCTCTCGGGAGAGACAGAGGCTCTTGTTGGAGAAACACTGTGATAAGCAATGGTTTAAATGTCCTCAGCTGACCGAAATGAAGAAAGATCAGCCATTCCGACTTTGCTGTTTCCTGAAAGTTCCTTGCTTCTCAATCCTTCATGCTTTTGCAATTGAAGTTATTCCTAAGGATACATCCTTCCCTTTCATTGCCCTACTGCCTTCTTTTTGCCCAAGGATCAACTCAAGTATCATCTTCTCTGGGACATTTGTCCCACTGCTCTGCTTCAATCTGACATGTTGGGTGTTGAATAAGCTGACCCTGAGAAAGTCTTCATCTACAGTTCCTGTGCACAGATCCTTGTTTGTCCTGGTCAAATTCTGAAACATGTGGCAATAATATGCTTTTACTCTTTTCAACCTAGCCAAATAATTAGACCAGCGTTATACACAAGTCTCGAAGGTAGCCAAAACATCAGTTTTGCAAGGAGCCTTGATGTTTCAATGCACAATGTCAAATGGGACTATCAGACTCTTCTTTATACTTTTTAATGAAAGAAATACAGAGAGGTGAGGTGATTGACAAAGCTCGCTCAAGAGGTACCTTATGTTATTAAATAAAGGGCCAGAAGGGTCTTGATGGATGATGATAAGAAAAAGTTCTGAAAAACCAGAAATAAGGGAAGAAGCTTATTTGCAGGTAGAGAAGAGAGTGTGGACTTGATGGACAGAAAGAACCAAAAACAGGCTGGGTGCAGCGGTTTATGTCTGTACTCCTAGTACTTTGGGAAGCAAAGGCTAGAGAATTACTTGAGTCCAGAAGTTCTAGACCACCCTGGCCAACATGGCAAAACCCCATCTCTGTGAAAACTACAAAAATTAGCTGGCTGTGGTGGCATGTGCCTGTAGTTTTAAATACTCAGAAGGCTGAGGTAGAAGGATCACCTGAGCCTGGGGAGGCGAAGGGTGCAGCAAGCCATGATTGTGTCACTGCACTCCAGCCTGGGTGACAAAGTGAAACTTTGTCTCAAAAAAAAAAAAAGTTAAAACTAAACATAGCTCACAGTGGAGAGATGTAGACGGGATGAGAGCAGCCAAGTCCAATTCCAGTTCCAGGAGATGTGATTGACAGTGAGTGGCAGTTATTTGAGTAGCTAGGACAAGGCACTCTTCCTTACACATACAAACGCCTACCAAGAGTTCCGTGAATAACTCCTTTGTAGCAGTGATCGTGCTCCATTGCTAACTTACTTGTCATGTCTTCCAAAAGATTGTTAACTTTGTGAGAAGGAGATCTCAATCATTCTGACTTAATCTATCTATCTACCAGGTCCTCAATAAACATTTGGCCAGTTACCAGGGCTAATGAAAAAATGTAAAGGCAAACCAGAACTTGCAAATCTCTCTCTCGTCATTGACTGACTTTTTAGAATAAGGAAAGCATTGACAATGCTGAGAACATTTCTACTCATAGAGCATTGTGTTATGTCTAGCTCATGCTGGAATTCAAGGCCTCCCTTTCTCTATCTATTAGATCTAATTTATTACCAAATCTGATGGATTCTTTCTCTGACTCTAAATACCTGTCTCATTTTCTTCCCACTGCTAAACCTCACAGCACTTGCCTTAATTCAGGCCGCTATTTTAATCCAGATGAATTATCACTATCTTTTCACATGTCTTCCAGCCTCAGTTGTGACTCCTTAAAGTTAATGTTTTCATTCTGCCACCAGAAGATTCTTGAATACAAGTCTGATCAGTCCAGTATGTAAAATCTTGCAAGGCAATCCCCCTTGTTTGTAGGATAAAATACAAATTTCCTTATGTAGCACAAACGGTCCTTCATGACCTGACAATGGTCCTCTTCAGCATCCTCTTTTTCTTATTCTTTCTTTCCCTCTGCCTTTCTCTGTTCCAGACCAACTAGTTCTTTTGGCTCCTTGAATATATCATGTTTTTCTCAATTCTAAAACCCCAAGCCTGCTATATCCTTGGCCTGGAACTCTTTCTGCCACAAACTCCAATGTCCTTAAAACACACATATTTCATCTGACTCAGGCTGAGTCATACTTCAGTATAAGCTCAGATACTACCTCCTTAATTTTTTCAATGACAACCTTCTTCATTCCCAAACTGAAGCTGGGTTTTGCTTCTGCATGCTTCTAAAAAAATTTCTTGTATTTACAATATTATATTTGGCTGTAGTAGTCACTTATTATAAATTCATTATAAGCAAGAACTCTATATAATGTCTAACCATGCTATCCATAGCATCTAATGCAAAGCATAGACACATAGTGGGCAATCATTAAATATGTTTTCAATGAATGAAGTAGAGCACAGGGATTCATTTCTGCAGACAGCAAGATAGGTATACATGCCGGCATATAACAGAAAGATAAATAGACAAGTGTTAAGAATCTGGAGTTTTTGTCTGAGAGACAGGAAGTATACTAAGATTTCTGTGTGTGTTTTCCTCCAGGAGAGTGATTTCGAGCAGGAGGATAGGAAAAGAGGATCCTATGTATTCTAAAAGAATGCCTGAGTTCAGGATTACTTCACTCAGTCCCTGGGCTAGTAAATAGATTGCATTTAAATAAGGGCTTTGTAATGTTTCAACAAATACAGAGAAATCCAATGAAGAAAAGACAGAATAGTTCTACTAGTATTAGAGAGGTTTATTTTCACAGCTATATTTGTCCAAACCCCATAGATTGGTAATTAGCTGATAAATTAGTTTTGTCCTGGTGTTCTAGAATAAGGTGAATAAACAATCACAAATAAAGTTTTGTCTCAAGAGTTGAATTGTTCTACTGTTCCAACAGTTTATGGAATTATATATTTTAAAAATTCCACTTCTATAAAATTACAATCATAGCACTTAATCTTATAGACAGAAAATACAGGTTGGTGCAAAAGCAATTACGGCTTTTGCCATTAAAAGTAATAACAAAAACCACAATTGCTTGTAGACCAATCTAATAATAATATACACAAATAATGTCAAGAGACCACTAACTACGCTGTGGAGTAGAAAGGTAACTATCAATATTAATCTTTATTTTTTAGCCTGAAGCCTAAGATGACACAATATTACTATTATTATCAGCGTCTGCATCCCCTTCCTTCTAAGAGCTGAGATGCGTTGACCCTTACTTTGTACTTTGCAGGCATTGTCTTATTTAGTGACAATAACCCAGTGGGTCAGTACTATTGTTAGTCCAGTTTTTAGATTTAAAAAATCAGATTTAGACAAGTTAATAGTATTCCCAAGGTCACACAGCTAGCGGATGGAAGTGTTGGGATTCAGATGTAGTATCATATTGTAACCTGACAGTGTTTTTAACAATTGCTGAGAATTTCCTAATAGTAAAACTTTGTTGTTTTTTAAAATTACCTCACAGACGCTCTAACATGCGACTCATAAATTGAAATAATCTTTATCATAGTTGGTTACTAAAGCTACTCCCCTCCTTTGCAATTTTCTATACTATGACCTCATCCCCCTTCTGCCTTCCCTCTCTTCCCTTCCCCCTTTTCTTTAAGATTACAGGAAGAAAACCTATTTATGTGTTGCTAGGTCACTTCTAAGAATAACTCTAGATAAACCTAAGGTCTAATTTTATAGCCAAATTTCAAGACCAATGTTCATACTCCTTCCATCAAAGGGATTCTGTGTTTGCAACACAGATAACAGTGTTCTAATCCAAAAAGTATTTCTTGGAGACAAAGACTGTTATTCTTGTCACACCAACTAATTGACATTGTCCTCCTTATAGTCTCTGGAATGTAAGGAGATAGTGATTATTTATAAGCTCAGAAAAGAGCATTAAATTGTTCACTCATTAGGATTTTCATTTTCAAAGTCTTTGAAACAGCTTAATGCACATTTTTATACCATCTTATTATTTCCTAAACAAGATTAATGGTTCTTCAATGTTCTTCAGGATCATACAGATTAAATAGTGAGAATCTATTTGTGCTTATGTCTATCAAGCAAGTTGCAATATTGACTAAAGTCAAATTAGACAGTTAAATACCTATTACTATCATATGTGATCAGAATATGTAGCCAATAAAAGCCAAACTGATATTTTGGGTCGTCATGAATGTATTCCATCATTAGGTGATAGGAAGATTTCTGCTTTGATATTCTTTATATTTGGAGCTGAGTTCCCACTACTCTTAAAACTGAGATCCTACCACTCTGTTTTAAGAGTAGCAGGGACTTGAGAGCCTGACTAATGCATTTACATTAGTAGGCAAAAAAAAAAAAAAATGATTTTATATGGCTATAAGTACTGTAGTTATATATTTGATTATTCAATGTTAAAGAGTCAATAGTTAGATTTAATCAACCAATGTTATCTGTGAAATACACTGAATCCAAATAGAAGACACTTCTAACTAGAAAAGCGGTAGCAGAGCAGAATACAATACGGGACCTAATCATTTTCACTTGTTGTCTGTAAGTCTCCTTATTGTTATTGTTGTGATAAAAACACACAACATAAAATCTACCCACACACCAGTTTTTTTTCAGTGTACATTACATATAGTTAACTATAGGTACATTGCTGTGGAACTTCTTCATCTTGCATGACTGAATGTCTATATCCATTGAAAAGCAATTCCCCATTTCCCACTCCCTGCTGCCACTGGCAACCATCATTCTATTTTTTGCCTCTATGAGTTTGACTACATTTGATATCTCATATAAGGGGAATCATATCATATTTTTTTCCATGACTGGATTATTTCACTTAGCATAATGTCTCAAGAGTCATCCATGTTGTAGCATATGATGTGACTTTCTTCTTTTTTGAAGTTTAATAATTTTCCATTGCACATACACAACAAAATAAATACATTATATATACATACATAGATATGTGTGTGTGTGTGTGTGTGTATATATATATATATACATATATATATATATATATATATATATATATATACAGTTTAATTTACTCACAGTTCTGCATGGCTTGGGAGGCCTGAGGAAACTTACAGTCATGGAGGAAGGCAGAGGAGAAGCAAGCACCTTCTGACATGGCAGCAAGAGAGAGAGTGCAATGCAGAAGTGTCCCCTGTTTACTGCATTCACATCGAAATCTATTACTTTTTTATTTTTAGATTATGGCCATTCTTGCAGGAGTAAGGTTACCACATTAGTGATGTCGAACATTTTTAATATGTTTGTTGGCCATTTGTGTAACTTATTTTGAGAATTGTCCATTCATGTTCTTAGCCCACTTTTTGATGGGAATTTTGTTTTTTTCTTGCTAATTTGCTTGAGTTTATTGTAGATTCAGGGTGTCAGTTTCTTTGTCAGATGTATAGATTGTGAAGATTTTGTCCCACTCGGTGGGTTGCCTGCTTACTTTACTGACTGTTCCTTTCTCGGTGCAAAAGATCTTTAGTTTGATTAAATCCCTGCTATTTATCTTTGTTTTCACTGCATTTGCTTTGGGTTCATTGTCGTGAAATTCTTGCTTAAGACAATTTCTAGAAGGGTCTTTTTGATGTTATCTTCTAGAATTTTTTATAGTTTCAGGTTTTAGATTTAAGTCCTTGATCCATCTTGAGCTGATTTTTGTATAAGGTGAGAGATGAGGATTCAGTTTCATCCTCCTAAATGTGGCATTTTATCCCAGCACCATTTGTTGACTAGGGTGTTCTTTCCCCACTTTACATTTTTGTTTACTTTATGAAAGATCAGTTGGCTGCATCTGAGTTTATTTCTAGGTTCTCTATTCTGTTCCATTGGTCTATGTGTCTATTTTTATACCAGTACCATGCTGTTTTGGTGACTATTGCCTTATAGTATAGTTTGAAATCAGGTAACGTGGTGCCTCCAGATTTGTTCTTTTTGCTTAGACTTGCTTTGGGTATGTGGGCTCTATTTTGGTTCCATATGAATTTTAGGATTTTTTTCCTAGTTCTTGGAAGAATGATGGTGGTATTTTGATGGAAATTGCATTGAATTTGTAGATTGCTTTTGGCAGTATGGTCATTTTAACGATATTGATTCTACCCATCCAGGAGCATGGAATGTGTTTCCATTTGTTTTTGTTGCCTATGATTTCTTTCAGTGGTGTTTTGTAGTTTTCCTTGTAGAGGTCTTTCACCTCCTTGGCTAGGTACATTCCTCAGTATTTTATTTTATTTCATTTTGCAGCTATTGTAAAAGCAATTGAGTTCTTGATTTGATCTCAGATTGGTCACTGTTGGTAGAGGAGAGATTCTGATTTGTGTACATTAATTCTGTGTGTGGGAACTTTGCTGAATTCTTTTGTCAGTTCTAAGAGTTTTTAGGAGGAGTCTTTAGGGTTTTCTAGGTATATAATCATATCAGCAAACAGGAACACTTTAACTTCCTCTTTACCAATTTGGATGCCCTTTATTTCTTTCTCGTCTGCTCTGGCTAGGACTTCCAGTACTATGTTGAATAGAAGTGGTGATAGTGGGCATCCTTGTCTTGTTCCGGTTTTCAGAGGGGCTTTCAAAATTTCCCCATTCAGTATTATGCTGGCTGTGAGTATTTTGTAGATGGCTTTTATTACATTGAGGTATGTCCTTGGTATGCTGATTTTGCTGAGAGTTTTAATGATAAAGAGATGTTAGATTTCGTCAAATCCCTTTTCTGTATCTATTGAGATGATCATGTTATTTTCATTTTTAATTGTTTATACAGTATATCACATTTATTGACTTGCAGATGTTAAACCATCCTGCATCCTTGGTATGAAATCCACTTGATTACGGTGGGTTATGTTTTCGATATGCTAGTATTTTGTTAAGAATTTTTGCATCTATGTTCATCAAGGATATTAGTCTGTAGTTTTCTTTTTTGGTTGTGTCCTTTCCTGGTTTTGGTATTATGGTGATACTGGCTTCATAGAATGATTTAGGAAGGATTCCGTCTTTCTTCATCTTGTGGAATAGTGTCAATAGGATTGATACCATTTCCTCTTTGAATATATGGTAGAATTCAGCTGTGAATTCATCTGGTCCTGGACTTGTTTCTGTTTTTTGTCCATGCTTTAGAGGATGCCATAAAATCTTTGCCTAGACAAATGTCCTGAAGTGTTTTTATCTATGTTTTCTTCTGCTAGTTTTATAGTATTGAGTCTTATGTTGAAGACTTTAATCCATTTTGATATGATTTTCGCATATGGTGAGAGATACAGGTCCAGTTTCATTATTTTGCATGTGACTATACAATATACCCAACACTATTTATTGAAGAGAGTATCCTTTCACCAATGTGTGTACTTAGCATGTTTATCAAAAACAATTTGGCTGTAAACACACAGGTTTAGATCTGAAACCTCTGTTCTCTTTCTTTGGTCTATGTGTCTGTTTATGTACCAATAACATGCTGTTTTGTGACTATAGCCTTATAATATATTTTAACATCAGGTAATGTGATATCTCCAGCTTCCCCCCCACCCCTCTGCCCCCAGCTTGCTTAGCCTACTAAGGCTGTTTTTGCTTTCATACAGTTTTTAGGATTTCTTTTTAATGCTGTGAGAAATGACGTTGGTAGTTGGATAAAAATTGCACTGAATCTGTAAATTGCTTTGGGCAGTATGGTCATTTTAATGATACAAATTCTTTCAATCCATGAATATGGGATGTCTTTCCAATTTTTGTATGCTCTTTAATTTCTTTTAATTGCTTGTTTGTAGTTTTCTAGTATAGATTTGAACTCCTTCATTAAAATTATTACTTGATAGTTCATTTTCTGTAGCTATTATAAATGAATTACTTTCCTGATACTTTTTCTCAGCTAGCTCATTATATATACATAAAACACTACTGACTATTCTACGTTGATTTTGTATCCTGTGACTTTAATCAATGTATTTATCAACTCAAGGAGTTTTTGGTGGTGTCTTTAGGTTTTCCTAGGTAGATCATATCATTAGCAAAGAGAGAAAATTTGACTTCCTCTTTTCCAACTTGGATGTTCTTACTTCTTTCTCCTGCCTGAATGCTCTGGATCAGGCTTCACGCAAAATATTAAATAGAAGGAGTGAAAGTGAGCACCTTTGACTTGTTCCAGTTCTTAGAGGAAAGACTTTCACCTTTTTCCCATTCAGTACAATGTTAGCTGTGAGCTTATCATATATAGCTTTTTTAATATTGAGGTACATTTCTTCTATTCCTTGTTTGCTGAGATTTTTTATCATAAAGAGATGGTAAATTTTATCAAATGTTTTTTTCTGTGTCTATTGTGACGATCACATAGTTTTTGTTCTTCATTCTGTTGATGTGATGCATTATGTTTATCAGTTTTTCTATCATGAACCATTCTTGCATCCCCGGGATAAATCCCAGTTGATCACATGGTAGTTTTTTTGTTGTTTTTGTTGTTGTGCTGTTGGATTCAGTTTGCTAGTATTTTGCTGAGAATTTTTACATTTATGTTCATTTGGGATATTGCCTGTGGTTTTACTGCCTTTTTGCATCTTTGCCTGATTTCAATATCATAATTCTGGTCTGGTAGAATGAGTTAGAAAGAATTCACTCCTCTCCAAATTTTTGCTAGAATTTGAGAATAATTGATGTTAGTTCTTCTTTGAATGTTTGGTAGAATTTGGAAGTGATGCCATCCAGTCCTGAACTTTTATTTGTTGGAAGACTTTTTATTTCTATGATGATATTTCTTTTCTTCTCTTCATTTTGGGTTTGGATTGTTCTTGCCTTTCTTGAGGTGCATTGTTAGACCATTCATTTTAAGTCATTCTACTTTGTGATGCAGATGCTTATTGTTATACACTTAGCACTGCTTTTTCTGTATCCATAGATTTGTTTGCTTTTTTTTTTTTTTAAGACAGAGTTTTGCTCTTGTTGCTCTGGCTTGAGTGCAATGGCATGATCTCAGCTCACTGCAACCTCCGCCTCATGGATTCAAGCGATTATCCTGCCTCAGACTCCCAAGTAGCTGGGATTACAGTTGCCTGCCACCATGCCCAGCAATTTTTTGTGGAGAAGAGGATTCATCATGTTGGCCAGACTGGTCTTGAACTCCTGACCTCAAGCAGTCCACCCGCCTCAGCCTCTCAATGTACTGAGACTACAGGCATGAGCCAAAAATCCTGGCCTGGTATATTGTGTTTTAATTTTCAGTTGTTTAAATAAATTTTTAAATTTCTTTTTATTCTTTTCTTTACACAATGGTGATTAAGGATCATGTTGTTTAACTTTCATGTATTTCTTCAGATTTGAAAATTCCTCTTGTTACTGATTTCTAGTTTTTGTCCACTGTGATTTGTAAATATATTTGATATGTTTCAATTATTTTTCATTTTTCGAGACTTGTTTTGGGTTCCAACACATGATCTATCCTGGAGAATGTTCCATGTGCTGATGAAAAGAATGTATATCCTGTAGCTGTTGGAGAACTGTTCTGTAAATGTCTGTTAGTTTTATTTGATCTGAGCTCAGTTTAAATCCAGTGTATCTCAGTGAATTTCCTGTCTTGATGATCTGTCTAATGCTTAGTGTTGGTTGTTGAAATCTTCAACTACTATTCTTTTATAATCTAACTCATCTTTTCAATATAATAATATTAGCTACATATATTTGGAAACTACAGTGATGGGTGCATATATGTTGTGAATTATTTCCTCTTGCTGAACTGATCCCTTTAAAATTATATAATTATGGTCTTTTCCCTATGTACTGTGTTTGACTTAAAGCCTGTTTTATTTGATTTAACTATGGCTACTCATGCTTGCTTTTGGTTTCCCTTTGTGTGCAATATCATTTTGTACCCCTTTTATTTCATTCTATCTGTCTTCATAGATGTGATGTGCTTTTTGTAGGCTACATATAGTTGGCTCATTTTTAAAAAATCCTCCTAGTGAGGCTATGTCTTCTAAAAGGCAAGTTTAATCTATTTACATTCAAAATTATTATTGATATTAATTTCTGTTATTTCATTAATTGATTTCTAGCAATTTATATATATATATGTATATATATTTCCTTCTATATTTCTTACTGTTTATCATTGTGGTGTGGTGGTTTTCTATATGGTAACATTTGAGTCTTTTCTCTTCCTTGCTTGTGTGTTTGCTTTACCAGTGGGTTTTATTTTTTCATGTGTTTTCATGGTGATAGTTATTATCCTTTTACTTCTAGGAATAGGACTCCCTTACTCCCTTAACCATTTCTTGTAGAGAATGATGAATTCTCTAGAAATTCACCATCTATTGATGATGAATTACCTCAGCTTTTGCATGTCTGTGAAAGAATTTATTTCCTCTTCATACAGGAAGGCTAGCTTTGCTGGGTACAGTACCCCCCCCCATATATTTTTTTCTTTCAGCATTTTAAATATATCATCTCATTATTTCCTGGTCTATATGATTCCTGCTGATAAACTTACTGTAAATCTGGTGGAGATTTCTTTTTAAGTGAATAGATGTTTTCTCTTAATGCTTTTAGAATTCTTTTTCTTTGACTTTCAAAGCACAATTTGATTATAATGTACTGTGAAAAAAACCCTTTTTGAATTGTATCTGTTTGGGAACCTCTGTGCTTCCTATATCTATGTGTCTAAATTTCCTGCTAGACTTGAGAATTTTTGTCTATGATTTTATTAAATAGGTTTTCTAACCCTTTCATTTTCTTTTTGCTTTCTGTGATTCCAAAATTTCAAATATTTGGTCTCGTTCATTTTTTTCTATTCTATTTTCTTTTTTCTGACTAACTTATTTCAAAAGACCTGGCTTCAAGTTCTGATGTTCTTTCTTTTGCTTGATCTAGTCTACTGTTGAAGCTTTAAAATATATTTTGTATTTTATTTAATGAATTCTTCAGTTACAGAATTTCCAGTTGGTTCTTTTTCATGATCACTATCTCTTTGGTAAGTTTCTCATTTATATCCTGAATTGTTTTTCTGACTTTTAAAATATTGTTTTCCAGTATTCTCTTATATTCCACTGAACTTTGTTAACATCAATATTTTAAATTATTTTTCCATTCAACACCTCTGAAAAGAGGGAAAAATGAAAGAGAAAAATAAATAAATAAATAATTTTTCCAGGATTTTGCAAATGATTTTAGTTGGACTCTTTTGTTGGAGAATTACTGTCTTCCTTTATAGGTGTCATATTTCCTTGCTTTTGTATGTTTCATTTGTGCTTATGTTGATATCTGCACACAGATGTAATAGTGAATTCTTCCAATCTATTGAATTTGCATACTTAGGGGAGGACTTTTTGCTGAACATGTATCTACTGTGTTAGTTGAATATGGCACTTTGGTTTTGATTCTGGGTGCATGCAGTAATGTAGTCTCTGTATAATTACTTTGGTTGTAGAGTCAGTGGCGTCTGTAATTTCCTTGATGTCTTAGGGTATAGTTATTAATGGAGTCTGTGGTGATGTTTTTCTGGGGACAATGATACAAGGTTGGCCAGTGCTTGGGGCCTGGTGGTAGCAGTGGTAGGCTGAGCATGCCTATCTATCTTTGGGTTCCAGGGTGGTAAACACTGTACTGGTGTTAATGGGATCAGGCAAGACGATGTTGAGCCTCCAGTTGGCTTCCTCAGATGACTGTAGTGGCAGCAGCAAGCCAGGTGAGTGAACAAGTTCTTGAGCCCCTGCACGGAAAGTGCGGAATGCATGATGACAGCAGCAGTAGGAAACAATCTTCTGGGTCTGAAGCAGTGAGCACTGGTGCTGGTGATTGCTTCAGTGGGCTGAGTGAGTCAGTTTCAGGCCCACAACTGGTACATGCAGGTAAGTGCCAACTGTAGTGGTAGTAGTGGGGTGGGTATGCCCAATCTCAGGCTCCATGGAGAGTGCTCAAATGCCAACAGCAGACAGGCTAGGCAATCCCCTGGCCCCTGGACTGTGCGCTCTGGTACTGGTTGTGGATTCAAAGCCAGGCCAGTCAGACTTGTACTCAGTTCCCCCAATTGTGTGCACAGGCAGTGACTGCAGTAGGAAGGTGCCAGGTGACTTATAGTCCTCTGGGGAAATACTTAGGTTGGGGGCTGCAGCAATTGTGCTGTGGCCCTGCTACTGGGGATGGCGGAGTTTCTTTCAGTGGAAGCAGCTATATCCAAGTAGATGTGAAACATGAGCTTCACTAGTGCTTTAGCCCTTATGAAGCTCATGTGGTGGTGGCTCTTGCTCAGCTCACACTTCAGTTCCAGCAGTAGCAGGCCACATTTTGCTTGTGCTTCAGCTCTGGCAGTGGCAGCCCACAATTTATCATGCTTCAGGCCTGGCAGCACGCTACGGGCATATAGAATTTAGTAACTCTACTGCTGGAGGTAGCAAGGCTGCAGGCAATGTCCTGCACTTTGGCCCCACTAACAGCAATCAGCCACTGTGCAGCTCCAGGTGGGGAATATTGGTTGGGGTCTAAGGATGTGGAAATGTAAGCACCGTTAAGCTCCAGGGCAGAGTGCAGTTTGTTGAGAGCTGGGCTTTCAAAACACTACTTTAGCTACATAAGACTTTGGACACAGCGTGAGTGGGACACAGCGTGAGCTCCCTCTCTGGAGCAGTGCCATTGCTTAGTCTCCAGGCAGCTTCCTATGTTACTTTCAGAGCCTGTGAAGGCTGAAGGGCTCTCTAGTGGTTGGTATTGCAGTTCACAATGAGACTATGAATCGCTGAGGAGTACTTCACTTACCTTTTCCTGCACTGGGGAGTCTCTCCAGGCTCACAGTTGATCCGCACCAAGTAGGCTGCCTCACTTACATCTCCTTTTCTGCTTTAGGTGTTTCCTGTTACATCCCTATTGAATTCCAGTGTTCTCCAATGATCTATTGAAAAGGTGATTACCTACTCAATAATTAATTTCCTTTTTACAGAAGAGGTAAGTACAAGATGTCTAGCTAGTCATCTTAGAGCCCCTCTTGTTTACTACTATTTTGTTGAGAATTTTTCCATCGATACTCATCAGGAGTATTAGTCCGTAGTTTTGTTTTGTTTTGCTTTTCTTGTAATATCTTTGTGTGGATTTGGTATCAGGGTAATGCTGCCCTCATAAAATTATTTTGTAAGTAGTCCTTCCTCTGTGACTTTTTTTTGCAAGAGTTTGAGACGTGTTGATGTTAATTCTTCTTTAAATGTTTGGTGGAAATATCCAGTGTAGCCATTAGGTCCTGCACTTCGTTTTGTTTTGTTGGGAGGCTTTTGGTTACTGATTCAATCTCCTTATGAGTTATAGAGTTCAGATTTACTGTTTCTTCATGAATCACAAATTGTAACGTCTGTTTTTTATTTCTGATTCTTTTTTTTTTTTTTTTTAACTTTGGGCTCTGGGGTACACGTGCGCATCCTGCATCCTGCATCCTGCAGGATTGCTACATAGGTACATACATGCCATGGTGGTTTGCTTATTTCTGTTTTTTTTTTTTTTTTTTTTTTTTTTTTTTTTATTGGGTCTTCCTTCTTTTCCGCTTTTTCACTCTAGCTCTAGGATTCCCAATTTTGTTGATTTTTTAGAAAAGAAACTTTTAATTTCAGAGACTATTTCTGTTATTTTTCAACACTCTATTTCCTTTATTTCTTCCCTAGTCTGTATTATTTCCTTCCCCTTGTTCAGCTTAGTTTGTTCTTAGTATTCTAGTTCCTTGAAGTCTAAGTTAGATTGTTTATGTGGAATCTTTCTGCTCTTCAAATGTAAGTTTTTACTGCAATACGCTTCCTTCCTAGTATTGCTTTTGTTGTATCCCATTTGCTTTAATATGTTGTGTTTTCATTTACGTTTCTCTGAGAGTATTTTCTAATTTTTCTTTTGATTTCCTCTTTGACCTATTGGTTGTTCAAGAGTTTGTTGTTTAATTTGCACGTATTTGTGAATTTCCAGTTCCCTTTTGCTATTGATTTTAATTTCGTTCCATCGTCGTAGAAACAGATACTTGGTATGATTTTAATCTTCTTAAATTTTGTAAAACTTGATCCGTGACTTAACATGTGCTCTGTTCTGGAGAAAATTCTGTGTGCTTGAAAGAAATGTGTGTTGAAATACCCTCCTGTCATTAGGTTGCTATCTATCTCTCCCTTCAGTTCTGTCGATATTTGCTTTATATAATTCAGTGCTTTTACACTAGATGTGGATATATTGATAATTTTTATATTTTTCTGGTGAACTGACTCTTTTATCATGATATAATGTCCTTCTTGGCCTCTTTTGACAGTTTTTAATCTAAAATCTATTTTGTTATATGTAAGTTTAACTGCTCTGCTTTCTTTTGGCTACCATTTGCAAGGGCTGTCTTTCTCAGTTTTTGTTTTTTGTTTTTTACTTTCAGCCTATCTAAAGTGAGTCTCTTGTATATTACAAATATTAAATGTTATTGTTTTGGGCTTTTTTTTTTTTTTAACTCTATTTGACCACTTAAGTCTTTTGTTTGAGAGACTTTTATCCATTTAAATTTAGAGTAATACTGATAGTCTATTAGTCTGTTCTAGAGTCTATTAGTCTGTTCTTAGACTGCTAGAAAGAACTACCGGAGACTGGGTAAGCTATGAAGTAAAGAGGTTTAGCTGACTCACAGTTCCAGAAGCTTAACAGGAAGCATGACTGGGAGGCTTTGGGAAACTTATAATTACGGCAGAAGGCAAGGGGAAGCAAGCGCATCTTACAGTGGCAGAGCAAGAAGAGAGAACAGACAGGGGGAACTGCCACACACTTTTAAACCATCAGATCTCGTGAGAACTCACTCTGTCTTGAGAACAAGATGGAAATCTGCCCCCATTATCCAGTCACCTCTCACCAGGCCCCTCATCCAAGTTTACATGAGATTTGGGCAGGGACACAAATTTAAATCATATCAGATAGGAAATCACTTATTTTGCTGTTTGTTAATTGTTTTTTATATCTCCCTCTTTTCTTCTTATCTTCCTTTGTATTTCATTGATTATTTTTCAGTGATATGCCTTTATTTCTGATTTTCTTTTGTGTCTTTCATAAATTTAGTTTTTGTCGTTACCATGGTGTTTATAGAAAACAACTCATAATTTTAACAACTTATTTTAAGCTGAGAGCAATTAACTTCAATTGCATACAAAAATTCTGAACTTTTACTTCTCCCCTCATACTTTATGTTATTGAGGTCACAAATTGCATCTTTTTATATTATATGTTTCTTAACATATTTTATAGTTATATTTATTTTTGATGCTTTTGTTTTTTATCTTCTACCAGAAATATAAGTGATTACTCATGACCACTACAGTATTTTAGTATTGTGTATTTGTCTACAAATTTAACTTTACCAAGAAATTTTATACTTTCATATATTTTCATGTTGAAGTTTATCTTTTGTTTCAACTTGGAAGATGCTTTATAGTATTTCTTTCAAGACAGGTCTAGAGTTGATAAACTCCCTCAACTTTTACTTATTCTAAGAATTCTTTATATAGTCTTCATTTTTGAAGGACCTTTTAAAGTCTTAATCATACACATACATGTTCTATACCACTTTTTAAAAATACTTATATCTTTAGCCACCAACACATGGTAATAATAAACCTGATTTCTTTTCTGTTTTTTCGATTTTCGAATGCTGTGGTGTATAGCACTGTTGCATTTCATAATATATTGTCTATTTAAGTCAATTTATTATTACAGTGACTCCATCTTAAGTAAAATAAATACATCACTTATTTTTATATCATACAAATTCAATTAAATAAGCAATTAAACTCACTTCTAATTTTATTTCCCAAATTCTGACCCATTATGGGTCCAATTACTCATAGAGAATACAACTAAAAGTTTTGATGGCGTGTTGAAATAGACTTAGAAGAGAGTAGCCTGATAAAATACAGAACACATTTAGACCAAAAAATTCTTTGTTGATCTAAAATTTAAATTTAACTTGCTACTCTATTTTTATTGCCAAATATGGAAGTTTTACTTTTGGAAAGCTCCTTACATCAGCTCACCTCATGGGAATTGAGCGAAACAAGCACTAAAATCAAATCAGATATTTTTTAATGATGATATGAGATGCTCCCACTAGAATCAAATCAGAGGATAAGTAAGATTTATAACAAAACAGCCACCATTGAAAATTTGTAATGTGGCAGACACAATGCTTCGCTTTTAACATGCATTTCAGTACATAATTCTTCCAACCACTCTGACTTAAAGACAGGAATGTCAAGGCTTATAGAGGACAATTTGCCAAAGGCTACATCTCTAAGAAGTAATACAACCAAGATTCTAAACCGATCTGACACTACTAAGAGCCTATAGGCTTATCAGAGT
Organism: Saguinus oedipus; assembly: GCA_031835075.1. Classification (NCBI taxonomy): domain Eukaryota; kingdom Metazoa; phylum Chordata; class Mammalia; order Primates; family Cebidae; genus Saguinus; species Saguinus oedipus. The sequence continues at coordinate 183,027,934 of CM063171.1, forward strand.
GCTATGCTGGAGAGAGAAAAGTTCAATGTCCCTGAGAGCGTCTTAGGTACAAATACAGATTCAGTATTTGTATACTGGGGTCAATAGAATGTGATATTTATGATACTTTTCTTCAAGCGTTCATTTAAATAACATTTAATGGACATCTCTGTGTCAGGTACTGTTCTCCAAACAAAATATAAAATGGTTAGCAAGATCTACTTAATCCCTCCCCTCTCAAGTATACAACAAAATGTGTAGCATTATAATATTCTGGGAGAAAAATGTAGCAGCAATTGTGGATCAAAGATATGAATAATAAAAATTACTTTTAACAGATGAGCGTATTTATTATTTCTGAGCTTGGTATTGCCTAGAAGACAAGAAATGTAAATTTATACAAGTCAAAAAGCTGTCATATATATATTAACAAAATGAGTTTCCTGGTTATGACTTTTCTTAGATACAAAAAATGAAAAATTAACTTTATACATAACAATAGTTTTTTTTCTAATGTGTAGTGGCTTACTTGGTGATCTGAGATAAATAACCACTTAGAGCCTATATGCACATGTGAATAAATCAAAACTGATGATTCAAATTTTTAGAATAGGCCATGATAACAAAAAGCAGTATGTATTTTTAGTGCTCAGATAATGTGCATATTTTATGATACATGAAAAATTAATTACTAAATAATTTAAATTTTCTCAAGCCAGATGTTATTCTTTTAACACCTACCAGTAAGATGATTACACTACGATCTCCCAAATTAGCATACCTCTGAGAGTAAAAGGAGGATCTATTATTATTATGTTTGTTCAACAGGCATAACCAGGATTGTCACAGACAAGACAGACTTGTAATCCATTCATCTCCATCTCACAGACTTCAAAGAAAACCTCAATGTTTGGTTGTAATTAGTGCTCGAGAATTTTTCTTGGTGGGAAAACGAGAGACCATGGTACCAAATCTGTTATGTCAGGATTTGTCACAGCCGGCTTCTGGTGACATTGGCAGGGATCAGAGCTAAAAAATACAACAAAAGCGAAAATCTTTCCTCACAGTAATAAATGATTATCATTTCCAGTGAAGACAGACACAATATTCATCAGCTAGTTAAAAAGATGGGATAAGGAAGGTAAATACCAGTCATTGTTGAATAGTTAATAATAAAATATGAAACATTTGCCATCTGTTATTACTGCTTATCTCATTCTTTTTATCTGCACGTTTATCTGTGCAGTAGTTTTAATCACTGAAAATCCCTCAGTAGAAAACGTTTTCATATTGCCCTAGTAGCTGCCTGTCACTAGCCTATTTTTCTCTCTTTTTCTTCTTTGTTTTTAGCATTATTAAGTTGATTCAATTTTTATCTTATTTATAAGGAGATTGGTTGCCAGAGAGTAATGTCTATTACCAGTAGACCACATAACTAGACTGCATCTTAAGAGACACATTGACACACTGTTTTGTAAATAATGCAGAGAATTACGCTTGACTTTTACCTTTGTGGGTGCCTTCCGTCTCATTTAGTAAGAGTTCTGCAGAAAATTATCATTTATTTCCTACACATAAACCTAAAAGTATGCGAACATATTCTAGGTTAAGGGTTTAAATTTTAAAGAACGAAACCCATAAGCAAGTATGCCCACATGCTAATTTGCAAATACAGTCATTCTTTAAATGAAATAAAATCAAGTTGTATGTTATAAAACTTGTTCCATTCTAGCTCAGCAAATTAATAAACCCAAGGGAAACTAGAAATGATTGCCGGGTAAGTAAAGAAGCTTTTATCTGCTTTACAATCTGCTTATTAATAGACTTTTACATTAGAGTATTGTTAGGAAAAGGATAGAGTGAAAGCTACATAAAAAGAAAAAAGATTTAAAGTTAAATTCATTGTACACTAAATTAGTTGGAATTTAACTGTTTTATATTTTATGATCTAAACAATACTAATTTCAGAACCATTAGCTATTTCTATACCTGTACACATTTAAAAGCCACTGGGCTTTCTACATCATTTCTCCCCACGACCATGAACAACAGTCAGCGTGCAAACTTTCTTTAACATTTCAACTAACACGTTGAAAGTTTGTGCAGATTCTAGCGGCATATCGATCAGGCTGAACTTTGGAATAAGACACAAGTAGGAAAAACAAGCCATATTTAAATGAAATCTCTTTGCAAGACACTGAAAGTGTTTTAGAGCTTAGAAAAATCAATGAGACTTCACAATGTTTCTGTAAGTTGAGGAGATATTGTTAATAATGTTATGGCAATGGAGAAACAGAGATGGGGGATTAAGGGGCAATACAAGCCATTAAAATAAGGTCGGTAATTAAAATATTGTACAAAGATCCAGGAACCATAGCTACAGCTACACAGCTGTTTACTATATTTAAAATTTTAGCATTACTTATAAGAAATAGCATAATAATTCGGCATGCAAAACTATAGGTAGCTTAATAAATGTTCAGGTTTCCTGCTAAAACAAATGCATTTCTGCTGTCCTATTTAGGAAAAATATTAATCTATTTTAAACCTTCAAATATGAACCAGAAGTGTTGAATGAAAAATCACCGAATTTTAAAATAGGTGTATTTTTGAGATGAGAGGACTGCTTTAGACCGGGAGTTTGAGGCTAACCTGGGCAACATAGCAAGACCCCATCTCTATAAATTAAAGACAGAAATTAGCTGAGCATGATGATACCTGTAGTTTCACCTACTTGAGAGACTAAGGCAAGAGGATCACATGAGACCAGGAGTTCAAAGGTGAAATGAACTATAATTGCTTCTCTGAACTCCAGCCTGGGCAATGGAATACAACCCTCTTGCTAAAAAAAAAAAAAAAAAAAAAAAAAAAAAATTAAACATTAAAAAAGTTAAAAACAGATAGACTCTTCTCTGTAACAACACAGGAACTGCAGCTTTGCAAATCACTTCCCTGTGATCAACAACCACATGGATAACAGGAAATGTGAAAACAAAATGGTTAATTCAATCAATAACTAGAGGGTAAAAATACTCCATAGCAGGAAACGCCTATGGAAAAAAGGAGAATTTACGAGGTCAGTTGATAGAATCTAACTTCTTTTGGTGGATTTTACTGAACCCGATCTGCTTGAGATCTCTGCCATGGGTCTCCGTTCCCATCTCACTGCTGATGATGGCTCTTTATTTATAAGAGAAAGGAGGTATTTTCTTCCTACCCATCTCATTATGTTGCACCCCCTAAAATTATAAAAACCTCCAGACCATCAAATAAAGAGAAAATTAAGTATTATTGTCTGTGAAGCTTCCTTTAATCAAAGAAACATACATTTTTCAACTGATTTTATTAGAGAAGTATTTCCAATAATATTGCTTTTTATTTTTCCAGAATTCAAAATCTTATATGCTACTAATAACTACTATTGTAACTCAGTCATGAAAAAGTTTACATAGAATCTAATCGCCATAAAAGTAAATTATTTTAAAATTTCAAAATATATACATTATTTTTGTTGCAGAGAACTGTACGGATGGCCAATACAACTTTCAATGATAAAAATAAATAGTATATTAATACAAGGGTCTAGGGAGGTAGAAGGTACATTATGACTTCGAGTACACAAAGGGCCAAGTAAATTTTCCAGCTGCTAAGGAAGATATTTCATGTATTTTTAATGTGGATGTAGGTGAATACCAAATCATTATGATTCTTAGATTCATTGTATGCATTTATGAAAAAATTCTTAGAGCTTTATATTAAAATATCAACATTTATAGTACACTTCAAATCATACACTCTATATTTTTAAAATCTAATAATACATTTTAGAAGTCAACTTAAAAGTGTGCAGAGAAAGACATATATTTTCAAAATTGTATTAGGAGACTTTCAAACAAAAATAAAGTTTGAAGACCACTACCAGAGGTAATGTCTAGCTTAAATCAAGGATATAAACTATTCAAATAATATAAATCCTCAGAGTAGATTTAGGGACTGAACATTGAGTTTTCCTGCATCAGTTAATACAGAAAGTTAATTGCCAGCTTTTCCAGGTGTTCCCTGTTTTGCACACAAAAGCTGACAAAATATGGGAAGCACACACAAAAGCCCAAGCCTCAGAATTTAGAGACAAGCCCTGAACTTTGATCTCTAGTTTTCACATGTGAAATTTACCAAACACTGCAATCAATGTGTTTTGCACCTGAGTAAATTCTCTCCTAATACATTCAATTTACATATTGAAGATCAATTTATTCAGATATCCAATATTTTAACCTTTAATTGTAAGCGTGAAAATGTGTAGGGAGCATTTGTTTTGACAATACAAAAAGTGGTAACACAAAAAAAATATTTGCTTACTAAAAAGATTACTCAGGAACCAAAGTAAGATAACCTTTAAAAATTCTTAAAATTTTCAAAATTGAAGAGATAGCTTTGGTTTATATACTTAAAGGCCAACCAAAATAGTTACTGGAAAATATGATATTTTAGGCTGGGCACAGTGACAGCTGCCTGTAATCCCAGCACTTGGGAGGATGCGGTGGGCGGATCACCTGAGGTCAGGAGTTGGAGAACCCTGTCTCTACTAAAATACAAAATTAGCTGGGCATGGTGGTGCATGCCTGTAATCCCAGCTACTTGGGAGGCTGAGGCAGGAGAATCACTTGAAGCCAGATGGCGGAGGTTGCAGTGAGCCGAGATCTCGCCATTGGGCTCCAGCCTGGGCAACAAGAATGAAACTCTGTCTCAAAACAAACAAACAAAAAGAAAATGTGATATTTTAGCCATAATTCAATTAATAACATAATTTTTATTAATTAGTAGTGTGCAGCAATTTACTAAATTGTCCTTTAAATATTTAATAGACTAGCACTGCAAAATTACAGCTTATTCAGTGTTCTTCCTACATTTAATCTTTTCATCCTTTAATCCAATATTTTCACAGTAACGGAAATCATGAAGTGGCTATCACTTTTGCACTGAAACATCTTAATAGCTTCCAACAATTCTCATATTCTTTACTGTGATCTAAAGAGCCTACACGATTTGGGCTGGTCCACCTCTCCAACTTTCACCTTGTTGACCTCTTTCCCCAAGCACCTTCCAGCCACCCTCATTTTCTTTCAGCTCAAATAACTGATAGGCCTCTGGGCCTCTCACGCACTGTTCCCTTGGCCTCCATTCCCTTCCCGTCATGGCACTCTCACTCGTAGCCTTGTTAGTTCCTATTAAATCTTCGGATTTCATCTCAATGTTCACTTCCAGACAAAATCTCTCTAATCATTTTTGTTGTAAGACCTCATCATTGCCCTTATCACCCTTACCACAATTTGTGATTATACACAAATTCATCTGTGTATTTACATCTATCTATGTGTCATGAGTGGACCAGGAACCAATCTGTTTCTAATCTCCTATACACTAACTCTCGCAGCACAGTGACGGACACATGGTAGGTGAAAACTGCGGAGGGAATGGAAGTATTATGTAAATGATGTAGTACCCTAAAAATGGAAACTGTCAACTACCTACATTAAATATATTTACATAACTATCATCCTTATTATGTCTATAATTCTTATTAGACAACTATCTAAACAAGTGAATATAAAATATAACAACCAAAGTATACAAAATATTACCTTTAACATCAGAATGTTTCCTCATTTAAATTTAATCTTATAATCATTTAACCCTAATTAGAGATGAAAATTGTTTTAAGGATACTTACACACTTAAGAAAGGGATTGTCGGCAGTCTTCAATGTCATCTACACCAACTAAGCTGTGACTGAAGCACATCTATGTTTCCAGATTTCATGGATAATGGATGTTTACAGTCAGACTTTGTTTTTCTGATTGGTCTTCCTTTCCTTTCTACAATTTGCCTAACAGACTATTGAAGGATTAGTTGTCTTCAAACACTTACTAAAATGGTTTTATTATTTTCCTAAGCACATTTTTTTCAGTTATACTTAATTTCCAATAGTCCCAAATTCCAAAACCTCAGCAAGACTAGTAATTTCATTAATCATTTTCGGTATTCCTGTTTACCATGCTATGTCTAAATATAGGAAGTTCAGCATTTAAAAAATGTGACCTGTGTTAATCTGGAGACACACTTCAGAGTAAACTGTCTTCAAATTTGGAATTGAGCAAAAGCAAACAAATTTAGAAAGCATTCTTTTCTACTAATACATTTTAATGGGAAGAAAAAATTACAGTTGTTAAGAAAAAATGTCTACTGCAAAAGTAATTCTTATTTTCTTCAAAGATTTTCCAAACAGAATATAAATATGATGGCTTTGAAACCGAAATAGTCATTGTGCATGAGATTTTCTTTCATGAATAATCAAATGAAAGATGAGAAAAAGTAGTAATACCTTATTAAAACAAAATCTGTTTGCAATTTAATAAGAAGATAGCAAGTATCTCCTCAAAATTATCAAAAAAAGAGATAAAATCATTTGAAGACTAAAAAGTCAAAGAACACTACTTGAACTTGCCTTGTAATTGTCTTCCCCAGTCTTCTCACTACAGTAAGGACAAAGAGCACTTTCTTAAGCAGCTAGAGAAGTTTATACAAAATTTAACAATGGCATCACTGATTTACCTTGTTTTTTATAAATACTTCCTGATGAAAATTTTCTAAATTTCATGTTTATATAAATTATTCACATGTATATTTTTACTTTTAATCTTTGAGACAAATTAAGACTATTTGATACTTTGCATTAAAATGATAATATAAACTTAATGCTAATTTTTTTTATAAATGTATGTTTTATTTAATGTTTGGGATATGTTTATTTTCTATTTATACGTACATTGAGTTTCACTGTTATATTCCATGTCATTTTTTCTAAGCCATTTTAAAAATGCTATTAAATTCTAGTATTTTATAATTGTGTGAGATTAATACCACAATTTCACTCCGGTTTATTTTGCATCAGCGTTGCCTTCATTTGTCTCAATTTCCCAAGCCCTTCCTCATCTGCTACCTTTTCTACCTGATGCTGGACCTCCCTCATTTCCAGCTTGCACCCTTTCTTAATCATCTCACCCGTTCTTGTTTTTGGAGTTCCTTGCCTATTGCTTTCTCCTTTATCTTTTAAAACCTTACCTAGCTCTTCTAGTTCTGCCTGATTGTCCTCTTCTCTGACATTCAAAATTAAGTTTAAATTCCACTCTTCAACATATGGACAGCGAGACCCCTGAGGGCACAGGTGTTAGTCAACTTCCACTCAGTGGCCCCTCTACAGAGTTGAACAGTTTCTGGTACATTAAATGCTCTCAGTAAGTATTCGTTGAACAAATAAATGGAACTGACAATAAGTTTTCTTATGAATATGATAAGTATTTCGAGCTTCTTTCATTAACGTCTCCAAATATGTCACAAATTCCTCTTAACGCATGCCGACAGTTAACAAGTTTGGATCTGCAGACCTGGCTCCTCTTCCTCTAAGCTCTAGTCCTGCAAATTGAGCAAACTACCTTCAATGAAGGGAATAAACTGAGTCAAGGCAACCTGATGATAAGTTAAGCTTCACATAAGTATGAATAAATTCACCCTACTTATGCTTAATATTCTCTAAAGCAATGTGATAAATATGAGTAATATGTACATTAAAATATTAATATAAATATAATCTAAAGAATATATTTTAAGAAATGTATTTGCCTACATAAACTTTGTAATAAGTGTCAAAAACTTTTACACAATATGTAACTTAAACTAGCTGTTAACAAAGGATTTTACTTTTGCACCTATAACTGGGTTCCAAGCCCTGTTAACATGAATGCATCTTAGAAACAGTAACTCTGACCTTCAGCTCTGATTTTAATCCCTTCCATTCTGTGCTGTATCCTGTAGCTGCAGAGAGGCCAAGCATACATTACCAGCTTTTCTCTTCTCTTCAGGCCTCAGAAGACTTTAATTACCAGCTTACATTAATTATTCCACTTCATCCTACTTGTCCTGCTAATTCCTTGCACCTTGGGTCTTCACATATTCACACTGGAGGCTTTTTCTTCTCAAATTATGATTTTATTTTCTTAAAATACAAAGTAAGTGCATGCTCTTATATTTGTCTTAATCTCCTTTTAGGAAAAAGTGGAAAAAGAAAAAACAGCAATTTCAAAAGTGATTTTCCTACATATAGAAAATTATCAAGTGGATTTCCTTCAAATCTTAAAAAAAAATCTTTTTAATAGACAAATTCTATTCCTCGACATGCAACATCACATTCCAGCCCTTTCTTTCTTTCTCTGAAACTCAGACCTACAAAAAATGTTACTTTGAAAAGAATTAAGTAAAATATTAAAGATTACTTACAGGCTAACACAAGTATCTCAACAACTTTTATTTTTCAACTTGTTGAAAAATAAAAGAAGCCAAAAAAAAAAAAAAAAAAAAAAACAGCTGAAAGAAAAACCGAATGTGTATGAACCCAGGTTCTCGCGCACTGCCCTGATGCGTCACAGCTTCACTATTACATTGTATCCTTACTTTGCACTGTTGTACAATATGCCTTCAAAAAAACTGATTTATTGATTGAATATCTAAGAAGTGTAAAGATGATATAAGTTTGCGTATAGCATGACCTGTCATAATATCCTTTTTCCATTTTGAGCTAGAAAATCAAACGTATCATTTCTTTTGAGGATTGGAAGTACTTTTATTCCATATGCACAAAATATAAAAGTAAATTTTGCAAAGTTTTGCTTCATAATAACTAATCCTTATGCATCTAAATGATAGCTAGAAATATGTAGAAGTTTTAGTGATGATGATTAATTTTTACTTAATTCTCTCTTCTTTTTTTCTCTCCCTCTCTCTTCTCTCTCTTTTGCTCTCTCTCTCTTTTGTTCATCAAAGCCAAAGTATATCAGTTTTGACATGGCAGCTGTCCAGAGGAATTTGCTCCAAATCATTTTGATCTAATGTTCTTTGTCTATGTGATAACAAAGCAATAGCATGTTTTTCATCACAGGCAGGAAATGCATTATTCTTTCTTTGATCTCTAAAAGGGATTTTTTGGGTAGAAAGGTAAGAAGACAGACCTTAAAACATTTCTCAATGCTCTTATCTAAAACTAAACTGCTTTAATGCGAAAAGTTAAATGTTCCTGAAAGCACAGTTTCGCAATGAACAGGCCCTAATCTTTAAATTAATTTTTAAATCTTTAAATAATAATAATAAAAATCTCCCCTTTTAGATGTCTATGTATCTCTTCACCCCAAATTGGGGATTCTTTATGCACTTGGACATCTGACGCTGTATTTTCAGCTTGAAAATAAGTAAGATCCTTGAAACTCACTACTATCTCTTACAAGGTGATAGCTTATATGTCTTTTTCTTCTCTCTTCCTCTCAGTTTGAAGCCCTTTTTGAACTAGGTATTGTCTGTTCCATTGCCTTTTTGTCTGTTCCATGTCGCCTTCAGTTTCCACCATTGCACTCATTTTTCAGTTAGCCGACTTGAGTTTAGACTACATTTTGCCTTTTACCCAATTAATTTATTTTTATTTTTCTTGACATGTGTAGATGTGGGTGACTGTGTGAGCCTGTGTTTGTGGGTATCTCCCTTACCTAGTGAATGCTCACTCTACTTCTCAACTCAGTTTTACCCACTTAATGTTAGGTACAACTGTTATTCTTTTGTCAAGGAGAAGTTTTGAAAACCGTAAAAAAGTTTTAATTTTATAATTCATTTAGTATTTATTTTGTGTAATCCACTACAGAAGCCATTATGAACTGGCTGATGTATTTCTGGCAAAAAGAGTTCATTAAGGAAAATATGACTTAAAAGATGAAACTGTAATGCCAGGCAATGGGTAAAAAAGCATCGTATGTGTTCTACAGAATACCAGGAGGATTTAGATGAAGGGCAAATATTTTCTTAACTCCTGAAGATAACAAGTAGGTCAACAGGTGAAATGAATATGATGAACAACCTGCAGAGAAGTGAGAGTTTTAAAAATAGGGAGTATTTTTAAATAGCTAAATATATTGCATCTATATGGATAGTAGAGCTGTTGAGTTATTTGTTGAACAGGTCATGATGTTTCTTATTTGCCAAGCAAAGGCTTATAAGGTTGATTAGGCTAGCAATGGGGAGCTTTACGATGATGAAAAGTGTCACTTATTCAGTCTAGCACTTTGAGGCTTTTGATATCACAGTATAAGTATATGAAGCAAAACAATTTAGAGGCTAGGAAACCAGATACTAGTGTTACTGGCAGTGAATCCATACAGAGCTACAGCAACTTCAATTCTTGCATCCTCAGAAAAAAGAATTCAACCAAGGTGTATAAGGCAGAGAGAGACTGAGGCAAGTTTTAGAAGAGGAGTGAAAGTTTATTAAAAAGTTTTAGATAGAGCAGAAATAAATGAAGTAAAATACATTTGGCTTTTGTTGCCAATGCTTTCGGTGTTTTGGTCATGAAGTCCTTGCCTACTCCTATGTCCTGAATGGTTTTGCCTAGATTTTCTTCTAGGGTTTTTATGGTGCCAGGTCTTATGTTTAAGTCTTTAATCCATCTGGAGTTAATTTTAGTGTAAGGTGTCAGGAAGGGGTCCAGTTTCTGCTTTCTGCACATGGCTAGCCAGTTTTCCCAACACCAAAGCCAAAATAGACAAATGGGACCTAATCAAACTCCGCAGCTTCTGCACGGCAAAAGAAACAGTCACTAGAGTGAATCGGCAAAGATCAGAATGGGAAAAAAATCTTTGCAGTTTATGCATCTGACAAAGGGCTGATATCCAGAATTTACAAAGAACTCAAACAGATTTACAGGAAAAAAACAAACAAGCCCATTCAAAAATGGGCAAAGGATATGAACAGACACTTTACAAAAGAAGACATACATGAGGCCAACAAACACATGAAAAAATGCTCATCATCACTGATCATTAGAGAGATGCAAATCAAAACCACATTGAGATACCATCTCACACCAGTTAGAATGGCGATCATTAAAAAATCTGGAGACAGCAGATGCTGGAGAGGATGTGGAGAAATAGGAACACTCTTACACTGCTGGTGGGAGTGTAAATTAGTTCAACCATTGTGGAAGACAGTGTGGCAATTCCTCAAGGACCTAGAAATAGAAATTCCATTTGACCCAGCAATCCCATTACTGGGTATATATCCAAAGGACTATAAATCGTTCTACCATAAGGACACATGCACACGAATGTTCATTGCAGCACCGTTTACAATAGCAAAGAACTGGAACCAACCCAAATGCCCATCGATGATAGACTGGACTGAGAAAATGTGGCAGATATACACCATGGAATATTATGCAGCAATCAAAAATGATGAGTTTTTGTCCTTTGTAAGGACATGGATGAATCTGGTGAACATCATTCTCAGCAAACTGACACAAGAACAGAAAAGGAAATACCGCATATTCTCACTCATAGGTGGGTGAGAAAAATGAGAAAACATGGACACAGAGAGGGGGTCTACTACACACTGGGGTCTATTGGGGGGAATGGGGGAGGGACAACGGGGGGGCTGGGGAGGGATAGCTTGGGGAGAAATGCCACGTGTGGGTGAAGGGGAGGAAGGCAGCAAAACACACTGCCATGTGTGTACCTATGCAACTATCTTGCACGTTCTGCACATGTACCCCAAAACCTATAATGCAATAAAAATTTTTTAAAAAAAGTACATTTGGAAGTCAGCAAAGCTGATGACTTGAGAGATCAAGTGCACAGTTTGACTTTTGACTTGGGGTTGTGTACATCAGCATACTTCAAGGAGGTCGAGTCCCTTGTCCTCTGATTCTTCTCTTGGGATGAGTTCTCTCCATGTGTAGTGGCCTGCCAGCACTTAGGAGGGGCTGCATGAGCAGAGTGTTTACTGAGGTTGTATGCATGCTCACTTGAGGCGTTATTCTTGGACCAGTAGAATGTCCCTAGAGGTTCATATACCAGTTAAACTCTGCCATCTTGCCTCTTAGTGCACATGCCTCAGCCCACTTGGGCAGCTCCTGAGATCTTATCGGGAAGCTGCTGACCACCAGTTTCAGATGTTTCTGTTTATTGGGAGACTGCCTTTTCCTGGCGCTGGCTGCAACCAGCTATCATTTTAGAGAGACAGTTAACACCCACCTGAACATCACCCTGACAGTCGTCTGCCACATCTTTCCTATAATGTGTGCTGGGGAGGTGGGGCTGGGGAGCCCCCTCCTGCTCTGCCCACGTCTGACTGGCTACCTACTGTGAAAAAAAGATTGTCATAATGATCTGTGCAGGATATGACAACAGCCTGATCCATGGTAGAAAGAGGATAGAAAAAAGCCCTGAGAAATATTTCAAAGTAAGCAACAAAAGAACAATAGGTGGATAGCAAGAAAAAAATACATCTTTGAAGTTCTGAGTCTGAAAACTAGGGTAATGGTGGATAGAATTTGAGAAAAGAGCATAAATAGAATTTGAGAAAAGAGCAAAGAAGCTATGGAAGATAATGTCATTCTTCTCCATTTTTTCCTTCCTGTGTTGGATTTTATACAGATTTTCTTTCAGGAGCTTCTTCTGAGGGTAGAGAGACTTCCAAGCCTGGTGAAAATTGGGTTTAGTTTTGTGACTTGCTTTGGCAATAGATTGTGGGTGGAAAACACCATGTGAAAGTTCTCAGCTAAGGCCTTCAGAGGTATCATGTGCTATTCATGCATGCTGTAGCACTCCTGTGATCACTGTGAGAAGAGCATCCCCTTTTATCATGGTCTGATACTCTTTTAGAATGGCCTCAAAATTGAGGCATGTGAAGCAGAGTAGAGGAAATCTACTTCTTCCAAACTGAAATGTAAATGTAATAGAGCTACTTAAGCTCAGCTGCAGACCAATAAGCAAGAAAAGGAAATGGTTCTCTTAGTAAGTCATTGCTTTAGGGTAATTTGTCACACTGCATTATTGGAGCAATTGATAGATGAGGTCATACTGAATTTGATATCAGGGTTTCACATGGAAATATATTGGAAATAATTAGAAGGTTAAAAGATAGTTATGTCCTTGAGCTTACAGATTTCAGTCATGCTCATATAATTTATGGTTAAAGAGGAGACAGTAAAAATCAATAATAAAAAAAGGCTGACAAATGAATCATTGCATTATTAAGACCAAGAAAATGTAGTCAGAAAAAAAGAGAAAAAAATATTTTTTGCAGCATAGCCCAGTGGCAAAGATAGAGGTACTAATCAGGTATGACCTTAGCTTCAAATTCTAGGTCTGAAATATTTGCCTTCGAATAAGTTACCATTTATTAACCTGCTTTTGTTTCATCAGTAAAATAGGAATAATATTTATTCCATATGTTTGTTCTAGAATTGTATAATATACATAAACTCTAGTGTAATGACCGGCACAATAATTTTCACTTAAACTTCATTTCTGTTCAGTACACTTTTCCGTGATGAAAATGTTTTATATCTGTACTACACAATATGGCAGCAGCTAACAATATGTGGCTATTAAACAATTAAAATATAACTGCATTGTAAGACTTTAAATACATGTTGAATTTTATATATGAAATAATAGCACAAAAAGGCAGTTTTAAAATTTAGCTGTTCTAAAGTCACTGAATTTTTCAGCATGTGGTAAAAGTAGTAATCTATATTGATATTTGATAAATCAAAATACATTTTTATTTTTAGGTAATAACTGCCAGGGGATTAGTAAAAGAAGGTTTGACTAACATGTTAATGGAGACAATAAAATTTAAAGTCACCATTATGGAAGGGTGAGGCCAGAGGATCACTTGAGCCCAAGAGTTTGAGATTGCATTGAGCCATGATTGCACCATTTACTACAGCCTAGGTGACAGAGTAAGACCCTGTCAAAAATTAAATAAATAAATAAAATTTCTAAAAAGTCACTAATAAATCTAAATAGAGATAAGAAAGAAAACAACAAAAAAACCAGCAAGGAAAAAAAAAAGCAAAGAATAAATCAGAAGAATCATACTGAAATATGTCAGTAAGTAAATTAAATGTAAATGAAAAATTATACGAATTAAAAGACAAAGATTATTTGACCAACTGGAGAGTTCTCAAAGAACTTAGAACTACCATTTGACCCAGCAATCCCATTACTGGACATACATCTAAAGGAAAACAAATCATTCTACAAAAAAGACACATGCAGTTATATGTTCTTCAGAGCACTACTCACAATAACAAAGACATGAAATTAACCTAGGTGGATTGGATAATGAAAATGTGGCACATATACAACATGGAATATGATGCTGTCATTAAAAAAAAAAATAGGAATATCCCCTCCTGATTTCCCCTCCCACGGCCTCATGGGAGCTGTCTCTCCCTCTCTCTGTCTTTCTCTCTTTGCCTAATAAATCGCTCTCTGCAAAAAAGAAAAAAAAAATCCCTGTCCTTTGCAGCAACAAGGAAGCAGCAGAAACAAATACCCTAAGTGAATTAACACAGGAACAAAAAACGAAATACTGCATGTTCTCACTTATAAGTGGGCCCTAAACATTAGGTAAACATAGACATATATATGGTAAAAATAGTCACTGGGAACTACTAGAGAGAGGGGGCAAAAGCTGAAAAACTGCCTATTGGGTACTGTGCTCACTGCATGGGCAATGGGATCATTTGTACCCCAAACCTCAGTGTCATTCAGTAAAAGCATGTATTAAATCTGTACGTGTATCCCCTGAATCTAAAATAAAAATTGAAATTATATATATTTTTAAAAGACTTATCTTAAACACAAAACATTTAGAGATCTCTCGGACCTGATTTCAAGGCTTTCTACAGTTTCATAAGAATTAAGAGAATGTAATACCAATATGAATATATCAATATTGATCACAAAAGCAAGTAAAGTACAAAAATAATGAGTCTCAACAATGGCACCAAAGTAATCCAATGGGGGTAAAAAAGTTTTTAAACAAATAGTGCTGAAAAAGTTTGATATTTAGATAGTGTTTTGTTTTAAAAAGAAGACATTTGACTCCTTATTCCAAGCACAAAATATTAATCTGAGATAAATGATATACCTAAAGATAATCACTAAAGCCATAAATGCTTTGGAAGAAAACCTAAGAGACTATCTTTATTACTTTAGGTTGTCACAGATTTTTCTGGTAAGAATCTAACAGAAATTCTAACAACAAAATATTGATAATTTAGGCTTAATTAAAATTGAAACTTCTCTGTATTAAAAAAATCACTAGGAAGTTAATAGGCAAGACAGACTGTTGAAAATATTCACTATTACTAGACTGGACAAAAGACTCATGCCAAGAATGTAAAAATAACATATTCAACTCTAAAGACAATTTAATAAAAACAGTCAAAATTCAAAAATAGAAGTTTAAAACTGGAAAGTAAGCATATTTAAAGATGGTGAACATTATTGGTCAGTAGGGAAATGCAAATCAGTACCACCATGAGATTATCTCTTCATTTCCTCTGGAAATAAAATTTAAAAGAATGACAATACAAAATGTTGGTAAGGATATGAAGGAGCTAGAACTCTCATACATTGCTTATTGTACATCTATCTGAGTCAACAATTCTCACCCAAAGAACTGAAAACACATGCCCACAAGATTCTTGTACATATGTTCATAGTATCTTTATTCATGATAGTTCAAAATTGAAAAAACCCAAATGTCTACCATCAGGAATATAAATATCACTAATATGATATTGAACAAAAATAGAAAGACGTGAAGATAGATTTTGTGTAGGAACAAAGAATTTGTTGAGAGTAACAGCTGGAACAGGAAGATGAGAAGCAGGATTAGCAAAGGGAGTCCTCAGAGGATGATGCAAATCCAACCAAGTTTTGATCAGCCCCATGTGCCACTATAGAGCAAAGACTGGCAATTAGTGTAATCCAACTTTGAGTAGAAATCACTTGGCTTTTGTACCATGAGCTTGTTCAGTAATTGCCTGGAGGGGAGTTCAAGAAAAGTATGTCCTTAAGCTACAGCAACCTGACTTAGTCATTGACTGGGGATTGCCAAAAATAGTGTGACCTAGACTGAAAAGCTGAGACAGGTCATGCAGGAGCTCACAACTAGAGGCCGGCAGCTAACCACATTCTTTGCAGCTGGCATGGAGCTCTTTCTGGAAGTGGTACTTAAGCAACACATCACTACGATTTTCACCCTGTAATGTTTAAATTACATAAATTTCAAAACTACCCCACTGTATGAGTTGTCATGACGGTGGTTATCTTCGGGAAACAGAAAGACGTTAGTGGTTAGGAAGGGTCATGAGAGTGGTTTCTGCGGTGATGGTAATCTTCTATCTCTTAACCAAAGTATAAATTATGTAGGTGTGTTTACTTTATGATATTTCATCCGGCTATATACTTGGGGTTTGTGTACCTTTTGTTTGTGTGTTTATTTAATTAAAAGAAGAATAATTTCAGTAATTCCAATAATGAGGATATAAACCAGATGATGTTTTAAAGAATAAGTGATTAGTGAAAAAATTTAGAAGATTTTATAAAAATTTAGATTTTACATATATGTGTATTTACAAATACACACACACACACACACACACACACTATGTTTAAAGAAACATGATAGAAAACAGATTTTGTTATACTATAATAAAAGATAGGATACTCATGAACATATAGTGATTATAATATCTAGATACTTATTAAATTATCAGAAATAAATCAATGAGGTCAGTACCAACTAAAATGTGTAATCTAATGAACTTCAAAATATGGAAATAACCATAAAATCTAAAGTTTTAATTCTTATAATGTAATTCATCTTTTCTTAAACAAATTTTATTTATTTATTTATTTATTTTTTGAGATGGAGTTTCACTATTGTTACCCAGGCTGGAGTGCAATGGCGCAATCTTGGCTCACCGCAACCTCCGCCTCCTGGGTTCAGGCAATTCTCCTGCCTCAGCCTCCTGAGTAGCTGGGATTACAGGCACGCGCCACCATGCCCAGCTAATTTTTTGTATTTTTAGTAGAGACTGGGTTTCACCATGTTGACCAGGATGGTCTCAATCTCTTGACCTTGTGATCCACCCGCCTTGGCCTCCCAAAGTGCTGGGATTACAGGCTTGTTCCACCATGCCCGGCCAATTTTATTTTTCTTACTCAAGTTATTATTGAAGGCAATATAAATGAGATCTTGCTAACTAAATGTTACTACAAGAGTACATATTTGTTGACCTGAATGAAATCCATCCAAAATTGAATGACAACAGAAAAATTTCATTTATATAATTTCTCTTGTATTCAGGAGCCATAATATGCAAACACTAATTTGTTTCATATTTCTAACACACAAGTAATATACTGGCAAATATATTCTTTGATAAAGCCACCATACATTAGGCACTATTCTATACCCTAGGGGGAGAGGATGATTAAAACACAGTTTTTATCATCAAGGAACTAAAATTTCAACACAGAAAAATACACTCATATGATTAATTGTAATACAATATGAGTGCCATAGTAATAATAAAAAGGATGCAGGAGCACAGAGAACTCAGGGATCACATTCTTTCTTTAATGGCAGAGAAAAGACTCTGTTACTAGATACCCCAGAGGTGTTCTTTAAAGTGTAAGAGTTCACCAAGCAGAGGCAGGGAAAGACAGTCAAGAGGAAAACGTAATTGCAGACAGATGAAGTCTTGTTATGTTCTGGGGATGGTTTAAGATTGTGAGGTAGCATAATTTAGCCCTGGTCATAGAGGGAGGGTAAGTAAAAGACTGATAGACATAAGCTGGAAGGTGCAGATTGGGAACATCCTATGAAGGGTTAAGATAGATGAGAGAGTACTGGAGCAGGGATATAAAATAATCCTGAGAGGACAAAGGATGGGACCCTAGGGAACAGCAGCTTAGAAAGACAGAGAAGCCAGGGAAAGGGAGAGGGAGAGAAAAACAAAAAAGGAGGAGAACAAGGGATTAACTCAGTGTATTAACACAAAAATTAAGGAAAGCGGACACTTCAATAAGAAGGTAACTAACAGGGTCAAATGCCATAAGTAAATCATGCCAGATGGGCTATGAGAAGGGCACCCTGGATTTGGCAGATAGGAGGTGGTAGTAATGACGGGTGGGTAAGTCAGAATCAGTGGGTCTAGTAGTGAAGAGAGGTGAGAAAGTGGAGCCGGAAGTGTGTACCATTTGCTCTAGAACTGTTGTACTATCTGCTTTAAGAAAGAGAATAAACATAGGAAGCATTCGTTTGAAGATAAAGACAAGAGAAATACTTGTGTTTGAGAAGTAAAAAGGCAAAAGTATACCTGTTTGAGTGGAGTATGCCTATAAAGAAGGAATAAAGATACAAGAAAGGCTATGAGAGAGCTATATCCTAGAAATAAATAGTCTTCTTATTTTTTTTCCTCTGGAATAGGATGCATGTAAAGAAGAATGAGCAAATATACAGATTTAGGAGTAGAGGGATTGACTTAACAAATAAAGTTGGCTAAGGACTGTCTTGAGCCAAAGCCAAAAGATGCTACGCTAACATTTTGTAGGACTGGGTCTGCACCTAGTGTCTCAGGAACATCACATCCTGTAAAAGAGTCATTGTCAGAATATGACTGATTACCCGACCTAGATAACTTACTTAAAAATACCCTAGACTGACTCTTTTTGTTACGCCATGTCTCACTTTTAATTTTTTTTTTTTCTATCACTTCCTCCATCTTACCCTCTAAATGAATGGCACACTTTTGTTCTTCTAGATCTGCCTCCTGGGCAGATGCTGTATCAGCAGCACAGGGGCTCTTTCCTAAAGGGAGCTTCCTGGAAAGGGAGATTCCTCCCTCCCAAACCCCAACCTTCTTTACTACCCCTTTCTCCTTCCTGGTCCATTTGCACAAGAGCTGACAATTCATGTTGAGTCAGACTCAATAATGTTAATGGTAATAATAAAAACAATAAAAAGAGAATAATCACAAGAGCCATCTTTGAAACACAGAGGGTGCACATAAGTTAAATTGCAGAGTCTCATAATCAGTAAGTGGTGATGAAAGTCCCCAAGCCCAGTGCTTCTTATTCTATCAACAACAAAAAAGAAGTAAGGCGTTTATGGTGAACTCTTTAATCCCAGCAAGAACAGGTTGAGAGGCCAACTTGAAAATTGAAAATTGTTCTGATGTTTTCAGATACTTTTCTCTGAGCAAAATTGAGCTAAGGGCTTTGGAGATTTCACCCTGGATTTTCAAAGGACCTATGGTGGACATGTGTTTTGACAATTTGCAACTAAATCATTTATTACTAATTCCCGAACAATCAAACTGTTCTCCAAAGAAAATCAAGTGAAGGTAAGCAGCTCTCAACACTTTCAAATATGACTAAGCCCTTTTTACCTTCTTCAGAAATCCACATCGTTGTATTCTTTTAAAGTCTTTAAATATGGAACAGTGGGCAAGTGGGCAAATACAAGTGCAAATGACTTTTATTACCAAAGATTGCCTCTGTAAAGTTCAAGTGTGCCAGGTAAAGGCAAAGTTTTTACTTTAATTTTTATTTTATTGTATTTTTAAATGTTTGGGCATATGCTATCACTGAGAAAATTTAGAACTCTCAAATCAAAAGAGGGGTGACAAAAATAGAATTTCCTTTTTCAGGAAAAAAGTATGTAAATATATCTGAATAATTAGTTTGTAAATTGTACTATATACAGTTGTAGCTGAATTGAACATGCTCTATCAAGCAAGTCCTCCTAATATTTCATTTTTTATCAATGACACATCTATGGATAATTAGTAAGCTAATACTGCCTTACACAAAATTTTTGCCACAACTTGCAATAGTAATAACAACAACAACAATAATAATAGCTAACCCTTCAGACTCTACCTCTTCTTGTATGTTACCTGGGTATTAAAAGGCTACATGAGAAGACAAATCTTTCTCAAGTTTTCTAGAGTTTCAAGAAGAAAGATTTAAAGACAAAATAACTAGCTGATAACTCAATCAAATAACTCTTATTTTGAAAGGCATATAAGTGGTTAACTCTCCAATGTTCTGTGAGTCCATATTGGCTCTCCAGCAGTTTACTCCAACTTCTGCCTAGATCAATGGCCTTTAAACTCTAAGTGTGTCAGTTTCACCTGGGGAGATTGTTTAAAATTCAGCTTCTTTTACGATGTTCTGAACATTTCTATGTCAATAAAATTAAAATTGCCCTTAGAAATCTGCATTTAAATCACATCTGGTGATTCTGTTACACAGTCGGTTCAGAAAGAGCACTTTGAAAAGCCTGTGTTTTGACGTCTATTCAAGAAGTACTGGGATCATGAAGAGCGGGACGCTGAATCTAGAGCATCTCTAAGGAATCGTTTTCCGGAATACAACAAATGTTTCCTGCCTTGTAAACCTCTCCAGTTCTCTCAGTTCCCTCTGTCATCATTCAAGCACTGACCATCAGACCTTCTTGCAGCTTGACAGCAGATTTCTATTTGATTCTCTGCCTCAGGCGTTGCTCTCTCCCATTCAAAACTTCACAATCATTATCTTTAATAGGAAGACCATGCAGTCTCAGGAACCCGATGATTCATGGCACCTCCAAAGAAAATAGTACAACCTTTTATTTATATTTATTCTTATCTGAAAAAAAAAAATAAAGGAAAGAACACCTTGCTACTATTTAAGACCTGGAATTAATATAGGTAATTGTAATCAATCCCCAAGTCACGTATTTGAATGTATGTAAGTTACTAAAGATACCCTGAGGCAAGACTGGGAATTCAACAACAGGCAGTTAAGAACACAGCCACACTTGTCCATTTCATTTAGCTTACTGCATTTTACCATTGACCTACGGCTGGTTAAATGGATTTACAATTTGTGTCAGTAAATTTTAGTCTTCAAAAAACTGAAAGTTAGACTTAAAAATATCCAGAAAATCAAACTTTGTTCCTAAATAAATATCCCTAAAATCAGGCCTTGTTCCCTTGTAGGAGAAGGATAAAATCAAACTTGGAATTGATGTCATTACGGTACTATAAGTGAACAGTAAAAAAAAATAGAATGGAAAATTCTAAATTGGGCTTTTTCTTTGCTGTGTTACCAGGTAAACACAACAATGGTCTGATCACATTTGACAAAAAAAAAATCATCAAAAAATTTGAAATTATATTATTATTATTAACAATGAACCTTAGCCTAAATGCACATAGTGTCTTGAAATATTGGCCAACAAAATGCAGCCATCTATAATAAATAAATATATTAAATAAATAAATACATTTAGTTTATAAATAAATGTATCAAAACTAGTTGGACATAAGTGCTCAAAATTTCTTCCTGACAAAAATGAATTATCAATAGGTTTTATCATTCCACTGTTTGGTCTTCGCTGCAATGAGAGTCCTTGTAAAACACATACAGTCATTTCATCTCAAACTCTTCAGTGGCTATCTGCTACCTTTAACAGAATTTCACAAGTCTTTCTCCTCCAGCACCTCATCTTGGGTTCCCTCTAGACACGCTGACTTCAGCTCCATGAGCCGTCCCGGGCTCTCTCTACTCTGGGTTTCCCCACACTGTCTCTTCTCTGCCTGTGACAGTCTTTCAGTAACTCCTTTCCCTCTTTGCCTGGCTGCCTTCTCCTCAACGGATCCCTTCAGATGATTATATTTTAAAATTATTTTAGTGGACCTTTCCAACACATTTAGACCAAGTTAGCCGCCACCACCTCCTTCCATCTGTCTTTTTAGAATATTCTGTGCTTTCAGTCTTAAAAAAAACACATTTTACTGTAATTATTAGTTAAATATTTTATGCTCCCCAATAGTATAAACTGAGGTCATGAGCTAGGACTCTTGCTCATTGCTGTGCTGCCGCCACTGTCTCGCATACTGCCTAAATTTTTTTAATTTTTAAAAGAAGATGGTTTTAGAATGGCATTTAGGAAAATGCAGGCAAAAGCAAATACCATATGTCTTCAATTATCTCCCTGCAAACTTAGGTCATGAGGCAGTGTAACAGAGGTGCCTATGGTTTAAATGGGGCCAATAATCTGGGGTACTCAGTAGAGTAACTCCTAAGAGTAAGTCAATAGTTCACTTATGGCTGGCAGAAAGTATATGAAGGTCCAATGCTTTCGGGAAATGTTGAGAATTTTTAGTTGTGCACAATTATTTTTTTCTTTAAATGGCTCTTATAAAGCAAATTTCAAGACAAACACAGTCACACTGAATTCCCTATAGAAAATGAAAGTGCTTCAGCAAAGGTAATAGCTTGCTGTCATTTTGCCAATAAATATATTGACATTCTGACTTTCATTCGACCTTTCAAACATGCTGTATAAAGAGCTGCATGTTTGAGGATGAGCCAAATGCTTTTAAAAGAAGGAAATAGTGCCAACAGTAAAGGAAATCGTGCCAACAGTAAAGTTTCTGTAACTTAGCGCTTGCAGAAGGAATTCTAGGGAGACAAGCAAGGACATTCCCTTAAGCAAGGCACCTAAAGAAGTTTCTGTTTCCATAAGCAACTATGATGCTTAACTAACTCAACTAAAATGTTTTAATCCTTGTGGTAAAGTTTGTATGGTTTATCATAATTAAGAAATAAGAAATAATGAAAAAAGAAAATAAATATTGTTGACTATTACCTTTCCTTCATAGTGAAATAGTCTACTCAATAGAATGGGTGTTGGTAAGAGAAAACACAAATTGTATAATGAGGAAGCTTTAAAAAAATTAGGTACCTTGTCCGGACATTTGCTTTCACTTACACCTATTAATCAGTCTATAAGTACTGACGACTTTAAAAAAATCATTTTTAATTCAATTCATTTGTTATTTATATATATAATAGTTATACAAATTTGGGGGTACATGTAATATTTTGATACCTGTATGCAAGTATAGTGATTAATTCAGGGTGATTGGGATTAAATATGCTACATTAATCTTCTGTGTATTTCTTATTGACAATGTCAGCATTTGACATTGATTTTTTGTTAGTTAGGACCTAGGTATGTGATGTAGTAAAATTCTATTTATACAGATATTTTAATGTACCAACTATAGTAGCAGATATATTAAAAAGAATGATTTATATAGTAATCATGTAAATGTTCAATCATGAATATAATGTCATGACTTTTTTTGCAATTTTGTTTTATAATATGCCTTTATTAACTTTGATGTATCTGAGGCACAGATCCTAAAAGGTTGCTGTGACAAATTAGTTTATGCTAAAGATTTAGTATTTAGTCTTTTTTTTTTTTTTTTTTACAAAATTGCTGCTTGGAATAGAAAAATGTGTTTTATTGGCCGGGAGCGGTGGCTCAAGCCTGTAATCCCAGCACTTTGGGAGGCCGGGGCGGGTGGATCACAAGGTCAAGAGATCGAGACCATCCTGGTCAACACGGTGAAACCCCGTCTCTACTAAAAATACAAAATATTAGCTGGGCACGGTGGCGTGTGCCTGTAATCCCAGCTACTCAGGAGGCTGAGGCAGGAGAATTGCCTGAACCCAGGAGGCGGAGGTTGCGGTGAGCTGAGATCGCGCCATTGCACTCCAGCCTGGGTAACAAGAGTAAAACTCCGTCTCAAAAAAAAAAAAAGAAAAAAGAAAAGAAA
Organism: Saguinus oedipus; assembly: GCA_031835075.1. Taxonomy (NCBI): domain Eukaryota; kingdom Metazoa; phylum Chordata; class Mammalia; order Primates; family Cebidae; genus Saguinus; species Saguinus oedipus. Next base: position 183,051,488 of record CM063171.1, read on the forward strand.
AATGTGTTTTATTTTGAGAATGATGCTGTTTAATTTTGTAGCCTAAGAAAGGTTTAAATGAAATTAACTGTTGTGTTCATGAATTATTTCTGGCCTCTACCATCATTTCTCATAAATAATGTCAAATAGAAATCAAGGTATGTAACCCCGCTGGAGATCACTGTGAAATACAATAGGTTGCTGTACTAAAACAAGAAAGACTTGTGTATTTCTCATAGTGTCATTTTATTCTTCAACTTTTTATCATGAACACTGAAAAGCTGAATGAGAGATTTGTGTTGGTAAAACCTTAATCCCACGTAGCTGTATAATATTTTAGATTTACAAGGCATTTTGTCTCAGCATATCTAAACATCTCGAATATTACCAATATAAATTAAATATCTTCAGTTGACATTGGTAAGACAATTAAGAGATGTAGAGTAAGCACAACTATGTGTCATATCTAAAAGACAGCTTTCTTAAAAACAAAGAAAACTTGCATATGGGTGAGGACATGCAGAAGGGAGTTGATGTTTTGATTTTCACTTTGAGTAGAAAGTGTACTAAAGGATATTCTTACTGCTAATGGTCAATTCTTTCTACAACTGATTTATTTTACTAGGAGCTGAAACAGGTGTGGTTTATATTTGCCTAAGTCTTCCAGAAATTCATACTTGCCCCAGGTCTCAGGTTTCAGATGTGTTTGGTGAGATTGTTGAATAGCTTGGAATCCAAGAACTTCTATCTTATTACACGGACAGAATACTGACTTACTGTGAAAGCCTTTATCGGCAAATCCAGCTTTGAACTTTGAATATGGAAAAACTGAACTTACCTAATTTGAAGGCTGTTGGTAAGTTTTGTCTTAAGGAAAATACCTTATTTGAAAACGTCTTCTTCTTTTAACAAAATGGATACTGAAGTTTATTCATATACATAAACCAAATTCATTTTCTTTAATTTCCCAAAATAAATGTCAGTGCTGGCCAAGAAGCAAACACGGTACTTTCATAACTTGCAATAGTTATTATGAAAATTAACAGTAGGAAAATCAGGAGATCAAAAGGAAACTTATTTTGCTGCTTGGAATACAACATTTCTGCCATAAACTCTATGAAAAATAAATATAGGCAAAGGGAAAAAATGAAGAGTTTCCGTACTCAAATCAAATATAGGGCTTTCACCTTAGGTCAAATACCATTTACTGAAAATATATGACTTTATAAAAGAAGCCTTATAATTGCCTTATTTCCTTTGAAAAATATACAGCATTTTGCCAAGCAGGTACGTTTGTGTTGCTGTTAGTGTGACCAGTTCATTTGGTGGTGCTATTGAATGTCATGTGCACCACTTAGAAGCGATCACATTTTTAAGATGGCAGAAAAGTAATTGCAGCAGATCAGTTTGCTGACCCTGACTGCTATAAACGGCTACATAAAATGAGAATAGGTAGATCAACATGGCTCAAGTTCTGAAGTGAAATTTTATCTCATTTCTGGCACTGCAAATACTAACCTGATTCTTATCTGTCTAAGAAAAAACATTCCTCTGTAACAGTCTGGCAATAACTCTTCATGATTTCCACATACCTCTTAAAATTATGAAAGACTCATTGTATTAAAACCTGAGATAAACAGGATATCTAAAGCCTGTTAGTGTGATCAAGTTAATCTGCAAATTTCACTTTGTTTTAGAGGTATCTGAAGGGAAAAAATGCTCTTTATATTTTTCAAATTTTCCACTCCCCTGGGGAAGACAAAACCATGAAATAAGAAAAAGAAAATGAAGAGAATATTATTAAAGCACACTCAGTCTATTGCTGTATATTAATGAGTCCTAGACCAGGAGTCTAGAGATGTTTTCAGTCCCTTTTGTGCCACAGTGATCCATGTGTTCTTGGCTATTTGTCCTTGAGGAAGGTGCATGACTTCTCTTGTGCTTCCCTTGACCAAATGACCTCTGAGTCCCTTTTTAGTCCTAAACCCCCTTGTAAATATGTTTGAAATATTCTTTGATTTTTAGTTGTCTTTATTTTAGAGATCCTAAATATTTATATGTCTACATTCATTCTAATTTCAGAGGAAAAATAGGCACTGTATGATAATAGATACAGTGCGATCTTTGAGTTATAACACTGTGCCATTCAATGATAATCCCTGAACCAGTTACTTATCTTCTTAAAGCATGTCCCTCAGATAAAAAATAGAATATTCTATTGCCTCTATTTTGAGTCAATATTCATAGAACTTCAGGAGATAAATTAAGAACCTATTTTATAGTTTATATAAGGAATAACAAATAATAAAAAAAAAACTTTTGAACCATCCATCAGCTTCAGAAATTGAACATTTCCTAAACATGTGAATTGTTTTTGTGCCCTTCAATAATTACAGCTCTTTTCCTCCTGTACAAAGGTAATCATGACTGTGAATTTTTTTGTTGTTGAGTTTTTGTTTTTTGTTATTTTCTTACTAAATATGTGTACCTATAAACAGTATATTTTTTAAATTTTGTATATGTGGGGAATTTATATACCAAATATACCCCCCTCAGCTTGTTTTATTCACCCTATGTTGTCTTTGAGATTTACTTTTGCTGATGCAATACTGTAATAACAGTAATAATAATAATATTTTCCAGTCTTATGAAGGCCCCAAACTGAACACAACTTGAATACACACTCAAAAGAGACTAGAAATTATTATTATTATTACCATTATTGCATCAGCAAAAGTATGTTTCCAGGTCCACACCTGTTAAAACTAGAGTTTATCTGTGGATATAATTAGAATTGGAACTGCTGGACCATTGGGAATGCACGTTTTCGGCTTTGCAAGATACAAGTTAATTTTTCAAAGTAGGCACGTAACTAAACATTCCCACCAGATTCTGGTAAAAAATATACGTATTTGTTTTAAAAATGAATTATTTATTTATTCAAAAGGAGAAGAAACTTCCTTCTGGCATTGTTGGAGGCAATTCTTTGAACAGATATCCCCCTTTCTACCATGGATTTGTTGCTTTTTCCCTCTAATTAAAACCTCCTTCCCTAAAAAATAGCAGCTAATTATTAATCTTTTTCTTTCTTTCTTTCTTTCTTTCTTTTTTTTTTTTTTTTTTTTTTTTTTGAGACGGAGTTTTGCTGTTGTTACCCAGGCTGGAGTGCAATGGCGCGATCTCGGCTCACCGCAACCTCCCCCTCCTGGGTTCAGGCGATTCTCCTGCCTCAGCCTCCTGAGTAGCTGGGATTACAGGCACGCGCCACCGTGCCCAGCTAATTTTTTGTATTTTTAGTAGAGATGGGGTTTCACCATGTTGACCAGGATGGTCTCGATCTCTTCACCTCGTGATCCACCCGCCTCGGCCTCCCAAAGTGCTGGGATTACAGGCTTGAGCCACGGCGCCCGGCCATTAATCTTTTTCTAATTGTTCAAATTTCACATAAAAATAAGTTCTTCAAGAAAGCCTTTCTAACTCAACAGTCTAGGTCTTTCCATAACATTGGCTGTTATTACAGCAAATAGATTTTGCCATTTTATTTATTTATTTATTTATTTATTGCATTTTAGGTTTTGGGGTACATGTGAAGAACATGAAGATTGTTGCATAGGTACACACATGGCAGTGTGATGTGCTGCCTTCCACCCCATCACCTGTATCTGGCATTTCTCCTCATGCTATCTGTCCCCAACTCCCCACCCCCTGCTGTCCCTCCCCTATTTCCCCCTACAGACCCCAGTGTGTAATGCTACCCTCCCAGCAACAAGGTAAAATGACTGAATATTTTAACTCTGTTGTCTGGGAGAATTAACTTGAGAACTAGGTAGTGAAAAACTAGTAAACCTTTGTTGAGAGCATACTATGTGTCAGCCATGGTACTGCTTTATATATTTTTGTTATACTTCCTCTTAAAATTATGTATGGGTCCTATATAGCACTTATAAAATTATAATAAAGTAATTAACAGTAAAATTTATTAATATTTGTCTTCATTTTTATACCTTAACTCATTAAGGGCTAAGATATCTTCAGTTCCTTTTCAAGTACATTTTCAAGAATAATGAGTAAAATCAAAATTTGGTTGCTAAGATATAACTGCCAAGTTAAGTCTTATGTGCTCAGGGTAACCAATTTAAATACGGTTTTCTAACTCTTACATGTCATTATCTAAATGAGGTTGAAATATTTATCTTAAACCTTTGAAATTCAAAGTTAATAAGAAGAATATCTAATGCATAAAGTACAGAATGCAAGACCTGAAACCTTAAAACTCTTAGAAGAAAACATAGGCAAAACTCCTTGACATTGACCTTGGTAATGATTTTTTGGATATGAAGCAAACGTGTAAGTAATAAAGGCAAAAATAGACATGTAGGATTAAATCAAGCTAAAAAGCTTCTGCACACCAAAGGAAACAATCAACAAAATCCCATCTATGGTATGGAAGATATTTGCAAACCTTGTATCTAATAACAGGATAATATTTGAAATATACATATAAAGATTACTACAACTCAGTGTCAAAAAAAAAAAAAACAAACCTGAATTGCCCAATTTTAATAATGAGCAAAGGATCTGAAGAGATGTTTTTCAAAAGACAATCAACTGGACAACAGCTGTATGTTCATTATCACTGATCATAACAGAAATACAAATTTAAACCACAATGAGATATTAATTCATGCCTGTGAAGATGGCTATTATGAAATAAAAGATAATTTTATAGGTGATGGGATAGAGGAAAGAGAACCTCAGGACACTGATAGTGGGAGAGTAAATTGGTACAAATTTATGGAACACAGAATTTGGATGCCTCATAAAGGTAACACTAGAACTACCATATTATCCAGGAATATCACTTCTGGGTATATACCCAAAGTATTGAAATCAGTATCTCAACGGGAGAGCTGCATTCCCATGTTTATTATAGCATTATTCACAATGGCCAGGATGTGAAAGAAACCAAAGTTTCCATAATAAATGAATGGTACTATGGTTTATTTATGGTTAGTTTTTTTCCACCAAGTCTCATGGTGAAATTTGATCCCCAGAGTAGTTGTGTTGTGGGTGAGGCCTAACGGGAGGTATTTGGATCATGGGGGCAGATTCCTCAGGAATATATTAATGCCTTCTTTTGGGGGTGAGGGAGTTCTCGATCTGCTAATTCCCATGACATCTGGTTATTAAAAAGAGCCTGCCAGCTCCTCATCTCTCTTTTACTTCCTCTCATGCCAGTGATCTCTGCACACACTGGCTCCCCTTCACCTTTCATCAGGAGTGGAAGCAGCCCAAGGCCTTCACCACATTTCCTATCTTGGACCTTCCAGCAAGAATAATCATGAACCAAATAAACTGCTTTTCTTTCAGTTTCATGTATTCCTTTACAGAACACTAAATGGACTAAGACAAATTGTGGGTCCGGGTGCAGTGGCTCAAGCCTGTAATCCCAGCATTTTGAGAGGCCAAGGCAGGGGGATCACCTGAGGTCAAGAGTTCAAGACCATCCTGGTCAACATGGTGAAACCACGTCTCTTCTAAATATACAAAAATTAGCCAGGCATGGTGGTGGGTGCCTGTAATCTCAGCTACTCCAGAGGCTGAGGCAGGAGAATCACTTGAACCCAGGAGGTGGAGATTGCAATGAGCCGAGATCACACAGTTGCAATCTAGCTTGGGCAACAAGAGCAAAACTTCATCTTGGAAAAGAAAAAAAAAGAAAATGTGATATCTATATAGCTCTCTATCTATAAAGATAAGATAGATAAGATACCAATTACAATGGAATATTGTTCAGCCATGAAAAGAAGAAAATTCTAGAATTTCAGATGTCATGGATGAATCTGGAGGAAATTATGCAAAGCTAAACATAGAAAGACGAATACTACATAATCACACTTCTATGTAGAATCTGAAAAAGTTGAACTCAGAGGCAGAGATTGAATGGTAGTTTCCAGGGGATAGGAGCAGGGAGAAGAGAATTGAAGGAAGGAAAAAGGAGATGTTGGTCAAAGAGACAAACATTCAGTTATAAGATTAATACGTTCTGGAGATCTAATATATAGCATGGTAACTATTGTTAATAATACCAGATAGTATACTTGAAATTTGCTGAAAGTAGATCTTAAGTGTTCTCAACACATACATACACAGAAAATGATCACCTTACATTACTCTGTAAGATGATGGATGTGTTAACTAGCTTGATTTTAGTAATCATTTCACAATGTATATCAAGTCATGTTATGCACCTTAAATATATACCATTTTGTATGTTCATTACCTCAGTAAAGCTGGGGGGTGGAGAAAAACTTGAAAAATGTAATATTACAAGACCTAAAGATTTCAGTAAAGCTTATAGCTTCAAGAGCTTCAAAGTCTGAAAAATAATGAATTCCTATCATTGTCACGTAAGCTTTAGAATCAGACTGTCGATTTTCACACACACACACACACACACACACACACACACACACACGAGTTGTTTTGAAGCTGTAGATCAATAATTTGGGAAGAATTGATGGATTTAAATATTGTGTCTTCCAGACCCTGAACACATTATATAGCTCCATTTATTTGAGTCTTCCTTAGTTTTTTTTCCAGTAATTGATCATACTTTTCTATGTAGAAGTCATGCACAATTTTTGTAGTTTTTTTCCTTAGGTGTTTGGCATTTTTATGGTCTTATAATGGTATTATTCAATAATTTATATTTGTTTGTGGCATACGCAAACACACACATAAAATTATTTTTTGTGTGTTTACAGTACATCTGCTGACCTTTGCTTAATTCATGTATTTTTTCTAATAATTTATATGTAAATGGCATTGGGTTTTCTATGCATATAGTCACACCATTTACAATAACAATAGTTTCATTTCTCCTTTTATATCATTTTACTTGACACAAACAGGTTTAAGATTGTGATAACTTCCTTTGGAATTGATTATTTTTACTTTATGAAATGATCCCCTTTATTTCCATTAATACTTCTTATATTCAACTCTAGAGTCTGTTATTAGCATAGCTAAAGCATCTATCTTTTTAAGTGTTCTTATGGTATATGTTTCCATCTTTTTACTTTCAACTCTAGGTATACAATTGGAATATATGTATATATGTGTAAGCAGCATACAGTCGGGTTTTATTTTTTAAATGCAGTGTGACAAAATTTATCTCGGAGTTTTATTTCATTCATAGGTAATACAAATATTGATATACTTATAGTTGCCTTTAATTTTGACATGTAGCATGTCTCAAATAAAGAATTCTGTACATAGTACAGACTGTATCTCTAAGTATTTAGAAAAGATTAAACCCAGAGAGGGAAATCTTCCACAGATATGCATGTATGAAGAGGAGGTTATATATAAAAAGAGCCATCCATAAACACTGTTTTCCAAGTAAGTTCAGGAAGGAAGCTTTTGACTGCATATTACAAATTCATAAAGAATATTTGAGCTGGGCTCAAATGGAAAGATAAATTTCAATATTATCCATTTCTCACAAAAGCAGAGCATTCCATGTCTTGTTTCAAGGGTGAGAAGATGCTGATAATTAGTTTGCATTCTCTCCTGCCCCAGTTGGATGAAAGATGTAAATGTCACAGAGAGGTAAATTATAGTTTTTGCATAATCACCCATATTGACAAATCAAAATGGTACCTTGCTATTTCCCTAGTCTAATGTGTAAAAATATACTAAATCACGATACTGTTTAGTGTTAGTAAGAGAAAGAAATATGGATTCAAGCCCCAAAGAAGTTTAGTGAGATCTGTTCCTCACATAATCAGATACCTAAACCCTTACCTGAAAGGCAGTATAGTGTAGAGGTCAAGAGTTTATTACAGGTCCAAGATCAGGCTAGGAAACAGACTGTTAGGTATGCTACTTACCAAATCTGTGGCTTAAAGAGAAATCCTAAAATTTTTGTTGACTCGGTATCCTCATCTGTGAAATGAGAGACAATAACAGAAACTATTTTGTAAGGTAATGTGGAGATTAAATTACATCTAGAGCAATTGGGAAAATGCCAATTATATATAGGAATTGTTCAAAACGGTTATTATTGTTGTCATTATCATCATGATCACCTAAATATCCAGCTGTCTTTCACAAGCTTCAGGTTTATTGCAGGCATTGCTTCTAAATTTCAAATTACACCTCATTGTTGACACTGTCTCAACAACACACAAAAGTTGGTTATTGTACCACAATCAATGCATTGAAGGAACCATAGCACAATATTGTATATTCAATCAGCCTTTACTGTTGACAATCAGCTTGAACAATCAGCTTTCTCTTCCTAAGACAGGATAGGTATAGAGAAGAGAGATTTAAAATGAAAACCCTTCACACCTATTTCAAGGACAAAAAAAAGACACTCTTTCAGCTCTCTACTCATATTGCAGCAATGCATAGCAACTGAGCACAAAAAAATCAGCGAAGAGTCTTTTAAATTTTTTCTTACATTCTCAGGACATGGATTTAAGCTGTAATTCAAAAAATTATTTCTCATACTTCACATATTTTAAAATTGATAATGACAAGATTGTAGGTTGTATTTCAAAGACAAAATTTTTTAAAATACAATACATCATAATTTTTACACTCAACATTCTGTGCAATAGATCACTAAAGCTTTTTCCTCCTCTCTAGTGGAAACTGTACCTTTCTGATCAGCATCTCTCCTTTTTTCATCAACTCTCCATCCCCCAGTCTCTTGAAAGACCTCTACTCTCTACTTCGAGGAGTTCAACTTTTTTTCAATTCTACCTATAAATGAGGTCATACTGTATTTGTCTTTATGTACCTGATTTTTTTCACTTAGCATAATGTCCTCCAGGTTCATCCATGCCATTGTGAATGACAGGATTTCCCCCTTTTACAAGGCTGAGTAATATTGCATTACACATGTCTACCAAACTTTACTCATTCATCTCATGGTGGACACATAGGTTGCTTCCATGTCTTGGCTATTGTGAATAATGCTTCAATAAACATGGGAGTGCAAATTTCTCCTTAGCATACTGATTTCAATTCCCTTGGTAATATATCCAGAAATGGGATTACTGGAACATATGATAGCTCTATTTTTAGTTTTCTAAGGAACCTCCATAATGTTTTTCTTCATAGCTGTATTAATTTACATGCCTACCAACAATGTGCAAAGGTTTCCTTTTTCTCCACATCCTCACCAACACTTAATATTTCTTGTTTTCTAGTAATACCCATTCTAACATGTATGTGATAATCCTTCATTATGATTTTCATTTGCATTTTCCTGATGATCAGTGATGATGAGCATATTGTCTTATATCTGATGACCACTTGTATGTCTTCTTTTGATAGGTGTCTATTTAGTTTCTCTGCACATTTTTTGATTGGGTTTTGCTATTCAGTTATTTGAATTCCTTATTATTTTGTATATTAGCCCTCATCAGATGTATGTTTTGCAAATATTTTCTCCCATTCCATGGGTTGTCTATTCAAAGGTCAATATTTTTATATGGAGTTGATAAATTATCAAATGAAAAATTATATCTTTGTTTTACTTGTTTGACATTTACTATCTTGTTTTTCTTTTCTCTCATTTTTGTAATACGTATTTACAGTCTTTATACCTTGTTTTGGGGCTAGAAGGGAAACTTTATTAAATCACCCAAGACAGAATTAGAGTGACCATCACTATGAAGTCTTCTTACCACATGATAGACAAAAATATTATTCAATCCTTTACAACAATTCAAATTATTTTAAACTTATTTTTAATTTAACTTTCCACAAACAATATATTTTCCATAGTCTATTGGGGGAGCCAGAGTCTGTGTAATATGCTTAGTCTATCATCTTGAAATAATTCCAAAAAACATGTCTTCATTTTCTAAACTCCTATAGCAATTTATCTATTTTTCATATAGCATTTGCCACTCTTTTCCTTGTGTTCCAATATCTAAGCCATTGTCCTCTCTTCCCTACTCACTCCTATAGTGACAAGTAGACTTAGGCATGGAGAGGCAAGGTTAGCAGTTGTATTTATCAAACCTTAACTATGTTCAAGTAACATCATATATATTATGTAGTTTAAGTCTTTTATAAACTGTTACATAAGTATTAATGTTATTTCATTATCCAGATGAGAAAACTGAAGCCCAGAGAAATTATGGTACATTACATTGTGTTTCTCTGGTTACGATGCTCTAAGTCTTTCCACGAAGCAGAGACTGGATTTATTTTTGAATCCTCCACAGAACTAAGCATAATTCTTAATCCATAGAAATTCTTAATAAATGAAAGAAGGTAAACATCTTGATGATACTCTTACCTTATACATCGAATAACATTTGTCACCTGTGTTCTCTGGAAAGTTATTTTTATAAATGACCATACTGTTATTACACACACAACAAACAATTTTTTAAAAGGTTACCTAGAGTACGGATTTCATAAGGTTAAAGCACATTAGCAATGCTTGAATACTTAAAGTGTCAGAATTTTAAATATTTCTTTTTCATTATGTATTTAACCTATATGCAAATGCAAACACATAAAGAAATAATCTTTATTCTTACAGATTATAATTCACTTATAATCTAAAATACACTGGAATTATTTTGTTTGGACTGAGAAATTAAGTCAGTTAACAAAGGTTGATTTCACACCTCTTGTGTGGTCTGCAATGTAGACTATATGCTACTCGAAGACTAAGGAAAGACTTTCTAAACATGCATGTTGCCACTAAACACCACCTTCTAGCACCTTTACCAAATAGATGACTGATATGGGCCTTTAAAATATACAAATTATGTTCAAAGGAATAAACACCACAGAATTAAGAACCTATTTTAGTAAAACAGTTTTATTCTACAGAAACATTTTATATCTGCTGTAATAAATCATACTTGATACCAGCTGACATGTTGTGAGCTGCCTATCGGGAGCCCACATGGCAAGTACCATAAGGAGGACCCTGGCCAGCAGCCAGCAAGGGACTGCGGCCCTCAGCAGAACAGCCTGTGAGGAACTGAAGGCTGCCAACAACCATGAGTACTTTTGGAAGGATCCTCTCCCAGTTATGTCTTCAGATAAGACTGAAGCTCCTGCCAACACTTAAATTGCAGTACTATAAGAAACTTTGAGTCAGAAAACCCATCTAGGTAGGTGTGCTCTGATTCCTAACTTGCAGAAATGATCAGATGAGAAATACTCATTTTTTTCAAACCAGTAAGATTTGGTGCAATTTTTTTGCATACCAAAGTAGTCTATATTGACTGTAATACAGTTGGCAACCAAAAATTACTGAAGAGGGGCAAAAATAAATATCCTCTTTCAAACAATGAGTCATAAAACTGCAAAATACAGACACACACACACACACACACACACACACACACACACACACACACACCCTACAGTGATTAAGAGCATAAATTCTGGAGCCAAAAATTCTGGGTATAAATCCCAGTCCTGCCACTTACAGCTGTGTGGCCTGGTAAAAGTGCTTTAACCCCTCTCCGTTTCTTCATCTACAAAATGGAAAAGGTAACAGCAACATTTTATCTGATTTGTAGTAAGGATCAATGTACTTAGAACATGACCTGTATATTGTAATCATAATATAAATGTGAGGCATTCCCATTGGTTTGGCAGCTAGTATTGTGCCTGGCACATAACTCTTGGTTGATAAACATACAGGTCACATTTGATCAACCTAACATGACTGATTCCCTGAGAAGCAATTAGTTCTGAAGCAAAAGTATATCCCATGACCTAAACTCAATATACCTTTGAGTAAAATTCTGAATTGATTTTTTTTTAACTGAAACTTCTGCTCACACCAGTTGAGAGCTTAATTGTATCATCTAGACAATCTGAGCATGGGGCTGATTTTTGAAGCAGCATTTATACAAAATCAATGAAGGAAAAGAAAGGTGTCAGAAGACTCATGAGGAAACACTCACAAGAAAATAAGATTTAAATAAGATTTAGAGTCTAGGTAAAGCAACCTTCTTCCAAAACAGGATTATTGGTAGAGTGGGAACAAAAGTAGCAAAGAGTAGAATCAGGTCAATGAAAGTTTTATCTGTTGTATACTGACATTTTTACCTGATTTTTAAAAATACAAAGCAGGGTGTAGTTTTTGTTGTCCTTTCCTTGATCACTCTCATGTTTCCTTTTTTTAAAGAGAAAAGAAGGATTGCATTGCACAGACATCAGCCCAGATGAGGATTGAGACCCATCGAAAGGTGGAAATGGTTTCTAGGCCTTAGAGAAGCATTCACAAGGACTAAGCTCTGGGTAGACTCTTATCTAAACCTTGTGAGTGTCTGAATTTCAAGCCACAAGCCTTGTGAGAACAGATTGAGGCACCACATTCCTGGTGTTCCTCTCCAGTGAGACCAGAAATACCCAGGGAGAAAGTTTCTCATGTGCTTCTTGCCAAAATACTGCACTCCAAACTCCCACAGTACTCCCTTCTGCAATGAATTCTAATTTGTTTCAAAAATAAATCTAGTACTTACATGGAAAAAAAAGTTCCTCTCACTCAATGATAATGAGGGGCAGAATCAAAGTGCTGTTCAAAAATTAATAGTCCAGAAGATAAAATTTTGGCCATTTGAATCTTATTGTAGTAAATATCTTCAGGGTAAAGATTTGTTTTTTTTCTTAAACTTTTCTATTGGATGACTTCTGCAGGAGTAGATAAAATTTTGGCCATTTGAATCTTATTGTACTAAATATCTTCAGGGTAAAGTTTTTTTTTTTTTTTTTTTTTTTAAACTTTTCTATTGGATGACTTCTGCAGGAGTCTGTCACATACATACAGGCAACAACTACCTCATTTCTAGGTCAGCAGAGATTCTCTGTATATGCAGTGAATGTTGGCATCCAAGTCCCAGCATCTGTCTGTCATTAGGCAGACTGTGCTTAAAGCCACAAAAAGAGTAAATGACTCTCATTGTCAAAACCTAAAAGAAATTAGAGGCAACCTAATGAAAGTCAGTCAGCTGTACTGATTATTTTAATGTCCTTTTGGTGGAATTTTTATGGGAAATAAATATATCAGAAGAAATGCTGAAAATATATGCGTAGGAAGTTGTTTATATGTATTAATATGAGGAGAAAGAAGTGGAAAAAGGGGAACATTAGCAATTGCTGATGAGCATAATGCAAACTTCAAAGCAATACATTATAATCTTTTGTTTATGGTTAAGAAGGCAAATAACCAGAAACCATGGACTCTCATCTTAGAGAACAGGATAGACGTTGTCGAGTGAGTTGAAGTGCATTACAGAGTTCTACCATCCAATAAAATATACTCCACCGACTGGCAGGGCACAGGAAATGCTCCTGATCCAACTTGTCTTCAGTTAAAGCATTCTAAGATTCCCATTTTAAAGAAGAATTCAGCTTTAAGCAGCAAAGTGTATTTTATCACATTATTTTTATAAAGGGTCTTAAAGAAATGGGATTAGTGATAGGACAGTCTGGTTTGCAGCTGCATAGGACATTCTTGTCCAGGTAAAGTGGGCCATACGGAGGAATGCTCTAGAACTCCTTAAACATTGAAATTCTCAGTTAAATACAAGAATTTATTATCATTTAATTAATTTAATCTCTGTGATTTTTTTTCATAAAGCTAATGAAAAAAACTAGAAACTAACTTGATGTTAATGTCACTTACTATTTTGCCCACTATTTATAATGCATAATGGACTGGCCAATATACTTTTAGTAGAAATAAAGTGAGCTGGAAAAAAAAACCCTATAAAATATATGAAGTGGAACATTGTTCCTTACAAGGACAACTGGTGGCTATTGCATTTTCCAAAACCTACTACTGTTGAATAACTCTTTCCAAAGTCGATTTTGGATCATCTCAGAAATGATGCCTTTCTTTGCACTTCAACAATAGGTAAATATGAGGCCTTAGGTTTCCCAGAAGGACTAGCTGGAGTAGAATGCATCCAAACAGCAACGTTACTTGCCAAAATGTTGAAAGCAGGGTTGAAAGACTTCTGCTTGCAAAATGGGACTTTGCATGCACCGTTCACTCTCTTTCCGTGTGAATGGAGTTTCCAATCCCAGATGTTCATTTGGATGGAACAAGTCACTAAAGAATAAAATTAGTGAGGTTTCTCTAAACATGTTAGTCTATTGCATCTGATTGTAAATGAAAGTTGCCTTACTTCATTGTATTCACTATTCATATTGTGATTGCTTAAAGTCCAAATCTACAATAAATTTGGAAGATTCCTAGACTTCTTTCAGATTTCCCATGTTAGCAAATGTGCCTTTTTCCACATTCTTTCACACACATACCTTTAAGTGTAACTGCTTTTAAAATTGGAAAAGCCGAAAGAAAACAACTCTTTTTAGAAATGACCCAGGTCAGGAGGCTTCCTGGTTTTTATTGCCACTTCAAAGCCAAACCAGATAAACTGGCTTAAGGTACTACTTTGGCATTGAACGGAATTCAGTACAGCTGTCTGAGTAGCACAAGTTTTGAGGTCATAGTAATTCTGCTTGAAAGTCTCACCCTGCTCCATATATGGCAGAATTGCTGTGCTTCCTGTTCCTTTGTGCCAAGAATTCCTCTCCCGTCCCCTGATCCAGCAGACTCAAGACTTCTAATTGTGCTGATAATTTCATCCCTCATCTTTTCAGAGCATCACGTGAGAGATTTAGCTCTGGTACTTAATTTAAATTGTTTATGCTTCCTTTACAGTATGCTCCAACCGGCAGCATGGACCTCAAGTGGAGCCCAGCAATTGGAAAGTTGCAAATGCCTGGATGCCACGTTTTCCATCTTCTTTAGATATCCTTGACTCATACATCCTGTCTGGGCTAATGTTGGTTTTCTGATTGCAGTGTGTCTGGAGTCTCAACAAGTGCCCAAGCCACCCTCAAAGGGTCACTCCTCGTTTCAAGTAGCACTTGTGCTTGCCTTGACCTCCCTGTCCCTCTCTGATTCCACTTAGGAAGCTGCTTAGTGCCATTTTTCAGCTGAAAAATTATCCTTTGCTTCAAGCCAGTCTGTCATATTGGTTTGTCTAGTGTTTTAAAGCTAATTTGAACTAGGCAATGTCTTAGCCTTAGATATAAACAGATAATTTTCCAGATCAGACAAGCTATAATAAAGCTTCAAAGGGAAAACTTTTACTCCTAAAGATAATAGGAAACTATTGTGTTATTCATATTATATTTGAGAAATGACCCAAGTTGAAAATAAATGTGATATGTGAAACATATCCACTAATGTCTCTGGTAGCTTGTGCAACTATGTCTAAGGTTTTCCATTTCACTGTCAGCTTTTATAATAAATACAGTGTCCAAGAATCATCTTTTGACAATAAAGCAAGAGATCAATTCAACCGAAAATATTAGGCAAAAGTGGGAAACTGGAGGAAATATATTAATCTTTTTTCTGAGTGTCTACAATGCAATGACAGATTAAAGCAAAACAAAATAAAAGAAGTATATGTACTTAACAAGAAAAGTTATAAATACCTAAATGTTTAGGTACCATTATAATTACTTATTCTTACATTTTAAGCTGTTATTTCTACAAACTATTTTGTGTTACATTAAACTATTATCTTGACATTTCAAACAAAATTCCTCATAGGAACATAAGGCACCAATAATTGGTATTTTAATTAATCTAAGATTAATTATAAGTTAAAGAGATTTATGGCTTCCAATTTTTGTCTCATTTTCAAGAAAGTTGCGTCCTTATAAATAGTCTTCCCAATAACCCAAACTTGACATACTCTAAATATTTGCAAATGTTTCTAAAATTCAAAAGCATTATTGTTTTTTTTGTTTGGATTTTTTTCTCAATTTTCCATGGGCTCCAGCACTTGCTTTCTCAACCTGTGACCAGAAAAGAAATTACCAAAATGCAGCAGGAAAGGTTGTTTCTGTTCTATTGTTGAATATGCCAGCCAGGAATCAGGGATATTAACAACTCCATAGGTTGTCCCAAGTGGAAAACACAGATGTTGTCAAATGTTACACATGTAATAACTACACCCTTTGAAGTCTGGCCATAAGCAGCATTCAAGAAACAGAGAGAGAGAAAGAGAAGGAAAGAAAAAGAAAGAAAGAAAAAGAGAAGAAGAAAGGAAGGAAGGAAAAAAGGAAGGAAGGAAGGAATTCGACATTCTAGAAGTAGAGCTGATATACTCCATGGCAGAAGTGTACAGGAAAAGTGTATTTGCCAAAACAGTTGGTAGGATTCCCTCACCCCATTCCCATGAGTTCAAGTTGGATCACATAACACGGTTGTTTGAATGCTAGTTGATATTAGATGATAAATCTATTCTTCAGCTACCAAATTCAGCCTAATTTGACCATTTCATTATCTGCATTTAACTATGGTAAAGATATTTCACCAACAAATTATTTTCCTTTAAAATATCACATATTTAAGAATTTACTATTTTACTTATTTTATCCCATCATAACTTGAGGATATGCACAAGAAGCTCCTTCCAGAAACATGAGTACATTTCCCAGTTGTGTTCACTCATTTCTTCTGAGTCTGGGATCACCCAACTGGTCTAAATGAAGAAAACATGCTTTAAAACAGAAACACTGTAGGATGACGCTTAAGAGACCAAGTTGTATTACTATGTTACTTAAATGTAAACAGTAATCCTACTACAGCCAAACTATTAGGTTGGTGCAAAACTTATTGTGGTTTTTACAATTACTTTTAATGGCAAACGTAGCAATTACTTTTGCACCAACCTAATGCCTCACCCTTGGCTGCTCATGGGCCTCAAAAAAATGTTTTTAAATGAATTTGTGAAAGAATGGACTATTTCAATTCATTAGTTCACATTGCTCATGAGAACAGGCTATTTCAGTTTTTCAATTCAAACTTTTTTTTTTTTTCCTATTAAAAATATCAGCATTAAACTACTGCTGGAAAAAATATATAAAACATAAGATATGGGATGATGTCACCAATATTCGTTGTCAAGGTATCAGCTGATCAAGTTAGTCAGCAGTAAACAACTCTCCCACTGATACCAACATAAACAGCATTCCATCAAGTGACTAAATGCCTTAGAGTCAAGCTTTTCTTCTGGTTTCCTAACCTATTTCTGACCACATTATTCTTTGAACCATTCCACTGAAATATTGTTATCTCTACCCATCGTACAGAGCAAGCCATTCTACGAGGTGTGATTGAGAGTACATGTCAAAAGACAGCCACTGTATCAAGATAACTTACCCATGCATCTGCTGCAGAATTTGAAATATCAGCACTTCAGAACCATTTATTTTCATTTCTTTCCTTGGTGACCCTTCTACAATTCCAGCAAATTAAACTGAGTCACAGAATAGCAGGCCACATCTATTTTCTTTCCAGGAGAGATCCAGAGCTCTCTCCAGTCTCAGCTATGTGGGAAACTCAAAACACAAATCCTAAATGGAGTTGAAAGGGTGCAGAGGAAGAAGTTAAACCTGCTGCAGACAAAATAGTTAATGTTGTAGGGCAGAGAGTCTGTCTGGAATGATAAATTATTTCTTCTGCTTCTTAAATTCTCTCTACTGTTTATCTTTTTCCTCTTCAGTCTCTGTGCCTGAACTGCTTGCCCTCAACTGTAATTGCTTCTCTTGCCCCTTTATGAGTCATAGAAGATTCAGCTAAGTCCACCTTGGAAAATTCTACTGGAAAGAGAACACCTGATAATGTGATATCTCAGTGAATTACTGTTCCTCTTCCCAGCATTCCTGTCCATATTTGGACTCTGTAGTCATGGCAGAGTCATTTGTCTTGTATTAAGAACATAGTAAAATCTTTCATGTAATACAATTATTCTATGGTTAAATCATTCCTTTCTTAGAAAACTGTCTGCTTAGAAAATGATATATTTGATAGACTACTTGGGAAAATTTAGGGGCTGCGAGAGATGATTAGCAGGCTTTTCCCTAGCTATTCATGAAAGTGAAAGGGGGAAAAAATTCAATGAAAAAAAAATGTGCTTGGATGAAGAATTTAATATCCCAATGGAAATTCTGTAAAGCTCAAGACCTACTGACTGATGTTTAACAGGCCCTCACCTACCTCTGCAAAGGAAAAGGAAAGGAAAATTGGAGGGAAGCATGTATTTGCTCTGTGATGTGATGCTTAAAAAGTTCTACAAAGAGGCCCCTTGGTCCCTTTCCCCTACAGTAGCTGAGCTATGAAAGATAGCTTTGGTGTAGGCTGCTGCTCCTAAGTGCATCAGCTTATGCAAGTACAAGAACTGGGTTCTAAGTGTAGGAACCTAAAAGGAATATGATAGAGCATGAATTTCACTAATTTCTTTTTCATGGCCAGAGTAGAAATGTTCCACTGCACGTCACACATATTTTCCTTCATTTATGTGCTTCCTGGAAGCACTTTGACTACTTAACATATTAAGAGAGCAAGAACTCTTTCACTCATCCGAAGCATGCTGTACACTTTTTTGTTTTCTCTCATTTCAGCAGAACTGCTTCCCCTCCAAAACCTCACCAGATTTTAAACCAAGCATATACAAATGGAGGACAGCTCCTGTTAGAGCATAAAGGAACCAAGAAAGAGTTTCTATGGTATAAAGCTACCTTAGACGAAGAAAGTTAACACTAGCAATGGGAGAGGATAGATTTCCTTAAGATTGCAGAACACCAAAGTCATGACATTTACACATGCACATGTGTTAACATGGCGAGAGGCAGATGTGAAGCAATTTTACTACTTCCTGTTTCACCTGATAGGAATTACATTCTTCATCTGAGGCTGTCCAACATCTTTTAATATAATATTCTTATATAGCAGATGTTTTGCATGTTATGAATCCCACCTTCCCAAGTAAAACACAGACCACACTCATCCTCACACTCCTTGGCAGCATATGACCTAGAGTCTACCAATCACTCTTGCCCAGATAATCTTAAATTGGTGCAAAAGTAATTGTGGTATTTTGCCATGAAACATAATGGCAAAAACTGCAATTGCTTTTGTGCCAACCTGTAATATATATAAATTCAGGAGTGAAACTGTATATAGGGATCTTCCATAAGTGTTTTTGGAGATACTCAGTTCTTCAAGCTCTGCAGGGGCAGATCTTCTGGTGTCCAGACAAAATTCTCACAGATGTACCAGTAGTGTTTTCGTGAGA
Source organism: Saguinus oedipus (assembly GCA_031835075.1). Lineage (NCBI taxonomy): Eukaryota > Metazoa > Chordata > Mammalia > Primates > Cebidae > Saguinus > Saguinus oedipus. The sequence goes on from CM063171.1 coordinate 183,070,627, forward strand.
GAAGCCTCTGTATTATGACGGAGTATTGAACCTGTTGGTGTATCTTTGAAACCTGACTCTGTTCATGCTGACAATAACCTCTGATAAGATATGTTTTTTAACTTAGAATATTCAAAATAGATTTTGTGATTTGGAGCTAACAACGTTAACCCATACGTCATCCTCCGGGATTTTCATTCTCTGTTAGCTTTATTTTGATTACGTATATAAACATCTGTTTTTCCAATGCTTACGTTTTTCAATGCCTGTATTTATAGTGACAAAAGGCAAAAGCATCATCTTCCTCCTTTAATACAATCGACAGCGTTGATGAAAGCTGTACAAAGAGAGCTAACAGCCATTATTAGTTTGTTCTTGGATATTACAACATGAGACATGATGACTAAAGAATGATGGCAATTAAACCTGTATTAGGTACATGAATGCTATAACTTAATTATAAGCAGCCACATGTTACCAAGGTATCTAGTAAAAAGTTCAACACAGCATCTGAGTTTGGAGTGCTCCAAAATAACCCCAAAGACTGCCACCTCTTTGTCTATACACCTACCTGTAATTCCTTCCATTCGTGCGTGGCTGGACCCAATGACTTAATTCTAAGAAACGGAATACAGCAAAAGTGATAAACTATCACTTCTAGGATTAGGTTATAAAAGTCTGTGACTTCTGTCTTACTTATACTCTATCTCTTTTCCTTTGCTTGCTTTGATGAAACGAAGAGCCATGTTGTGAGCTGCCAAATGTGGAGGCTCAATTAGCAAAGAAATAAGGGAAGCTCCTGGCCAGCAGCCAGCGAGGAACTGAAACCTTCAGTCCAACAGTTGAGAAAGATTTCAATCCCGTCAGCAAAGCCATGAGCAAGTTTGGAGGTGGATCCTTTCCCCGTGGAGCCTTGAGATAGCTGCAGCCCCTATCAACACCTTTGTTTCAGCCTTGCGAGACTGTGAGCCACAGGCACCAGTCTAAGCCACAGCCAGATTCCTGAGCCACAGACACTGTGAGCTAATAAATGTTTACTTAAATCACTACATTTGGGTTTGATTTGTGGTTTGGTAAAGATAACTAATACTAGGGCTGGGTGCTGTGGCTCACGACCGTAATCCCAGCACTTTGAGAGGCCAAGGCTGGTGGATCGCGAGGTCAGGGGTTCAAGACCAACCTGACCAAGATGGTGAAACCCCGTCTCTACTAAAAATACAAAAAATAAAATAAAATAAAATAATAGACAGGGCATGGTGGCACGCTCCTGTAATCCCAGCTTCTCGGGAGGCTGAGGCAGAGAATTGCTTAAACCCTGGAGGTAGAAGCTGCAGTGAGCCGAGATCACACCACTGCACTCCAGCCTGGGTGACAGTTCAAGACCGCACCGCAAAAAAAAAAAAAAAAAAGATAACTAATACTAAATAAGAGATTATCTACTGAGATAATTACATTTTTTTGCATTAATGAAGGCCTTCAGTAGTGTAATTAACGAAAAATAAGCAGGCTTTGTTTGCAAAGCTTTGCTTTTATTGATTGTTGAGTCAATTGAGGAGATCTGAATACTGCCATGATGTAATGTGGCTGAAATGGTAGAAAAAGCTCATGGGAAGAAGAAGCCTCTGGGGTGAGGTACCTCTCTTTGGAAAAGAAACGTGGGGTGAGAGAAGAAATGCTTATAGGTGATTTGAGGAAAAGATGGTCCAGTAGGCAGTGTAAAATATCTCTTTTCTTCCCTGTGAAACATTTAGTAAACTGTAGGTTCTTCTTTAAAACATTTGGAGTTAAATTTGGCTTGGAGAGGAAAAGGAGATACTACGACCTGCTTAGAATGGCTCAGAACTACTGAACTCAGATTAAAATAAACTAAGAACCTCCCTTCATTAGTGAGAGATGATTACATAAACGAGATGTCTAGTAAGTTCAAGTGGGAAAGAAAAATGAATCAAAGGTATCCTTTGGAAAATAAAGAGCACGGATCAGTCATGACAATGTAATCAGGAGCATTTTAGTGGCCAAGAAAGGAGGCAAATTAATTTGTACTTTCAAAAGGAATTATGAGGAATGGCATATTTTAGAGTACAACCTGCTACCATTTTAAAAGGGCAGGTCATCTGTATAAGTCTTCTAGTTTTTTAATGGGATTACCTCAGAAAAATAAAAGGAAGATGGCAAATACTCTCTGGATAACACAGAGACAGTAATATGAATTATAGATCCTTTCTTCATATATTTATTCACAATAAGATCCTATGATTCTAATGGACTCAAGAGAACATCTGGTTTATTTTTTACTGTCTAGGATAAGAATATCCAATTAATTCTGACCGTTATCTTTTAAAACCCCACACATCTCTGAAAAGTCACACACTTCTGTATTAGCAAATTTCAGTGCCAAGCATAGCTGATGAAATTCTCAAAAACATTTTTTTTAATTATCTTTCACCTTCTTAATTGAATATCCTACTAGGCAAGACCTGAAATTGATCCTAGAACTGATAACTTTCCCCGAAGAGCCTACCGGTGCTTCTTTGCTACTTGCAATTCTGTACATCTCTCCTTGAACTTAAATATCCCCTTCGTTTGAACACTCCTCCACCTAATTTCTAGTTAATTCCATTTTCTCTGCTCATCAGCAGCTTTCATTCTGCCATTGACACTTGCTGATTGCTTGCTTTGTTGCACACACAATTTTAACTTTGGGGCCTTATGGAGACAGATGTACAAGACTTGCCAGAGCAGTAAAATGTTCAAAACAAGGAAGTGCCCCAAAACCTGGTGAAGGTAACAATTTTGAGAAGGAGAATCATCAGTGAAGATAGAGCCAAACAACATTAGCTGGACCTGAGTCATGCGCCCACCCTCAAAATATGACCTGGAACAAGCTCCACTAGAAGCATAAAATCTGAGAGTAGGGGAGGAGACAACTCCTCACAGCAAAACTGAGATACTATTATATATTCTATCTTTAAATAGAAGGATAATGGAGCTGAGCACCCAAACTCAATGCATATTCACCAACTGAGCACCCAAATTCAATGAGTATTCACCATGGTCCTTGAAACACAAGCAGCCTGAGGATCATGCCATTTGGCCATCTTTTACTCTTCACTATTCTTCCCTCTCAGATTCTGAAGTTTCTCCTCTAGGAAACTTAGTTATTTGACTCACAAAATAAATTTTACCACCACCAAAAAAAGCCGAGCACCATAGGGTCAGCTTATCACCCCTGAGCCATGCAGTGCTTCCTAACTACAGCAATCTCCACTCCAGTACAAAGAAAAAAAAAAAAAAAGACCTGCTGTGAAAGCCATGCTGGGATATCACCATTGTCAGAGTTGCTCTGGCACCAAACTGAGACAAATCCTTCTGTCTCACTGCAGTCATGTCTAAAACCCAGCTCAAAACTCATGTCTTCCAAGATGCCTTACCTGCACCCTCAGGCTATGCTGAGACTTTCCCCTTCTGATGTCCCGCATCACCACAGCCGCACGTGCTCATAGCATGTGTCACACTGTGGTCATACGCAGTACCTAGAATGTACTTGTGACTCATCATGTTTGCTGAACTAAATATATTTATTCTTCCTTGCCTGACACTCCAATGTTTCCATTTGGTTTGAATTGTTTATCAAGTCTAGAGCCTTCTTTTGGTGATCTTTCTTACTAATATCTCATAGCTTAGGGCACTTTGCCTGCTCCCTTTCTATTCCCTTCAACATCATGCCATATATGGGCTGGCGAAGTAATTTCTAACTTCTCTGTGGCCTTCACATGGGCCTGTGATCCTTTCCTAGCTATTAGTCTTAACATGCCCTCTTTCTAAAAGGCTATTCCAACTCATCTTTGCTTTCTTCAGTGCTTTTATCCAAAATGAGTTCTGTTTCTTTCAACTCATACACAAACTTTTCCAGTCTTCTATAACACAAGGAAAATAGAAACTTTCCTTTAAAAAATTCCTATATTTCACATACAAATTCTCAATTATAAATGTCTCTACAATCAAGCCCATCCTTTACAAATGGTTTGGGTGTCTGTCTTTCACAGAGGTTGTGAGCTCTTAAAAATACAACTACATGCTGGGTGCACTGGCTCATGTCTGTAATCCCAGCACTTTGGGAGGCCAAGATGGGTGGATCGTGAGGTCAGGAGATGGAGACCATCCTGGCTAACACAGTGAAACCCCATCTCTACTAAAAATACAAAAAAAATTAGCTGGGCATTGCAACACACACCTATAGTCCTAGCTACTTGGGAGGCTGAGGAAGGAGAATGGCTTGAATTTGGGAGGCAGGGGTTGCAGTGAGACAAGATTATGCCACTGAGCTCCAGCCTGGGTGGCAGAGTGAGCTCCCGTCTCAAAAAATAAAATACCACTACCATATAATCCAACAATTCCTCTCCTGGGTATATATTTGAAGAAAATTGAATCAGTATGTTGAAGACACAGCATTCTCAAGTTTATTGCGGCATTATTCACAACAGCCAACATATGGATGGAATCGATAGGGTCCATTAGTGGATGAATGGAAAGAGAAAATATGATATATATGCACCATGGAATATTATTCAGCCATAAAAATTGAAATCTTATATGTGACAGCATAGATGAACCTAGAGGACATTATGTTAAGCTAAATAAACCAAGAAGGACAAGTGCTACATGATCTCACTCATACGTGGAATTTTTCAAAGTGTGTATCATAGGAGTGGATATCAGAGTAGAAAAATCATTACCAGAGGCTGTGTTGTGTGTGTAATGGAAGAGGTTGGTTAATGTGTAAAAAGTCACAATTAGACAGAAGGAATAAGTTCCGGTGTTCTATTGCACATAGGGTGACTATAGTTAACAATAATGTATTGTATATTTCAAAATTGCTAAAGGAGAGGATTTTGAATGCTCTCATTCTAAAGAAATAATAAATATTTGAGGCGATAGATATGATCATTATCCTGATTTGATCATTATACAATGCTATTTATTGAAACTTCACACTGTACCCCATAAATATCTACAATTATTATGTGTCACTTAAAAACAAAACTTTTAAAAAAGAAAAGTGGGAATGAGGGCAAGAACTATGACTTATTTATATTGTAAGCTTAGTGATAAAATAGTGCTTGAAACATAGTACTAGTCAATATTTTTTCAATTTTTCTTTCTCATTAAGAGTGAAAAAGGAGATGAAGAGGAAGAGAAGATTCAGGAGAATAGTTAGCGTGTATCTATTATTTTTATGTGCCAACCACTGTGTCACATGTTTTGCTTTTATAATGTGGACACCCTTTCAATAAAGGAAATGATAAGATTTGGGGAAGTTACGTACTTGTTATCCAGTTCCCAGGCAGCAGGCGTGACACTGACCCTATTAGATTCCTTACTGCCAGGAATCCTCCTCTTAACCACCATTTATTAAATGCTTCTATAATAAGATAGGATGTAAAGCTAGCACTTTGCATATGTTACACGCAAAGCTTCAGGTAGGACTAAAAGTGGAGAATACACAGAACAACAAGTAAACCTTATTTTTGTTTTTATTTTGTTTTTTTTCAGACAGAGTTTTGCTCTTGTTGCTCAGGCTGGAGTGCTGCGGCATGATCTTGGCTCACTGCAACCTCCGCCTCTTGAGTTCAAGTGATTCTCATGCCTCAGCCTCCTGAGTAGCTGGGATTACAGGCACCTGCCTCCACGCCCAGCTAATTTTCGTATTTTTGGTAGAAATGAAGTTTCACCGTATTGGCCAGGCTGATCTCAAACTCCTAACCTCAGATGATCTGCCCGCCTAGGCCTTCCAAAGTGCTGGGATTGCAGATGGGAATCATCACGCCCAGCCCAAGTAGACCTCATTAATTGTAGCTAAGGCCTCTCTAGAAGAGTAAAAGGTAAAGTTGAAGAGGGGACTTGAGATTATAAGTAATGAAATAACTTTTTTTGCAGTGAAGAAGCATTATGAAACATTCATTCAAAAAGTCAAATCTATCTTATAACTGTAATGTTTAAGGTGTTATGATAAGCATTATGGAAAGAGGGTAGATTAAAATATACAGAAACCTTAACAACTAAGAGCTTATAAGGAAGATAAAACTTAATTGCAAATATTTATACTAGAAGATAAAACATCATTGTAAAATTAAAGTTATGGAGCTTCAGGAAGAAGTTTTAAAGATGACAGTAAGATGCTTTATGAAGGGTGACATTGTATAAACATTAAAAAATTAAGTAGATCCTGGATTAGAAGGAAGCTCAATCTAGGAGAAAAAGACAGCCAAGCAAAAAGTGCTGAGATGAAAAAGCTGGAGTAAAAATTAAGAGTTTTATTTGAATAGAGTTTTCAGTCTACATGGGGAGCAGTGAAAGGTACGCAGTGAAAGATACACAGTAAAAGGTAAGTCCAGTCCCCCGTCTCCTCTGCATAAGTCCTTTATACATCAGATGTTAGGAAACACTAAATGTTCATTAGCTAAAAAGTTACACTATTATAATTGCAGCTAAAAAGCCTGAGCTGAGAGTGTTGCTGTGTGGTGTGAAATTGAAACCTAATGACTTTGTAAAAGGTGTTCATGGATAAATTACAATTGATGGAGGAACTTAACTAACTGGATTTGTCAAGAAAAGGGGAAGGAAAGAATCAAAAGTTCCTCCAACTTTCTAGCATCATGAAAGAATGTCTTAGGAAGCTTAAACCTGAGAAAGGGTCCAAGCCAAATGATCATAAAGAGACTAAGAATGGAGACAGTAAAATGAATTAATGGAAAGATGCCAAGGCATGACTTGGTGGGGGCTACACCACAGTGGGAAGAGAAGTAAGGGTCTAAAATATATATCGAAATATGAATTATCAAGAATTAATGTTATATTGATTACAAGGCACAGAAGATTAAAATAAATCAAAGTCAGCTCTGAAGTTTTAAGCTTTTAGGAACCAGAAATTATATTATAACTATAATAATATAATGTACAAATTATAATATATGCAGCTGAAATTGATTATCAGGTCACTCCACAAGGCTCCATTTGGCTTTTGGTATGAAGATCCAGCAGTAACAAATTAAAAAATATATTTGGTCATATAAAAGTTACTTATCGATGTCAAGAAAAATCATCAGATTACGGATTGTGAACTTACTGGGTCAGTAATATGAACCAACACAGTCATAGAAAGGGCAGATTAACTCAGGTTGTATAAGAAACAAACCAAATAAAACTATCAAATTTCAGTTAATTATAAAAATAATTAGAGAAAATAAAAGAGTTAAATATACGTAGGAAAAAGTTTTTCCTGAATAATTTTTTTAATTAGGCAAATCCAATTTTTGAGCCATCATTAAATGCCCTCAAAAAGCTTTAAGATATTACCTAGTCTTGCTCTAAAAGAAACCATACTCAAACTCATGTAGGTTAATGTTGTCCAACAAAATAACTTGTTTATAGAAGTTAGAAAGAACCATTTATCCCAGTGATATTATGACATTAATATAGGTAACAGAGAAAGTATATATATCGTCTATGATCAGAAAAATTAAGAAATAAATAAGTTCCTCTTCTGTGGACATCCTCTCACATTATATAATCTGCTGTCTGGTGGCCTTATAATCACATCTCATATGCAAAGACATCGTCTATGGACTTAATGTTTGTGTTCACCGAAATTCATTAATTAAAATTCTAATCCCCAATGTGATGGTATGAGGACATTGGGCCTTTGGGAGGTGATTAAGTCCTGAGAGAGGAGTTTTCATGAGCAAGATTCATGCAGTTATAAAAGACATCAAAAGAGCTCTCTTGTTTTTCTGTCATGTGAGGACACAGTAAGATTGTTGTGTATGAAGAAGGAAGCAGGTCCTCACCAGACACCAAATCTGCCAGCACCTTGATCTTGAACTTCCCAGTCTCCAGAACTGTAGGAAATAACTTTGTGTTGTTTAAGCCACGCAGGCAGTTGCATATTCTCTTACAGCAGCCTGAACTGATTAAGACAGCACGTAGACAAGTTCACCCCTGTTTTCCTCCTTAACAAGGATTCTAAAATTAAGTTGTGTTTCTGGGTTTTAGAAGAGATATGTGTTCAACTCACTTCAATCTTTATATTTTAAAAAGTAAAAGCTGGGCATTACATTGATGACTTCTGTAGTATATGCTTATCAACAATTAAAATAACACCAATAACAAAACAGACATAAATAGATTGGTCAATTTGGATCAAAATAGTTTATTATTAGAAATAATATTTTGTCAATTAGTTAGAGTGCTTTGAATGAGTAATAAAAATAGATCCTTATAATATTTTGTCAATTAGAGTACTTTGAATGAGTAATAAAAATAGATCCTTATATTAAGATCTTTGTGTATGTGTGTGTGTGTGTAAAAATGATGCCTGTACTAAATCTGAAATCTTAACTCAGAGAGAGAATTAGCTTAAGACCAATATAACAATTTAAGCTTTGCAGAAGAGACCAGGAAATTTAACCGCTGTTTCATTCATTTAAGAAATCTCTTCAGAATGCCTAAGGGTTGAAATAGACTAAACTGAAATGTGGTGGAGTACTCCATCCCCAGACATACCCGTCTCGAATTACACAGAGCAACTGCTGTAGACTTCACCACAAAAAAAGACACAGCGCTCTGAAATGTGCTGTGAAGGACAACCTGCTCGCATTCCTGCTAGATTAAACAATATGTTTCTGCATCTGACCAGATGAATTTTTTCGATAACATCAAAACCCAAATCCAAAAAGTTTCAGCAGCCAGACATTTAGTTCAAAATCTTCCCTAATTGATGCCAACACAGCAGCTGCCAGGAGCCCAGATCTGACCAACAGAGCATTTTCCATGATCCTACCACAAGGAGGGTGAGGAAAGGAGATCCTCCCTCTCCAGGAGTACCTGATTTGGCTCAGATTTGGAGGAAAGTTGGGGGAAGGGGAAAGGGAAAATCACAAAATATTTTGGCCAGTCTAGGATAATGGGAAAGCCCCTACACAGCCCTGAGTTCTGAAAGGCTTTTCATCTTTGTTTGGGGTAAGAGAGCTGCCAGAATGTATGCAATCTTATTTTTAGTCCCATTCTTTGGAAAGAATTGTATTTCCCCAACTTCACCAAGTTCACTGAAAGGTTAAAGAGTAAATACGTGGCTGATGAGCATGCTGTCCTGCCTATTAGAAACAATGAGTTGGGTGAAATGGATGACTATTTCCCACTTTTCTAAAACTAAGAGGAAAGCACAAATCATTGAAATCTATCAAGGCAAAAAAACAGACTAAATGTAAGCCATGATTATCAGAATAATCCAGAATAGAGTTATATCATCAGGACTGCCTGTTACAGTCCATTCTGGTTTATTTAAAAGGAGGGACAGGGATGATGGTCATCAGAACATTCCACAGAAATGTTCTAGAGTCAGTGTCTCTAGCTCATGGGTTCACAGCTCAGGATCTGAATTAACATTGGGATTACCACAATAAATGTCTAGACCTCACATAGGCATTGCAGACTCTTCTTATAAAGCCATTTTAGAAACCTGGAAATCCCTCAGCCTTGCAGAAAGGTAGTGCCAGGACACAAGTCACTGCTAATGAGCCCCCGAAGAAAAAGTAACACAGAAATATGAATGTAAACCTTATTCAGTGGCAGTTTATCCAGCAGTTTCCATTTGCTGAACATTGGGCTAGAACCTGGGAAATCCTCATCCTCTGGGAAATCATTCAATGAACATTTAATGATGAAGTGCAATGTAACAAGTACCATAAGTACATCCATATTTTGCAAAAGTGAGATAAGAAACAATTCACAATTCACAATATCTGGAAGAAATAGAGTGTTGAACTATAAATTCAAGTAAATCCAAGAAAGGGGTAACTGGGTAAATCCCCGCGATTTACCCAGGAAGACCAAAGGTAAATACAGGTTGAATATTCCTTATCTAGACTGCGTGGTAAGAAAAATAAGTTTATACAATATTTTTTAATAATTTCGTGCATTAAATAAAGTTTTGACTGAATTTTGACCAAAGCTAGTAACAAGATCAAACGTGGAATTTTCTGCTTATGGCATCATGTTTGTGCTCAAAAATGTATAGTTTCGAGGGCATTTTGGATTTTAGATTTTTGGATTAGGAATACTCAACCTGTAATAACCTAGAAGAGAGATTCAAGAATCCAAGAACCAAATGAAACAAACATATAAAATTCTGTTTTGGTAAAAAGAATGCAAATCAGGCCATAGATTTGCACACCTATTTGTGATGTAACTTTGCAAAGGATAGATTCTATTTCTTTACTCATTAAATCTGAGCTTGGTTGTATGGTTGATTTTGTCCAGAGACATTAGCAAATGTGGGAAAAGAAAAAGTTTCAAAAGTGCTTGCACTTTTCACACAGGAATAAGCTTAGGAAAACCTTCCAGGAGCATATGCTTAAGCCACCATCTTCACATTAGCTGATAGCCAACACCAACCACTACTCATGGGAGTGAGGCCAACAGAGACCACCCAGTTCCTGGTGGATCAGCCAGGTGACTGCTGCCACACCAGTGAGCCTAAGAAAAACTGTGGCAACAACAACAACAAAAAATATGATTCCCAGAATAACTAGCTAAGAAATTATTTTCTGAAGACACTAAGCTTTGGGTTAGGTTGGTTACACTACAAAAGCTAACATGGTTGTGATGTTACTGAAGAGTGTATTAGTCAGGGTTCTTGAATGAAAATATATATGTAACTGACTTTAGCAAATTTAACAAGAAATGATCCTATTAATTACAATGATATTAGACAGTTCAGGCACCCTCTAGGAGGGCCAGGTGATTAGATGTGGAGTGCATGCAGCCAGAAACCAAGTCCAAATCACCAGCAGAAACGTTTTCCCGGCTACACCACTGCCTCCACCACAGGGTCCAGCCACACAAAATTGCCTCTCTCACTTCACACACTGAGCACTGGCTCCTCTTGGTAGAACCCCTGCAACTTTTGGAGACACAATGTAACTGCTGTCCACCTCATGATAAATTGCATATGCCACCCCCTTATTTGCACAATTGGCTTCCAAATTAAAGTCTCCAGCTGGTCGGCATAATTTGCAGTGAGGTAATACGCCTATCCTCCAGTAATGAAGCAAGGTTTTGAGGAAGTGGATTTGTGGCTTTGATTCTATGAAATAATGAGTTTCTAACGTAAGAAACGCTCTAGAAATAGAGTGTTTATAGGTAGCAAATGATAATTTGTAAATATCTATATTTAGAGTGTACTTCTTTATATTTACACCCTGCTTTATTACATAAATGTGTAAATGGCAAGAACAAATATATTCTTCCTAATTCAATTATCACTCCACTAATAAAAATTTCTTTATGCTGTCCTCAGAGGGAGACATTACAGCTTTCCATCAAAATGGCAAATAGCTCCAAATCTGGGACTTCTGAATGATCATGACTCCAATGTCATTCTATTCAATATCAATACTAATCTAGTTTTGTCATGAGTGTCTCTTGTTGCTGAATATTCTGTAAACTATGACTTGAGACAAAGTTTCCCACCATGAAGATATCCCATATAAAAGAGAAAAAGGAAAAAGGGGAGATATACTAGAATATTCAAATGTATACATGACCCATGAAAGAAAAAAAATGTGTAAATAGCGCAAGTAGTCACAAGGGTGCATTTAGAATTTATGACGTTTCTCCTCCTTCATCTAAACCCTGTTTTTGTTTTGTTTGTTCATTTTTCCCTCAGCCAGTTGTTCATATGGTTGGAGTTTTTTACCCATTGATGTAAGCTAAATGTATCCCTCAGAGATCTGAGATCAGTGGGTCTACTTTTTATGCGACAATCATTTTTTTTTTTACATGTTTTCACACCCTTTTAATGACTGGCTTATAGTCTTCCACAAATTTTTATCATTGGACGTGACAGTCTCATGGAGCCTGTGTTCCAAACATACTACCCTCTCCCTGCATTTCTAAGAGCAGCCACATTAATAGTGGATGAAAGAAGGCCCTTTTGCCAGACAAGTTTAGCAGAAAGTAATTAGATAGTAAAGAACATAGCCAACCCATTGTTTCTACCTCCAGGAATTTAGGACTTCTTTCTCCAGAGCCTAGATCAGGTCCAGGGAACATTTTCTTAAACAGCAAAACAGTAAATATTTTCAGCTGAGACCAAATCTAAGATATAGTGTGTATACTTATAAAAATCAATTTAAATTGACACCATTTAAAAACATAAAAGCCAATCTTAGCTCGTGAATGATACAAAACGAAACAAAAAACAGGTCACCAACAAGATCTAGACATTACTGATAGACAACTACGCCTCTCACTTCTTAATCCAATCACACAGAATCTGTTCTCACACATCAGCTGTCCGTTCTTGTTTGTATAAATTGGCAAAGCCATGCAGTCTTCATATATGTGAGCCTTGTCCTTCTAGGTTTTACTTGTAAATGCTTCTACACCCACCCGAGGGCACTGATTCTAGTTATAGATCTGGAGACGCCATGGTGTGATGTCATCAGGGAATCCTCTTTACCCTTACAAGTTATTTGCACCTGGCAAAGTCATTCTAGGTTCATCAGGGAAGACAGAAACACAGTCTCATTAGGGAAGAAATGGCAGCTTCTTGTGGCAAAACCACGTTAGTTATTTTAGCAGAAATCTATTAAGGGCTGTTAGTTAGCTTGTTGCTATCACAGGAGGTCTTTGAATCCACACAGCAAACCACAAGGTACAAAGCCTGCAAATTCACTGGAGACTCTGCTTCCCTTCATGTGGCCCTATTGTCACCGCTGCACACTGATGTTCAAGCACGCAAACTCTCCTCCCCAAAGCCAGACCATAGATGCTAGTACTAGAGCTTCTGCCACTGAAGCGTCTGAAACTGGATGTCCCTAACCCCACTCATACCAGATGTTCCTGCTTGCCTGTGTCTTTAGTTCCAAAATCCAGTGCTTAGTCAAGTAGTCAGATTGACAGAGTCTTGAATGTATCTTACAGTCCCAGTTATAAATATATATATATTAGAAAAGTTGTTTCCTGGTTTTTTCTCTGTGGAACAAATTCACCACCATTGTGGTGTTCAATGGTATTGGGGAGGAGTAAAAAAGATAATCAAGTTACGGGATGTGAAGTGACTTGTTCATGTGGGTTCAGCAAAGTAGCAACACCACAATCCCGGTTAAGTTCTTTGCTCCTTGATCTTAAGCTATTTACCACCACAGGAGACAGCCAAAGTGTGTAGACAGTAACCAAACACAGGAGTGTAGATAAAATTGCTAGGATGTCGTGTAAAAGAAAGAAAACACTGACAAGGAGACATTAGCAATCCCATATTTTAAAATGTGAGAGAAGAAACACTATTAAAGAAAACTGATGGGGGAAGAGAATTAAACAAAAGCTGGGAAAGAATAAGTGTCAAAGATTTCAAGTGAAGGAAGAAATTCAAAAAGAAAGTTGCAAGGGGTATTAACAATTGTTCAGAAGTCAAAGGAAAAAGAACACACACACACATATACATATATATCCAACAGTCTTTAGGAGTCAGCAGTTAAGAGGATATAGACAACCTCCACCATAAAGTGAAGTCGTAGGGACAGCCAGATTCAGTTGATTGGGAAAAGAATGTGAAATGAGTAGGTATAGTCAAATACTTCACACTTCCCTACCAAGAGATAGAGTTAGTATAAAGAACAACGTTTTGCAATGGACAGACTCCAGGAAGTGTTGCTTAATTGTTTTTAAACTGGAAGAAACTTAACCAAGTTTACATGTCATTCTCTTTTTGAAGAAGAGGACAAAGTGAGCCTCTAAGATTTCTTGCGGACAGCAACGGCCTAAGTAAAACTCTCCGAGGAGTGAAAGGAAGTTTTGCAAAGATACTCTAGGGGGCGATCAGAAGGGCACTAACCAGGGCTATGCTCTCAGGGTTTCTAGCCCCACTGAAATTCCAGCTAAGTTTCATGTCTGTGAGTCTGAAGATGCTTTCGGGAGTCCTGCTATATACTCCAAGGTAATGATAGGAAAAAAGACATGGGACTACAGTGAGAATATGACATAAAGATAAGGAAGCAAAGAACTTGGAAGTGGTGGTCACAGGGTCTTCTAAGTAATGAACCATTACATTGATCCTTAGAAAAGATCTGTGCTGGGTTCACCAGAAAGTGATCTGATATAGGTGCTCCATCACAAGGGGTTTTCAAGAGCCCAGAAGTTTCTATGCAAAATTTTGTGTAAGTGAAAGTTCTTCATCAATAGAGCAATTGAAGAGGATTGAGTGAAAAGCATTTGGAGGACAGGTAGCAATGGGGGAATAGAAAAGAGGGAAGAAAGGTAGTTCAGATTACAGCTGAAATTGGAATTAAAGTCCCTTATTAGATAAACAGATGATGAAAGTAAGTAACTGCCCCAACCTAATTCCCGACCATTTTCCTAAGCAGGGGCAAGATGCCAGGCACTAAAATTACATATTTAAATGCTTGTTCCAAAGTCAATGCCTTAATGAATAAAAGGAATAAGTGTTTTTCTAGCTTCCTTAACAGTGATACTAAAATAAACATCTATCCAGGCCTGTGTCTCCTATGGACAGCAGAATAGAATTCATGATGCCACAATCTAAGACCTGGATGGGAGAAGGAACAGGTTGTTATTATTATGAATCACATAAAAATATTAAAATCTGAAAGGAAAACTTATTCAAAATCATTCATTGAATTAGTATTAACTGAATCTTTTCTAAATACCAGGAACTATGCTAGACATTTGGAATATAATGATAAAAACTGTAGTATCATTTCTTATGGAGCTTACAGACCAATTGAGAACTCGCAGTAACCAAACTAGGACACAGATAGGATTATATGCTGTGGTAAGGGCCAAGAGAGATATATAAGGCTGCAAGAGTGCAAATGGGGTAGACATGACCATGTCTGGAGGGTGAGTAAAGTCTTTGCATTGGAGATAATGATGAGTACAAGTGAATGAAGATGTGGAAGGGTGTCAGGAAAAGAATGTGTAGTCCGAGTCAAAGACTTGAGGCAAAAAGGACCCTAGTAAATCTAGGAGCTGATAGAAAAGCCACAGGGCAGTATGCAAGGTGAAAAACAATTCAAGGCAAAGCTAGTGAGAGAAATGGAGGCCACATCAGGCAGGCTCTATAACTATGAGAGTGAAAAAATATTTTGCACCAAAAAAGTTAGCAAATCAGAAACGATTTTGAGCAGGAAAGAGATATAATCAGTTTTTTTGTTTAACAAATCATTATTTTGCTGAATGCACTAAAAATGAAAGAGTGATCTGGGCATGGTGGCTCATGCCTGTAATCCCGGCACTTTGGGAAGCTGAGACAGGTGGATCACAAGTTCAAGAGATCAAGACCATCCTGACCAACGTGGTGAAATCCCATCTCTACAAAAATATAAAGATTAGCTGAGTGATGTGGCGCACACTGAGTCCCAGCCACTCGGAAGGCTGAGGCAGGAAAGTCTCTTGAACCCGGAAGGTGGAGGTTGTAGTGAGCTGAGATCATGCCACTGCACTCCAACATGGTAACAGAGCAAGACGGAGTCTCAAAAAAAAAAAAAAGAAAGAAAGAAAGAAAGACTGGAAGAAGTGATTTCAAGAGCAAAGACTGTTGCTTGGATGAAGGTGACAGCAGTACAGATGGAGAGAAGTAGAATTTGTAAGAAATATAGAAGTATATGGATTAGAAATTCCAGGTGCAAGAGCAATCACGATGGCAGTTGAGTCCTAGGGTTCTAATTTGCATAACTGATAGAGATGAATAACAAGTGTGAAGATATAAAATCCTTAAGGAGAACTAAGTTTTATGAAAAATATCACTAGTTGAGTTCTAGGCATGTTGAGTTTAAATGGCCTAAAAACAAGATGTTTGGAAAGCAATTGATTCTAATAGTCTATAGGAAGGTTTGGGCTAGAGGTACACATTTGGGATTCATTTGCTGTGTGACGAGTACTCGACGACATTAGTATGGATAGCACAGATTGAAAAAGAAAAATGATTAGGGCAAGTTTTAAAATTACAATATTTAAAGCACAGAGGGAGAAGGAAGAAACCTTTCCAAAAGGCTATTGAGGAGCATCCAGAGAGATCAGAGGAAAGCAGATTATGTGTCAAGGAAGCCAAATAAAACAATAATTTCAAGAAGGAAAGGTTACTTGAAATGCTCAAATGCTACTTACAGGTCAGGTAAAATACAAAACAAAGAGGAATATACGTTTTCATTAGTGATGCGAAGTCCTGAGAGTTTTTATAGAGATTCTTTTTATGGGGTGATGGAGCAGAAGACATTGAAGTGTATGATGTGAAAATTAAAATATAGAGAAAAGCAGGGTTTGAAAGCAGATTTCTCTTTTTTTGAGAAGCTGAGTTGTGAAGGCAGAAAAAAAACGAAATAGTGTTTTGTCTGTGCTAAAGAAGTCTTGTCCAATACCTTTACTTAAGCTTATACAATTAAAAAAATAAAATTTAATAGAGCATTGAAAACTAGATGACTTCACATAAAAATCAAACTGTCCTTGAAATGTCCACTGACCTGGCAACATATTTATATTCTATCTACTGTTTGCCAAAAGGGAAACTGTGCCTGGAGAATTTATATGACTTGCCCAATATTACAGCTAGGCAAGGAGTGGAACCAACAATTGCTGAGTTCAAGTTCTGTTTCCTTTGCAAAATTCCACTCTGCTTCTCATTCCTGCTTCTGAGGAATAGAAGTCTGCATTTCATTGCAATTCCGGAATTATTTGAGACACCCAACTCAGACTTACGTTCATATGATCCTTGTGCCCTTGGATGTACAGGGTGAAATCAAAGCCCTTCAGTCTGGGGTTCTCCAACTCTGCTTCAGCAGCTTCTGGGACTGAAAGAATGTTCCCTCTTCATATGTTCAAAGGAGAGCTGCAGGAGTCCTTGGAGAAATTTCTCTCAAAATCAATTACTGTAGATGAGCAGAAGCACAGTTAGTCATGACTCATAGAATGATGAAAGTAAGAAACAGTCAAAAATCCAATAAGAAATAAAATACTTAGCCAGGTTCATGATTTATACTCACTGCCCTCCAAATGTCTGGTCTCTGGAATGGAAATATCTTTCCTTCATTCTGTTATGGTTCTCTGCCCAGAGGGAGCTACTGTTCCAGAGATTAAATAAAACTCAGCATGAAAATCATTCTCTCTGCCATTGTTTGGGGAAACTCATTTACTCTGTTGTTTTTTGGGGCATATGTGTGAGATTGTTTCATTCAATTAAACAATATTTTGCTCTCATATGTATGTGATTCTTACTGGCTACAAGGTAATTGTATAATTAACGTAATTTGTTTGAAAATAAAATGTTGCTTTTTATGAGCATCGCAACATTTTTTTAACTGTAACTTTTCTATATTATGAGCTCTGAACACAAAAGGAAGAATTTTTAAATGTCCCCTTTCTTCAGGTTTCCCCCTCCCCCCTCCGTCCACACCCCCTTTTCACTTAGCTCTCTGTCACAAGTCTGGAAAATACAGAAAAAAAATTATCTTGCTTTCTATTTGCAGACTCTTATAAAAACATATTGGCATTGGTGAACATTTATCTAAAATGCTGTCTCTTGTCACCTTAATAAAAACTTAAAACAAATGACTTAAATTAACAGAAGTATATTTAACCAGAAAAAAATAATGAATCAGTGAACATGAATAAATATGCCTTATATTATCTTGCAAGCAAGTAAAGATACATATCAGTTTTATGTCCTTCTTGAAAATTATCTAAGAGCTCATTACACACACGCAAAAATGTTTCCTCCAAATTGAAAAAAAATATATTTAGGGAATTTAAATTAGCATAAATAGGTCAAACTAATAAACTAATGATGAACTAACAAGCTATTGAAACTTCTAAATTAGATTTATATTTTTTATGTCTCTTTTAGGGCAGTGAAGGTAAAAATTATTTTATTTCACATTACACAGTACTAAATTTCCTCTAAAAACTTCCACATAATTTATACCAATATAATAAAATGTATTTCTTGTAGGACCTCGAAGGAATTACATTTGAACACATTTAAGAAAATAAATGTAAATCTTAATTGTCATGCCAAATTGTGCTCCAGTACACCTAAGTGTCAAATATGGGTTTATTTTATTTTACTTTTTATTTTTATTTTTTATTGTTTGGAGATGGAGTTTCGCTCTTGTTACCCAGGCTGGAGTGCAATGGCGTGATCTTGGCTCACCGCAACCTCCGCCTCCTGAGTTCAGGCAATTCTCCTGCCTCAGCCTCCTGAGTAGCTGGGATTACAGGCACGCGCCACCATGCCCAGCTAATTTTTTGTATTTTTAGTAGAGATGGGGTTTCACCATGTTGACCAGGATGGTCTCGATCTCTTGACCTCGTGATCCACCAGCCTCAGCCTCCCAAAGTGCTGGGATTACAGACTTGAGCCACCGCGCCCGGCAAATATGGGTTTAGTATGCTAAACCCCTTTTGTCTGTGAATAATGTTAGAGAGAATTTGAGATTTCTTGAGAAAACAGCCTGAGAATCAGCATCAGTGAAGGAAAGGGTAGGGAAAAAAGCAGAAGTGGACAAAGGAAGATGATGGCTCTGATACAGGCTCAACATTGGCCTCAGCCAACCCTATGCAGCATTCTAAGGGTGGGATGAACCTCCAGATTCTCCTAGCTGAGGGAAAAGGCCCACATGTTTATAGCCCATGTCTACAGTCATTGGACATAGATCTCCCCAAGAAGAGCCCATGATCTCGGGCCCTTCCAACAGAAGGAGTTATTTAAATACATCTATATCTCCTAGCCCAATTTATATGCTTACATTTGAGATTTGTTTTTTTATCACAGTTGCATCACCAAAAGTTATGGAAAGAAAAATATAACAAGTAAATATTGTTTAGGGATATTAAGAAAAAAAAACGTATTCAAGTCAGAAAAGCATCTTATTCTGCCCCTTAACTCCCCATCCTCCCACCCCCACGGATCATTCAAATCCCCTGTAATTGCTGGCTCTTCTCTCAACCATGGATAAAAACACAGACACTCTTTCTAACTATTCACTCCCCCTCATAAAACTAAAATGTCCTCTGATGACTTATAGCTACTGTTACAAATCAATTTTTTTCACCGCTTGTTTCCAAGCAATTGTTTTTTTTTTAAAAAAAAACATAATTTAGTTTAGGGTTGAACCTCTTCTTTTCCAGAATTTTATCTCCTTCAGATTAGCTGCCTGCTTGGTGGGCTTCATTTTTTCACTCCACTGGCTTCTCCCCCAATACCCAACTCCAGGCTCTTCGTGGCTTCTTGTCTCCTGTTATTGATGGATTGAGTGAGAAGGGGATGCATTGGGGACCAGTTTACTTAATAAGGAGGAATGTATCTGTTCCATTGATTCCCAAATTCTGGCCAGACTTTGAGAAGCTATTCCCACTAGGCTTCGGGTGAAGAGGACATTCTTCCTTTTCTATAAGAATTTATAACACATCAAAGATTCATATTCTACAAAGAAAGACTTTTCTCAATATCCTTGGCACTTTCAACTCAACTGTTGTACTCTAGAAATCAGTGAAAAGTCAATGTTTCAAAATCTGTTTTCTTCACCTCTTTTTCAAGTCTTGTACTGATGATGAGGTGTATCCTGCTGGAATGTGGTCATATTTGCTGTGATGATTTTGTTGGTGATCTTTAAGACTCATTTAACAATGAGGCCACAAAAATCCCATTTCAACAAATTCTCTCTAACATTATTTAAAAGATAGATGCAGAAGCCATGCATAGTAATCACCTAGGCTCTTGTGTAACACGAATTAAATATATTTTAGCTTCATGCAAAACAATCAGAGAGACCCTCAGGGAACTCCCTTATAGGCCAAGGTTAGCTGGTAGCTTCAGTAATGCAGTAAAACCTCCGTTAATCCACTTAGGTTATTGAGCTAATTTACAGGACCTGATTGTCAAATCAGACTCTCAGGAAAGAGATTTTACCTATCAAACTTTGCTAAATCATTTCAAGGATGTGTCAAGCAAAGGGCTCAGAGAAAGCAAAGAGCTATCAGGATCATCAGTGGCAGCGTCCAAATTCTGGTTCAGATTAATAAATTCAGAACGTTAAAAATATTAAACAACTTGAGCGAGTGGCACAGCTTTCATGACATTACCCTGCTATCTCCCAGAAGCCACGCCTGATAAATCCCGGGTTCTATCCCTAGCTTGGGGCATTCCAGCAAAAGCCGTCAAGAGTTAAGATATTTCTATAAATATACATTCTCCACTTTAAGTACACAAAATATTGATTGGCCATTATTAATATCAATTTTTAGAATAAAGCAATATTCCTGTTCTCTCTCCCTCTTTTTCTTCCTCTTCTTCTCTCCTTTTTTTCTAAACAAAAAAAAAAAAAAAAAAAAAAAAAAGTTAAGATATTTCTTACTAGCAAATAATGTTAGTTTATTACTCAGCAGTTAAGTTGACAGGGAGATTTGAAGGAGTAACCTATCTTCTTTTCTTTCTCCCCATAGAGTCTCTATCAGCCACAGTTCTCCCATAAGGGAAGTGAGAGGATCTCAGGCCATCCACTTTAATACCTTTCTCTCAGTGACTTAATGCCAGAATGTACTATTGGGGGGTGAATGTGTTAGTTTATGTGTAGGGCATAATTTACAAACTAGTTTAATGCAATGAAGAAAAAAAATCAGGGTGATTAGGTGAAAGTAAATGACTCATAACATGATTAGAAGTCCCCAGTTCAGGCTACATGCACCAATCAAAAGACACAAACTCGCAAATTGGATTAAAAGACCAAAACCCATCAGTGTGCTGTATCCAGGAAACCCATCTCACATGCAAGGATTCACAAAGGCTCAAAATAAAGGGATGGAGGAAGATTTACCAAACAAATGGAGAGCAAAAAAAAGCAGGAGTTGCAATTCTCATCTCTGATAAAATAGAATTTAAAGCAACAAAGATCAAAAGAGACAAAGAAGGACATTACATAATAGTAAAAGGATCGATACAACAAGAAGAGCTAACGATCCTAAATATATATGGACCCAATACAGGAGCACCCAGATATATAAGGCAAGTTCTTAATGACTTACAAAGAGACTTACACTCCCACACAATAATAGTGGGAGACTTTAACACTCCACTGTCAATATCAGACAGATCAACCAGACAGAAAATTAACAAGGATATCCAGCGCTTGAACTCAGACCTGGAACAAGCAAACCTGATAGACATTTACAGAACTCTCCACCCCAAATCCACACAATATACATTCTTCTCAGCACCACATCACACCTACTCCAAAATTGACCACATAATTGGAAGTAAAGCACTCCTCAGCAAATACAAAACAACTGAAATCATAACAAACAGTCTCTCAGACCATAGTGCAATCAAGTTAGAACTCAGAATTCAGAAACTAACTCAGAACCACACAGCTTCATGGAAACTGAACAACTGGCTCTTGAATGTTGATTGGATAAACAATGAAATGAAGGCAGAAATAAAGAAGTTATTTGAAACCAACGAGAATGAAGACACAACATACCAGAATCTCTGGGACACATTTAAAGCAGTCTGTAGAGGAAAATATATAGCAATAAGTGCCCACATGAGAAGAGTGGAGAGATCCAAAATTGACAACCTATCTTCAAAATTGAAAGAGCTAGAGGAGCAAGATCAAAAGAACTCAAAACCTAGCCAAAGACAAGAAATAACTAAGATCAGAGCAGAACTGAAGGAGATAGAGACAAGAAAAACCCTTCAAAAAATCAATAAACCCAAGAGCTGGTTTTTCGAAAAGATCAACAAAATACACAGACCACTAGCCAGACTGATAAAAAAGAAGAGAGAGAACAACCAAATAGATGCAATAAAAAACGATAAAGGGGAAATCACCACAGATTCCACAGAAATTCAAACCATTATCAGAGAATACTACAAACAACTCTATGCATATAATCTAGTAAACCAGGAAGAAATGGATAAATTCCTGGACGCCTGTGTCCTCCCAAGCCTAAACCAGGAGGAAGCCGAAACTATGAATAGACCAATAACAAGGTCTGAAGTTGAGGCAGCAATTAAGAGCCTACCACACAAAAAAAAGCCCAGGTCCAGATGGGTTCACAGCCAAATTCTACCAGACACACAAAGAGGAGCTGGTACCATTCCTCCTGAAACTATTCCAAATAATTCAAAAAGAGGGAACCCTTCCCAAGTCATTTTATGAGACCAACATCATCCTGATACCAAAACCAGGCAGAGACTCAACAAGAAAAGAAAACTTCAGGCCAGGATCCATGATGAACATAGATGCAAAAATCTTCAATTAAATACTGGCAAACCGACTGAAACAGCACATTAAAAAACTTATCCATCATGATCAAGTAGGATTCATCCCAGGGATGCAAGGCTGGTTCAACATAGGCAAGTCTATAAATGTCATTCACCACATTAACAGAACCAAAAACAAAAACCACATGATTATCTCAATTGACGCAGAGAAGGCATTTGACAAAACTCAACAGCCCTTTATGCTAAAAACCCTCAATAAACTTGGTATTGATGGAACATATCTCAAAGTAATAAAAGCTATTTACAACAAACCAACAGCCAATATCATACTTAATGGGCAAAAACTGGAAGCATTCCCTTTGAAATCCAGCACTAGACAAGGATGCCCTCTCTCACCACTCCTATTCAACATATTACTGGAAGTTCTAGCCAGAGCAATCAGGCAAGAAAAAGAAATAAAGGGTATTCCAATAGGAAAGGTGGAAGCCAAATTTTCTCTATTTGCAGACGACATGATAGTATACCTAGAAGACCCCATCACCTCAGCCCAAAAACTCCTGAAACTGATAAGCAACTTCAGTAAAGTCTCAGGATATAAAATCAATGTGCAAAAATCACAAGCATTCCTATACACCAATAACAGACTTAAAGAGAACCAAATCAAGAACGAACTGCCATTCACAATTGCTACAAAGAGAATAAAATACCTAGGAATACAACTTACAAGGAATGTAAGGGACCTCTTTAAGGAAAACTACAAACCACTGCTCAATGAAATAAGAGAGGACACAAACAGATGGAGAAACATTCCATGTTCATGGTTAGGAAGAATCAATATCGTGAAAATGGCTATACTGCCCAAAGTAATTTACAGAATCAATGCTATCCCCATCAAGCTACCATTGAATTTCTTCACAGAACTGGAGAAAACCACCATGAATTTCATATGAAACCAAAAGAGAGCCCACATAGCCAAGTCAATGCTAAGCAAAAAGAACACAGCAGGAGGCATTACACTACCAGACTTCAAACTATACTACAAGGCTACCGTAATCAAAACAGCATGGTACTGGTACCAAAACAGAGATATAGACCAATGGAACAGAACAGAGGCATCAAAAGCAAATCAACATATCTACAACCATATAATCTTTGATAAACCAGACAAAAACAAGCAATGGGCAAAGGATTCCCTGTTTAATAAATGGTGTAGGGAAAACTGGTTAGCCATGTGCAGAAAGCAGAA
This sequence comes from Saguinus oedipus, assembly GCA_031835075.1. Lineage (NCBI taxonomy): Eukaryota > Metazoa > Chordata > Mammalia > Primates > Cebidae > Saguinus > Saguinus oedipus. The sequence goes on from CM063171.1 coordinate 183,094,146, forward strand.
ACTGGACCCCTTCCTGACACCTTACACTAAAATTAACTCCAGATGGATTAAAGACTTAAACATAAGACCTGGCACCATAAATACCCTAGAAGAAAATCTAGGTAAAACCATTCAGGACATAGGAGTAGGCAAGGACTTCATGACCAGAACACCAAAAGCATCGGCAACAAAAGCCAAAATAGACAAATGGGACCTAATCAAACTCCACAGCTTTTGCACTAGAGTGAATTGGCAACCAACAGATTGGGAAAAAATCTTTGCAGTTTACCCGACTGACAAAGGGTTGATATCCGAATTTACAAAGAACTCAAACAGATTTACAGGAAAAAAACAAACAAGCCCATTCAAAAATGGGCAAAGGATATGAACAGACACTTTACAAAAGAAGACATACATGAGGCCAACAAACACATTAAAAAATGCTCATCATCACTGGTCATTAGAGAGATGCAAATCAAAACCACATTGAGATACCATCTCATGCCGGTTAGAATGGCAATCATTAAAAAATCTGGAGACAGATGCTGGAGAGGATGTGGAGAAATAGGAACACTCTTACACTGTTGGTGGGAATGTAAATTAGTTCAACCATTGTGGAAGACAGTGTGGCAATTCCTGAAGGACCTAGAAATAGAAATTCCATTTGACCCAGCAATCCCATTACTGGGTATCTATCCAAAGGACTATAAATCGTTCTACTATAAGGACACATGCACACGAATGTTCATTGAAGCACTGTTTACAATAGCAAAGACCTGGAACCAACCCAAATGCCCATCGATGATAGACTGGACTGGGAAAATGTGGCACATATACACCATGGAATATTATGCAGCAATCAAAAATGACGAGTTTATGTCCTTTGTAAGGACATGAATAAATCTGGATAACATCATTCTCAACAAACTGACCCAAGAACAGAAAAGGAAATACCGCATATTTTCACTCATAGGCAGGTGAGAAAAATGAGAACACATGGACACAGGGAAGGGGGTACTACACACTGGGGTCTACTGGGGGGAATGGGGAGGGACAGCGGCGGGGGTGACCTGGGGAGGGATAGCCTGGGGAGTAATGCCAAATGTGGGTTAAGGGGTGGAAGGCAGCAAAACACAGTGCCATGTGTGTACCTATGCAACTATCTTGCATGTTCTGCACATGTACCCTGAAACCTAAAATGCAATAAAAATTAAAAATAAAAAGAAGTCCCCATTTCAAAATTAAAACTAGGTTCTCAAGTAAAATAAGCAAAAAAAAAAAAAAAGTTATTTATTGGTTCAAATTACTTAAACGTCTCAGGCTATACCCCAAGAATCATTTTTCTGCCCTCTTTTCTGTGAGTTGGCTCAATTATTTGAGTCCATGCAGCAGCCCCATAATCTGTAGGTTTACAGCCAGACCAGAAGACTTAATCTAGCAGAAAGAATCACTTCCCATCAAGCTCAAACCAAGGCCTAGAACTATATTTAGTTGGCTGCAAAGGTTAGTTTGGGTCATGAGCTTTTTCCTGAACTAGCAACTGTGGCCAGTGGGACTACCTATCCTGACTAATCCTAGGAGTTCCCAAAGTGCAGGGAGGATGCAGCACATGGAAAGAACATGGTGAGGAATCATTCGTTCTAGGCAAATGAGATATCCTTGCCACAGAAAGATGGAGGAGAGGTTGTGATCTGAAAACCACAAATTCCTGCCAGATCCTCAGACAAGAAATGGAGGAAAGGTCAAAGTAGCTCAAAGTTAAACAGGTTTTAACATTATACTATGGGCTTACTATATACCACAGAGTTTAAAATATTGCATTGGGGAGAGGTTAAAAAACTATTGATGAGTCAAATAAACACAAAATTATCTTTGACAATTTGGCAGAAAGGTAAAGGGAATGAAAAGAGGCAAGTGGGCAACCCATAGTTTTCTGAGTCCCTACCCTGAACTTCTTCTAATATCTGTACTGTAGAATTTCTACTTCTCACTGGGTGTGATGGCTCACACCTGTAATTCCAGCACTTTGAGAGGCCAACATGGGCAGATTGCATGAGCCTGAGTTAGAGAGCAGACAGGGCCACATGGTGAGACCTTGTCTCTCCAATAAGTAAACAAAACTAGCGTGGCATGGTGGTACATGCCTATAGTCCCAGTTACTTGGGAGACTGAAGTGGGTGGATGGGATGCCTTGAACATTGGAGGTTAAGGCTGCAGTGAGCTGAGACTGCATCACTGTATTTCAGCCTGGGCAACAAAGCTAGATCCTGTTTCAAAAAAAGTAGGATTTCTACTTCTACTTTCCTTTTCCATCTCTTCTTGTTCTTTTATCTACTACTCATTATGTTTTGAAGGCACTATTCATAGCTTAGAAATACCTGCAGACTTTCCAAGAGGACTTTTTAAATGATTATGTAAATGTGTTTTATTTACATATCACACTGTTTTCATGCTGCTGATAAAGACATACCTGATATTGGGCAATTTACAAATAAAAGAGTTTTAATAGACTTACAGTTTCACTTGGTTGGGGAGGCTTCACAATCATGGCAGAATGCAAAGAGCAGCAAGTCACATCTTATATGGATGGCAGGGGTCTAAAAGAGAGCTTGTGCAGGGAAACTCCCATTTTTAAAACCATCAGATCTCATGAGACTTGTTCTCTATCACAATAATACCATGGGAAAGACCTACCCCCATGATCCAATTATCTCCCACTGGGTCCCTTCCACAACATGTGGGAATTGTGGGAATTTCAATCAAGACGAGATTTGATTGTGGACACAGCCAAACCATATCATATGCATTACATCATTCATCTTACCTTAAATCTACATATCCTCTGGCTCATCTATTTCTGAATATTTTTAATGATAATAAGAATAAAAATAATATTCTGCCTTTCATTTTCTTTCTTTGTTAACTTCAGCGCAATCATGAATGCATTTCTTGTAAATGTTAATCATGTTCTTTTAAGTGAATTTTCCAGCACAAGGTTAAAGACAGACATTTGAAAGATAAAAATCTGTTCAAGGATAAAACATTGCTCATTGCAAATTCTGTGAAAATATTTAATGAAAGAGTCAGATAATTTATTTTTAAAAGATTTGTTTTCTACTGTGTAATCTGTAAAGAGGTTACTAAAGAAAGAAGGAAAGAAAGAAAGAAAAAAAAAAACCCTGAACTTGAAAAATGTATAAGAAAAGAAACGGAGCCAGCAAACTTCAGTATTAGCAAACTTAATTTAGAATGGTCATATGTCAGGTATAGAAAGTACATGGCCCAGTAGAAGGTATCAGCTGAGAAGGCCCACTAGCTGGCATTTTATTTGTCAAATGACTGCAGGCCAGGATCTGAGCTTCAGGGTACTGACAAAATTGGAAAGCAGATAATAGACTCAGAAAACCAAGCTCATAAAGTAATGATCAATATAACTCGTGACTACTGTCCCCAAAGGCAGTCTCTGCTCTAACCCCAGGCCAAATTTAGAGCTAGACTCAGCACTTCTTTGCTTTCTCATTAAAGCTCTACTTGCACCAAATCCTGCATTATTGAAGTTGATGCTATTGGATTTGCTAGAGAATAGATGGAGGAAGAGGTTTTACTTTGCAGACCTACAATAATTTGGGCAAAAAATCTCCAAATTACATGCAATTTCCATAAAATTTCTCTTCATCATGACTGGTAAAAGAGGCTCCTCTTCTCTTTGACTCCTCCCCTCTGGCCATCTGTAGTGTAATGCCCTGAATTAAGACTCAGATGTGCGCCATCTTGACATCTATTAAAATGGCTTCCAAGGGCCTAACTACAAGTTTCCCTCCCAACTCTACACGGATAAGGTCTGCACCCAAAAAACCCTCCCTATCAAAAGGACTAGGTACAGTCCCTACTTATCCCTCAGTAGCAGGTTTCAGTTTCCTGCCAGTGAAATTGCTCAAATAAGCTAATCGCATCCTCCTGGAACCAGTTGTTACTCCAGCCTCTGCATACTACAATACCACAATGTCTGTCTCCCACAACTTCTGGTTGTTCACTCTATTTCCAGGTGCAACCCTCATGTGACACTGCACATCATACTATGTCCTCCTCCCTGGGCTGTGAGTATATATGACTCGTAAATTGTCTCAATTTCATCTGCCCACTAACAGATTTTGTTTGTTGGGCTACCCCTATAACTCTAAGATGGGAATATAAAAAGTGATTAAAGTACCAACCCTTCAGTCCATCTGCCTCAAGTATTCTGACTTCGAGCATTTCTAAGCAAATTAGCAGTCTCCTTTCTCTGACTTCCAAATCTTCATTCTATCAGTGCACCATTTCAGGAGTGAGAAAAGTCTCCGGTGAAGAAGATTCTGTGAGAATAACAAAAGATTCCTGCAGCCACTAGAATCCACCCTGCCTTAAATTCCAGTGAAGATGTTAAACAACTTTTTATTGTTATTGTTCTATGTGTCTATAAAGGTAAAGTTCAATTTACAGTGTGAAATGTAACTGCCAGAAGACTCAGCCATTAGTATTCTCTGCCAGTACTTTTTGTCTCTATGCAGATCTGAATGAAAGCTAACACATATTCAGGTTTTTTGGTAAAATTAGAATCAGAAAAATTGAGGTTACTTGTATGAATTAAATATTCAGTGGAAAAAAAGATAAAATTCCGAACAGCATTATCTCATTTAGTCTTCACAAAAATAAACTATCATTTATGTAGAGTTGTGATCTCCACAACACAGATGTTATCTGCATAGCACAGATCCATAGCATGCTAAGAAAATGTTGGGTAATTTGCCCAGGGTCACACAGTGATGAGTGTTCATTTGGCTTTCCTGCCTCTTTACTAATATGTGACAAAACTGGGTAAAGCCCTGAGGGTATCATAACACTTGTCCTTGTTATTATAAACTCTTCTCTGATTCTGTTTTCCCTATATAGTAACCTTTTGAGGGTATGCCTTACTGCCTCACTCAGAAAGTGCCATATAGTAGATGTCCGTATATAATCCATAGAATGTATGGATGACTACATGAGTGAATATTTAAAAACATCCATTAATCTCTATAACCATACTGCAAATATGGGCTGAATTCAATGTATCATATTTATATGTCAGTGTGTCTTTTCAGGGTCAATCATCCTTAATTGTCAGTTACAACTATTTTCTCTGATACTGTTTTCCTTCTAAATTCTAGATGTGACCAACAGGATCTCAAGATCTCCCATGTGGGACTGAGCCAAATTTACCTTTTGCAGGTCTGGATTTGATAACATACCTTTGCTTGACCTCTTTCCCTTACTTCTTGCTTCTTTACTCAAAACTTCACATTTTTCAGGGAGTTTTTCCTAACAGGTTAAGTGCATGAAGCCTCATCCCAGGGTCTTTTAGGAAATTCACCCCAAGATACCACCTCTCTGGAACAGAACACAATTTCTCTTTAGACATTCTAAAACTAACCATTCTTGATTAGCTTTAAACATGCTAACTTGGCCAGGCTTGTCTTGATTCCAAAAACAGAAATATTTCATGTTTATATTGTCTTTTGCACATTTTTAATTTTATCAGTTGTGTGTCATCTTTATGATTTAATTAGGTGTTTTGGTTTTTTTTTTCTCCTTGAATCTGCTCCTGCATTGTCTGCAGTGAACACTCATTTTATCACGGAAAAATATATAAACTCTCCTTAGCCTTTTATCAACTGTTTTATTATCTTTTAGTATTTACAACAACCTGCACTTCAGCAAGATAATGATTATTCTCCTTATTTAGAAAATGAGACCATCTTGGACTCATGGGGAGGCCACCCAGGCATGTGATTTGGATGAACTGGGGCTGAGCCCAGGAAGTCAGATCCCCTGATTCTTAGAATAGTGCTCATTCCCACATCTATCAATCACTTCTTGAGACTTAAGTCTTCCATACTGGTAATGATTAAGGTTGTTTTTACATGCTCTTAAAATCTCTTAACTCTGCCATATTTTATAATCATATACCAAGTAGAGCAGCAGATCCTGCCTGAAACATTAGAGAAGACCTAGACATTTAATTCTATGCATATGTGGCAAATGATTACATATGCATACTAAATCTCTTAACTGTCATTTGTAATAGGGATGAAGTCATGAGTAACTTGCCCCACAATGGTTCATCAGTCTGCAAAACAAAATCCAAGACATCCCACAGTATGCATATGAAGGTGTCTGCAAGGGAAATTGACTTTTTGGTCTGAAAAAGAAATTGTATCTTCTAAAAGATGTCTTCTGTTGGACTGCTCACCTTCTTTAATAAATCAGGCTATTGTGAACAAGAACAGTGTTGACTGAATTAAGACAACCGTTGTAACAAGAAAAAAGTCAACATCTGCTCTATTGTAAAAGAGAAGATGGAAAAGCTATTCATTTTTTCTTATTTTAATAACACTCTCTTGAATAAATTTAGTCCTCATTGAAAATTTACAATAACATCATAGCAATGCGAGGCCTATTAAAAATGCTAGAACTTAACAAAACATTTTATTTATTAATTTATTTATCTATTTATTTTTGAGATAGGAAAGACCATGGGAACAGGGAGATAGGTAAAGAAAGCAACAACTTGATTCTCCACATTTAGATGACCAAGGAATTGTCTCACAGCAGTTGGATGAAGAAGCTGAGAGTTTAAGGGAAAGTCTGAGCCGGTGATATACATTTGTGTCATCAGCATATAGGTGGCATTTCAAGGGATGGAACTGGATAAGATCACTGAAGAGTGAGGATAAACAGCAGAAACAAAAGATAACTTTCAATAGCATCGCCTTTATTAATGTGCATATTCCCAAGAGCTCCACAAATACAATATAGATTCAAATAATCTATTCTTTTAGAATTAGCATAAAATGAATCAAACATGGCATCATCCTTACGTAAAAGTTCTTTTCTCCCTACATGTGACTAAAATGCAGATTACAAAAATTTAAGTGTTGAGGATTTCTGTTCATGAAAGCTTTCTTCGCTCATTAGTGGTTGATTTTCGTGACGTCAGACAAGCAAAGAATGGTAAATGGTGAAAAAGTTACACAATGCCAAAACATATAATTACCTCCAATAATCCTTCCCTTATTGCTAACTTCCCCCAAAACATCTCTTTATCTTTGTAATCTTTCACATAACCAATAGTTTCCTTTCACTTAAAATATGTTCTTTATTTCTAATCATATTGAACAAACCCACTTACAAGCTCTATTGGACTGAGTATGTGTGTGTTTATACATTTCCATTTGAATATGAACTCCTCAAACCTTCTCTTTCCTTTGATCAAAAGCATTGTTTTTGTAGAAATAAAATGGTGACAAAACACACATAGTACATAAATGACCTGATAGTCCAGGACAGATGTTCAGAAGTTATAGCATTAGGCTATCCTAGAAACAGAGACCCAAACCTAGAGATAGAAAAAGAAAAACATATATCTAGAAACACTTTACAAATAATATTAAAGCAACATTAGGCCTATCATATAGTATCAAAATTCAACCTACTACTTAATATACTGTTTTATATATTTCATATATTGTATTACATATAATATACTATATATTGTTGTTTTATATGTATATTTTAAGTTTAGATTGTAATACATTTTAAGTAGGAACCATACATGAAACAATTTTTTTAACAAGACTTTTTTCTGGCACTGATTTGTTACCCCAGCAAGGTTTCAGCATTCTTTTTTTTTTTTTTTTTTTTTAATTTTTATTGCATTATAGGTTTTGGGGTACATGTGCAGAACGTGCAAGATAGTTGCATAGGTACACATATGGCAGTGTGTTTTGCTGCCTTCCTCCCCTTCGCCCACACTTGGCATTCATCATCAGCATTCTTAAATATTTAGGTAATTAGATAAGAATTTTTTTTTCACTTTGTAACCTCATGCTGAGCCTCATGGAAGTACTAGGAAAAAAACTACAGAGTATCTTGATACAAGTCAGTTTTAAAATCAATAAACCTAACTTTACACACTTCATGCAATGACCTTTTATATTCCATTCATCCCTTGGATACTTGAAATTATCCCCCAACAACAGCTGTTATGATACATGACTGTGTACCACTTGACCTCACTATGGCAGATGAATGTGCTTTCTGCAGCTGTCAAACTATAATAGAAGGAGCAGCAGAATTCTACCAAATCCATGTCTATGAGAAACCAAAAGTATTTTGCATGGTACACAAATTAGAAAAAGAAATCCTAAATTCAAAGTTCATAAATGAGATAAGCTGGTCGTTTTACAATGTGTGGACTAAACTAATGAACAGTGCATTGTTTTGTTCCAAATAATTGATTTCCCATCATAAAAAAAAGATATGTATCTCCTCCCCATTTCTACCAAGTGGCACTACATTATACTAGGCCCTAGGTTCACAGGGACGAGAGATCAACTGCCTCTGGAAAAGCCATCACCATTGATCCACCTTTAAGTTATCCTAAAACTTGCAGAGAAACACCTGCAAACACTCATGCAGCAACACTGTAAATAGAAGAAAATAAGACACATTTACATTTAACTGTGATTACTCTGAAAAAAAAACAAAAAAAAAAAAACTGATGAACATTTTAGTTGTTCCTGGAGGAAATATAAGCACTAACACTTCATGTCTATTCATTATAATTGGCAAAGATTTCTTGAAAATTAAAAGATTTTTTTCAACTTATTTTAGTCTGTGCAAATACAAAGACATGAAAAACTTTAGAAGTGACTCTGGTCATTCCAGACATTTTTCACTGATAAAAATCAGAAGGGACAACTTCTAAGTTTGTAAGATTTGGCGGAGACTCTACCACTGCCAATTGTTCGCAGATTTTCACTCCCTCCCCCAACTTGTGAGTCTGGGTTTTGTGTAGTAAACCCTTTGAAGTCCATGGGTGTTCCCCAAACAGAAAAAGTTGTGTCTGGTGAATCAGATCTCTACTTTTTTGCTTTCTCCCTACATTTTGTAAATGTTTAAGGCTTAACTAGCATATATTCATGCTGCATCTTCTGCTTTTCTTCATCATAGTATAAAAAGATGCATTTAAATTATACAATCTAGAGAAAATATTAAACTAGATGCTTTCCAGAAACAAAAATAATTATTCAACTGAAACTTAAAACATGCATTATACAAATTAACAACAATCACTACGGAGAACTAGAAATTAAATTGTAAAATATGCATATATATATAATTTAATGATGCAGAAAAATATTCCAATTAATTTAAAAATTACTTTACCTCTCTCTGTCTCTTTCTTTCTCTTTCTGCCTCTTCTCTTACTCCCACCTTTTGCTTTCACTCTGTCTCTCTCACTCTCTGTCTCTCTCTCTCCTACTTATAGACTTTAAAAAGTTAAATCATTTGGCCTCAAATTTTCCACATTAGGGTCTCCTCTAAAATGGAATTTCTTTTGAAGGCTTAAGCAAGATCTGTCTAACTATTTGTATGTTATGTGAAAATAGAAGAAATATGCTTCTTCAGTTATAAAACAAATACCTTTAAGATTTTTCTTTTTGCTCATATAAATCAAACAGAGCTGAAGCTATAAACTTTCAATGTGGAAAGATTAGAATCCCGTTGAGAAGAGAAAATGTAGCTAAACTCAATGAAAATCTTCTAAGTATTTTTTATTCATTAATTTATAGAAGTCAAAGAAAAGTGGTTTGAGCATACCTAGTAATACATGTCTATCTACCTGTACAAAAGGTCACAAAATTTATGCCTTAGGGTGGCGACAGTACATGCCTGCATGTAGTCTACTCCTCCTTAATATTGAAGGTAAATCTTAGGAACTTACAACTCAAGAAATATTTCATGAACAACTGAAGTATGTTTTGTATTTATTTGTCAAACTTAAAAAAAAATACACTGGCCAGATATGGTGGCTCACGCCTGTAATCCCAGCACTTTGGGAGGCCGAAGCAGGTGGATCACGAAGTCAAGAGATCAAGACCATCATGGCCAACATGGTGAAACCCTGTCTCTACTAAAAATACGAAAATTAGACGGGCATGGTGGTACATGCCTGTAGTCCCAGCTACTTGGGAGGCTGAGGCGGGAGAATGGTTTGAACCTGGGAGGCAGTGGTTGCAGTGAGCCAAGATTGCCACTGCACTCCAGCCTGGGCAACAGAGTGAGACTCTGTCAAAAAAAAAAACAAAAAAAAAACACTAATATTATATTTTAGACATATTATTAGTACATATATTCTATGTTCTGCTCTCACTCCAGATTAATTGAGGCCTACCCAGTCTGTCTCATCCTTAGTCTCCACTTCCGAACACTTATCCAGCCTTTTTCTCCACTCCCAAACTATGATTTCAGGAAACTCTGTGTCACAGTTTATAAACATCTTCTATATTTTCACTCTTGGTGACCCAAGAGATGCCAGTTTTCTCCTTTCTTTCAAATCGCAGCATCACCATCTGTAACGGTGTTCTACCTGAAATAGAAGAAAAACTGTCAGCATTTTCTTTAGCCTCCAGTGACTGTTTTCAGCACTGTGATGCTAGCTTTGAATGCTCCGTTACTATCCTTCAACCTTTTGAATCCTTTGGATTATAGGTCACATCTTTCTATGCCTTCACATATTTGGAATGGGGTTCAACCATTTGTCTTTTCTCCACACTGTTTCCCTAACATCTTGAGCCACATCATCATCTGTATAAATGACCATCTCAATGCTGTGTTTTTTTCTGCTTCCATAAAATTTGACTTCCATGATTTCACCATTGCCTTTCTCCACCTTTGGGTCCACATTACACTGCCATCGGCCAGGGTCTCTCCATTTTCAACTTGGCTCAGTGGCACTGCCTCAAAATTAACTCCCTGTTTTGGGATTCCTGTTCCTTACCCTGATTTTCAACTACAGCATTAGCTATCTGCAAGCATTTTTAGTTATAGTGCTTTAGTTTGTGACTTTGATCTTCCCACATAGTTCCACTTCACCTCTAAATGTTAGTCTGTGAACTCCAAATTTTATCTACCAACTTGCTGCTATGAAAGGTAACCGACACTTTTCCCCCACAGCCAGCTACACTTTGTCACTAATATCATGATATGATTTTTCTTTTGGCTATTTTTAAACTTTACATACAACACTTAAGTCTCTCTATATTAAGCAGCTTTGGGGGTATTTCTTAAACCTGTGTTATGTAAAAAGAGAAATATGAAATTATTACTTCTAAAGAGTGGAACAAGTTTATGAGATATTCACTTTCCATTCTGTACCTCTCTGTGCTGAGTTACTTGTACTTGAATTTCTTGAAAGAAAAACAAAACAAAGATCTGATTATGACATTCACACGCAATGATGGCCCATTTTCTCAAAGATAAGCTTTTTCGTAGTCCCATAATGTTACGGTTTATATAAACCACCTCCACCCCAGTGCTCAGCACCAAATCGATTTTCCTGCTTTACAATACTATTCCCTGCTATTCTTAGAGCTCATCCCAAGCCCTGTCTGACTTATCCAGAACTATGACCTCAGTACTGTGAACAGGCATTATTCACCAAATAAATGAATTTCACAGCTGCAAACCTGAACTAATAGTTCACAAATCCGGTATATTCTGATATGGCATCCCATATGCAATTCTTGTTCTCTTATCATGGCAAATCTGTCAGAAGAAAGATCAGGTTCTCCCACATCCTTGTGTTAAGGCACATTTAGCAAAAATTCAATCCCCTCTCTAAAGCCAGATGACAGGTGACTTACCCTACCCTTGTTCATCCAGCCACATTCTCTTTTACTGATAACTCCCCACTAGCAGCCGCTGCAGGAGAAGCCATACTAGTAAGGCCCCAGCAGCCCTCAGGGACACACAAATTAGGGCTTGGACACACACAAATTAGTGTCCAATTCTTTGTGTCTTCCAACTCTTCTTGGCTAGACTTTAAGAATCTCTAAGTCAAAGTAAATTTTCTGCTTCATGTAGAAATGATTTAAGCTCCAGTAAGAAAATCAATAAACATTTTTAACAAGAAGTAATGCGATGGCACTCCAAAGTTTTCAACATTCTTCTAGCAACATTCCCAAGCTTCATCAGCACATTTATGCATTTCTTTTTCCCCTACTTCAACCATTTCAGCAGAGTTCTCATTTGGGGGAAAATATTTTATTTTAAGTTTGATTCCCATGTTGAAGTAAAAAGAACATTTTTCTTTCACCACATGTATTTTTGGAAAGTGAAATTTTCATTTCATATTGTGGATGGCAGCATCCATTCAGGTTCCGTGATCATCAGGCAGGACTTTGTCTACTGGTCCCCAAACCAGAGAAGAGGCACTCATTACTCAGCCACCAGGGCTATCAGTCAGAAGAAAACTGCTTGGATTGCTTAAAAAAAAAAAAAACAAAAAAACAGCCACGGAAAGAACCTCACAGCCAAGGAAACAGAGGACAAAAATTTAAAGCAGTTCAAAAATGTCTTGCTGATATTGAATACAAAATGAGAAGAAAGGACAGTCTCTAAAATTAGACAGAAAAAAATGCAGATTAAGAAAAACCACATTTTCTTTTTTAGGAACCAAATAGATTTTTCCCCAAAATAGTTTTTCTAATCAAATAAGAACATCAAATAATTCCAGAAAGCTTATCAAATCTACAACTTCAGAACATTCTTTACAGACAAAATATTCCATTGTGTAACTATAATCTAGTTGTTTTATATTCTTGAGGCACTTTCCACTTTCCACCACAAAGTCTAAATTATAACAAATGAATCTTATTTTTAGTTATCACAGTAAAACTGTAGAGGGAAATAATTCTCTAGTTCTAGTTTCCTCTGCTTTCTGTACTCCATCCATATTGCATAATTTTTATGCCTTCCAACTCACTGCATTTGCCGGCTCAAAGCCAATGAATTTGCTGTTCCCTCTGCGGGAAACCTGCCCCAACCAGCCCTCCACCTCACTTGTCACAAGTCTCTCTATCAAACACATCTCGTATGTTCATTCCCTCAGCAACCACTTACAAAGAACATGCTATGTACCAATACTATTCCAGAAACAGGTGCTACATCAGTGAGTTCACTGGGCTCACGTTCTAGGAAAAGAAGAGAAGCAATGAATAAATAAACAAATCATACGAAGTACATCAGATGGAATAAGTAACATGGGCAGCAGTAATTCAGGGTGAGGGGAAATGGGATACTGAGATGGTGGAGATGGCGTTTTTACAGTGCAGTTGCTGTATAGTTTTTGAAAGTGACATTAGAGAAAGCATCTGAAGGAAAGTATGGGATAAGTCTTCTAAGGGAAGAGCATTCCAGGCTGAGAGAACAGCAATCACAGAGATTCTGAGGACGGAGCACGTTTGACATGTTTGAAGATTAGCAGGACGCCAGCATGGCTAGGGCCAATGAGCAAGGGAGGGAGGGTTTGGGGCTACTGAGCCGTTAACAGAATCAGATGATCTGTGGGGGGGCTCCCACTCTAGCCCAAGCAAAATAGGGGTCATCAGAGGGTTTTGAACTAAGAAGTGCATAGACTGACTGTAGGTTTCACCTGGATCACTGGGATGCCTGCATGGAGAATAGAGTGTAAGAGAGGAGGGGAGAAGCAGAGAGACCAGTTAGGAGTCTTTGAAGCAGCCTAGGTAAAAGACAGTGGTCTTCTGGAGCAACGAGGAGGTAATGATGGTCATGAGACAATGCAGGATTCTTTGCAACAGTAGGACTGATAGCACTAACTGAGGCCTTGGCTGTGGTAACTTCAATGTGACATGCTCAGGGAACCTAATATCAGACCAAGTTAAGCTTTCCAGGTATAGACACCCAAAGGACCTGACATCTATTCTCATAAACACATTGCGTCCTTACAGTCTTTTTGCCAGTTTTATCTTTCCTGTAACCCCAGCTCCCAATGCAGTGCTTTTCAATAAACATCCTACGAAATGATTCTGTGAATGCAGAATTAGAGGGTTTGTGTGTTTCTTTACTTCACTTGTAATGCCCTCTGTAATTTATTGACTTGATAAACCCCTATTCATCTGCCAATTATCACCTTCTTCTGAAGCCTTCCATTTCCCCCTTTCCCAAGACAAAGTGAATCCCTAACCCTCTGGTTTTTGAGCCTTCTACTACTGCATGTACTGCTATGTATTGCAATTTACTTCTGTAGTATGGTTAAAAAAAATCAACAGATGTGCTCTTAGCAAACAGTGATATCTAATAGTCAATGGTTTATGTTGCTGCAATGTAATAAACTCTCCTCAGCACTCTTAGGCCTTAGCGCATATGCTATATGCACAAGTACCACTTTTAAAAATGATAGAGAATATTGCATATTTACATTATGCCATACTTTATGTTAAGCATTTGTCTAAATGGTCACATTTGCTTTCACAAAACACAATATGAATAAGAACAATTTTATCTTATTTTACAAATGAGTAAACTGAAGATAAACTGCTTGTCCAGTTTATGCAGGTCCTGTCAGAGTGAGAATTCAATCCTAAGCACAAAGATCATCACCAAACAAACTCTGTGCCCTTCTGCCTCTCTCAAAAGAAGTGGATTGAGTTCTATGTCTAGTCCTAGAGCAGACAAAAGATAATAGACACAGAAAATTATATTTAAGTTAAGTCAAGTGTTCAGTAGAAATAGAAACATCCAAATCCTGAGCCAAACTGACCATGTTGACATATAACTTCCAGGAATTTTCAAAAATATGCAAGGCAAGATATTTTTCATGGGATAATATAAAAGGCACTGAATCCATTTAATCTCATTTCCAAAAGATAGGATGGCCTCAAGAGACATGTGAGCTACATTTATTTTTAGGTGCACCTCTTCTAACAAACTGAAGTTTCCTTGAAAGAAGCCCTCTGCCTTTTCCATTTTTCATCCCACTACTCAGCAAGTTCTTGTTTAATTTCATGGAATAGAGTCATCCAAATCTTGCTCCTCTTATGGGTAAATGGACTCAAACCTAAAGAGATTAGATTATGCAATCCCATCATGTCAGTGAATTATATCCTGAAGATGCCCAGTGCCTGGACTCCTGTTGTAATGTTTTCAATCACCCACCACATTTAGAATCATAAGCCAGAGTCACCTACAAGAAAACTAGGATTCAAGAGGAAAGGAAGGAAAGGGGCTAGGAAGGAATGATGGAAATGAAGGAAGGAAAAGAATGGAAAAAAGGAGGCAGAAAATCTTCATTTTCTTTTCTTAATACAACAAACACCAGAGGCAGGTTCAGTTAAAAATCCCATTTAGTGGAAAAATTCCCTCTTATTGATATTGCAAAGTATGTGTCAGCTACTGTGTGGACACTATTCCCATCTAATAATGCTTTTTAATATAGCCATTTTCTTTCCCATACATTCTCTCATTCAAGTCTGGCATTATATTGAGACAACAGAGTCATTTATATTTCATTGAATT
The DNA here is from genome assembly GCA_031835075.1 of Saguinus oedipus. NCBI lineage: Eukaryota > Metazoa > Chordata > Mammalia > Primates > Cebidae > Saguinus > Saguinus oedipus. The sequence goes on from CM063171.1 coordinate 183,109,524, forward strand.
TCCATTTCCTAGACCATGGCAGTAATAATCTCCAACATAAATGACTTTATAACCCATTATTAAATATTTGGCAAGCACTTCATCCGCGGTTGACACATTAGAAAAGCAGAACCAAATCTCTCTATAGCCAAGAATGGAATTATTAACCAGTGAAGTAGATCCATACCATAAAAATTAATAATAATAAAGACAAGCAATGACCAGTTTAACTGCAGTCGATTCTCTAATACAGAGTTGCAAGTTCTGATAAATTATTGGAAGAGACCTATCTTACAAGGTAGGGACCCATTTTGCCAACCTCCACAAGCCCAAATTTCCCTGACACCTCGGCCCTTCTGTTCCCCACCCAACACACATTGCCATATGTAGGTGAAATTTCTTCACTTGCATTTTGATTAATTTGACTTTAACTTTCATTGCCCTCAACATCAGTTCTTTGCCTGAGAGAGGCTAGATGTGTTTTATAAATAGTTCCAGGATGAATTAAATTTCAGCATTAGTTTAATGCCTGTCACTTCTGTGAACACTTCTTCCTTCGAGTCTAATCTGCTTGTGATGTATTGAAAGACAAACTTCTTTTCCTCCTCAACTAGCCTCTGAAGTCCTTTTGGCTGCAGCCAGGGCCATTGATCTCAATCATATATTCTTCATCCAGATGTGTCATCTTTCTGTCTTCTGGTAAGACTATTTGAGAAATGATTCTAGACATTCATTTTCCTAGACTCTGAGCTTCTCTGCAGTCTGGACTTGCTGACTGTGTAGACAAGCCCTTTATACCTGCCATCAACTTATTCTGGGGTGGTGGGAGGGAGTGGCGGGAAACAAGGTTTAAGAACACTTCTGAGCAGTGACAGTGAGCATAGTCACTAGTGTTCTTTTCTGGGCCGGTACCTCATGAGCTCACCTTGCTACCACAGGAGAAATCCAGAACACCTACTCGTCTGCACAAGTCACTGAACCATGGCTCTGTGAGGTCAGCTGCTCTTGGATCCACTCATTCCTTGGCTTAAAGACATGCCAAGTTCCAACCAAACTTGATCACCCAACTGAACACATCACAGTCATTTCTAAGCCTTAAAAATGATCAGAATGACACGAGGCAACTTGTTAAGTGCAGATTCCTGGCACACACTACTAGAGACATCAAATCAGGTGGCTTGAAATAATGACAAGAGATCTAGCATTTTGACAAGCACATCCACATTGTTTTGAGATAGGTGGGTTTCAGACTATAATACTGTGAAAACTACTGGCCTTCCATCTGTGCTGCATGCCATCATGTTTTCATCAGTTCACATTATTATTCTTGTGAATCAATGGAGATCAATGGACTCTAATAGTAGAGATTCAGTAGACCCTCCTTTTTCAAGTGGCTAGAAGGGAATCTTGAGGAGAGCCCATTTTCAGGGTACAGTTCTCTGCCGTCTGTTATATTAGCATATATACTTGTAATAACTGGTTTAACAGTGTTTACTCACTAATTTTACAGTCACTGCTTAATTGTGCCAAAAATTCAACCATACATATCAGGTAATTTTTTAAAGAGTAATTAGCTTGCATATTAAAACCCAAGGAATTATTACATTTCAGAAAATGTCACAAATACAAACATATGACAGAAATATGTTTTGGGGGAAGGAAAATAAGTCTACAGTTGTAAGACACTGAGAAACAATGATATAACTGTTTGGCCTGTATCTTAGATAATAATCTGACCTCAATGTTCTCTTTGATTAAAACTAGGTAGTTTCTAGAAAGCTTATTTTCTGTTCTCATATTTTATCTAATGTTCTAGGTCAAAAGATAAATTGTCGGACAAAGAGGAATTGCTCAAGTGCTGAGATGCGTGTCAACTCTTCTAAGAACTTTCAGAATTTATTGAACCTGTAACATAGCCTTTGTAATCTTTTGCTGTGAAACCCAGTACTGTGACAACTTTTTAGGGTCTAAAGTGTGCCTTTCTTAAAGGACCTCAAGATTTATTTTCCCAAGCTTTAAATGAGTGAAAATGTGTTTTGTTGAAACTTCCCAAGTAACTGCATTTACAATGGAATCTTCCATTGTTTATGGGCCTGATGAAAGCATTTGGCACTTAATGATTCCCAGACTATTTCAACTTTTTAAAAAAATCAAGGAAAAGAAATTAAAATCGTGAAAAGTAAATGTTTTAAATGCTAAAACTAAAATATGTGGATCTTTAAACCTTACAAAGAAATGCAATGATTTGTTTCAGACGCTGTGAAAAATTTTAATGACTGCTGACCTGTTTGAATGAGGAAAATGAGACATGAGAGAAAGTGACTGAGAACAAGATATCGGGTGGCCCTCTGAAATTCAAGTCTGTTGCTATTAGCCCTGGTTTAATTATCTTCCACTCCCTCACAGTTAGTTTTCCCATAAATGTTAATAGTCCCTATGAAATCTCAGCCCTTACTTCAGTTGGACCATTTGTCAGTACTCTAAGTTACGTATTCTGCTCAACTTCTAGCCAGTTAGAGACACCACACATAGAGCATAGAGACCAAGGGTCAATTTTGGACAGCTACAACGTTTAATTTGAATTTATTATACTTACAGAAAAACCTATTATAATTTTCTCCAAATTATTTTGGGCAGAAGAAATTAAGTAGTTTAGCCTCAACTGATGCTACCAACTTAAAATTGCCTTCGGAATATTTATTATATGATAAAGTTTACTATTGAATGAATGTAACATTAAATTCCTTCATTGCTAAAATTTGGCTATATGTAAAGTATGAAGAAAGTACAGACAATACCTTCTGTTAAATGATTTTATCATTTAAATATATCTTCAAATGTAAGAAACTTGTCAGTAAGGCTTGATTGCAACACTACAGCCTCCATTTTATTAAACAGGAAAGTCAATGGCGTTTACCCAATTTCTTTGTCAACATGGTTTAAACTTGAAAGATAAGTTAAAACAACAGAAATTTTGGAGTCCAGTGTTATAGCCCAGATTCCTTTAGCTCCTGATTTTTTCTGTTGCCAAAATTCAAAGTTTAGAACTGCAAGTGAACAAACTCTGAAGGCTCAATATTTAATATTTGATAAGTATCTAAAATGTAGTGAAAGCTGAACACACAGAATTTCCTTGGAGCTCTTACTAGCAACATACTAGCAATAGCAAAGATTGATTTTCATGCCACTCACTCTTTCTGCACTGTCTCTTCTGCCTTCTCCTACCCCAAATCCAACGAGCATCTCCATATTCTACCTGGTCCCTTTAAAGCTTCCAAATTCAATGACCTTTTAGAAATATCCTCCCTGACAATAATGTACACTCCAAAGTAAATTCTTTTTAACTTTTTTCAACTTTCCAATCATCTGTTCTATTTGGATATGAGCCAGCATGTAGCTAGAAATTCAGAATAACATATCTATATTGGTAAACAGGGGTTTCTTTTTAAGTGGAAAAAGCAGTGGGTTTTTTTAAGCAAAAAGGAGAATTTATTGACTGCTTTAATTAGGAAATCAAAGTTAATTATATAATCTTTATGCAGAACCAGATCCCAGAATTTTGAATAATGTAATTAGAAATCTCTCACTCCTCTGTTTTTCATTCAAGTAATTTATTTTTATCCAGGTTCTGTCCATGAACAACAAAAACAGCTCTGAAATACTGTAGCTTTACATGATTCTTAGTATTTGCATTCTCAGAGGAAGAGAATCTTTCTCCCCTGGTATGTATATAATTTTCCCCAAACGTGCCTTAATTGGCTCTGCCTGGATTATATGGCGGAGCTGGACAATCACCAAGGCCAGTGAGATAGCATCAGTGATTACTTAGCAGAGATCAATTTTCCACTTCTGTGGCAAGCAAATAGGTGTTGTGATTGATAAACAACCATTTAGGAAAGGGGAAGCTTGCAAAAGGAAATGAAGGGCCATTTTCCTCTGCCCCCTCTGTGGATCGAATGACATGCTCACAACGTTAGAGATGTTTTCATTCCTTAAGAAATTTTGATGCCACAATTATTTTCCAAGAGTGCTGGTAATGTCACTGGGATTTTGAAAACATTATTTTGCCATAGGACCATTCCAGAATCCCTGTAAGGATGGCTCATCACCTTTGGCTTTTTATTTTATTTCCATGATCTAATTCCCAAGGCTTGCTGCTCTCTGAAAATCTATGTGCATTTATCCTTTTCCAAAGGACACTTAAGAAGTGAATCAATTGTCAGAGAACCAAAATACATGCACACTTCTCATCTCCATTGCGGTTTTACAGACAAATTTACTGAGAAGTTGGTTTCTAAAGCATTGTTATAAAATATTATTCTCAGTAAATGCATCATCTCATTATTGTTGAAGTAAATCAAGTAAAAAGGACAATAAATATGTAGGGTACATATTATTTTTCCAAAATACAGTTCTTCAATCTCAATGTCATACCCTGATGAAAGATTATCTTTACTTATTTTGTTATAAATTAGACAGAATCTTGTAATTACTTCACACAGAAATACCCTCGCAGCCTCTTTGAATCTGACATAGTTTTGATTATATTTATTCATTTGGAACCTACCTCTTCTCTAAAGATAATGCATTCCTGACAAAGAGTCAGAGCTTTTAGATACTCAATATCAGGTAAAATCTTGCCCATTTTCTTTTCTAAGTAACTGTAAAATCTGGCATGAAACTATTTAGAATCTTAAATTATAAATTTTAATAAAAACTACTCCTCAATAAATGTGTACATTAAGCACATATGTTGAGCGTGGATTCAAGGATGCTGTGAGTGGCTAAAGTATTAATAGTTTAAAGCTGGAACATCATCAAATGATGCTGAGAACAATGTTCCACCATTACATAGCATTGGAATGCAGTATTAAGAATTTACTCTGAGACAACAAAGCTAAAACATTTCAATAGAATAGATGATCATATTTTTATCTTGAATTATTATGAAATGCCAAAACTTCTCAGTGCCTTGCAAATTCTATGTACTGTTAAATTGTCCATTTATTATTTCAAAGTTGTGTTGACACTTCCCAATCCATCTAGACACACATCTTTCTCAGCTTCTCTCTGTCTCCCTTTCCTTTCCTCTCTCACTTCAAACATACACACACATGCATGTGTATGAAATCACATGCACACACACACAGATGCACACTTGCACACTTGCAAATGCAAAAATATATTCTTCCTATTGTGGATTTTCACTGTACTTAGTGGAAAATCTCTTCAGACCATATGAGAATATGAGACTTAAGACAGACTTTGATCTGGATCTTGATATCACTCTATTGGTTCATAGACATCGGTTCAAAACGCTGTATGAAGCTTTCTGTGATTATGTTGTAGCCTTGGTATTCCATTCTCTACATCGTCGTCCAAGTGCTGAAGTAAAAGAACGCCATAGCAGTGTTCAGCCCTGGATTTTCCATTAAAAATGGTGACCGTGTGCATGGTGTAGATGAAAGGAAGATGCCCCGGCAGCTTTTGTTAAGCAAGTTGAAATGAGACAGGTTACAACTTTTAGAGTCACTGGGACATAGCATCAAAGAACAAAGCATAAAAGTAGGTGGATGGAATCCACAGCAACTGCTGAGACAGCTTCACATAGCTTTAAGGGAACTTTTTATCTTTTCTGAGCAAAGATGTCAGACTGTCTGGAAATCCTAAAAAGAAAAATTTCAGCATACTCTTCAGATGGTAGGGGAAAATAGCAAATACAAAGCGTATTATATGTTTTCCCAATTTATTTTATTATGGGGCGTCATGTTTTTAACTATACTCATGGACCTTAATACCAGTCATGGTAGAGATGCACATCTCCTCTGCCTTTTCATACCCCAAATCCAATGAGCATCTCCATTATTCTACCCTGGTAATTATTTCCAAATTAAAGTGCAACAAGAAATAGACAAAGGTAAACGTGTGTGTGTGTGTATGTAAATATGTGTGTGTATGGATAATGCATGTATACACACATATATATGATAATACCTAACACAGTAAAAAATACAGAAACCAGATATTCTCCTTTTGTGAATATTTTAGATGATAAAATTAAGCCCTGTCAAGTACCAAATTTTGAAATAACTTAAAGAATGTAATTGGATTGTTTGTAACTCAAAGGATAAATGTTTAAGGGGATGGATGCTCCATTCTTCATGATGTGCTTGCTTCATATTGCCTATATCAAAACATCTCGGGTACCCCTTAAATACATATACCTACTATGTATCCACAGATTTTTTTAAAAAGTAATTTTTTTTACAAAAAGAATTTTCAAACTTTTATCTTTGTATAACAAAACTGTTAGTCACACCATCACATTTGAAATAATTTTTAACATATTTTAAAATATTCTTCATGATAGATTGGTTTTAAAACCTATTTAGATCCCTGGAAATAATTTTCAATGTACTTTTGTGTTTTCTATTCATAGTAATTCATCTCACTATAACTTCAAAATTTTTCTTACCATCACTGTTTGCTTCTGGCCATACTCCCTACCTCCTTCCACTTGGCCTTCCTGATACCAGCTGGGATGGTTAACAAAGTTGTCAAGCTTGTTAAAAGTGTCATGTCCAAATTAAAACAATAAAACCAAACATTGAATTAGAAACTACCATCATAGCTATCGCCAAGGCAGTTTAATACAACTTCCCTACAGACTGCCTAAGAAAGCCAGGAAAATGATGAAACCCAAAATGAAAACTAGGACAGTCAATTCAGAAGAGATTCCATATACCATAAAGCAGATTGGATTAAATCAAAAAACACAACTGATGGTCTAACTGTTGAGAACCTGCCCACTGAAAGAAAAATGGGAAGACCTGTTCACTTTTTTCTTTAATCAGTGAGAGGTTTTCATTTATGCAACACTCACGTTGCAGAAGTCGAAGTTCTTATGTATTAGTTGTCAGATATTTTTTTAATTGCATTTTAGGTTTTGGGGTACATGTGAAGAACATGCAAGATTGTTGCATAGGTACACACATGGCAGCATGATTTGTTAACTTTTTTAAAAAGTTAAAGACCTGTTAACTTTTTTAAAATCTTTGTCCATTGGTTCAGCTGTGCAAGATACATACCAAGAGGAATACAAAGCAGTCGTCCCACTATTTAATAGATGGTACATCTGATTGATCCAAAGTGCTCCTCTTACATAACCTAAATCTAATCCCACCCTCCACCCTAACACCTCAACACCACACACACACACACACACACACACACACACACACACACACACACACACTTTTTTTGTCCTTTTAGAAAATAAAGCCTAAAGAAAGAAACTAAGCAGGAAGAGAATACAATGTTTTGAAAAACAAAGATTGGAGTGCTTTTATGGCATTTTAGAAAATGTAACCCTCCAAGCTAAGCTTTGTAGATGGCATGAAAAGCCTTGATACATTTTTAAAAAGTGGTAGTAATTTTTATATATTCCATTGCTTTGCAATCTAATATTTATTTTACAGGTTAAAATTTTAATATTCAGAATTGGGCTAGGAGTTGTGCATAATAATATCAGATAGTATAATGATAGTTGTACCAAAAAAAGTCTACATGACATCAGTGAATTAAGGATGGGGCAGTCAACGTGACCTGTTTATGAGAAACACCAGACCTAGAGACATCGATACTATTTCAAATAAGAATTAAAAAAAAAAAGAAAGAAAATTAAAGGGTCTTTAAAAACATTGCAGAACAAGGAAAAGGAAAGCTCATTCTGTAGACTAAATACCTGAGCAAGCCACCAAGCAGCCAGAATAACTGTTAAAAAGCATGGAATTTGCAGAAAACCTAAAAAACACCAAGAATAATTTAATGTAAAACAAGTGCAAAAGCCTTTAAAAGATTAATGAAAAGATCCAAAATCTTTAAAAGTGAGATAGGTTAGCTAGAGGCATTACACTTTCTGATTTTAAAACATATTAAAAATCTACAGTAATCGAAACAGAATGATACTGATGTAAAATAGATATATGGACTAATGAAACAAAATAGAGAGTCTAGAAATAAACCTATGCATGTATGATCAACTGATTGCTTACAAGCGTGGCAAGAATACACAATGGGGAAAGGATAGTCTCTTTTATAAGGAGCATTCAGAAAACTGTATATACACATCAAAGAACAGAGTTGAACACTTATTTCACACCACACACAGAAACCAAGTTAATATGTATTAAAGATTTAAACATAAAATTTGAAATAGTAGAACTCTCAGAAAAGAACATCTGGGAGAATAGCCTTATGACATGGTCTTGGAAATTACTTCTTGGATATGACATCAAAAAAATCACAGACCACAAAATCAAAAGTAGACAAATGAGACTATCTCAAAATAGCAAGCTTCTGCACCACAAGGAAAATAATCAACAGAGTGAAAGTGAAACCTCCAGAATGGGAGAGAACATTTGGAAACCATATGTCTAGTAAGGGATTAATATCCAAAATATATGATGAACTCCTACAACTCAAAAGCAAACAAAAATTAAATCACCCAATTAAAAATGGGAAAAACACTTAAACATATACTTCTCCAATGAAAACATACAAATGGCCAAAAAACTGAAAAGATATTCATAGCACCACCAACAGAAAAAGTCCCCACAAAAATCCCATCCAAGGGTCAGCAGCCACAAAGATTAAAACTAGACAACTCATAAAGATGAGAAAGAATCAACGAAAAAAAAAACGCTGAAAACCCCAAAGGCCAGAGTGCCTCTTCTCCTCCAAATGAGTGCAACGCCTCTCCAGCAAAAGTGCAAAACTGGATGAGGATGAGATGGACGAATTGACAGAAGTAAGCCTTGGAAGATGAGTGATAACAAACTGGCTGAGCTAAAGGAACATGTTCTGACCCAATGCAAGGAATCTAGAACCTTGATAAAATGTTAGAGGAGCTGAAAACCAGAGTAAGCAGTTTAAAGAGGAACATACATGACCTGATGGAGCTGAAAAACACAGCACAAGAACTATGTGAAGCATACAGAAGTATCAATAACCAAATCAACTAAGTGGAAGAAAGTCTATCAGAGTTTGAAGACCACCTAGCTGAAATAAGATATGCAGACAAGATTAAGAATAGAATGAAAAGGAACAAACAAAGCCTTCAAGAAATAAGGCTGTGTAAAAAGATTGAACCTACAGTTAACTGGAGTACTTGAAGGAGAAGCGGAGAATGGAAACAAGCTGGAAAACACACTTCAAAATATTATCCAGGAGAACTTCCCCAACCTAGCAAGACAGGCCAACATTCAAATTGAGGAAATACAGAGAACACCACTCAAATTTTCCATGAGAAGATCAACCCCAAGACACATAATCATTAGATTCTCCAAGGTTTAAATGAATTAAAATATGTTAAGGGCAGCTGGAGAGAAAGGCCAGGTCACCTACAAAGGGAAATCCATCAGACTAACAGCAGACCGCTCAGCAGAAACCCTACAAGCCAAAAAAAATTGGATGCCAAAATTCAACACTCTAAAGAAAAGAACTTTTCATATCCAGCAAAACTAAGCTTCACAAGAGAAGGAGAAATAAAATCCTTTCCAGACGAGCAAAGTCTGAGGGCATTTGTCACCACCAGGCCTGCCTTACAAGAGCTCCTGACGGAATCACTAAACATGGAAAAGAAAAACCAGTACCAGCCACTGCAAAAACACACTACAATATAAAGAGTAATGACACTATGAAGAAACTGCATTAACTAGTGTACAAAATAACCAGATAGCATCATGAGGATAGGATCAAATTCACGCACAATACAGACTTTAAATGTAAATGGGCTAAATTCCCCTTATTAAAAGACACACACTAGCAAACTGGAAACAGTCAACATACATTGGTGTCCTGTATTCAGGAGACCCATCTCATGTGCAAAGACACACATAGACTCAAAATAAAGAAATGGAGAAAAATTTACCAAACAAATGGAAAGCAAACAAAAAAAGAAAGAAATAAAAAAAAGCAGGTATTGCAACCCTAGTCTCTGACAAAGAGAATCTGAACCAACAAAAATCAAAAAAGATAAAGAAGGGCATTACCTAATGGTAAAGGGATCACTTCAACAAAAAGGTAACTATTCTAAATATATATGCACCCAATACAGGAGCAAGCATATTTATAAAGTAAGTTCTCAGAGACCTACAAAGAGACTGAGACTCCCACACAATAATACTGGAAGACTTTAACACCCCACTGTCAGTATTAGACAGATCAATGGGACAAACAATTAACAAGGATATTCAGAACTTGAATCAGCTCTGGATCAAGTGGACCTAATACACATCTACAGAACTCTCCACCCTAAATCAACAGAATATACATTATTCTCAGTGCCACATAGCACTTATTCTAAAATTGACCACATAATTGGAAGTAAAACACTTCTCAGCAAATGCAAGAAGACTAATCATAACAAACAGTCTCTCAGACAATAGTGCAATCAAATTAGAACTCAAGATTAAGAAACTCACTCAAAACCAAACAATTAAATGGAAATTGAGCAAAGTGCTCCTGAATGACTTCTGGGAAAATAATAAAATTAAGGCAGAAATCAAGTTCTTTGAAACCAATGAGAACATAAGGATAATGTACCAGAATTTCTGGGACACCGCTAAAGCAGTGTTAAAAGGGAAATTTATAGCACTAAATGCCCATATTAGAAGCTTAAAAGATCTTAAATCAACACCCTAACATCACAATTAAAAAAGCTATAGATTCAATGCAATTTTCATCAAACTGCCATTGAGATTCTCCACAGAATTAGAAAAAAAAAACTACTCTAAATTTCATATAGATCCAAAGAAGAGTCCATATAGCCAACACAATCCTAAGCAAAAAGAACAAAGCTGGAGGTATCGTACTACCTGACTTCAAACTATACTACAAGACTACAATAACCAAAACAGCATGATACTGTTACCAAAACAGTCATACAGACAGATGGAAAATAACAGAGATCTCAGAAATAATACCACACATCTACAACCATCTGATCTTCGACAAACCTGGCAAAAGCAAGCAATGGGGAAAGGATTTCCTATTCAATAAATGGTGCTGGGAAAAATGGCTAGCAAGAAGCAGAAAACTGAAGCTGGACCCCTTCCTTATACCTTATATAAAAGTTAACTCAAGATGCATTAAAGACTGAAATCTAAAACTCAAAACAATAAAAGCCCTAAAAGAAACCTATGCAATATCATTCAGAACATAGGCATGGGCAAAAACTTCATGATGAAAATGCCAAAGCAATGGCAACAAAAGCCAAAATTGACAAATGAGATCTAATTAAACTAAAGAGCTTCTGCACAGCAAAAGAAGCTATCATCTGAGTGAACAAGCAACCTACAGAATGAGAGAAAATTTCTGCAATCTAGTCATCTGACAAAGGGCTAATATCCAGACTCTACAAGGAACTTCAACAAATTTCCAAGAAAAAAAAAACTATCATCAAAAAATGGGCAAAGATATAAACAGACATTCTCAAAAGAAGACATTATGTGGCCATAAAAATATATGATAAAAAGTTCAACATCACTAATCAGTAGCGAAATTCAAATCAAACCCACAATGAGATACCATGTTATGGCAGTTAGAATGGCAATTATTAAAAAGTCAAGAAACAACAGTTGCTTGTGAGGCCATGAAGAAATAGGAACACTTTTACATTCTTGGTAGGAATGTAAATTAGTTCAATCATTGTGAAAGACAGTGTGGCAATTCTGCAAGGATCTAGAACCAGAAATACCATTTGACCCAGCAATCCCATTACTGGGTATATACCTAAAGGACTATAAATTATTCTACTATAAAGACATATGCACATGTATGTTTATTGCAGCACTATTTACAATAGCAAAGACATGAAACCAGCTCAAATGCCCATCAATGATACAGAATGGATAAAGAAAATGTGGTACACATACACCAGGAAATACTATGCAGCCACAAAAAGAAACGAAATTATGTTCTTTGCAGGGACATAGATGAAGCGGAAAGCGCTTATCCTCAGCAAAGTAACCCAGGAAGAGAAAACCAAACACAGCATGTTCTCACTCATAATTGGGAGCTGAACAATGAGAACCCATGGACACAGGGAGGGGAACAACACACACAAGTTTCTGTTGCAGAGTAGGGGTCAAGGGGAGGGAACCTAAAGGACAGGTCAATAGGTGCAGCAAACCACCATAGCACATGTATACCTAGGTAACAAATCTGCACGTTCTGCACATGTATTCTGGAACTTAAAGTAAAATTAAAAACAAGTTTAAAATAAAATATAAATGATGCTCAACATTCCTAATTGCCAGGAAACGCAAGTTGGAACCACAATGAGATATTACCTTATACCTATTAGAATGAACACTATCAAAATGCACATACCCACACAAATACAGACACAAATAACAAGTGTTGATGATGTTGTGGAAAAAAGAAAATTCTTGTACACTGTTAGAATCTAAAATGATGTAGCCACCATAGAAAACAGTATGGAGGTTCCTTTAAAAATTAAATAAAGAATTACTATATGATCCGACAATTCCAATTCTGGGTATATAGCTTAAATAATTGAACTTAGGAACGTGACTACATATCTGCAGTCCCACGTTAATAGCAACAGGTATTTATAATAGCCAAGACATCAAACAACCCAAAAGTACAAAGACATATGAATAGACTTTTGAAATGTGGTAAATACATACAATGGAATATTATTCAGCCTTAAAAAAGGAAGAAAATTCTACCATTTGTGAAAACATGAATTAACTTGGAAGACACAATGCTAAGTGAAATATCAGACACAGAAGAACACATACTGCTTGATTCCTTTTGTATGTGACATCAAAAACAGTGCTCTATAGAAGTAGTCAACAGAATGGTAATTATCAGGGAATGAGGGAGGTGGAGACGAGGAATTGTTGTCCAAAATGAATAAAGTCACCATTCTACAAGATGAGTGAGTCCCAAAGATCTGCTGTTATAACATAGTAAAAATTTGTTAAGATCATAGAGCTCATGTTAAGTGTTTTTACTGCAAAAAAGAGGACACAAAGAAACTTTTGAAGGTGATAGATGTGTTTATTACTTTGACTGTGGCAATAGTTACTTGTGTTACATGTATATTCAAACTTGCCAAATTGTATACCCTAATAAGGTGCAATTTTTGGTATTTCAATTATACTAACTTTTTTTAGGCTGAATAAAATAAATTTTAAAGTAAGATGAGTTAGATGAGGAAAGATCATAATAGCCATAATAAAATATTTGAGGTGATAAAAATTAAAATTGACCAAGAATAATAATAAAATCTAATTTGGAGAACCAGCTAGATAAATTTCCTAATAATGCAAAGGAAAATTGGCATAAAGAAAGGAAAACATTACATGAGAATTTATCATTTTGAAAGACATACAATAAGAATACAAGCAGACAATATTAGAAGTTACTGTGAAAGAAACCACAATGTCTAACCAGAAGGAATAATGAAAGATTTATGAAAGAAAAAGTTTCTATGATAAATAAATGACCAACCTATAGATCAGAAACACTCAATAATCTTTGAGCATAAAAATTATAGAGACGTATCTTAGTATATCCAAAAGAAAAAAATGAAGTTAGAATGGTAAAGAAAATATACTAAAACAACCGAAATGTTTTTTAATTTAATAAAAATCAGGTAACACTTCTTTCAAATGGTAAAACAAACAAACAAAAATCCCCAAACTTGCATATTCTACCACGTGGTTGTTATGTGTACAGCTCACAAGAAAAAAAGAGTTATTTCCAAATATGCAAGAGCTCAAAAGAGATTATACTAACATACATAGCTTACAAAAACTAATATAAAACTATGTTAACAGCTAAAAATTGATCAATTTTTTAAAAGATAGTTCACAATATAAAAAACCTTACAGTAAATGTTAAATTAGTCCAATGACATATGTGTAAATATGAAGTAAATGCTGAAATTTTATCTAAAAATAACATATATAATATAAATAATAATAAGATAGGTGGAAATTTCTAGATTAATGATCACAATTCCAAGTGACCACGGGGCCTGGGAAATAATGCAGATGTGTAAAGAGGGCCAGCCCTAAGGAATAGGGAATGATGGGAAAGACTCTGCACTAGCGAGAAAATAGTTACGCACAGCAAAACAACCTTTAGGTCAATGATGCACCGCATATGTGGCAGTAAGATATGGGCCTGTAAACTTCTGTATTTTTACTGTACTTTTGCTATGTTTAAATACACAGATACTACCATTGTGTTCCAATTGCCTGTGGTATTCGGTAGAGTAATACACTGCACATGTTTGTAGACTAGGAGCAGTAAGCTGTACCATACAACCTATGTGTATAGTAGGCTATTCCATATTGGTTTGCATAAGTACACTCTGTCATGTTTGCACAACAGTGGACTTGCCTAACCATATTTTCCACAGAATGTATACCCACAGTTTAGTAACACATGACTGAATATACTATTCAAAGAGAGTGGAAGCTACTGGACTCCAATACTTCATTACCTTGCAATGTGGGCCAGATGAACGAATTTCAAGAAAAGCCAGAAATCTACATACATATTTATAACATTGCAGTCTTTAAATATATAGAGGTAATTCAACTATTAACAAAAGCGCTGGAGGGTGCCAAGCAAACATGTGTTTGAGATTTGAGCCATTGCTAATCAGGTTTTAACCTCGCCACTCAAAAAAAAAAAAAAAGAAAAGAAATTAAAAGGTGTTAGAAATACAAAAATCTAAAAAAATTGTAAGTAGGAGGTTTGAGGGATAGAAAGGCTTTCTTCGTGGGGAAAAATGTGTAGTAAAAGATTGGATTGGAAAATTAGAAATACATAGGTTATAAGAGTTTGGGGGAAAATATGCTAGCAAAATTTTGAACTTTTAAATTACTGGATAAGATAAAGCAAAGCATTGCTAGATAGCAATGCCCTGCTTTGCAGTTGTCTGCTGGTTGCATAATTCAAAAGGACACTAAAGTATTAAAAATAAAATGGTGGCCTGGGCACCGTGGCTCACGCCTGTAATCCCAATACTTTGGAAGGCTGAAGCAGGCAGATCATGAGGTCAGGAGTTTGAGACAATGGTAACATAATGGAAACCTGGCCAACATAATGAAACCCCTCCTCTACTAAAAACACCAGGCTTGGTGGTGTGCACCTGTAGCCCCAGCCACTCAGGAGGTTGAGACAAGAGAATCACTTGACACTAGGTGGTGGAGGCTGTGGTGAGCCCAGATCACACCACTACACTCCAGCCTGGGAAACAGAGTAAGACTCTGGCTCATAAATTAATTAATTAATTAAATAGTTGGTAAATTATTTATTACATAAATACTACCGAAAAAAAACCCGGAGAGGACACAATTATTATATTATTATTATACTAAGTAGAGCTACAATATAATATGTAGTAAATTGACTAAAGCAGGTTAATTTATTTTGAAATATGATTTAGTGGGCTTTAAATGCAGATATTATAATGTTGAAAAATGCAAAATAATGTCAACAATAAAAGAATACACTTACAAAGATACACATTTTGTAAGTAATTTCAATTTTTAAAAATATCTGTATAAATAAAAGTATCTGAATACTGGTTCATAAAGAACATCTCAAAAAAAGTACGTAAAGCGTAAATTATAGAGCCCATATTTCTAACCATTAACTGCCTTTGTTTCTCTTCGATTCAGTCCTGTGGCTAATTGAATCAGAAGCAACCAAAACTCCAAATGTGGATTATTTAGAAAGTGACAATAAAAATACTCTTATTTCAACATGTAGGAGATAATCAAAGTTGTAGTCAGCAAATAAATCCCCTGAAATGCTTTCTTCATCTTACAAAAAAAAAAAAAATGGCTAAAAAGAGATGAAATAAACATTAAAAGAAATGATAAAGTAGATAAAACAAAATGGTAAAGAGGAAGAAAGAGAAAATGAATTTGAGGATGTTGGAGTATATTATAAGCCTAAGGGCCAATCAACTAAAAAAAAATCTATGGGAAGCGTATACAAAATTTAAAATGAGATTATTAGCAATAGACGTTAAAAATTTAAGAGAGGTGCAATTCTATGCTAATTTCTTTAAAATTCTTAATAAAATGTGTGTTTTTCTAAGAAAAGATAAATTATCAGATGTTTGAGTTGTCCAGGGGTTGAATCTCAGGGTAAACAATATGTATTAAAATAATTTTTTCAAAAGAATACAAGAGTACATGTCAAGAAGTTCACACTCCTGCCCTGTCATTTTCTGCTGGGTGGCCTTGAGCAAATTAATTCACTTCATTGACCATCCCTTCCACACCAGAACTTTGCAAGTGTTGATGGCTGAGGTCTCTTTTAGCATCAGAATTGCTTGGTTCTCCTACAGGCTAAATGATATATAGGCATGCATGTGAGTAGAAGAATAGGAAAAAAAAAAAAAAAAAACAGTAAGCGATATCTTAAATAATAATCATTATATTTTATATATATTCTATTTGCCTGTTCCCTCATTTTTACCCTCATTTAATATCATCCCTATTATTTCAAATATCATAGCTAAAGAAAAAATAAAAGCTGAAGAATGTGGTTCAATGTTGTATTCTTTCACTGACTTGTTCTGGAATTGTTTCTTCCTGTTTCTCAGACATATGTTTCTTTTTCAAGTAATAAGAAATCATCTGTAGTTCTTTTTTTTTTTAATGGTATGTCCTCCTTATTTTTTTTTTATTTTACTTTAGGTACCTACTATATCTGGCATTTCTCCCCATGTTATCCCTCCCCACACCCCCGCTGTCTCTCCTGTACCCCTTTTTTTTTCTCAAACTTCAAGGGTTGGGTGTTCCAACACCTAAGTCTCTCTGGAACTCACAATTCGGTTTTGTGGCTTCTTTTTGTATTGTTTTATGGAAAATAGCCAAAGTGAGCATCTGCATTTGTGTTCTTCCAAAACCTCCATATCTCACTCTTTCTATGAAATTTCTCTTTGGAATTTCATATGATTTGGCATCTCACTTTTCTAGTGAGGGTGACACTCTTAAATCTTTTGTGATGGCTCCAGGCTTCAGATATATTTTACTCCATTTCCACTGCCAATGTTACAAGTCAGTCAGATTTTGAAATACCATATGGTTATGATTTGAGTGTAATAGACCTTATAAGTAAATATGTTCATCAGAGTTAGTTCAAAATTATTATTTCAACTAATTTCAGGCTACCGTAATGGCCACGAATTGAATAAGAACAAAAAGTAAAATTTCTTGTCAAGGAAGCCTGTAGGGGACAGGGCAGTTGGGAAGGAAAGAGGAGAGAGGAGGGTTAATCTAAGTATATCAAAAGTCTATATTTAACTACACTTTTCGCTCTTAACTTCTCTAATTTCTTAGCAATTAATCATATTATATAGTATGTAATTTGTATGTTCCCATGACATACACAGAATACCAGGTTCAGATCTCGTTTTTTCTGTGTGATTTTTTTTTTTAACCCTGTGGAATAGATAAGTGGTTTGACTCTCTTTTGTACGAATTGAAGTTTACTTTTCTTACAGCACTTTTTATGTCGCATTCTGAGAGCTACTATAGCAGCACTGGGCACATAGATGTGCACAAAACTATTTCTCTGAGGCCATAAAGTACTAACCATGTCTAGCATTTAATGGTTACCTCTGAGATATTATGGGAAGTATACCTATGGGAAATATACACAAAATTTAAAATGAGATTATTAGCAATAGATGTTTTGGAAGAACACAAATGCAGATGCTCACTTTGGCTATTTTTGATAAAACAGTAGAAAAAGAATCCATAAGAGCAAAGTATGAGTTTCAGGGATTCTTAGGTGTTGGAATCCTCAACCCCTGGACACTTTGAGAAAAAAAGACTACAGATTATTTCTTATTACTTGAAAAAGAAGTATATGACTAAGAATCAGGAAGGAAAAAAAAGAATGCTAGGACAAGTCAGTGAATGAATAAAATATTCAAATAGGACTTTATGTAATAGGTACTTTAATAAACTAAACTTGAAGTTCTATGACAGCAAGTTAACTTCTACATCCATCACATGAACCTAGAACATCACTGGGCTCACGGGAGGCCACTAATTATAGTATTGAATGAATAAATGCAGTCACCAGTTCACCTTCATCTTTATAACCTAAGAGAGTAAGTGCTGTAATTCTCATTTTTACAAATTGGGAAAATGAGGCTTACAGAGGCTAAGGTTACTTTCTCTCAGTCACATGCTAATGAGTAGCTAAGTCAGAGTATACATCTTCACCTTGCCAATTTCCAAACCTTGCCAGTTCTACTACCCTAAACCTGCCAGCCATGTACTAAAATTCTGAATTTGCTTTAGTTTAGGTTAGGCACTTCATAGGCATCTTATTGCATATTCAGAGCACATTAAAAATGTTGTAGAAAAGTATCAGTTGTGTTTGACCAGAAAATTACATGGCTATGAGAAATCCTAGAGGAGAGTCTAAAAGTGTGTAATTACACAAACTTTGCCTATTTGAAACCACGGTTTCTGATTATTAGTTCACATTCATGAGTAGTGACAAATTTCCTGGACATTCTAAGGATTTCAGGCCATTTCCTATGACTTATCTAAAACTATACATCTTTCCTACTCAAAAAAGCAAATCTAAACATAAATGAAATTGGCATTGTTATACAAAAGTTAGGGTATTTAAGATATCAATAATTATAAGTGAAAAGGTCAACCACATTTAAAAATCCTTAAAAATTCCTTTAAAAATCAACTGGAGATTTGTGTGTTTCAGAAAATACATACATCAATCGGGCACAGTGGCTCTCACCTCTAATTCCAGCATTTTTGGGGGCTGCAGTGGGTAGATTAGAGATCAGGCGTTTGAGACCAAGCTTGGCCAACATGGCACAATCTCGTCTTTACTAAAAATACAAAAATTAGCTGGGCGTGATGGCGCATGCCTGTAATTCCAGCTACTCTGGAGGCTGAGATGGGACAGGAGAATTGCTTGAACCCAGGAGATAGAGATTTCAGTGAGAGGGAGACTCTGTCACACACACACTCACACACACACACACACACACACACACACGGAAAGGAGAAGCCACAAGTGAAAGTTAAAATATAATTCATTTGATGGTACTATATTATGACATAACAGACTACGGTAAATAAAGTCTACTTAAATATAGTCTTATTATTAGAACATATTCAAATGTTACATAATGAAATAATTAAGATGCAATATAATGCCAATTACTACCTTTCTTAAAAATAAGTGTCATGCATTTCTTTCTTAGACAAGAACCAATTTTGACTTAGTTGCTAGTCATGTTATTATGAACTTTTAAAAATTTGCATTCGTTTAATAAGAGTTATTAGTAGTTAATAATAACTTAATTATGTATTCAAAAATATTTCTGTGATAAATGTTTATATTTGTTAAAAGAACGATAGGCAAATTACATTTAACAGAGTTTATTTGAGCAAAGAATGATTGACAAATTGGGCAGCACTCAGAACCAGAAGTGGTTCAGAGATCTCCACCAGCAGTTTGAGAAGCAATCTTTGACAAGGAGAACAGGGCAAAACAGAGGAATCACCTGATTGGCTACAGTCAAGCATTTGACTTATTTGGGCATGGGGTGATGAGGCATTTGCCTTATTTTGGCATGATCTGACCAATTCATTGTTGTGATTGGCTGAAGCTCAGCCATTTATGATTGGCTGCAATCAGCTAGTTGATATAAAAATAGACTCCTACTCAGGTTTTAGTCTGTTAACATGCTAAGTTAGATTTCAGTTTGTTACAGACTCAAAGCACTCAGACACTCTTAAGCCAATGGTCTCTTGCCTATTTAATTTTACACGTTGTGATATTATAAATGTATCAGTCTCTTACTATCAAAAAGGTCAAAACGTTCTCTTACATATATCATTCCACAGATTACGGCACCCAATCATGGCCAATTAGCATATATGTAATAGTTTTACAATTATGCATAAGCCAGTCTTTTAAACATACCAGTGTAATAGACACATTGTCAATTAAATAAATTAGACTGGTAAAATAAAAAGCTGAGTGCACATCAGAAATGAAAGTAAATGTCTTCAAGTTATTCAAGATCAAGATCTAAAACCGGTTGATTCAGAATCCAGCTTGAATTTTCTGTTTCATAGTGATTACGATATATCAATTACTTGTTTTTTGATCTTGATGCTGACGAAATTAATAAGTGATTAACACATTCGTGCTTCAATTTTCAATATAATTATTAACAAAATCTAGAGCCCACAGCTTTTGGTGGTGAATCAATATTGAAACTATTAATGCTTTTCTCTGTTTACTTGCCCTTAATACTACATTGCTCATAACAAAATGAGTGAACGTTGACACTACACTTGGAGATTATTTGAGATCTTAAGCAAATCTAATTATTTAATCCTGTGGCTTTCTTTGCTACCAGGTTGACATAATTGTGAAAATGAAAAAAAAAAGACCACTATTAACCAATTTACAGAATGTTACATCATCCACGCAAGCAAACTTACATATGCCCCGTGAAGAGGACCATGAATCTAGTAGCAATTACACGCCCGCATTTTTCTGGAGCTCTGTCTTTGGAAGAGTCACCCCTGGCCAAGACGAAACAGTTGGTGACAACATTCTGGCTCTGTGTGTGCTCATGAAATAAAATTGCCAAAATTCCATACTCGGAGAACTAGAAAACAAAAGCCAATGGTACAATTCAATTACCGCAGAATGCCAGTTTTCCATAGACAAATTTGTCAGTTGTTGCTAGCATTGTTCATTATGATTTGGAAGTCCTTGAAGTCTAAGTAGAATTGATGCATACATATTTAAATTCAAGCACGGGAAAGAATGAAATATGATCTACAGAAGTATACTTAGTGGTGAGGCGCAAAAGCTCTGGAGTTGGACAAATAAGTTCAATTCCAGATTCTGCTTCCTACTGGCCATTTGGTCTTGACTTAACTTCACTGAGCCTCAGCCCTCTGTCTTCAATTTAATTCATAAGAGCAGTTGTGAGGATTAAATGAGAAAATGGAACAAAAGGCTTAACCTATACCTTGTTAAGGCACATTGTACCCGGCCCATAGAAATAGCTCAATAAATGTTATCTATTATTTTCATCTCTCCCAATACAAATACAAAAATCACTTTAACTTCAACAAATATTTCAGGAGAATCAACTGTGTCATGGACACCAACCTAAGTATGAGGTATATTAGTGAACATAACAGAGATCCCTCCTCTTTCTAGAGAAGAAAGACTGCAAACACAAAACCACAGTGACTGTAAGAAATTAACTAAACTATGGAATATGTTAGAGGGTGAATAGCACAAAGAAAAAGTAGATGAGAGGAAGAATGCTTGTGAGTGGATGGTGAGACCCATTGTACTGGTAAGTAGGGTGGCCACGGTGAGCCTACATTGTAGGATCTGGTTTGTTGAGATCCTCAAAGTTTAAGCATTGTTGCAGTTCTACTCTTTTTTTTCATTAAAATAAAAATCCCTTTGTCCAGGTTATTCAGCAGTATTTATTGTTCAAAATCAGAAGGCTCGTCATATGTCATCAGCCCACCTCCTTAAAAATTACTGAGTTGCCAATCAAGGAATCAATTGTTAACAACAGATTGTATAATCATCTGTAACATTCTGTACAACACTATCACAGAAAGCCTGTCTCTGACTGCATCATAACTTTTCACACATACTGCTTCTGTCCAAATCTAAAGCTGTTTTCTATCAGAGCTTTGAGAGCTCTGAAATATTCACCTGGCAAACAAAGCCCTCCTGCTTTCACATTAAAAATACCATTCTGTGTTCCAAATCCTCTGTGGAAATTTACGTGGTAAACCAGGGAAAACCATGCAGTAGCATATGAAATATTTTTCCAATTATTTTCCCACAAAGAAATTACTTTCTGCAGGTTAAATCGGAGCTGTTTGGGATACTGCAGCTTTGATAGCTCTTTAAACTTTTAATTGCTTCACAGCCCTATTCAGGAATAAATAAATAAACTTGAGGAAGAATTACTGACAATTCTTAAAATAACATTTTTTGAGAGATGAGGATTCCTTAGGTAATACAACCTACTTTTTGGATTCTGAAATTATCAAATCAAAAAGAATCTAAAGTAATATTATTTTGAAGATGGAAACCTGCTTCAGTTGAGTGTGGAAAAATCCTGACAACTGTACAATTACCTTTTTAGAAGCCAAAAAAAGACGCATATATCCACTGTACTTTTCTTCTTCTTTTGCTTAATCACTCACTCCCTATATCACGCCTCCTACAGAAAACACTAGTGGTTCTGGGGAATAAAATTTAAACAACTTTTCACTAGAAATATTAGCTTCTCTCATCAAAGCAAATGTTTTAGAAAGCTGATACCCAAATTCAACTTCAGAAACTAGCCTCTGGCGATTGTTTCACCTTTTGTTTTTATTTAAATGCCCCATTCATAATTTTTGTTTTATTTTTATTTGTACTATAAATACAGGCAATTTTCTACAAAATTATATGAGTTAAAAAAATGATAATCCCAGCACACACAGAATTTTCATTGAAATACTTTACCCTAAATGTGACTGATCCAGAAATAATAATTAAGGTTTTTTTTCATATGCAAAAGCTCTAACATTTTGAATTTTCACAAGATATCTTTAATAAGGATGACCACTCTGGAAAAGTTGTTCTTCCATTTTGTATATCACATGCTCCAGCAACTTTTCCAATTATTCTTTAATCTTTTTTTAACTTGCACCCTCATTTTATCATCAACCCATTTACAAGGCAAAACTAATACAATAAATATACATATGCACACAAGCATATGTGTATACACACACACACACACACACACACACACATCTTGATTGTCTCACCAACAACCTTTGAAGAAGGTAATGATATGTAAAATGAAAAAGCAGGGAATGCTATGTTTCAATCCCCAAAAATACGCATTAGCAAAAATTCTTGAATATATGTCAGCCAATTAAAGAAACTAGCAAATGTAGTGGTAGGAGGTTTTGAGATCAGAGAATGGATATGAGTCCCACCACACAGTTTTTGAGGTTTCCATACCTCTGGCTTGTGCAATCTTTTTTGGCATTTGCTCCAATTCTCTAGAGACCAACAATTACCAACTTAAGAGTCATTGTTCCTAAACATACCATATAAAGAATAAAGTCAGAAATATCAAAATATGTTTCTAGACGTGATGTTTCTGATCCAAATTCCACAAATCTCTAAAGAGAACATTGGTTACATTTTAACTCTGGGACTCATGACTAGATTACATTTCGTTTTGAAAACGCACACTTCTGAAGTAATCTATGGTCTGCCATTATGAATGAGTCCTTTCAAACACAATGGATTACTTAGAAAAGTCAGATAAGTAGCCCAACAGTTTATCAGAAAGCAGTTGGCAACATGCAGCAGTCTCTGTTAATTTATCACACATAGAAGTGCAAGCCCCTCAATTGTATGGAGATCCAAATGATTAGGATAGGGACAGGAGCAGTGAAAGAACACATTCCATACAGGCAGATGGGCTTTGTCCCATACAGGCAGATAGGCTGTTCCTCATTCTTCAAAATCAGATAAGAGCAAATCAGTGTTATTTCCTTAAATAATGATTCTCAATAAATTTTATTAGGAAATTCCATAAATGAGAAGGGAACGTATCTCTATTTTTATTGCAAATCCCAAGCCTATAGACAAATTCTTATGAAATTGTATGGGATAAAGTTACAGCACTTCTTAAGAGTATGTTCTCACATTCACACATAAAGCCATCCAAAGCGTAATATAGTTCAATTGCCACAGTGCAGAATCTGTTAATTGGATCTGCCAATGTTTTCCAACTCACAGCATCCTACAGTGCTAAATATCTAATATAAACACTCCCTGCTGAGGCTTCTCATAAACCCTGACTTTTTCCTTCCTTGAAGTCAGCTAGTGAATTTAGATGGCTTGAATACTAAAGATAAACTAGGGTTATAATTCTTTACTGACATAATCTGAACTCACAAAGAGAGTTTAGTAATGATTATCTATTTTATAATCTTCCCCAAAAGATCAATGCAGTGTTGACATAAAAAGTACAAAGAGAGGAAGATAGAACAATGTTTTGGCAATCTCAGACATTAACGTCAAGAAATCAGGCTACTTCTTCTCTACACTTTTTTGGTAGTTTGTATTTTGACTTTAATGCTTATTGAGCTATAGCATATCTACTGGAAAGAATGCAAACCCAAAAGGTAGAATTTGATTAATTTTTGGCTGATCGTCACACACATACCCAAGATAAAGCTCAAACTATAGAATATTATCTGCTTGCCAGCAGCCTTCCTTAGCCCCCCACGTAATCATTACCACATATGCAAAAGTCACCACCATATTTAACTTTATTACTGGTGATTAGGGTTGTGTGTTTTTAAACTTTATATAAATGATGCTATGCATTTTGTACTCTTACTTATTTAACTTCATTTTCTTTCTCATTATTATGTCTAGGAGATTCATCCCTATTGTGTGTAGCAGTAGTTTATACTCTTTTGTTGCTATCTGGTATTGCATTTTGTAAAGAGGTCTTAATTATGAATTCAATTTCTTTAGTAGATAAAGGAGCATTGAGGTTTTCCGTTTGTTTTTTTGTCTGTTTTTGAAAGTTGTATTTTCAAAGATTTTTTTTCATTTAATCTTAAAGACATTTGTTTATTATATTTTAAAGTCTGTGGATCTATAGTGATATCACCTTTGCATTCTTTATGTTAGTAACTTGTTTTTATTTTCTTTTTTTCATAATTTATATCACTAGGAAGTTCTTTGATTTTATTAATCTTTTCAAATAGTAATATCTTGGTCAATTGGGTCTTGGTATTTGCTTCAGGTTTTTATTGGTTTCTGTTTCTTGCCATTTCTCTTATCTTAGGGTTTTGGCTTTAATTTGCCATGGTTTCTGTTGGACCCGGAAAACAGACCTTATAATTGTTAGCAATTATTATTTTTAATATGTGCATGTAATGCTATAATTTCCTTCTAAGTACTTCTGCAGTTACATTCCACAACTTTTAATATTTTTAAATAAATGAAAATAAGATATTTCAATTATATTGTGATTTTCTCTTTAACATATATATAACTTAGAAAAGCATGTTTTAGTTTCCAAACACTTTAAGTATTATCTACATGTACTTTTGTTACTGATTTCTAGCTTATTTCTTCTGTGGCCAGATAATATCCTCTGAATATTTTCACACCTTTGTATTGTGTTACAATTGGCTATTTTGGCTAATATTACTGTATGATGATGATTCTCTATGGGCCTCTCATGTTTCTTCACATCTTGAGAACAGAAGTATTGACTCCCTTTATTCTAGACTATATTCTGAAGGATGTTTGTGGAGCAAACAGCTTTGGAAGTTAAAGATGCCATCTTCCATCAGAACAGAAGGCAAGTTTTCTTAGTCTTGGAAGACTGTTTCCATCTAGAAAAGCAGGTAGGCATTCTTAGTATCTAGTATGAGCAATTCCAGTTTTCCAAGTTCATCCATCTTTTGTAGCACAATTTGACCAATGTGCAAGCACTACCTGGCCCTCTTCAAGACATCCTTTAGGAATTGCTGCTTGGAAAGCTGATGCTTGTGCCATTTGCTTTAATGTGGGTAGTAAAGTTCATTGTCTCTGCTCCAGATTCTCAGATTTTTTGCCAGTATCCCTAAAATCATGGCAGACTAACATTTTAGGGTAAAATTGGGATTGATATCAGAAGGATGGCAGAAAGAAGGCTGAGAGTCTCCTTCCACCAAGGAGGGACTGAATCAACAATAATACATTGACCCATTCCCTTCTTGAGACATCCAAAAAACAGTGAAGAGGCAGCTGCACTCCAGGGGAGCATGAAAGCGGCCACGTGAAAGTCACTAGGAAAATTCCTGGCACTCACTCTCCATGCTATCTCCACACTCACCCTCCTCCCAGCTCAGCATGGCATGATTAGGAGAAAACTCTTAGTTCTTGGTTTCTCCCTGGGAGGAAAAGAGAAGAGTGAAACATGTATGCAGAGTTTGAACTTTTCCAAGTGCTGCTGCCCAAGAGACTAGTTTCGGTCCTCTGTCTCAGAGCACTGCTGGGATCAGCTTGCTCTGGGTTTCTAGAGAGCACCGAGAAGGCAAGAGTGCTGGGTGGCTCGTAGCTTGCTGCTGTTTCAGAGGACAGGATGTACAGAAGCTAGAGGTCCATGTAGCTGGGCAGCCTCTCCCTAGGCAGAGAGAGATAGAGGAGCCTCTGTCTAGCATTTCAGTGTTTCATGCCTGTGTTCGTTGTAGCACTATTTACAGTAGCCAAGCAGTAGAAACAACTTTAATATCCATTGATTGATGAATGGGTAAAGCAAATGTGGTATAGCTATATAATGGATTATTAATCATAGAAAAAGATAATACAAATATGACAACATGGATAAACCTTGAGGACTAAGTGAAATAAGTCGCAAAAGGTCACATATTGTATGATTTTGCTTAGACAAGGTGTCTATAGTGGTCCAGCTCCTAGAAATGGGAAGTAAAATGGTTTTCAGTGTGAAATGAGGAGTGGTTGTTCGATGGGTATAGAGTCTGACTCAGTTCTAGAGAGCTGCTTTATAAAAAATATACTTAGAATTAATATGTGCTATATTCTTAAAAAATTTGCTGGGAGGGTAGATTTTATATTATGTGTTCCTTATCACAATAAAAAATATGTTTATTTTTTATTGTGATAAGGAACACATATATGAAACACATAAGTAACTGAAAAATTATATATTCAAAAGGAACAAATTATTAACACAGGCAGAAATTCAGATGAATATCTAGGAAATTAGTCTGAATGAAAAAATTTAATCCCAAAAGGTTATACATTGTGTGATTCCATTTGCATAACCTTTTTGAAATGAAATTGTTGAAATCAGTGTTTTATAAATGTGTTTTAGATCAAGCATGATAGACATTCTGTTTATGTCTTCTATATCTCTATTGATTTTATTTTGTGTTCTAATAGCGAAGATGATTTGTCTAAGATGTAGAATTTTCCATTTTTTCTTTAGTTCAATCCATTTTTCCTTTATATATTTTGAGACAATAATAAAAGTTATATATAGTCAGTCTTAAGATTGCTCTGTCTTCTGGTTAAATTAACCTTATATTGTTATAAAATGTTGCCCATTATATTTAGTAATCCTTTGTGACTTAGGGCCTATGTTGTTTACGTATTAACATAACTACACTAACTTGTCTATAGATCAGGAATCAGTAATGGATGGTGTCTTAGTTCAGACTGCTGTAACAAAGTACCATAGACTGTGTAGCTTATAAACAACAAAATCTTTTTCTCAGACTTCTGGAGTCTGGGAAGTCTAAGTACAGGGTACACATATGGTCAGGTTCTGATAAGGGTCCTCTTCCGGGTGCAGCCTGTCAGCTTCTTGCTGTACTTTCACAAGGCAGAAAGAGTATGAGCTTTCTTTCTTCTTATAAGAGCACGAATCCCATTTATGAGGGTCCTATCCTGATAACCTAATTACATTCCAAAGGCTCTATTTCTGAATACCATCACAGTTAGAATTATATTTCAACATATGAATTTTGTGGGAACACAAACATTGAGTCCATAGCAGATGGACTGGTAGACAGCCTGATTTTGTATATCCTGTAAGCTACAAATGTTTTCTACATTCTTAAAGGCACGTAACAGCACACACAAAAATAACATGCAATAAAGACTATAAAGCTGAAAATATTTATAATCTGGGCCATTACAAAAAAAATGTTTTTCTAACTGCTGTTAGTGTTTCTATGAAACATTAGTTTTAACTTTCCTATGTCCTTCCTAAGAATATAGAAAATGTCCTTAATAATCATAGTCTTTAGTTGATGTATTCAAATTGTTTTTAATGTAAATTGTAATATATTTGAGTTTAAATACATTATCTCAGTATCTTTCAAGTTGCTTCATCTATTCTTTGATCTGTTTTTACACTGCCTTGTCTTTGAGAGTAATCACATTTTAATATTAATTTTTACCCAATATTTGCCTGTTATCATTACATTCTAATTTATTTATTTTCATTGTTAGTCTGCTACACTGTATATCATTAATCTATCAATATCAACTTTAATTAGTACGTTTTCCCATTCACAGGTAATGCAGGGTCTCTGTTTTAGTCTGCTCAGGCTGCCATGAAAGAATACCACCAAGGAAGAGGCTTAAATAGCAGAAATGGATTTTCTCATTGTTTGGGGAACTGGAAGGCAAGATCAAGGGCCAGCAGGGTCAAAGTCTGTTGCTGCCTCTCTCCGTTGGTTGCAGATTCTTCTGTGCTTGTAAAAAGACAGCTCTGGTGTATCTTCCTCTTCTTATAAGGACATCATTCTTGTAAGACCTTTATGAACTCACTTACTTGCCTCACACTTAAAAGGCTGTCTGTAAATTCTGCCACATTTAGGTTTAGGACTTCAACATATGAATTTGTAGGGGAAGAGAAGGGAACGCTATGTAGTCCATTACAGACTCTGTGATACCTTGTCGGCAACTATCCTCTCTCTAACCTGTGCTACTGTGCCATGTATTTTAATCCTGTACATACTGTCATGTAACATTAGTATTTATTTTTAATAAAGAATATCAGTTTATACTTACTCCCTTAAATGTATACTTTCTTCATTCTTGCAATTCATCTGAATTCTTGTGTACAATTGCTTTATTTCTGCCTGAAATTTTTCTTTAGTATTTGTTAGTGAATATCTGCTGGCAGAAAAGTATCATATCACTGAAAATATAATAATTTTACCTATTTTGATGGTTGGATGGGTAACACAAACAGTAAGAACAGAGAAAGATCTCCTAATATTATTTGGAAATTTAGCAGATGTGATTCCTTAAGTTTCTTTTTAAAATTTTTAATTATTGTGGATGTACATGCAATATTTTGATACAGAGTACATGCAATATTTTGATACAAGCATACAATGGTAATGATCAAATCAGGGTAATTGGGGTATTTCATCACCTCAAGCACTTATTGTTTCTTTATGTTAAGAACATTTCAATTTCACTCCTTTAGTTATTTTGAAATATGTAATAGATTATCATTAACTACAGTCATACCATTGTGGTACCAAACACTACACCATGTTCTTTTTTGTTGTTGTTGTTTTTGTTTTTAGTCTGAATTTTCTTTTTTTTTTTTTTTTATTGTACTTTAGGTTCTGGGGTACATGTGCAGATGATGCAGGATTGCTGCATAGGTACACACATGGCAATGTGGTTTGCTGCCTCCATCCCCCGTCACCTACATCTGGCATTTCTCCTCATGTTATTCCTCCCCGACCTCCCCATCGATCCCCAGCAACAGACCCCAGTGTGTGATGCTCCCCTCCCTGTGTCCATGTGTTCTCATTGTTCAAAACCCACCTGTAAGCAAGAACATGTAGACTATGCCACATTCTATCTGTGTATTTGTACCCATTATCCATCCCGTCTTTATCACTACTCTTCCCAGCCTCTGGTAACTACCACTCTACTCTCTGAGTTAAATCCTTTTTAGCCACCACTTATGAGTGAAAACGTGCAGTATTTGCTTTCCCGTGCCTGACTTATTTCACTTTACATAATGTCCTCTAGTTCCATACACGTTGGGCAAATGACAAGATCGCCTTCTTTTTAAAGACTGAATAATAGTCCGTTATGTGTGTGGTATGAATTAACATTCACTTTTAATTCTGAAGAATATTTTGCCGAGAGTAAAATTCTACAGTGGCATTTTTTCTCATGTTAGCCAATTAAATATAGCATTTGATCATCTTCTAGATTTTATCATTTTGTTAAAAGGTAAGCTGCCAAGGTTGTTGCTCCTTTCAAGACACTATTGTCTTTTCCTCTGTATTATTTTAACAGGTCCTGTTTGTTTCTGGGTTTCATTGGCTTAACCAGGCTTTGGTCTGAAGTTCCTTGTACTTACCATGCTTAGGTTTGAAGTACATCTTTAATCTGTAGGTTGATGCTTTCTTTTAAAGTTGAAAATTTCCTGGCCAGTGTTTCTTTAAATGCTACTTCTCTTATCTCATTATCCTCTCTCCTATATGCCAGTCACGTAGAGATAGAGACAGTAATATGCCTATATAGATATACAGGTATGCAAATTTTCCACCATATCCCAC
The DNA here is from genome assembly GCA_031835075.1 of Saguinus oedipus. NCBI lineage: Eukaryota > Metazoa > Chordata > Mammalia > Primates > Cebidae > Saguinus > Saguinus oedipus. Next base: position 183,139,742 of record CM063171.1, read on the forward strand.
CCACATTTCTCGCATGCTATTTTCTGAATTGTCTTTCTGCCTGTTTGGCCTTGAGTTTACACATTTTCTTTTAAGGTATCTTCCAGCTCATTTTTTCCCTTCAGCTCTGTATTTTCTTTTTAAACACAATCTTTAATTATTAATTTTTCTTACTCTTCATCCTAAATAATTCCTCCAGACGTGTCTTCTAATTAACTAGCCATTTTTATTTTTAGGCTAATATACTTTTTTATTATTATTATTATTATTTGAGACGGAGTTTCACTCTTGTTATTGAGGCTGGAGTCCAATGGCGCGATCTCGGCTCACCCCAACCTCCGCCTCCTGGGTTCAGGCAATTCTCCTGCCTCAGCCTCCTGAGTAGCTGGGATTACAGGCACGCGCCACCACGCCCAGGTATTTTTTGTATTTTTAGTAGACGGTGTTTCACCATGTTGACCAGGATGGTCTCGATCTCTTGACCTCGTGATCCACCCGCCTTGGCCTCCCAAAGTGCTGGGATTACATGTGTGAGCCACCGCGCCTGGACTAATATACTTTTAAAACAATTGATTTAAATTTTAATAACAGTTACTGTAATTTTTAATTCCAAAATTTCTATATTAATCTTATATATTCCAATCATCTTGTGAAATTCTGTATCCTCTAGCCTTTTTAAATAAATATATCAATTATTTATTTTATAAATATGTTTGCTATTACGTTTCCAAGTGTGTAAACCACCTATATTAATATGCCAAAAGAGAGACGTCACATTTCTTTCCTCCAATACTCTTATGACATTTTAATAGCAAAATAAATGATAATATCAGAACACAACCCACTGAATCAAATAGAAATTATTTTGCCCACGCTTTATTAACTAATCAACCAATGAAACAATTAATTAATTTTTAAGTGAGTAAGATAAGAAAACTTTCTCTTAGAACAGAATGTCAACTAATAAATATAGACGTAATGATGAGGCCAAATGCAGTGGCTCATGCCTGTAACCTTAGCACTTTGGGAAGCCAAGGCGGGCGGATCACCTGAGGTTAGGAGTTCAAGACCAGCCTGGCCAACATGGTGAAACTCATCTTTACTAAAACACAAAAAATAATCATGCATGATAGCCGGTTGCTATAATCCCAGCTACTTGGGAAGCTGAGACGGGAAAATCACTTGAACCCAGGAAATGGTGGTTACTGTGAGCCAAGATCGTGCCACTGCACTCTAACCTGGGCAGCTGAGTGAGACTCCATCTCAAAAGAAAAAAAAGTAATGATGAAACCAGATAATCATATTTGCCAATAATCACAGGAATGCTTCATTCAGCCAATGTATATCAATGGACACTAAAAGCAGTAAGTAAAAATTTAATGAGAAAATCAATATTTACACAATCTCAAAGTACTTGACCATAATATATGTATTAATTACAAATGAGAATTAGTAACTTTACAAAGGAGAAAACTGAAAGAAACCACTTTAATCAAGTAATTTTAGTTAAATCTTCAGTAATAAAATGAACAAAGCAAACAAATCACCATACTACCCAATGCTCATTTGGAAGAAAACAGAATCACTTCTCACTTTTGTGATATTTCTGCCCAAAGTGTATAACCTGAATATCACTGTGAGAAAACATCAGACAAACCCAAAGTGACATATCAAGTAATAGATGGGAAGATATATCACATCAGTTTTGTGATGTATTTGGAAGTAGTTTGGTTTGAAGTTTAAACTACATTGGGTATGGATCACGACAGCAAGAGAAACAATAAGGATGACCCCAAGATCAAGGCAAAGAAACTGAGTGATTGATGGAGCCCTTAACTGGTAAGAAGACTCTAGAGGTGGTAGATTTTCTCGGAAAGGGAAACAGACCAAGAGTATTACAATGCATACATTATTTTTTGGAGTTCTTTGTGATTGTTAAATGTAAGTGCTTCCATGAATTTGTTATCGTTTCTAAAGTTAATGATTATAAGTCATATAGGATTGTTAGTGATTCAACATAATATTTTACATTTAGGACATTTTATATAAATTTAATAGATCTCACTATACTTAGCCACCTACAAGCAAATTATAGGATTTTAATTACATACCTCTTTTGAGATTCAATATATTATTTCAAAATTACTTTCACAAATCATAAAGAAAAAAACACTAAGCCACTAATATGCAAGGCTTTCTAGTACTAAACTATTGTTTATATTATGATTATATATTTTTTCCAAATAATATTTAGTATTTTAAAACTGATATGACAATCTATCCCTGAGTTTTAAATAAAATCTATATGGAAACTCTCTAATGAAAAATACAGCTGAAAGCCCATGAGATGCATGATAGCATTGCCAAAATAAGGCATGCTATTTTGCTTATTAAAATGTGTCTGCTATTAAAGTCTCCAGGCACATAGACTACCCAGAATCATTAATAAATCAAAAGAAAGGCTAAGTCACATTCCTTTCCCTCCCCATCCCCATGCCATTCTAGAAAGTCCAGCAAATATGCATTTTGTTTTCTCCATTTCCATAAGGCCTTTTTGTTCACCAGAAATTTATGTTAATTGCTAGGGAAAGGGTATACCCATAAGCATCAGGAAAACAATTCATGGTTTATTAAAAAGACCAAATTTAGCAGTAGCCACTCTAATCAGGATAGATACATTACTATAAATTCTTGGAATTATAAGTACATTTTGTTAGAGGGTTATATAAAAAGGAATACAATCAGAAAGAATGAAGTGTTAACTAGGGAAATACAAATCTAGAAAGTTACCAGTTAAAATTAAACTCTTGGAAGCTTTTTGAATCAGAAACAGAAAATGCTTATTTGCAGTTGTAAGGAATAAGTGAATTTAGTGTTCATCAAAATTTCTCTTCTATAACATGTGTTATTTTTAATTTCCAATATATTCTTACATAGTTAAGCTCTCTTCACTCCAAATAAATGTGTTCTCTTCCACCTTTTATATTTACTTTTTATTAAAGGGTTCCTCTTCTTAGCAGCCTGATAATTTAGTGAATCTAAGAAGTCTATCAGATCAGCTGTGTAGAATAATATAGACAAAGGAAATAATTCCTAAATTAAACAATTCAAAATTTTCACTTTTCAATCAGTTTTGTGCCTGGAGGGGGGTGCATTGCATAGACAAATATATTGGGACAATACTAGAAATAATAGTAACCTTAGAACCTCTTTAACTAAGGTCTCTGAAGGTTTATTAAATTGCTTTTGGTCAGGTACTAGTTCAAGCCTAAAACAGAAGTTTACTGCTGGTGCTAGTGCCTTACAGGTTCAAAGAGACATCCTACAGAGCTGGGACTCAGACTTCTGTAAGGGGAACTTCAGCCATCTGGCGCTGATACTTCTGAGGCGCATGATGAAGCTACTTCTTGAAATAGAGAAAAAATTGGAAACTGGTACCAACTGCTGTTTCTCAAACCAAATGCTGAGATGAAAAGCAAATTATTAGAGCGAGAAATCAGGAAGGTGGGTGTCCCTTCTTCACTCCCTTTAGTGCCCCCTGTTGGCAGAACCTAGCAGAGAGTCAGCAGGCAAAGGAAAAGGATGGCTTGCAGAATCCCAGCCATAGCAATCATAAAGAAAAGAACAGAGGATGGGACTGGAGCTTACAGTACTTAATAACCGGCACATTCAAAGAGGGATTCGACTTCTCAGATGACATTGCAGTTGGGACCAAAATAATGTATCTGTTAAATGTAAAAGAGGAATATGACCGTGGGCATGGAAGCTGCAGTGTCTGCAGTAACCACTTCTGAATCTAGAGATCAATGCAGTTTAGTCATGGAGCTGAGACACATACAAATTACAGCTCAAGAGCCAAAAGTGATTAAAGAGGAATTTCTTCCTATGACCTCTTGGATGACATTAAAGCGACTGCAAATAAAAAGTCTTTAGAAACACCCATTAAAGTACGCTTTGTTTCCATTCCACTTTCCTGTCAGGTTTCTTTCTCATGCATGCTCTCTCCCCACCCAAAAAGAAAAAAAAATCTTATTCTACTCCCAGTCCATGATGCTTTCGTTCCTTCTCTTTCCCACTCCTTATATCATTTTGCATCATCTATTATGATTAATTATTAATTAACATCTCTTCCTACAATACATTGTTATTTCTCACTGTGATCAACTGATGTATGAATGACCCCAGTTCCTCACTCCTCTCTGGGAATATGCTCTTTGGCATGAAACTTTATAGCCCTCCGCTAACCTCACCCTAAACTCGGCTATGTTATTTGGTTTAGCCACTGAAATTTTGGAAACTGGTATGTAAGTAGAGGACTGGAAAATAGTTCGACCAACTGAGTTTGTTCTCATTCTTGCTCTTTGACAGCACTATAAAAATACATCCAGGCTAGCCTGCTGGAAAATGGGAGATTCTCAATTCAGATATAGCTACTGTCCCAGCTGGCAGCCAGTACACCAGACCTGTACATCAACCTACTCAAGATCATAAGAATACCCCCATCAAGCCTAGCCTAAATATCTGACCATAGATTTGTATCTAAATGAATTCTTATTATGATACATTCCTAAGATTTGAGATGGTTTGTTATACAACAGGCAACTGATATGCTTACTTTTTAAGAGGAGTAAAATAGGGATGATTATTACAATGTTTTCTTTGGTAGGTTGAGGAAAGAAGAAACTCTGTCAACATTTATACATTAATAATTTATTCTGTCATATTTTAGTCAGATTAAAGCAAACAGCCAAAAACAATGACAAGATCCAGGATAAGAGACTAATGATAAGTCACCTGTTTACAAGAAAAATACGATTACTAGCTGTATTTATAGCTGATTCAGAATAACTTCATTTTTAAAACCCTAAAATTTTATAGTTAAGCTCTTGAGTGCAATTTCCTTAAAATTTTCTAAACCATGTAGAAAATCATAAAGAAACTATGATATTTCTTTGTTTGAGTTTCCTTTTTAGAAGTTAGGTCTTATTTTAAAAATATTTTCTAGCCTGTTTACGCTCTCATTTAAAATTATCTATTTTTCTCAAAGTCTTTCTCATACTTTGGATATCCAAAATATTGCATGAGTTAGGTAAACAATACCGAATAAACTATGGGATTATATTTTTACATTATTCAGTCAGTTTCCAAGAAGAACTTTGAACAACTAAAAATATGAGTTACTATATTCTCCCTGAAATCTTTTTTTGTTATTTTTTTGGGGGGGGTGTGGGAAATGAGTCATTCTGAGCAAAAAGAAAAAAAATTAATCAGACACTTTCCACTCCTAACTTAAGAGAGTTGGAGATATCCGCCTATCCAGATTACCAGGAATGGAAAGATATGGAAAGATGTGGGTACCCACCAAGGAGCTCACCGTCCCAGTGTTCTATATAACCTCACTTCTATGGCCAAAAGTATTAAAAAGAAGGAAAATAAAAGACTAATTCAGGCTTACTATTTAAAAATACAGTGATTCTGGCCTGGCATGGTGGCTCACGCCTGCAATACCAGCACTTTAGGAGGCTGAGGCAATCCCAGCACTTTAGGAGCCTGGATCACTTGAGGCCAGGAGTTTGAGACTAGCCTGGCCAACATGGTGAAACCCTGTCTCTACTAAAAATACAAGAAATAGCCAGGCATGGTGGTATGTGCCTGCAATCCCAGCTACTCAGGAGTCTGAAGTAAGAGAATCACTTGAACCCATGAGGCAGAGGTCGCAGTGAGTCGGGAGTGCCCCTCTGCCCTCCACCCTGGGCAACAGAGTGAGACCCTGTCACAAAAAAATAAATAAAAACTAAGTAAAAATACAGTGATTCTGAGAGGCCTTCCTTTTCCACACTACCTCCTACTTTTTTGATATTTTCTCATCCCATTTTCCTCACCTGCCAATGTGGCCAGGACTTCCACAGTGTATTAAACATCTTCTTTGGACCAGAGAAATTTCACTGAAGCAATGAGCATAGAAGTTATTAGCATAAACTGAAGACTAAATGATGCTGGTACACAAATAGGGAGACACATCAATACAATAGACTCGTGAATCTAGAAGTAGCTTCAAGAACGTATGAAAAAGTAGATGTGATAAAGGTTGCATTTCGAATCAGTGAGCAAAGTATTTAATAGACTTGAGACAACCATGTAGTTATGAGGAAAAGATTTAAAGTTAGACGCATACTTCAAAACTCTCCTCAGGTGTATCAAGATTTTAAATGTGAGAAAATGAAACAAAAAAGATAGAGAAGAAAGTAGGTAAGCGTTTTAAAATATCATCTCAGAGATTTTCCAAGTTTGATACATAAATTCAACTAAAATAACTAACTTTTTATTAGAAAAGCATTTGTCATAAGACAAATGAAAATGTGAGAAAAATAATTTGCAATACACATCACAGACAAAAGGCAATACTCCTAATATGTAAAGACGTTTAAAAACCAAAAGAAAAATAAAGAATAATATATAGCATGCTTTCATTTGTGCAAAAAGAAATATAATGTACATGGAATATATCTGGAAATATATATAAGAAACTATTGAATTATCTGTCCCTATGGATGGGAAATGGGTGATCAGGGTTCAGAAATCAAAAAGGGCTTTTTCACTCTATAACCCATTGCACTTTTAAATTATGAATTCCATTAATGAATTATCTATTTGTTAATAAATAATAATTGAATTAAACAATGTTATTTGTAACAACTATATAAAAATATATTTTACATACTTATTTAAAAGCTGGTAACATTATGTTTTAATCAGGATCCCTGATGCTTTCTACCAGACAAACCCCAAAATCTCAAAGCTTAACAGACACAGAGTTCATTTCTCACTCAGTAGAGACTGATATGTGTTGGATGGCCCTAATCCATGTAATATCCAGACATCCGGAACACGTGACCTTTAAGACTGGTTGCATTAAAGAGGCTCACCGATTCCAGACTATGTCAGTCCAGACCTGACGCAAGTCATTTCTGCTAACAGTCCATTGGCTGGAACCACTCACATGGTTCTCACCTGACAACTGCAAGGAAGGAGGTGAAAGAAGAACATGTGTAGCATATCATGACTTGCATTTTTCACACTGCAGCAAATTTATTTTTAAATAAAGGTTTCCATAAATATAAAGCCTCATATTAGGTGTAAACTCTTTTGTGTGCTTTTGTTTCCACATTGTTAAAAAAAGCATATTAAATATTCCCAATGAAGAATTACATAAAGAGACCCATGGGATGTCATAGAATATCTAGATATATCTTAGATCCTAAGTGTAGAATTATTGGTTTAAGCTTGCATAGAAACATGGGTAGATATACCATTGGCCAATTCAAATTTGAATATGCCTTGAAATATTTAAGTCATTTTTTTAGCTGTTCCAGGTACAATTGAAAAATCATAGTCTACACAGTGATTAACCAAACAGTATTTGGAGACAGATGAGTTCATATTATCCATTTTGTCTGCATCCTTCAGCCAAGTTTTTTACATGTACAGCCAATGAAGGCCACTAAGTGTGTTCTGTAGCCACAAATTACAACATCAAAAGGGAAAGCCAGTGCAATGTTCTGCTGACTATTTTTATCCTGGAAAGAACTGTTCGTATTCACGCTTAATTTTTGTCTCTTAGTTCTACTCCAAGTCCGTTTTTGCCATATTATATTTTTTTCACGTTCCAACAAAAGAAACAAGGTCTGCTTCTTAAAAGTAAAAAGCCATGAAATATCTTAATAGATGGCTTCTACATTGTTCATTTAAGTACCACACGATGAAATATAGACATGATTTGGCAGCATAATTTAGTTTCTCATCATTCTATGTAAATATTTATTTATGAGAAGGATTTCTATAACCAATTCTGAATAATGCCAGCTGTCATGAGAAAGACTTGGAGACAAGATGGAAATTTTGGTGACTGGGGGATTACTCACCAGAAGACTTTGACCAACATTTCATTTTGTTGAGGAACACATTGATCAACATTTCAGCAGAGAAACCAAAGCAAGTGAAGTTTATCATAATATGTCATTTTAATGAGCCATGAAACCAAATGCAAGAGCAACATGCAGATTGGGCGTTTTGTCTCTTACAGTGTATGCTATTTTCGTTTACCTTTAGTAAAAACACCACAGGGTCAGAGTGGGGCTGTGGCAAGTAAAATGCTGAGTTATGAGCACACCCTACTGGTTTGGTGTGAGATGACTATAAAAGGTTTCATAGGTATTTTAAGGTGTGTGTGTGTGTGTGTGTGTGTGTGTGTGTGTGTGTGTCTGTGTCTGTGTGGTGTTTTATTATGGACATATTGAAACATACAGTATTCTGCAGTTTTAATATCATACTCCAAAGAAGAGTAATATGCATATTGGATAGATGATAGATACGTAGACATATTTGAACAGAATTAAATCCTTTCTAAAGCTTACAAATGCCTTGATATGCCTTATTCCCTCTTTTTCTATTTCTAAGGCTCTTTTAACTCTCTCCACTCTCATTTAGTTTTTGGAGACTTGGCATCCCAAGGAAGACTCTTTTGAAGTGAATTTCCCTGACCCTGGATCCACAGAGCCACCTGAAGGTGTCACACTGAAATTTTGCTATTGACACACCACCTGTTTTTCCTTGTTCTCCCTCAGTTTTTGCTTTTATCAAGAAAATTCTTCCAACAGCTGGGTGATGCCAATACATGGAGCCTGCTGGAAAGTCCATAGTTGTTCCACACTAAACAACCAAACTTAGTCACCTTTAGAGGACATTTTCTTCACCTACTCTAATCATGTTAGCCATATTTGAACTGGAAAATAGCAGTGTTTTCGGCCACACATGATGAACACAAATTTATGTTTAAATACCAATATTAAAGAAAGATAACTAGGCTGACATAAGTGTGTGATCTATTTTCCTATGGCTAGAAAATAAATTCATGTGCCATCTCATCACCTCGGTCTTCTTCACTGAGAGACGTTATCTAACAAGGAGAAGTTCTATGGGATCACAGTGGTGAATCAGCGAGTTTAGGGATTATTCTTTTGTTTTAATTTCTTTTTTGACCCAGGAAGAGTGACTAAAACCACATGATTTTAATACAGCTTCATAGCAAGGCGTTGAAATTTCACTATCACTGTGTTCTCTGGGTACAGGCAATATGGAGTTAGTAATTACTAACTAAATTCTATAAGTAAAAGTAAAAAGAAAATAAATTTTAGCATTATGTCTTTATGTAGTCCAACCCTTTCTTTTAGACACCAGAAAACTATATGGACACCATGATAAAAAAGGAATCCCTGCCCAACTCATATCTGGCCTAAAAAAATAATTTTGTGACCAAATATAGCTCTTCTAGGATAATAAAATAGTACTGAAAAAGCTTGTGCAGGCACTAAACTTAATAAATAATTTGGCAATGTATGCCTTCCATTTTTTTTTTTTTTTTTTTTTTTTGGCTCAAAACTAACTCTGACCCGAAGAACTTCCAATCACATTATTCATTTTTCAGTGGCAACATTCCCTAATTTGAGGATTACTCTTTCAAAAGTTTGACTCACACTATGTTTTAAACATTGAAATCTGATAGACAATTCTATCAAAAAGGCAAGGTACATTCTATGTGTCTGTGTGCTATATCTGTCTTGAGTTACCTCTGCGAAATGCAAGATGCATCTAGCTACCAGGTTAATCTAATAAACCGGACCCCAATCATATCAATCAAAGCCTTTAATGGCATTCCAATTACTTACACCTGAAAAATTAAATTCTAAAGCCTTTTCCTAACTTGCAAAAGAATCTTTGGCCAACATCTTCATCTTCATTCCCCTTTGGGAAATTCCTGTGTTCCAACCTAACTGAATTATTTTTTACCTCCTAGAATATTCCTCTTTATTTCTCTGTATAGATGAAATAAATGTGAGCAAAAAATATTATTGACCAATTCAAATTCCTTCCAAGAGATACATGTAGTATTATGATAATGGCAATAATGATATGAGTAGTGGCCAGCACTAGGGAGGACTCATCCTGTGCCAAGCATTGAAATAACCAGTTTCTACATGCTTAAAAGAATAAAAAGACATAATTCTTTTATTTCTCTTGATAACCCTAGGTGTTAGGTCCTGTTATGAGAAACTGAGATCTATACCTTACCAGTAAAAGAATGCATATGGCAAACATTTTCTTTTTCATGAGTGATTTCACAAGTGTTATAAACTGACTCTACCTGGATTTGTCAAGCAAAATTCTTTCAGGCTGTTTTTGGTAGAAACAATAGCCACTAACAATTTTTAGCTGTTCACATTTCTGTAAGTTCAATGAAGCCTCGCTCTCTGTCTTCTTAGAGGTTCAGGCACCGCCAAGCAGGAAACCTTGACTTTAACTAGAGCAAGAGTCCAGAAGCAAGATTATGTTTACCTCAATACCAGCGACTGGAAACCTGAATTTTCTCTGGTGCTGGCTAGGTCCAATGAGATTTTAAAATTATAGCTAGAATAGAAGTTCTTAGAATGTGATCCCTGAGGCTTTCTTGAGGAATCTGCAAGGTCAAAACTATTCTGTAATAATACTGAGATGCTATTTGCTTTCTTTCAGCGTTTCAACATTTGCACTGATGATGTAAAACTGTTGGAGGCTTAGCACAAATCAAGACAGCATTGAATTGTGCTAGAAATCTTGCGTTCTTGACTGCCACAGCATTCACGAGGTGGAGGAGGTGGAAGGGTTGGTTTTACTTAAGAATGAGATCATCATTCTCAGCAAACTGACACAAGAACAGAAAAGGAAATACCGCATATACTCACTCATAGGTGGGTGAGAAAAATGAGAACACGTGGACACAGAGAGGCAGTCCACTATACACTGGGGACTGTTGGGGGGAATGGGGGAGGGACAGCAGGGGGGGGCCGGGGGGGATAGCCTGGGGATGAATACCAGGTGTGGGTGAGGGGGAGGAAGGCAGCAAAGCACACTGCCATGTGTGTACCTATACAACTATCTTGCACGTTCTGCACATGTACCCCAAACCTATAATGCAATAAAAATTAAAAAATAAATAAATAAATAAATAAAATTTTAAGCAAAAAAAAAAAAAAAAAAAGAATGTTCTTGAGAAAACAATGAAATGGATTCATTTGATTAAGTCTAGGCCCTTGAGTACATGTCTTTTAATATTCTTAGTGAAAAATGGAACATTTGTATAAAGCCCTTATGCTTCACTCAAGTACAATGGTTGCTCAAGGAAAGCACATATGTAATTGAGCTACAGATGAACTGAATATTTTTATCACAGAATATTTAATTGAAAGAACTAAAAGGCAAAATATGATTATTCAATCTTGGATACTTGGCAGACATCATTTCAAAAATAAAGTAAGCCTGTTGCATCAAAGATAATAACCAACCACATTTACTGCCAGTGATAAAATTTGAGCTTTCAAGAAAAATTTAACATTTTGAAAACTTTGTCTTCTTCACCATACTGATAGTATACCAATATTTAACTTTCTATCTGATGAGATCAGTGTAAATATTAATTACTGTGATTTTCTTTGTATTCAATAATGAAATATGTTAACATTTATAATATCTGGATAGTTAGTGAAACAGAATTTCCTAATGACCAATGTATGATGCTACAAAATTATCCATGGATACAAGACCCACTCAAAGTGCAAGATAGACCAGTGGATTTTAATGGAACAGAATACACAATATTCATGGACATAGTTTAGATTATACATTGTAACTAACCTTCAATAAAATACCATGTTATATTATGATATATCAATGGAAAATAATCCGAATTATCTGCAAAGATAGTAAAGCACTTTTTCTTCCAGCTACACAAGTCAGATGAGGTAGGAGGTCAAATATTCTTTATATGCTTCAACCAAAACAACATATCTCAATAGACTAAAGGCAGAAACACAGGAAAATCCAGATGTCTTTTATTAATCCAGATACTAAAGGGATTTTCCAAAAATATAAAACAATGCCACTTTTACCACATTTTTGGATTTAAATAATAAAATTATTTTTCATAAATGTTTATGTTTAAAAGGTAATAAGCTTCTTATAAATATTTTTAAATTACCTATAAATATTTTATGGCTTTCTTATTTTCAATTTCATAGTATAGGTTCTTTGGAGATTTTAATAAATTTTAAAGACATAAATGGGTTGAGACCACACAGATTATAACCCACTGAGCTGGGTCATCCTGTCAATGAGAAAGTCTGTAAGCCTTGGTGGATTCCTATGTACTGTTCTCAAAATTATAAGCATGTATTGGAAACTCTTAAGCTCATCCACATATTTTGAATACCTTTAATTTCAGCAGTGAGAGCACATTTTAACACTTATTGTGGTCATTTACTGTAGAGTAAGCTAGAGATAAGAGCATGTGTAGTAGCTGGAACATAGGCTTTATCAATAGAGCACTAAGCTGACAACACCTGGAGTTTACATTTGTTTTAGAATTCAGAGTTCCACAACTGAGTTGTAACTTAACCTAAATAAGAAAAATCCAACATTACACTATCTATGCTAAAATATTTTAAAGTTAAATTACAGACATTGTAATACCCAAACAAATGCCACTTGCCTTTGAATTTCTATTTCTTTTTATGTTTTTCAGCATATCTAATTCTATATTCTGCCAATTCTATAGTAAAGCTTTTGTGCATTTATTTTACTCCCTATTCTTTTCACAAATTCTGAGATATTACCTGAGTACTAGAATCAGAAACAATATATGATAACTGGGTAAAGCAGATATTAAGAAGCAAGAGAAATCTATGAATGCTAATGGGAAGCTGGGCATGTGGCACGTGTAATCCCAGGAAATCATAATGAAGAAAACGTAGACCTGAGTATTACAATGGTACCAAATACAGCAATGAGTACCTAGAAGCAGATACTATTTGACCAAAAAAAGTAAAAATAACCAACATCTGAAAATTGTAAAATCTAAACAGATAGCTCCAATAGGAGCTCAGGGACAGGACTTGAGTCAAGAGGGAGAAATAAAAAATAAAAAATGAAGTTCATAATCTTAAAGAGAGTCAACTATTAATCAGGTATGAAGTTAAAGACTTGGGAAAAGGAAAACAAGACAACATTCCAGTACCAATCTACCATAACATACAATTAATAAATATATAATTTTTATCTTAGTGAAGATATGGCTTTAGATGTACTGAAAATTGAATCCCTACTAGGTGAGACTATCAGTCTGCAAATAAAGTCACAATGCTAGTGACGTAGCATGGATAAATTAAGAAACACGGAAGAATGCTTCCAAATCTGTAATAATTCAAACTCCAGTTTTATGATTAAGAGAAGGTCCCTGGGGTTTTATTTTTTTATTTTTATTATTTTTTTGAGACGGCATCTTCCTCTGTCTCCTGGGCTGGGTGCAGTAGAGCAATATTGGCTGACTACAACCTCCGCCTCCCTGGTTCAAGAGACTCTTCTGCCTCAGCTTCCTGAGTAGCTGGGATTACAGGCTCCCAACACCACGCCTGGCCAATTTTTATATTTTTAAATAGAGATGGGGTTTTACCACGTTGGCCAGGCTGGTCTTGAACTCCTGACCTCAAGTGATCCACCCACCTCAGCCTCCCAGAATGCTGGGATTACAGGCATGAGCCACTGCGCCTGGTTGGAGTTAATTTCTTTAAAAAAAAATTGGATTTGAATCCTACCTCAACCATCATCTAAAAGTGCAATCTTGAGCAAAATATGCAGCTTCTCTATATTTTCCTGATATGGATATTAGGATGATTCTATATATTAAATGTATAAAGAGAAGAGTATACATGGGTATGTCAGTTGTTCATTAATTTTAGTACTGAAATCATAAATTTTGACTATGACACTAAAAAAAAAAAAAAAAACCAGCTGTCATCACAGTTTCTACGAAGAAAATGTTTTCATGTGCCATGGCAGCCAAAAGAAAAAACACACACAAAAAGGAAAACAAAACATTAAACATCACTAGAAAGTACATTTTCAATGGAAATGACCAATCAGAGTACAAAAATAACATGCTTCCCATTATAAACATGTGAGCATGCTGGGAAGTTTTTAACAAGCAGCAAAACTTCAAAGAGATGAAAAATGTTTAGCAACCAAAATTTAAAGACATAAATAGACTTCTGTGTGGGAATAAAGGTTTTCAATGTTATTTAATCTAGAAATATGAATACTGACCAGAGATATGGTCAAAATAAACACCACAGTAAAGACAAATGGGTTTAATTTACGTGGATTTTTCACCTACAGAATTTAGTTTAAACTATTGGCAAATTTGAAGAGAAATCTTTTCCAATATTTCCTTCATTGATACTTGGAATAAACAAATCTTTGAATAAACATTATTTCTCTAAATATTAAATTTATTTAAAAAAATTCTTAATGCTATCATGAAAGACAGATTGTAGACAGATTGTAGACGTTACTATGAGACTTAGAGATGTAGTACTGTCTTATTGTACCATAATGTCTTGACAGGAGCAGTTGATATTTTCCAAGATCCTCTTAACCTCATTGAGAAGTGGTTATGTGTACTGGTGAAAGAAATAAAAACCACCTAAACTCTGATTATAACCACACAATCAGCAAACCTAAATTAGAGAAATTCTTCAAGGTAAGTTAAAATGCTCTAAATCAGCTGTCTTTAAAGGGCTGTATACATAACTATTTAAAGACTTCTCATGCATCTAGTCTAAGTAAAGACAAACTTTCAGATTTTCAATGTCCGTGTTCTTAAACTCCCACGTGTACTATCTAAAGCTGATGCTGCTGAGAATAAAATTTCAATTGAGGGACAAGATGTTCATTTCCATTTTCCTTTCAAGATAGTTCTGTGTGCATCACAAAGTTACTGGTACATTAATGCAGGGTAAAAAACTTCTGAGAAGTCAAAAAGTAGTATAAAAATATTTATGTCGGTGCTGAGAAAGGAAATAAATAATGAGTGAAGAATCTTTCTGTGAGTCAGGTAGTTTCTAGTTGTTTGCTTTGTACAAAATTGAAAAACCTAACTGGTGGTGATGGATTATCAGAATTGTTTTTAATATCTACATAGTTTGGTATAATAACTAAAAATAACTTCAAAGAATTATGCCAAATGCTAAGAAGAAAACTTCTATTCCTATCCTCTTAATTATGTGACAACATTTCTGAATATGCACATCTAAGGGAAGATAAAGAACATAATTAGAACATAATTTGAACATTGTCTAAATCTGGCAAGAAGTCAAACTTAGATACCTAAATTAGTTATTTTAAACCTCATCCATCTCTTTAAGAGATATGCTACCAAAATTTTTATTTTTACATTTTTTTAGTTTTAAGAATTTTAATGTATTTAAATAGTTTTTATCAACTTATACCAATTAATTATAATGAAAACTCAGTTCAGAAAAGAACAGTTATCAGTTTGTAATCACAGGAAGTCCAAAAATACAACATTTCAATGATACACATGCATGTACATGTTTTCTTACTGCATAGATAGGATTATCAATAGAAGACATTCAAAAATAAATGCATTTTATATTTTTAAAAAATAAATGATGATGTTTATCAAGTTGCTGTAGTATTTAAATTCTGTAAGACACATTTCAAAAGATGAAGTTAACAGTTTTAATTTGGTTGCAATCATTTACAATATGCTGAAATTTGTTTAAAGTTGCAATATTTACATGTATGTTCTACCTTTAAAATGGTCAGCTTAATGTGTGAAGTAATCCATAGGTTTATGAAATTCCTTTAGGGGTGAATGAATAAAAGTTCGAAGTTCATTACTGTAGTCTATACCGTAGATAACAGAATACGCTGCAGTAAGACTGGTCGATTTTAAAACCTCATGGTCATCACTATGTACTGTACAAGGGGCGGGAAAAACATTCTTAGTTCAGTGACTACGTCTGGTCACTGTTAACTTACCACACAAGATTTATGATTTTGGATGATTAATCGGCAGTGACTATGATTTGTTTTTAAAGAATTTCTCTTTGAAATGTACCTTGATCTTGATATATTACTTTAAGTTGATCTATACAGGAAAAACTGGCACCAAAAGCTGCAACTGCTTTGAGGGGAGCTTTGTGTGATTATTAGATTTCAAAGCCACTAAGCTTCTGCTAATCTTCCACATGAGAGATCTAAACACGATTGTTTATGAAAACTTCCCTCTCCTCTAAGGTTTCCTCCCTACCCACCTTCCATTTTCTCTAATACCATCTAAAATGAATGCATGGATTTTCTTTGTTTCAAAAGTTTTTAGCAACCTGACATCCATTTATTTGAAGCAATTCACATATCTACAATGTGAAAGCCTGGTAGTACAACTGCTAAGCATGCGGGCATGAGAAAGCACATCTCTTCTAGCATTTAAAAATCAGAATTTCTGTAAAATTCTCATCAAGTCTTCAATAAATTTTTCCATAGCATTTGACTATTTCTGGAGCACAGTAAGAAGCATGATACTTTTCTTTTTAATGCACTGACATTTATTACATTGTACAAATTGAATGTTTGATATCCAGAAGACCTCTGCAGATACAGTAGAAAAATCGATTGCTTTTCTTATTGCTTTAATAAAAGCTGTAGAAATTCTTTATATTTAACATCTGTACCACTAAAGAGAGAGAGAGAGAGAGAGAGAAAGAGAGAGAGAGAGAGAGAGAGAGAGAGAGAGTGTGTGTGTGTGTGTGTGTGTGTGTGTGTAAATGGGAGCTCCAGCTGCCCTTAGCTTGAAGGAATCTCCATGTCATCAGCAGACAGAAATTATATTTCATTCACCCTTTTGCCATGGTAAAGGAGTCAACAAGATCCAGATGGTTGTTCTGGGTGTTAAAGTGAGTCTGCTTTGTAATCGTTGTCTGAGACCCAAGACCTTGCTTTATAGCGCTTAAATAATTGATTTCACCCAGTCTTCAGTCAGAGCTAGAAAACTCCAAATATTTTCCCATTAATCCTCAGAGCAGTGAACTGCTGATGGTGCTCAGTAGTTTCAAAATTCATGACTTCATGGGAAATCATCCCATTTACAAAGAAATCCATTTTGGCTGGGAAAGAAAATAAAAACCTCATGCTGATGATTTCATAATGTGTCAAATCAGAGTTGCAGATTGACATAGTAAAACAGGAGTACTATTAAACTTATCAAAGATACAGGTTTATGCTGTATCATTTAGTAAGTTAATACACATGTACACTGTCGTTATTTTTAAGTAAGTGAGTTTACAAAAGATATGGATCCAGTGGAAACAAATGATGTAATTCACATGCTATATAACATTAGGACAACTAACCCTGAAGGTCTAAAACTCTCTAAAGAAGAGCTCAGGGGTGAAAACACATTCTGAATATTTAGCCACCAAAAGAAACTTTAATAAAAATATATTCCTAGTAGGAATGCGTTCAGAATGTTCTGTCTACTATTCTAACCAATGCAATCCAAATCTTATTCATTGTTGGAATTAAAGGTAAGTACATGTTTATTCATAGTGACATCGTAAACTCATTTTTATTGTTCACATTTGATTATTTGAGATTTTGAGAAAAAAAAGTGAAGCAGACTAGAAACTAAATTACAGTATAAGTCACTTAAAAATAAACATAAAAAAAGTTTCCTGAAGAAAATTGAAGTAACTACTCTATACATCTGAGTTAAGTAGTTTACCATTCTCAAGCAATACATTTGGCTGTAAGGTTTTTGACCAAGAAGGCAAAGGATGGGAAACATACTGGGCTGCATCATTTTCACATTTTAGCACTAGGAAGTATACAATTTCATCTAATAACACTACTTTCTCTAGAAGGAAAGCTGTGTGCCTATACTGCAGCTGGCAATGTGGACATTAACAGCAGTGTACATTTAGATATGTGTAGCAAATATAAAGCTGGTGATGCTGGTGTCAAAGTGTCAGATCCAGCAAGTTCTGGAGGATGCAGAATGGATACTAATTTTCTTTCAATTACTGGTAAACTATATTTAATGCTTACAAGCACCAATAAGCACATCAATGGAACACTGTAAAACAAGAAATTTACTAGCATTTTTAAAAAGAAGTTCCTTTGCTAAATTTAATAAAAATAGGATTTTAAAAATGATTTAATGCTTCTAAATGTGCCTCAGAAATTTCAACAAGCAGAAATATGAGGAAAGCTACCGTGACAAGTTTTCGGAAACAGACATCTTTAATACTAGCTAATACTAGCTAGTTCCTAGTTACAGCTTTGACCTATTGTCTCACCTCCAAAACTGTGTGAGGTAATAAGCTTTAATATGTGCATTATAATGTTTACATATTTGAAAGAAAGAAATAATTAGAAATAACTTATTTAAGTGCTTCTTTATCAACCCCAGGGTAGTTCTCTCCAGAATGATGGTTATTCAGTTACCCTTGGTAGACATGGCACAGCAAGAGTCATGTGGCCAGGCATGGTGACTCACACCTGCAATCCTAGCACTTTGGGAGGCCAAGGCAGACACATCACCTGAGGTTCCAGCCTAGCCGATATGGTAAAACCTCATCTCTACAAAAAATACAAAAATTAGCCAGGCATGGTGGTACATGCCTGTAATCCCAGCTACGTGGAAGGCTGAGGCAGGAGAATTGCTGGAACCCAGGAGGTGGAGGCTGCATTGAGCTGAGATCACACCACTGCACTCCAGCCTGGGTGACAGAGCCAGACTCCAGCAAGAAAAAAAAAAGTTTTCTTCATATGGATTTCAAATGACAAATCTTTGTGTCCTTTTATGGAGTAAATCATGCGATTGATTCACTGCTTTTTTTTTTTTTTTTTTTTTTACATTTTTTCTTTAACTTAGCAAGAAAAAGATTATCTGGGTTTAAGTTAATGGAATTTTTACATGGAAAGACTTATGTAGTGAAAGATAAGAAATATGTGTTTATTTTTAGCAGCACTTTGGTGTGAAAAGGCAGAAGTCAATTACTCTATTTTTAAAATGTTTCCATTGTGCAAGAAAATATATGTTTTTGGAAGATGTCAAGCAGTTTCACTGATTTTCCTGGGACAACGATTGATACGTAGGAGGCCCTTTGAAAGGTGCAGCCTCTATACGAGGAATGAAGGGCACAGGGAATGTCTAAATGTCCTTACCATTCATACGGTTCTAAGTCTTCTGGCAGTCACTGCAGCTGTGTAATGATGCGACTATATAATTCTTTAAAGGAAATGAGGGCATACAAGTTTTCCTGAGATGGAAGAATAAAACAGAAAACAAACAAACAAAAAACCTGCTACTGCAGCAAGCTTTAAAAAAAAAAATGTATGTTGTTGTCTATTAAATAAAAGATTTTACTTTTTGCCTGGCATGGTGGCTCATACCTGTAATCCCAGCACTTAGGGAGGCAGGTGGATCACTTGAGACCAGGAGTTTGAGACCAGCCTGGCCAATATGGCAAAATCCCATCTCTACTAAATACACAAAAGTTCTCTGGATGTGGTGACACAACCTGTAATTCCGGCTACTAGGGAGGTTGAGGCACAATAATCGCATGAACCCAGGAGGCAGAGGTTGCAGTGAGCCAAGATCGTGCCACTGCACACCAGCCCAGGTGACTGAGTGAGACTCTAAAAAAATTTAAAAAGGATTTTTACTTTTTGAAAAAAATTACAGAGATTGTCATGTTGCTGCCAATGACTGGTAAAACTACAGAGTAATGTGAATTCGTTCATTCAAACGCTACCTTTTGAGCACTCACTAACAGTGTACCAGGCACCACTGAAGACATTTGGGAGGTAATATGGAACAAGACTGACAAACTCCTTACAGGGCTTATTTTTTAGGACTGAGACAGACAACAAACGAGTGCGCATACCATATATTATGTTAGATTGTGATGAGTGCTAACAGAAGGGATAAAGCAGGAAAGCCGATGGGAAGCGTTGCAATTTCAGATGAGGTGCTCCAGGAAGGCCTCTCTGGAAAGGCGGCTGTGGAGTTCACAGAAAGCTGGCCTCCCTTATTCGAGGATCATTGAGCAGACCGATGTGGAAATGAGCGGTGATTGAAAGATTCAGGTTCTTTTATTTAATATTTAGATTCATTAAATTCGTATTTAAAGAGTAGAGGAAAAACAATTTTGTTTTTAAATAATTGCTGATGAGGTGGCAATCCTTTTTAGTGGTAGGAAATGATATGTGTCTGAAAGCAACCCTTTCACCTGGAAAACTGAAACAGAGGTAGCTATTATTTCATATTTTCTTCTCTTTTATACCTCAATAGTTTTGTAGAAAGAATGGGGGTCAGGGGGAACTTAAATATTCCAATACTTAGAGTGATGTGGTCTTTATTTATTTATTTATTTATTTATTTATTTATTTATTTGTGGCAGTGTCTTGCTGTGTCTCCAGGCTGGAGTGCTGTGGTTTCTTGGCTCACTGCAGCCTCCATCTCCTGGATTCAGATGATTCTCCTGCCTCAGCCTCCTGAGTAGCTGTTATTATAGGCATGTACCACCATGTAGAGACTTAATTTCTTAAATGGTTTTAGTAGAGACGGGGTTTTACCATGTTGATCAGGTTGAGGTTGAACTCCTGACGGCGTGATCCGCCTGCCTGGGGCTCCCAAAGTGCTGGGATTATAGGCATGAGGCACTGTGCCCAGCCATTGTTTTGTTTTTAATGAAAAGGACCGTTTCTACTAACTTTGAAAAACAATTTAAAGAATGAAACAAAAATTCAAAAATATTTTATTTATTAAAGCTGCAGACAGACATGGAGATAAAATATATTCACTCTAGTAAGAATAAATGTGGTACAGTTCAGTCTTGACAATGTGGGTTTGTTTAATGAGCAAAGTGTCAAGAAACTTTTCACAACATGTACAAAATCCAAAGATCCTATCATCAGAAATGGACAAGTTGCTATGTCTCAAAGACACTGGGCATCAGTACGTTTTAACAAGCAAACATTTGCTTCTCTTCTTACTACTCTTTCATCCATCCCAACCTACTAAATAAAACAAGACAATCCCAGCACTTTGGGAGGCTAAGGCTGGTGGATCACAAGGTCAGGATTTCAAGACCAACCTGACCAACATGGTAACACCCCGTCTCTACTAAAAATACAAATATTAGCCAGGCACTGTGGCAGGCACCTGTAATCCCAGCTACTTGGGAGGCTGAACCAGCAGAATCGCTTGAACCCAGGAGGCAGAGGTTGCAGTGAGCCAAGATCACACCACTAAACTCCAGCCTGGGTGACAGAGTGAGACTCTGTCTCAAAAAAAAAAAAAAAAAAAAAAAGACAATCCCTAATTTTTTTTCTTGCAAACAAATTGGTTAAAAAATAAAGTTGCACCTAAAAGCCGTGTGAAGAAAGAGGAAAATAAATAACTTTAACAATAATCAAAATGCATTAAACCACAGAGTAAGAAGAGAGAGGGATAAACAGAAACTATGTAAGAAAAAAGTAAGCCAGGAGTTCATTGTTATTGTGTCCAAGGATCCCCGGTAGGCCCTTCTTTAGGATGAAATAAGAGTTCTGAGACACAAACATCACAAATACTAAGAGATGCAAAATGTGCAATTAACAGTCCAAAAGGTTCTTCTCATTTTTGTTATTAAAGTAGTATTTTCAAATATATGGTTCACACTTTCCTTTCTCATAATGCCCATTTTCTTTCCGTGATCACAAAATAGCATGTGTTCCTGGTGGCATTGTCTTTGGGACAGTCATCAAGGTACAGTCATCTTTGTTTTAAACTAAAAGATGGTTTAACAGATGTGAAGCAGTTCTGACAGCATTTTTTTAAAAAATTCAAACATAAGAGTATCATTTTGCACCTAATTTAAGAGGTTGTAGGGGAACAGAATCTTCTATCTTGGAATATTAACATATTTACTGCAGTTCTTGGAGAGACTTTAGTTTCCATGCTGAGTACCTGCAATCCAGTGCTTTCAGCCTAAGCTTGCTCTCCCTGAAACTGTTCATAAAAGAAAAACTGGAGTGGTAAAATTATATTACAAGTGTTTTATTACTCCATACAATATTAAATAAGGAGACAGTTGGACCTTCAAATCAATACTGCTCAGAACAATCCAATTATAAATTGTCATCTTGATATTGGAAAACTCAAAACATGCTGTCATTTAATTTATTTCAAAAGCTTTCCAGGTGTGTGGTGTGTTTTTCTTCTAAATTGCTGTCAAAGTAGTTATAAAATATTTTCTTTGAATAAGACTAGCATTTAACAATACCTCAATATAAAAGATTTGTTTTTGTTGTATCTGATTATGTTGAAAGTGGTTTGTAACTAATTTTAGTTCCACTGAAGGTTTCTATACAAAAAGAAAATGGTGGATTAAAAAATATTAGCTATATTGTGATTCCACCTTAGATTGTCAAGAATTATATTCTTGGCTGGGCATGGCGGTGCAGGCCTGTAATCCCTCCACTTGGGGAGGCCATGACTGGAGGATCTTTTCAGCTCAGGAGGTCAAGATCAGCATGGTGAAACCCCATCTCTCCAGAAAATACAAAAAATTAGCTGAGCATGGTGGCATGCACCTGTAGTCCTAGGTATTTGAAAGTCTGAGGAAGGAGGGTCACTTGAGCCCAGGAAATCAAGGCTGCAGAGAGCCATGATTGCACTACTGCACTCCAGCCTGGGCAACAGAGAAAGATCATGTCTCAAAAAAAAAAATTATATATATATATATAAAATATAATTATATTATATATATATTATGTATAATATATATATACATATTCTTGACACAAAATTCTCTTCTATGCACCTCTCGAGTGCCCTTTTTACTACAGACAGTTTCCAATTTCATTTCTGTGATACTACTGGGTCTGGGGTTTTCTCCTAGTAAACCTGTCAGTGTTTCATGGATACTGGCAGAAGAAGCAAGTCTTCTGGGTCAGAGACAAGCAAGCAGCACAGCAGGCAGCATGAACGTCAAGTGTGCGCTGATTCCCCTACCTACCACCTTCCACATGGGTGGCACAACAGGCCAGGAGAATACCAAGATTCATATCATCACAACTGATGATGTGTCACCATAACTGACAAATGGGAGCTTGGGAAATCCACTGCTTTTTTAGTAAGAAAGCAAGCCTGAAGAACAAATACAATCTTAAGAAATGCCTCAGGTTAAGAAGACAAGACAGGGTCTTTTTCGGTGTACCCGGTAAGTATGTACAAGGACATATGGGGCTCAAAGAAGATTGCCTTGCCCAATTGATGCTTGAGAAAATTTCGATTTAAAGAATTTTCTGATAGAAATGGATTTCTATTTATCACAAGAAAATCTATTTATTCTCTCTCTCTCTCTTAAACACACACACACACACACACACACACACACACACACACTCCCCTTTTACATTGTCTTAAAATAAACTGATACTGAAATCTTAAATAGTAATCCCCCCACACCACCTGTTCCCATGTCAACCGGAAACTCTGCAGTGATTAAAGTAAAGATGGCTTTTTACACTTTTCATTTCTTTGCTTATAAATAAAATGCTACATGGATTAGGTATTTTTTTAATGATACCAGCTGTTCTTTAGGACTAAATTGAGGTCATTTCATTCTCTGTAAGATATCAAAAACACAAATAGCTATAAATTTTCATCATTATGAATATAAAACTTATTTTTCAATGATGCAACATGATATAGTTTAAAACAAAATATTGTGGTTGTTCCTAATTTATATGATTCTAAAAATAATTTTACAAATTAAAAATAAAGACCCGAATTATTTTACCATAGTATATATATATATATATATATATATATATATGTACATTTTTATATTTATCATGTGATAAAATGCACATTTCCTGTGAGCTTTGGGCTAAAATACATATATTTTTGGTTCTTAATTTTATAAGTCAGGTAGGTTCTTATAATTCCTGGTTTGTACTTTGAAGAATAACATGTAAAAAAATCAATAAATTTAGTTCGATTAAGCAAGAAACAACATTTTGTGTCAGGATATCTCGTTTTCAGCTTATTAACCCATTTTCGTTTGTCTGTATTGCACGTATCTCTCTGCAGCTCCACTTACCTTTAAAGTGTATTATAAAAATGGGACTTACAAAGTGTATAAAAGAGAATAAAATTATATGTTAAATGCTAATTTTTAACTTTAATACAGGCATACATGTATACCACGGGCTCTAGGGCCTAATGTAATTAAGCCTAAGTGTAGCCAAGCATTTCAAAAATGGTAACTTCAGCTATTCTGGAAAATAACACAGATAAATGTAATCCATTAACATATATCATTCAAAAATGTTCTTTAATCCTAAAAAAATAGAGCATTTTATTAAAATGAGAAACAAAATCAGAGTTAAGGAAAATATTTTCTATAACTTTACCCTAGCCAGCACTTTATGAAGTATAGTGGTAATTTCATTAGAATGGGGAAGTACAAAATAACACCATTTTTTAAGTAGTGTTACGTCTTTTCTGTTTACCGAGGGTTGTTCTCTACTTACTCAGAAAGCATTAGTTATGCCACTGTGTGTTGAGGCTAGAGAGTAAAAGAGACAAACAAGGTCTCTGCCTTCGAGGAGTTCACATTTCAGGAGTAGAAATAAACTCATAAACTGAACAGCCGAATTGATCAAGCAGAAGAAAGGATATCAGAGGTCAAAGACCAACTTAATGAAATAAAACGAGAAGATAAGAATAGAGAAGAAAGGATAAAAAGGAATGAGCAAAGTCTCCAAGAAATATGGGACTATGTGAAAAGACGTAATCTACATTTCATAGGTGTACCTGAATGCAACGAAGAGAATGAATCCAAGCTGGAAAATACTCTTCAGGATATTATTCAGGAAAACTTTCCTAACCTAGCAAGGCAGGACAATATTCAACTCCAGGTAATACAGAGACCACCACAAAGATATTCCTCAAGAAGAGCAACCCCAAGGCACATAATCATTAGATTCACCAGGGTTGAAATGAAGGAGAAAATACTAAGGGTAGCCGGAGAGAATGGTCAGGTTACTCACAAAGGGAAGCCTATCAGACTCACAGCAGATCTATCAAACCCTACAAACTAGAAGAGAGCGGGGGCCAATATTTAACATCCTTAAAGAAAAGAACTTTCAGCCCAGGATTTCATATCCAGCCAAACTAAGCTTCACAAGCGAAGGAAAAATAAAATCTTTTGTGAACAAGCAAGTACTCAGAGATTTCATTACCACCAGGCCTGCTTTACAAGAGCTTCTGAAAGAAGCATTACACACAGAAAGGAACAACCAGTATTAGCCTTTCTAAAAATATACCCAAAAGTAAAGAGCATCAACATAATCAATAATTTACATCAACTAATGGGCAAAATACCCAGCTAACATCAAATGGCAGTAACCCTAAATTTAAATTGACTAAATCCCCTAATCAAAAGATACAGCCAAAACCCATCGGTATGTTGCATTTAGACCCATCTTACAAGCAAGGATACATAAAGAGTCAAAACAAAGGGATGGAGAAAGATTTGCCAACCAAATGGAGAGTAAAAGTAAATAAATAAATAAATAAATAAATAAAAAGCAGAGGTTGCAATTCTCGCCTCTGATGGAATGGATTTTAAAGCAACAAAAATCAAAAGAGGACATAGTGGTAAAAGGATCAATGCAACAAGAAGAGCTGACGATCCTGGATGCGTAAGCACCCAATACAGGATACATAAGACTTGTAAAGAGACTTAGACTCCCACACAATAACAGTGGGAGACTTCAACATCAATATTAGAAAGATCAACGAGACAGAAAATTAGTAAGGATATCCAGGACTTGAACTCAGATCTGGAACAAGTAAACTTAATAAACATTTATAGAACTCTCCAATTTAAACACACAAGATATGCATTCTTATCAGTACCACATCACACCTACTCACAGGTTTAAATGAAATATTGGTTGGCTATTACTAAGCACAATTGATGGTATGAGGGAGGTTTTCAATACCCATTTTTAGACTGCATTCTAGCCTGGGCAATTAAGTGACACTCTCGTTCTCTCTTCCTCTTCCTCTTTTTTCTTCTTCTTCATTCCTTTTTTTTTCTTTCTCTCTTTCTTATTAAAAAAAAAAGAAATAAACTCATAAACCAGTTATGATGTAGAAGGTGATAAGACACCTGTAAAGTGTTATTAGCAGCCACTATGTACAATTAACTCTGTGGACTTGACCTCACACTACTTTTAAAGCAAGCACCATTTAAAGGTACATTAAATTTTCCAGAATATTCAACTCCAGTTAAGTTGGCTTAGTCTATGCTTTTCTTTATACTCACACTCATACACCAGCAAGCCATAGCTTTCTTAGAAGTATGTCATGAGAAGTTAATGGTGATCCTAAAAATGCAAAGTCAAAGTTGTTACAGTCCTAAGGGTTTAATGTTTAATGCATAACTTTAATGTTCTGATATGTGATTCTTAAAACAGTAAGAGAGATTGATAATAGCTGATAAGAATATTAGCTACAGTTCATTGAGTCTTTATTCAGTGTTTGCACTGTGCTAGTCCTTTTACATGTTTTTTTTTTCACTTATTCCTTAAGCACTGCTAGGAGATCTATACAACAGGGATTCCTATATAGAAAAGATCCTAGGCTAAAAGAAATCAAGTAACACGCCTCCAAATCTACAGTAATCCCAAGGAACAGGATTCAGACCTAGGCTTCTCTGTTTCTGAGCTCGGAGACTTGTTCACACGGTCCACTAAATGAATATCTTTTTTTTCTTTTTCTTTTTCTTTTCTTTTTTTCTTTTTCTTTTTCTTTCTTTTTTTTTTTATTTATTTTTATTTTTTTGAGACAGAGTTTCGCTCTTGTTACCCAGGCTGGAGTGCAACGGCGCGATCTCGGCTCACCACAACCTTCGCCTCCTGGGTTCAGGCAATTCTCCTGCCTCAGCCTCCTGAGTAGCTGGGATTACAGGCACGCGCCACCATGCCCAGCTAATTTTTTGTATTTTTAGTAGAGATGGAGTTTAACCATGTTGACCAGGACGGTCTAGATCTCTTGACCTCGTGATCCACCTGCCTCGGCCTCCCAGAGTGCTGGGATTACAGGCGTGAGCCACCGCGCCTGGCCCGGATATCTTTTCTAAATGTGCCAAATGTTATTTCTAGGCATTTCTTTTTCAGTTTGTATAATTCACTGTCACTGGGGGGAAGAAGGGTTGCCTGTGCGCTTTAGAGTCAAAAGTTGCCTTTCAGGAAGAATATGCTTTTCATCTGTGTTAGCTTGCCAGGACTACCTTAATAAACTGTCACAAACTTGGTACCACGAAAAGCAGAAATATATTGTCTCAAAGTTCTGGTGGCTAAAATTCCGAGATCGATGTGTCGGCAGAATTGGTTCCTCCTGAGGGCTTCGAGGGAGAATGTGTTCCGTGCCTGTCCCCTGGCTTCGGGTGGTTTGCTGGCAATCTTTGATTTTCCTTGGCTTGCAAATTCCTGCCTTCATCTTCACATAGCGTTCTTTCCTATACACGCCAGTGTCCAAATTTCCCCTTATAACAAGCGTGCAGTCATATTGCGTTAGAGGTCCACGCTCCTGTATTATAGCCTTGTTTTTATTGACTACACTTGTAATGACCGTTTTCAAATAACGTCTCATTTTGAGGTACTGGGGAGTTACAGTTCAGTGAGTGAATTTGGGGAGACGCAATTTAACCCACAACACATACAAAGTAAAGTAAATGCTTAACAAAAAATATAAATCTACCTCAAACAGTTCAGCTTCAAATTTAGCACCACTACTCATCCTGAATGTTTTCTGTTTGATTCCATGGGCTATAGATGGAAAGTCAAAAACGTAATGATGAACAGAGATGGCGGGAAGCAGTGCAGTGTAACTGTAAAACGGGCATATCGGAGTACTGTGAACCGAGGTCAGGCAGGAAAATGCATGTCCCAACCCACTCAGCTCTAACGAATTGATGCCATGCAGAGAATTCTTCAGGACCACGTGGAAATCTAGATTTGTATGTATAATAGTGCATTACTAAATATGCATTCATACTAAATGTGCACATTCACACACACACATACATTGTGTGAGCCACTACTTCAATCAGCAGAATCTCACCAAAGTTTAATGCCAGTGGCCCTGTCGTCATCTTCACTCTGAGGTTTTCTTCAGCCTGCAATCCACTAGGCACCATTGTTATCAGAGGTCTCGTCTTCTCCGTAAACTCTTTGTTAACTATTTCAATATTATCTCCAAAAAAATAACTATTACCTCTCCCTCTTTTACCCTAGCTTTTGTCCTGTGCTTCAGTCCTGTGTTTCCAACCAGCTTTTCAACTCAGTATATTCCCAATGGACTAATCATCGTCCATACTCCTCAGCATTTCCTGTGTCTATCAGGCACTTCATCACACTCCCCATCACCCTGGTTGGAAAATTACGAGAACTCTTTGACTCCCCTCTTGTAGCTTCTGTGTCTAACAACTTGATGAATTTACTCCAGGATCCTTCTAAGGGGTCAGAGAGTTAAATAATGCTCCCACAGGTAATCCTTTATGTGAATGGGAGTGTAAATTTGTCCTGCTCCTCTAGAGCAACCAGTAACCTGGAGAGGACGTTAATATGCCGACCAGTCTTCACACAGTGTTTTCTCAATGTGCATATGCAACTGCAGTGGGCAATAGGGTGGAACTCTGCAAGCCAATATCATATTCTGTAGTGTGCAAAAAAAAAAAAAAAAAAAAAAAAAAAAAAAAAAAAAAAAAGCAGTGATTTAAATGTTCAATCTCAACTTTAAACGCTTTAAAATACTTCCGAAAAGGTTGTCTAAAAATAGCACGGACATACACAGAAATACCAACCAACCAATAAACAAAACTGAAGTTCACACACAGACAAATAGAAAATATATTAAATAAATATATAAACACTGATTCTGCCTCCTCCGCTGGAAACTGAGTGCTAAGGGGGTTTGTTCATGCACACAGTTTATTTGAATAAAAATTGGTTTCTTTCCAATTCCTCTAAATATTGAATAAATACTCAATGTTATTTGAATGGGAATAAAATTATTCACATTTCAGACCACTGACAATTCTCCTTTTAATAATTCTACACCGTTTCCTCGTCACTGCTGTCATCACATTTATCATTAGTTCTTAGCTGAAATATTCACACTACCCTTTACACTATCAATGTGCCCTTTTTTGGTGTTCATCGGGCTAATTTTTTAATACAGAAAAGATATACAAAAATTATCTTGTATTTTAAATTAATGATTAACTCATTAAAATTATGAACTATTCAAGAATAAAGTTCCTCTGAAAGTTTTAAATCCAACTTTTAAGTACTATGGCATTTTATAGGGATTTTTAACCTTTGATCAATTAAATACCCTAAGTTATTTCAACATGCATTTATGAAATCGACACCTTCCATTTTCTTACAAATATCACAATTATCCATCATAATTAACAAAGAATTTCCGCACACTAAAGAATGTCTTATAAATCTAATAATTAAATTTATAAATATGTTATTTTAAGCCCTCTTAAATATATTGATATTGGTTGTAAACTTATCGTTATTATTATTTGATATGGAGTCTCACTCTGTCACCCAGGTTTGAGTGTAATGGAGCAATCTTGGCTCACTGCAACCTCTGCCTCTCGGGTATAAGTGATCCCCTTGTCTCATTCTCCAGAGTAGCTGGGATTACAGGTGCACACCACCTCACCTGGCAAATTTTTGTATTTTTAATAGAGGTGGGGTTCTACCATGTTGGCCAGGCAGGTCTCAAATTCCTGACCGCAGGTGATCTGCCCACCTAGGCTCCCTAAGTGCTGGGATTATAGGCATGAACTACCATGCCCTTAAAAATAATTTTTAAGATTATTTTTAACTTAAATTGAAAATCTAAGTAAATTATTCAACAGTATGTTTTAAGTGGATAAATGCCATCCTAACATACATCTCAAGCATTTATTATATCTAAAATACAAAAAATATTTCCAAACCAAACACGAAAATATAAATATCAGAGTGTTACTTTCTGTATCACTATACCTAATTCCAAATCTTTCCAGGGTTAAAAATATTTGACTATTAAGGAAAAACTGTCTACCCACATTGGGGTTACCTGTTCATAATTCAGAAATTGCAGCAGGCTGAAAAATGTATATTTTAGACACTCAAGTTCTTCTCTTGGCTTCATAGGATAAACCCTTACTATTCCAAAATACATTCTTAAATTACCTATTCTTGTAGCTTTTTTTCACATAAATGTGATTAACAAAAAATAAATAAATAAATACTATTTCAAATGGCAAATTTGGTCCAAAGAATATATTGAAAACAGGGAATTAAAAGCTTTGCTGTTTTCTGAGGACTGGGAGGATTGGCAAGGTTTTGAAGACAGGAAAATGAAGCGACACCTGGCTGCTCTCCAGAAGAGAGAAACGGGGGTCCTTTGGGTCCGTGGGGAGGAAAACCCTCGTATGCCCCTATGGAAAGCCCACATCTAGTCAAGGGTAGTAAGGAAACATTGAAGGTAAAATATTTGTAAAAGAGAGTCATTATTTTATCAGAGTTTGTTAAGAATGATTTCAGGCCAAAATTTACTAGAGTGGATTATATTTTATTCAATTAAAAATTTAAAAGTTCAGGGACGTATTTGTATCAGAATGAGAAGATTAAAAGGCCTTTGCTTTGTACTCTCATGCTTGTAAAATTCTATTTGATTTTAAAAGGTAGAAATTTTTATACATCTTACTTCTAAGATATTTGTAAAAGTAAATACAGATTTTCTTTAAAAGAATCCAAAAGTTTTAAGTTTTTAAATATTTGGTTAGGATAAATAACAAATAAATCATGGGTGGCTAGAAGACTTTATTCACTTAGTCTTTTAATTTTTGTTGAGATCCAATGCTTACTTACCATGTTTTCCACTTCAAAAAAACACTGCAATGGATAAAATCCAGATCATTTTAAATTTCTAACCATGTAGGTTTCTTTTCAAAAACAAAATGAAATTGGGGAAAAAAAAGTGATTTTAGGAGGCCAAGGTGGGAGAGATTCTTGAGGCCAGAAGTTCAAGACCAGACTGGGCAACATAGTGAGATCCCATACCTACAAAAAAAACCTTTTTTAATTGGCAGTCATAGGAGTATACGCTTGTAGTCCCAGCTACTTGGGAGGCTGAGGCAGGAGGATCCTTTAAGTCAAGTTTAAGACTGCAGTGGGATATGATGTCAACACTGCACTCTAGCCTGGATTACAGAGCAAAATTTCATCTCTATAAATAAACAAACAAACAAACAAAGAAGAAAAAAAAATTGGATGACATTTCACCATCTTAATTTTCAAAGATTTTGAAGACAATGAAAAATTTTCATCTTAGGTGTCTTTAAATTAATTTAATAATGAAGTAGAAAATACAGAGTAGACACAATTTGATTTAAACAGATTAAAGTCATGCACTTTAATACAAATAAAATTAAAACTAAACCTGTTGGTGGAAGTGTAAATTCATATAGCTGTTATAGAAAACCATATGGAGATTCCTCAAAAAACTAAAACAATGGAACTACCATATAGTCCAGCAGTCTCACTCTAGGGCATATGTTCTAAAGAAAGGAAATCAGTATAGAGAAGAGATATTTGCACTCCCATGTTCATTACAGGATGATTTACAATAGCTGAGATATGGTATCAGTCTAAGTGTTCATCAATGGATGAATGGATAAAGAAAATGTGGTATGTATACACAATGGGATATTATTAAGCCATAAAAATAATAAAATCCTGTCATTTACAACAATATAGATAGAACTGGAGGTCATATAGTAAATGAATTACGCCAGGAACAGAAAATGAAATATTGCATGTTCTCACTCATAGGTAAGAATTTAAAAAGTGGCTCTTGTGGAGGGAGAGGATAAAATGGTGGTTACCAGCGGTAGGGAAGGGAAACAGGGAGGGAGGGACGAAGAGAAGTTGGTTAAGGGGTACAAAAATACATTTAGATAGAAGGAATAAGTTTAAATATTCTATAGCACAGTAGGGAAATCATAGTTAACAATAATTTATTATGTATATCAAAACAGCCAGAAAGGAAGATTTGTAGTTTTCCCAACATAGGAAAAAGATAAATGTTTGATGTGACTAATATCTCACTAATATACATATATGAGGGTAAGTGGGATATTAGTCACATCAAATATCAATATATTTGATATATATATTTGTATATATATCCTGTTATATGTACAACTGTATGTACAACTATTATATATACATACAAATACATAAATTAATTAAAAAGCTGTGTATTCTATCAGCCCTGAAATTAGGAAATGGTTTTAACTTTATCACATTAGATGAATTCGGTCATTTGTGCACTAGCTTATTGTAGAAGCAAACAAATATATTTATTGCTTATTTTGCCAATTAAATAAATTATGTATGTAAACATAGGAAAGGCACAGCAAAAATACAGTATTATAATATTATGGGACCACCTTTGTATATGTGGCCAACAGTTTACTGAAATGTTGCTATGTGGGGTGTGGCTGTACCCACAATTTTTACAACTCAACCTTATCCTATACATGGTGAAAAGCACCAGGTAATAATCTAGTATAGTCTCAAATTTAAGAGTATTTCATGGTTCAAGACCTAGACAAACTGTAACACTGGAATGAGGCAAGCATCACTCTCCTCTTTTGTATGATCTCAGAGAATCCCACATGTATATATCGCTAGTTGGGGCTGAAGAGATAACTCACGTAGTATGTCCTTCTTTGCCTTATTTTGTTTTTAAAAAGCCTTGGGTTGGCCGGGCGCGGTGGCTCAAGCCTGTAATCCCAGCACTTTGGGAGGCTGAGGCGGGTGGATCACGAGGTCAAGAGATCGAGACCATCCTGGTCAACATGGTGAAACCCCGTCTCTACTAAAAATACAAAAAATTAGCTGGGCGTGGTGGCGCGTGCCTGTAATCCCAGCTACTCAGGAGGCTCAGGCAGGACAATTGCCTGAACCCAGGAGGCGGAGGTTGCAGTGAGCCGAGATCGCGCCCTTGCACTCCAGCCTGGGTAACAAGAGTGAAACTCCGTCTCAAAAAAAAAAAAAAAAGCCTTGGGTAAGCCTAAGAGTAATATTGTTTGGTGAAACACATAAGATATTAATTTCAATAATTTCCTTCTAAATCTTTAAGTAAGGGCAGTAAAAATTACAGTAGTGACATCTGTAAAATGAAAACTCCCACAGCTTTAATCTGAGAAAAAAAACTATGGCCAATGAAATGCAGTAAGCAGGATTGTGGTGTGTTGTTTGAAAATAGGCATGTAGATTCAAATTACTCAACATTCAACTATGGCAGTTACTAAAATACTAATAATAATGGTTATAAAGTTAAAATATATTTATACGCCACTTTAAACTTATGATATATTTTTATATATGTTTATAAAAATATAAAATATATGATTAACATACATTATTAAACTTTAAATCAATTATCATCAATTTCATTCTTTCCAAATAAAATTCTACACAGCTTGTCCTATAAATACTAAGCAACTGTCTTCCACAATATTCTCAAATGCTCTAACAGAAGAGACTTCCTGGAACCAGGCAAAACTAGGAAAAATTTATATTGTCTTAAAAACTACTAGTCCTTTTCTTGATTAAAAGCTTTAATATTGAGATAGAGCCAGAAGTTACATGGATAACAGTCATTTGTTAAGACAAGCATTATTTATCTAGTTGAAAATAACTAAAAGTAGTATAACAATAAGAGAGACTGGGAATTCAGAGTTGGTAAGTGTTTGGAAAGTAAGAAAGATCAATACACAGGGTATTGTCAATCACCCTGGTGGGTAGAGCATTAATGTCTTAACTGACTTTAATCTCTGCCTAAAAGACTTGGCAGTTTGCACCATTTCAAAATTGTATCACCTCTAGGTTTTACGACACTGTGTGTGTGTGTGTGTGTGTGTGTGTGTGTGTGTGTGTGTGTGTGTGTGGTGTATTTGTTACATGTTCATTAAGCAGTTTTTAAATCAAATTTAAATAGAAGTACAAGAAAAAATACATTGTAGAAAGCTCAAAAGCCTCTATAGATAAAATGTTCGCTAGAAATGGAGTGTTAATATCAGAATGGACACAGTGAATTAAATGTACCAAACATGTACACATATATACACATACACACATGCATAGAGTTGAAGTATCACTCCCAAAAGGGATTCACACATGTTTATGAGTGATCCACTTGGGGACCATTTCAAGAGAAAGTCATAAGCATAGCAGCCTAACTCCAAGCTGACAACAGCTTGAAACCTGCGTCATGTTTATGAACACCTGCAACTTATATCACATGCACTTTCATCTGAAACATGCTGCTAAATCTGTAAAATTATTTATAGTGTGGTCCCCTGCTCTGCCACACCATGACCACACCTTTGATCTGGGTCTATGGGGAGCATGT
Organism: Saguinus oedipus; assembly: GCA_031835075.1. Classification (NCBI taxonomy): domain Eukaryota; kingdom Metazoa; phylum Chordata; class Mammalia; order Primates; family Cebidae; genus Saguinus; species Saguinus oedipus. The sequence goes on from CM063171.1 coordinate 183,174,168, forward strand.
ATTCATGTGCGCAGGGGCAGCTGTAAATACAATGCTAATACTATAAGGGTATTCAATTTCCCTTAAATTTCCAATTGAAATCAGAGGGTTTATCTGCCTTACATTGCCCATTTATTATACTTCCAATCTGAAGTTTCGAGGTAATCTACTAAAGGTAATTTCTTAAGAACCAAGACCATATGTTTCCATTAAAACGAAAAACAAAAATGACTTTCTTTTTCTCTTTGTTAAAGAAAATTAGCTGATGCTGATAAAATCTCTTTGTATTTTTGGCCTTTTGTCCCCGCCCCAGTAACTGTAATTCATAGTTGTTTATTGTTTGCAACCGATGAAGCAGGAAAGTGTGGAGAAAAAGGGGAACTTGGCCCCAGGTGCACTACGCTTATTCTCACCAGATAAAATGAAGCAATAAAGAGACAGGACGGCAAAATGGAAAATTAATGAATGTCTCCAAGGAATACTATAACACATTATCCCTAGAAGAGTGTTTTCTGGTTTTGTATTGTACCTTCTATTACATTCTTTTTATGCTCTAATCATTGCTCCTCCCCCACAGTCTTCCATCCTCAAAGACAAACCTGACCAACTTCATCCTTTATAATCCTCCTGGCCTCAACCTAGATTCTAAGAGAGGCATCTTACCAGCATCCCTGACTGCACTCCTCCCTTCCTCCAGTCCACACGTCATATTGTAAAGAGAGGTACTTGTGTCATTCCACTGCTCAAAAAATTTCATGTAATGGTGCCATTGCCCTTAAAGCACAAATCAAATATCCTAGAATTGAGTTTCTGACTAGGCTGTGGGAAAGCCAGGAAAGATTATAAAGACTCTGACTTAGATGTGTGTCCAATAACGCTATAGGCAGATGATACTTCTTTCCCTCTCCCTTCTAGTCAGACCTCATAAGTATAGCCTTGTTACTTAAATGATGGTTCATGAATCAGCAGCAGTATTATCTGGGGGCTTCTTACACAAGAATCGTAGGCCCTACCTAAGACCTACTGAATCAAGATCTGAATTTTTAACAAAGCCCACCTGTGCTTTCTATGTCCATATGTACATAATGTGCATAATCTCCATTATGCACATTGAAGTTCAAGAAGGACCATATTAGGGGAACGATTTCTAATTTCCTCTATAACCTTGGGCCATTGCCCTGCTGGTTTAACTGTATACAGAGCCAACTGACCTGATTATCTGCATCTGTAAATCATTTCTCCTGAATTATGTACTAGGTGAGTTTCATCAAACTCACTTTTCAACTTGGATCCCTGGCCAGGAATCATGAATTTTACATGTAACTTTCAGTAGATAAAAGTGAAAACTGTTTATATGAAGCAGCTGATAATATAAGAATACTAGTTATTTTCCTAATGAAAAGTAAGTGGAACTTGTTTAAGACAGAGAATATTTGAGAACATTGTGAATAGCATGTGGGCACACAATGGCTCCTCAATTGGCGACAGAAGAGGTGGATGAGCCATTGCCAACCAGCATCCTAATTCTCTCCAAGGCAACACTGAGCCCTGTCCTCCCTGTGACAATAACAATTACCTCTGCTTTTGTTTTCTTTCTCTTTGACAGAATTATTTAGAGGGAGGAGCTCATTTTCAATTTTCATTTATCCAACTGTGTTTTGAGCCTTTCTTGACATGCTATCTAAAGCAATGTGAGAGATAACAGAAAGTCTCATGTTCCTTAGAGTTGACAGAGACACAACCTACCATCACATTCAAAAGATAACATTCTGACCCCATTCTCTCCTTCTAGCCTTATTTCCCACTATTCCTTAACACCAACAGCAACGGGTTCCACATCCCATATTATTATTGTGACTGAAATTCCCTTTCTAATTAATTTATTTAAATTATTCACATCATTTAAGGCCCAAAGCCAGAAAATCTCTATATAATCAATGGCAAAAAAAAAAAAAAAAAAAAAAAAAAATCCCTCCATAGTCCTAAAGTACTACTTTCATATGATTTGGGACATTTATGAGATTACACTGCTAACAGTAGAAAACCCTGTTCCTAGACTGCAGTTGTTATTTTCTTTGTTTGGTTTGGGTTTAGGTCTTGTTTTGTTTTTCTTTGCTTAGAGAACATGCCTTATACCCATTTTCAATTCATCAGAACAAACAGTACTGAACCTTGACTTCAATAATTGTTCAATATCTATTAGTTTTATGGGCCAATTTGAACGTTGCCATTTTGTAAATTCTTAGTTCATTTTCTCCTTCTTTTTCAGTTGAACCAGAATATTATGTTTGAAATACACTATCCTTCATTATAGGAACACTAGTCACAAAATTTCTGAAAAGCCATTGTAGATATTTTACATTCCTTATAGAGAAAATATATACATAAATTTTATTTTAATAAAAATTCTAACATAACATTTCAAGATGTTAAACCTCAGCATTTAATTTGTGGCATAAGCAGCATTCTACTAACTGAGTTTAGAATTTTGATAATTTAACAAGTCCTATAAGAAAATTTTACATTCTGCACCAACTAACTTATATAATCAGAGTGAATTTTAATTTTCCTGTGTCATTGGACAAAGCAATGCAGCGTAGTAAGACCCCGCAGTTTTGGTGCAGTAAGTTATGTATCTTATACTTAAAAACAAACTCAGGGCTAATTTTCACTGAGCAGTTCAGACATTATAATGCCAAGCATTCTTTGTGGTAAGAATTATATTATAGTCTTTTTAGAATTTTCTTAAGTTTTCTATTTAAAATAAATACTTAAAAAAAAAACACTGATTAGCTGTACCAGTAAAATTTTTAGTGTGTTATTTGTTTCAAATTGCACAAAAAGGGTCAAGTATTTAGAAGCCATATATATCAAGTCATCAGGAAAGCTCTTAGTTGTATTGTGAGAAAAATAAAATGGAATCAAGATAGATACACACTTACTCCAGGAGAATTATATAAGATATACAATTTAAAATATGAATTACAAGGCAGGCTTTCTTCATTTCTACAGCTATAGGTAATTAGCATTGTACCACAAAGAGAGGGGAAATGCTTATTTTCTCTCTCAATGCTACATAAGTTTCATATTTATACTTTCACTGATATAATTATCCTTTAACACTTGAAATTAATTTTTTTCTATTTCAAAAAATTCTACTCACAACAAATTTTCTGAATAGTAGCACATTTATACAAGAAAATGTCCTTATCAATTTCTTGAAATTAACAAATTTTCTTTGTCAAAAGAATATAAAACATTATCATTCCTCTTCTAAAGAAAAAACAGGATAATTGCATTGTAGACTACCCACAGAAAATGTCCTCAACATCATGCTTAAATATAATATTGAAAAACAAAGTGGAATCCCCTAAGTAAATCTCCTCTATTATAAAATAAGAACATGTCTGAAAGGAATTCATTTCAGATGCCAGGTTTTGATAGGAGCAAAAATGAAAGTAAATTTTATTTTCAGTTTATTCTTTTTTCTTAATAAATGTTATTTAAGATATATGACATGATGTCATGAAGTACAAATACATGGTAAAGAAATAAAAACACTACTATAGTAACTAACATATCCATCATCTCACATTGTTATCCAATTTTTGTTTGTTTTGTTTTCAGGTCAAAAGCAGCTAAAATGTATTCATTTCACGTGAATCTCAAATGCAGTACAATTTTATTTCCTATAGCACCCATGTGTACTTGCTCTTTAGACTTGGGCATCCTGTATTTCTGCTGCTTTGATCATCTGACCTACATCTCCTCATTCTTAGGCAAGCCACACCCACCATATTTAATTATAAAAGAACCACCAAGTGCTGGTAGAGCTATTATCTCTTTAGCCCAAAGAGTGGTCTGTCTTTTACAATAAATTAGAAAGAAATGACAAAATTAAAATTGTAATTTTAAACAAAACTTTTAGCTGGATGTTTATTGCTTTTTCCAAACAATCCATTATATACAATTTAGAGAAAAAGAATTTTAGGTGTTAACTTAATTGAAGTAAAGAAAAACCAGATAGTTGGTAAAGCATTATTTCTAGGTGTGTCTATGGGGGTGTTTCTGGAAGAAATTGACATCCAAACCAGTGAATTAGTAAGGAAGATCCGTCCTCATCCAACGTGGACAGGCACTATCCAATCAGCTGAGGGCCTCAAGAGAACAGAAAAGCACAGGAAATTTTCTCTCTCTCTTTTCTGTGCTTCTTCTCTTGCCTTTGGATGTATGTACTCCAGGTTCCCAAGCCTTAAAACTCCAGGGCTTGTACCAGCACCCCACCAGTTTCTCAGGCCTTTGGCCTCAGACTAAGAGTTATACCATCATCTTCCTTGGTTCTCAAGCATTTCTAATTGGACTGAGCTATGCCATGAGCTTATGTGATGCTCTAGTATGCAGATGGCATATTGTGGAACATCATAATCACATGAGACAAGACAATTCCCCTAATAAATTATCTTATATATACCAATAAAATACATATGCAGTGACATATTGTTTAACAATGTGTCAGTCAACAACAGACAGCATACACAATGGTGGTTTCATAAGATTGTTGTCCATATTTTTATTGTACCTTTACTATGTTTATAGGCTTAGGTACACAAATACTTACCTTTGTATTACAATTGCCTACAGTATTTAGTACAGTATCTTGCCATACAGCAAGCTTGTCCAACCCATGGCTCATGAGGCACATGCAGCCCAGGATGGCTTTGAATGCAGTCCAACATAAATTCATAAAGTTTCTTAACACATTATGAGATTCTTTTGTGATTTTTTTGTAACTCATCAGTTGTGGTTAGTGTTAGTGTGTTTTATGTGTGGCCCAAGACAATTCTTCCAATGTGGCCTAGGGAAGCAAAAGGTTGGATATCCCTGTCATGTTTGTAGCCAAAGAGCAATAGGTTATACCAACACATCAGGCTTTTCTAACCACAACAAATGTCAGAAAGGTTTTTCATTTGGGACTACAGTAAAGGACCACAGTGTTAAAATGTGTTCTCACTAGTGAAATTAAAGGGATACAAAATATGCAGATGAGCTTAAGAGTTTCTAAGACATGCTCACTCTTTTGAGAACAGTGGATAAAAATCCACTAAGACTTATAGACTTTATCCTTAGACAGAATGACCTATCTCAGTGGATTATAATCTGTGTGGTCTCAACCTGTTTATGCTCTTAACATTTATTAAAACCTCTGAAGAACATATATTATAAAATTAAATATAAGAAAACAATACAATATTTATTAGATAATTTAAAATTATTGGTAAGAAGTTTATTACCTGTTAAACAGAAACATTTATAAAAAATAATTTTATTTTTAAACCAGAAAATATGCTCAGTGGCATTGTTTTATATTTTTGAAAAATTTCTTTAATATCTAGATTAACAAAAGGTATCTGGATTATCCTATGTTTCTGCATTCAATTTGTTGAGACATGGGGTGTGTGAGTGTGTGTGTGTGTGTGTGTGTGTGTGTGTGTGTGTTCTGTTTTTCTGGAGAACTTTGACTAATAGAGAAGCAAAATGTATTTATCAGCTCAACTTTCTCTGTTCCCAAGAAGATGATAGTGTCTAGATCTGAGAGATGCAGATACTATTATAAATAAACTGAGAAGTTGAGTATCCAAAGGTAAAACACAGTTGATTTCCACCCCCAGCCCCACACTTTCTTGTAAGCTGGGTTCTTTATTTTTGTAGTTGTGTTTTGTGTTGTTGTTGAGATATGAGTGTTCTTTGTCTTTTTCAGAAAAAACTACCTAAGTTAAATGTGTAGTTTGGTAAGGAGCCTTCAGGATTTATCCCTTATTCCTCGAATGAGGAAATTATTATGTATGGAAGTGAAGCAATTTTGTGGAGATTATCCAGCTCAATACCAAAGATTGGTGACTAAAGTTTTAAATTTATTTTGAAAATTTCATAGAAGGAAGAAATTGATGTCAGAATACCAGTACGAATGTGAGGATGTATTCCTTGAGTAACTGGTTTAAAGTGGACCTCTGTTATAAGAGAACATCATTTGAGAATGTTCTGGATCACAAATTTGAATATTGCTCTTATTTTTACTACTGTAAAAAACATAGCCTGGGAAATCCAAATATTATATAAAATTATCCACAGGGACATTGCATTCTGACAAAAGTAAACAATATTCTAATATGGAACATCTCAGAGCCTTAACTTTATTATAAAAGTAAATTTTTAAAAAATTTTAAATATATATAAAGATAATAAAATTTACATTATCAGAATTATCTTCATGTATAATTTGGCCAGGTGCAGTGGCTTACACTTGTAATCCCAGCACTGTGGGAAGCCAAGGAGGCGTTATCACATAAGGTTAGAGTTCGAGCCCAGTCTGGCCATCATGGTGAAACCTCATCTTTACTAAAAATACCAAAATTAGCTAGGCGTGGTGGTGGGCACCTGTAATCCCAGCTACTTGGGAGGTTGAGGAAGGAGAATACCTGAGAAATGGGGCTTGCAGTGAGCAGAAATCACAACACTGCACTCCAACCTAGTTGATAAAGTGAGACTTCATTTCGAATGTAAATAAATAAATGTTCCTCACATATAATTTGTGTGTGAAATATTAGCTGCTAGTTTGCTATTTAATTCTTTTTATTTCAATTGGCAACAAACTTCGTGTAACAGAATCATCAAGGTTGAGAAAAAAATACGTATGCCCTATCTTCACACCAATCTTACCAAATCAAAATGTCCAGGACCTGAGGAATTTATTTTCTAAGCTCCCTCAGGTGATTCTAAAGATATCAAAGTTTGGAATCCACAATGTTTGTGTACACTGTTGAATAAGTTGGTATACCTGGTGTGTGTGTGTGTGTGTGTGTGTGTGTGTGTAGGTATGTGTAAGTGTGTATAAAGTGTATGGGGAAGAAATGTGTATTTTGGTTTTCCTTTTTTTTCCTTAGAAAATATGCATGACTTCCACTTTTATTCAGCAATACTTTGATTTATAGTGTCTTGAAAATTGGATGTCAACCATCTTGGTGCTTTGAGACATAGAAAATATTGGCCAATATAGAAGGCTGCCTTTTATTACAATTTAAGTTGGGTGTACTCTGAATTTAAGACGAGGACTTCCCTTTCACCATAAAATTTTTTTAAAAAGCAGTAAGACATGAAATAGATTCAGGCAGACAAAACAGAAACCATAGACGTTATGTGAGTAGCAGAAAGGATATGGGCCTCAAACACTCTTTCAGGATCCCCATGCAAAAGCACGTTTTTGGCACATAATTATCATTGCAGCACTACATTACTTTGTGACACAATGATATTACCCTAAAGAATTTACTAAGATTCAGAGTCTGAAATTTAAGCCACAGATATGTGTTTGATAATGATATTTTGCTTTTGTGTAAGGGCTTGTTAAAACAGTGTATGAATTATGCTATGCATTTTGGAGAAGTTAAATTAATGTAAATTTTTGTCTCAAACATTTTTAAGTTTGGATTGAATAAGAAACATATCTAAAGGAAAGAAGAAAATTCATGCTTTGATTTTATGTAAATTGAGTTAATCTATCAATTAAAGCTATCAATGATGCACCAAGTATGTCTCTTACGAATCTGGGATTCATAAGAGAAGCATAAAATAATATCTCTACGCTCATGCTAATGAGACAAGAGAGAATGATTTAAATAGCAACAATAATGGGATATTATTTTACATGCTACATAATATAGTATCAACAACATCTAGGGGAAGGAAGAATTTAGAAAGCAGAGGAAGTTGTCTTTGAAATTACTAGTGTGTAATTTATTTTTAAAACCACACTAATTCATTTTAACATAATGCAACACAAAATTATAGCCTGTTCAAATCATCCACAGACTTGTTCAAGAATAGGTAAAGGGTTAAAGAAAGGATTATTTTTCCAGTATTCAAAGTATGTAGTTCTCAACTTAATACTCAAAACATTTCCCAAGTTATTTTGTCTGACTGTTCCTGGACTACCTAAATGTAATGTACATCTGTCATAGATTCAGCTCCATGGAAACAGACTCTGAGATGAAGAGGGGCATGCAGAAAGTTTATTGGGGAATGGTCTCAGAGAAATACCCATTAAAAAGTCAGGATTGGTCACAGGGAAAGATTGAGTCATCCTGCAGTGTTAACTGAGACCTCTGACAATTCTACCAGGAGCTCTAGATCTGTAACGGTCCTTCTGACATTCCCATTGAGGTACCGGGGCCAGGCTTTGTATGCCCACATCAGCCTGTCAGCTAGCTATTAGCCATATGACACCCCATGAGAAGGAATGAAACTCGGGGTGAGGCAGTTTCTTAGAGCTTAGGGAAATTCTCGGGGAAGGACTCAATTGTGAGAAACCAGCAACATGCTTATCAATGCGTGCATTCACCCTGAAGAATGGGTGGGACACCACATTTTTCACAATTCATCTCTGGTACCACTCAGTTGCTTCTTAGAGTAAATTGGGGTAAGTTTGGCCTATCTGGAAAGATTTTCCAGGGAACTTGTAAGAAAAGGATCAGGAGAACAAACTATAGCCAGATACTGAAGTTGGTCTCAAGGTCATAACTTTTACTCATATTCTGCCACACATTCTGAATCTCCCTCATGCTTGGATGGCAATCTGGGGAGTCTTGACTGGAAGAATGGTCCAGATCCTCATTCCCTCATTCCCATTTGCTATCAAAGTGGGCATGAAACACCAAAAGATTTCCCAGGGGATCACCTGACACCACACATACTCTTCTGTTCCCAATGATATTACAGCAGCTGATTTTCTCCTGATGAAATCAAATTCAATTGCCACCACCAACCAATACAATACTTCATTTCCTTGCCTGCTGATAGCTTGGCATGAAGGACCTGAATTGCTCGGCCAACATATTTTGCTTAAACTTTAATGGGATACTTATCATGGCCCCTGTCAGAAGTGTTCTTTTTTGGGAATGAGGATATCTACACCCATAGAGCCACAGGTTGGAGGACAGAAAACACAGATCAGGCTTCTAAAAGTATTGGTGCTATTAGTACCTCCACTTTTGCTTCCTGGAACCAGACATTTTACCTTCTCAGGGCATAGAATTATATAACGTCAATCCTCTCAGGTTGTCACCTTCGAACTGGTGACTTAGGCTCATCTTCACCTTCCATTTCTCTGTTGGGCAGTAGATTGTAGATAGTGCAGTATGTGCTAGGCTCATGTGCCCACTGCCATTCTTTCCTCACTCTGTAGGCAATTCCTTGGTGTTACAGGCTGAATTCCATTCCCCTGTTTCTTCCCAACAACATCCATATGTTGAAGCCCTAATCCCTTGTAGCTCAGAATCTGACTGTAGATGCAGATCGGCTTTCAAAGAGGTGTTTAAGTTAAATAAGACCATTAGGGTGGCCTCTGATTCAATCTGACTGTTGGACAACAGTCCATAAGACTCCAAATATTTAGTCTGTCAGCACTGGGGTAGCAAATGGAAAAAGCTACCTGGGTTCAAATGACTGTCTTTATGAAAAGGGAGAATTGAGACCCTCAAAGAGACAAAGGGGTGTGCATGCACAGACAAAAGACCACGTAAGGACACAGCAAGAAGGTGGCCATCTGCAAGCAAAGGAGAGAGGCTCGGAAGAAACTAAACCTGCTAACACCTTGCTCTTGGACCTCCAAGCCACAGAATTATGAGACAACAGATTTTTGTTGTTTAAACCACCTAGTCTGTGGTATTTTGTTATGACAGACCTAGCAAACTAACACATTTGGTAAAATGCAATCTTATTTGGGATCTCATGTTGGTGGATCAAAGAATCTACAAGCTCTTTAATACTGGTGCTGGCCAAGGCCAAAAATGCAGACTCATAGTGTCAATCCCAATTAAAATGGCTTGCTTCCCTGTCAGGGTGAAAGCATCCAATAAGTCATTTTGCATGAAGTGGGTGGTTGGTCTTAGATAATACCAAATAGGGGTTCAGTGCTGATCTCTATTGCTGGCAAACTGTACATTCAGCAGGGACAACAGCTAGGTCATACTTAGTGAGTGGGAGTTCGAGCTATAAGGCCCATTAGTAAACTCAATCTCCACTTCTGCAAGACTCCAAATATTCAGTCTATCAGCACTGGGGTAGCCAGTGGAAGAAACTAGCTGGTTCAAATGACTGTTTACTTCTTTGTTTAATAGCTCTTCAGTGACAGGGGCTTTCTAGTGCATGTTAACATCTGATACCAGTTAAAGAACATTGTTAGGACAAGAACTTCTTACTGCATCTCTATCCCTGTAGATTCATTCTCATGCCTTTTCCCCAGACTTCCTCAGCCCATATCTTCCAATTTTTTCTTTTGCAGACCCGTGTTTCATCAGTATCAACATCCATGAGCTGCTATATATTCTTTTTTGTTTTATTTTTCTAGTCATAGTAAGTAGATGATTAAATATACCACTCAGAACTCTGAGAAGTGGGAAAATTACCCCTCACCACTTTTAGTCCATTTAGGACCAGTCCTGAATAGAATTGTAATGGGCAGCAGCTCATCTTCAGCTCTCACTGATATACTCAGCAAACTGATTCATGAAGTAAGCCTGCTTTTTTCCTTCTCTATCAGATGGTCAAAAGGACTTCAGCCGCTATTGAAGCCAGGGGCAAGAGGTGGTAGGTGAGATGCTAAGAAGGGTTTGCACCACCTCTTGAGTAGATTGCTTGGGGCATCTGATCCTTCTTGTGCCTAGGACTTGTGGAATCATTTCCTTCCTTCTTTCCTTCCTTTCTTCCTTCCTTCCTTCATTTATTTATTTATTTATTTATTTTGAGACAGAGTTCTGCTCTTGTTGCCCAGGATAGAGTGCAAATGCGCAATCTCAGCTCACCACAACCTCTGCCTCCCGGATTCAAGCGATTCTCCTGCCTCACCCTCCCGAGTAGCTGAGATTACAGATATGTGCCACCATGCCCCACTAATTTTGTATTGTTAGAGATGGGGTTTTTCCATGTTGTTCAGGCTGGTCTTGAACTCCAGACCTCAGGTGATCTGCCTGCTTCAGCCTCCTGAAGTGCTGGGATTACAGGCATGAGCCACCATGGCCAGCCTTCCTTCCTTCTTATACCGGATTACTGCTTGGCCTGGTTGACCTTATGACTGGGTGGGTCAGCATAATTCTGCTCAAGGTGGTCATCTCTGGCTACATGAAATGGGTCACTTGATGTTCCATGGTTAGATCTCTACAAAGGACCATTTCACTTGCTGCTTTCTGAATAAAATATAGTTTGCTGCTGCTCCCTGGGCCTGTTGCTGAGATCTTTTTTGCCCTACTCTAAGCCGGCAGCCTTTCACATCACCTAGCATGTGGGTTAGATGAATACTTCTAAGCATAGGATATGCTTTTTCCAGAACCTGAAAAGGTCTTCCAAGAATTGCTCTTTTTTTTTTTTTTTTTTTTTTTAAAGAAAAGCAATTACCTTTCTTATGGGAGGTAATAGATGTACTGGCATTCCCCAGGCCACTACCCTCCCTAAGCTTTTCACTGATATGACAAGTCTCTGAATAGAGTTTACCTCCCATCCTACAGAATCCATGTGTTTTAATACAGTGCACACATTTTGCACCCATCTAACTATATAGACACGATGTCCCCAACAGAAGGACCAATGTGATATACCACAGAGTTACCAGTCTAGGTCTCTTTCGAATGTAGTATGGCAGATACCAGGAAATACAACATAGACCTGGGGCCATGCAGAAAATGTATAATATTGTTTGCCCCAAATAAATGCAAACAACTTGTGATCCTCTTTTCTGATAGGGATGGAAAAGAAGGCATTTATCAGATCAGTGACAGCATATCATGTGCCAGAATCTTGGTTAATCTGCATTAGCAAAGATACCACATTCAGCAAAGCTGCATTTGAGGATACTGTCTGGTTAAGTTCATGGAATTCCATTGTCCTCCATCATGACCTATCACATTTATATAAAGGCCAGACTGGTTAATTAAATGAAAATAGAATAGACACCACCCTGTATTCTGTGGTATTTACTTCTGCCTTTCACTCCAAGATGCAATATTGGTTTACTGTCTTAGAGAGAAGGAGGCAGTTTCAGAGGCCTTCCCCTCTATAACAGCTCTTACCCCAGGTAAAACAATTGAGAATCCCGTCAACTACCAAAGATGTGCATTCCATTAGACATTGTAAAAATGACCACATGGTATGTCTGTGAACACAGTGGCTCCACTGTGAGCAGGACCTGGGCCAGGATTCCTTTTATTCCCTGGCCACCATTCTAACAGGAGGGCCCTGTTGGGACTTTGTGTCCCTGAGTGCAAATATTAAGTCAGATCTTTTTTCCAGTAATCCTGTAAAGCTCTGGGTATTTCTCTCTTTGCAATGCACAGTCACATAAGTTAATGTTTATAAATCACTTTAGGGAAGACTGGGGAATTACTACTGAATACTCTTGCTGCAATGTTGCAAGTTCCCTCCTTATAGGAATTCAGCTTCTCCTTCAGTTAATGGATTCCAGCTCTGAATGTTGGCTCAGGTACAGAAATTGGGGAAGGAATCATGACTTTTTACTGGGGCGATTACCTTCAGTCTTCTGCTTATTCCTCCTTGATTTCTTTTCATGACATGAATGAAGTAGTCAACTTGTTGACTGCCCTTCACTCATGTGTCAGGGAATACTATCTCTATACTTCTCCAAAGGTTGGGCCCCCTTGGCTGCCACTCCAATCTCATCACTGATCATGATATTTGTAAACACCTGGCCTTTGTTATTTTAAAATCTTATTATCAAAATTGCCAGGATAAAGGCCAGTTCTGTGACAGCACATCTTACTATCTGTCCAAGCCTAGATAAGGACAGACATCACTGAGCTTCTTAATGATGCTGATTTCAATCGGTGGTAGGATTATTTGTTCAAAAATGAAGACAATGATATCTGTCATTCCACATGCTTCTCTAATATCTGACCTTGACTCTCTGTCCATTGAGAGATGAGGGCTATGATTCTGAGCAGACTATGACTAACTAATAACCAAAAGAATGCACCAAAATGGATGAAGCATGACTTCTAAATCTAGGTCAAAAAGGTGATACGCTTCAGGCCTAACCACTGAAGCACTTAACCCAGCAGGCCTCAACTACTATGTAAAAATACTGACTATTCTGAAGTTGCCATATTGTAAGACGTTAAGCTACATGTAAAGTCCATGCATAGAGGTGCAGAAATCCTAATCTTGATATCATCCTAGCTCTGTCTCCAGGCATATAAGTGAATAAGCTTTTATATAACTCTAATACCCAGCTTTTGAGGTATTTCCAGTCTTCGAGTCTTCCCATCTGAGGTCCTAGACATCACGGAGTATAAAATAGTGCACCTCTCTCCATGAGCAGAATAAAATAATTGTTTAAGCCATTGATAATATATTTCGGAGCAGTAGTAATCAGAACAGAAATCTGGTCCCTTGGGTGAATGTTTCCATAACAAAACTTAGAACATATAGCATTGACTTAGTAGTTACTAGGCCACCCTCTCACCAGTATATTCTTTATCCTCTTGATAAATGGAGTACCTCTGGGTTCTCCCACGGAACAGAGTTGGTTAGCAGGTGCTCTGACTTTACGTAGTACAGCCACTCCATTCTGTGCATGGCAATTCTGACATTTTAATGTCACTTATGGCCAGCATTTATTTCCAGGTTTCCAAGAGTCATCCCATCAACATGTAAGCACATTTTCCTCAAATACTTGCCACATGTTAAATCATATATAGTGTATCCTCTATGTTCTCTGACTTTATGTTTCATCCACCTTCATTTAACACTCTCAGAATACAATCCCATATATACTCTCAAATTCTGGGTAGGTACCTATTAACCAGATCCTGCAGTTTCTTTGGTGCATGATTCATAACTCCCCTTAGCCAGACCTGCACTTACACAGTGCAGCTATGTTGAAATCTATTTCATTGTTTTTTTCTTGGTTGTCAGGTGGGAGGAAGGAGGCAGAGCCTGAGTGGAGCAAGTATTGTCTTCCAAGGTACTTGCCTTGCATGAGGCCCCTACCTGGTCTTTGAACAAGATGGGTGGGTACCATCTACTAATAATAGGCAATGGCTGCGGTGGTAGGCCCAGATGGTTTGTAAGAATCTAGAAATTGAAGGATCTCAACTGCATCTATTCACACACCCCTCCCAATGCTCAGAGTCCTACTGTATCTTTATTAGAGATCTGACCTTGAAATAGGAGGCTTAGCTGAGTTAACTTCAAATTTATATTCAGTCTCATCTGTATCAATTGATGTTTGTCAATTATATTTTGATATTTATCTTGCTTTTATAGTTTTGCTCTTAATTTTAATTTGCCTGTATTATTTCCATCCATTTATTTCTTATAGCAGATCAAAGTTTTATTACACAAACACTGCCTATTGTTTCTCTTATCTTACGCAATTTTATTTTAAGTATGTAATTTGCACCCTTTCAACTTTCACTGATGAAATTTAGAATTTATGTTTTCTACAGTAACACTAAGTAGTTTTGAGCCTTTATTTTATTCAATGCTTTGTTGTTTAGTTTCTATCTTACCTTTTGTGTTGTACTTTATTTAATGTTACTATTGAAAATTAAAGACTCACATGTAAGACCTAACACCATAAAAACCCTAGAAGAAAACTTAGGCAAAACCATTCAGGCCATAGGCATAGCCATAGGCAAGGACTTCCTGACTAAAACACCAAAAGCATTGGCAACAAAAGCCAAAAGAGACATATGGGATCTAATTAAACTCCAGAGCTTCTGCACAGCAAAAGAAACAGTCATTAGAGTGAACCAGCAACCAACAGAATGAGAAAAAATTTTTGCAATCTACCCATCTGACAAAGTGCTAATATTCAGAATCTGCAAAGAACTAAAACAGATTTACAAGAAAAAAACAAACAAGCCCATTCAAAAGTAGGCGAAGGATATGAACAGACACTTTACAAAAGAAGACATATATGAGGCCAACAAATATATGAAAAAATGCTCATCATCACTGGTCATTGGAGAAATGCAGTTCAAAGCCACATTGAGAGTCTATCTCACATCAGTTAGAGTGGTGATCATTAAAAATCCTGGAGACAACAGATGCTGGAGAGGATGTGGAGAAATAGGAACCCTTTTACACTGTTGGTGGGAGTATAAACCAGTTCAACCATTGTGGAAGCCAGTGTGGTGATTCCTCAAGGACCTAGAAATAGAAATTCCATTTGAACCAGTAATCCCATTGCTGGGTATGAATCCAAAGGATTATAAATTGTTCTTTTATAAAGACACTTGCACATGTATGTTTATTGCAGCAATTTTTACAATAGCAAAGATGTGGAACCAACACAAATGCCCATCAATTATATACTGAACAAGAAAAATGTGGCACATCTACACCATGGAATACTATGCAGTCATAAAAAACAATGAGTTCGTGTCATTTTTAGGGACATGGATGAATGTGGAAACCATCATTCTCAGCTAACTTACACAAGAACAGAAAATCAAACACCACATGTTCTTACTCATAGGTGGGTGTTGAACCATGAGAACACTCATGGACACAGGGAGGGGAGCATCACACACTGGGATCTGTTGGGGGGACTAGGGGAGGGACAGTGGGGGTAGGGAGTTTGGGGAGGCATAACATGGGGAAAAATGCCAGATATAAGTGACGGGGGAAGGAGGCAGCAAACCACATTGCCATGTAGGTACCTATGCAACAATCCCCCATGATCTGTACATGTACCCCAGAACCTAAAGTACTATATATATATATATATATATATATATATATATATGACAATTTTGGTGCTACAATTTTATTTAAACCTCATAATGAACTACATTAAAATATTTTCAAATTATTCTTATGATAAAAAAGAAAGAGGAGACACTCGTCTTTTGGTTTCCATAGAACACAAATAGATTGCTCGGGTATGACACAATTTGTGTAAAATCAAATTTTTTAAAGAAATGTTTTTCTTATGTCTTTCAATTTCTAATTTTAATTACTTTTATCTATGAACCCATCTCTGTTATTTTAATTGCTTTGAGTTCTCATCATCAGCCTTTTTAAAACATTCTAATTTTTCCTTGGGTGACTGGAACTCGGTAAAAAAGAGTCTGGGAGAGTAAATTTTGTCTAACAGGTTTCAGATTGTTTTTGGGTTGCCTTAACATGTAAGTAAGAGTAAAATTACCTACAAAATTAATGGGTCACATCTCTCTTTCCCTTTAAATTCCATAGCTTCATGTCTGATGATCTTGGCCACTTTTTTACTTTATTTAGTTAAGTTTAGTTTTATTTTCCTTTAAATCTCAGCTGAAGGTGAATTGTTCTTTCTGCTTAGCAGTCTCTAGGATGCTTTTAGTAAAGATAAAATAGAAATACTAAGAGGAGTCCAACAAGTAGATTATTTCCAAAGAAACATGTACAACTTATTCTACCCTATTTCGAAATCAAGAAAGCCTTTGACATGTTTGTATAGCACGTTATGTTTAAAAAGCATTTTTGCATTCATTATGTCATTTGCTCTTATCTGCAAAAACAATAAAGAAGGTACATACATATTAAACATGTTGGACATATTAAACATGTGGTGGGATGAATTGCCAAAGATCACTGCTACTAATTAAACTGGAAAGTCAAGACTGGAAGATGGGGCAAGGTGGCTTATACCTGTAATTCTAGCACTTTGGGAGGCCAAAGAAGGAGGATCACTTGAGCCCAGGAGTTTGAGACCAGCCTGAGTAACATAGTGAGACTCCATCTCTACATCAAATTTAAAAATTAGCTGAGTTGGGTGGTGTGTGGGAAATCAAGACTGTAGTGAGCTGTGATTGTGCCACTACATTCCAGCCAGGGAGACAAAATGAGACCCTGTCTCAAAAAAACAAAACAACAACAGCAACAAAAAGAAAGTCAAGACCCGTACTAGAGACTAGAATACAAGGTTTATGAGGTTAGCTTTTGTTTTTGTTTTTTCTTTTTTTAATTCAAAATTGTATTATGTGCATTTTAAAGAGAAGTCATGTATTTAGTTTGAAACTGTAAGAGACCCGAGAATAGTATGTGTTTCGACTTCTAACTCTGGGGATATATGGTCAACATTTAATAATGGGACTAAAGTGTAAACAGTTTAATGTTTTTATACAAAATTAACAACCTGAGAAGGAGCACTACACCCACCCTCTCTATAATTCAACTTCATGGAAGCATTTGACAGCAAGAAGCTAGGAAGGTAGAGGCCCTGCTATAGATCATCTTTCAGGTTACTAACAGACGATCTCAGGAAATGCACACATTTCCTGAGGGTAACTATGCTTTTTAAACTACGCATGTATTTAGTTTCTAACACCATATTTCACCCAATATATTTCCTCAAATTATTCTATATAAATCTTTCTTTTTTGTAAAAATGTTGGAGAATGCAAACTCTCATTTAAAAGATTATTGTTATTTTATTTTATTATTTCCATATAAAAATGCGTATATAAGTTCAAAAATTAAATATATGATTCTCTAACTTTTCAGAACTAATATCTTTATTTATAGTAAATATTTTATGTCACTGTAACTTTTACTATATTAAAATAAAATTAATATTTTAATTACATATAATTTATTTTCAAATCAGTAAAACTTTCTAATATTATTATAAGTGAAATTGTTTAAAGTTTTTCATAATAATGTAATTTATAATTCTCTATGCAAATACTTGACACAACACTAGAGATGATAGTGAAACAGTAAAAGGTATTTACCTGCTTATAGAGAATAGTTTGTATTTAAGAAAAGCAGGAAAGCATTTAATAAATATTATGACTCTTTTTGACATTTTAAAATAAGAGTTAATATAAAGGAGAAAATTCTAAGGGCAGCTAGAGAGAAAGGTCAGGTTACCCATAAAGGGTAGCCTATCAGACTCACAGCAGATCTCTCAGCAGAAACCCTACAAACTCGAAGAGAGTGGGGGGTCAATATTCAATATCCTCAAAGAAAAGAATTTTCAATCCAGAATTTTATATCCAGCCAAACTAAGCTTCATAAATGAAGGAAAAATAAAAATTTTCACAAACAAGCAAGCACACAGAGATTTCATCACCACCAGACCTGTTTTACAAGAGCTGAAAGAAGCGCTATACACAGAAAGGAACAACCAGTATCAGTCATCCCAAAAACTTACCAAAAGGTAAAGAGTATCTCTGTAATGAAGAATCTATATCAACTAATGGGCAAAATAGCCAACGAGCATTAAATGACAATATTAAACTCACAAATATCAATATTAATCCTAAATTTAAATGGATTAAATGTCTCAATCAAAGACACAGACAGGCAAATTGAATAAAAAGTAAAAACCTATCAGTACGCTGTAACCAGATCCATCTCATAAGCAAGGACACACAAAGACAAAACAAAGGGTTGCTGGAAGACTTACCAATTAAATGGAGAGAAAAAAACAACAGGAGTTATAACTTTCGTCTCTGACAAAATAGACTTTAATAGTAACAAAGACCAAAAGAAATGAAGAAGGACATTACATAATGGTAGAAGGATCAATGCAACAACAGGAGTCAATGATCATAAATATATACACACCCAATATGGGATGGGAACACCCAGATACATGAGACAAGTTCTTAATGACTTATACAGAGACTCGGACTCCGACACAATAATAGCGGGAGACTTTGACACCACATTGTTAATATTCAACAGATCAACGAGATAGAAAATTAACAGGGACATCTATGATTAGAACTCAGACCTGGAACAAGTAAACTCAGTGAATATTTATAGAATTCTTCACCCCAGGTCCACAGAACATACATTTTTCTCAGTATCACATTACACCTATTGTGAAAGTGACCACATAATTGGAATTAAATCACTCTTTAGCATTTGCATAGCATTTCACAGACTTAAATGAAATATTGTTTGGCTGTTTGTTATTTTCTTCCCTTATTCCTTCCTGTCTCCGCTGTTAAGCACAATTATCGGCATAAAGGAGGTTTTTGATACCTATTTTTGGATTGCATTCCAGCCTGGGCAATAGAGCAAGACTCCTGTTCTCTCTCTCCCTTTCTCTATCTCTTCCTTTCTTTCGAAAAAAAAAAAAAAAAAGAGTTAATTTGTCAGTTATAAGTGTAGATCGATATGGACACGTGTCAAATTGGCGATTCAATCCCACCAGTGACATTATCATCAGACTTTCCAAAATAGTAAATAACTCTTGATAACATTTTTGAAAAGTTAATTTATTCTGCTCTTTCTATGGTACATGCAGTCCTGGAATATTCAGTATATATGTTGTCTTTCAAAAATGCCTGGTACTTACGTATGTGTATATATGGGGAGTAAGTTTCTAGGCTCAGATAATCACAATCTGAGTTTTCATCAATGTGAATGTCCAAAGGAGCTTTCCAAAGAGAAGCACAAAAAGAAAAACAATGTTGAAAGCATTTATTCGATTTTAGGATCACACTCTGCATTACAAAACAGGCAGAATTCCTAGAACTTTTCCATTAAATGTTAGCAACACCTTATTATTGTCTTGACCAAAAACACTTATTTAAATAGCCAAGACAATAAACTTGCCTATTTCTTCCACTAATTAAAAAGTATTAAGATAGGATAAGTATAATAAGCCTCAGGAAGAAGAAAGGAAGCAAAGAAGATCACTTCTACGGCTTTTGAGATGTTTTCCCTAGCTTTTATCAGAGAAAGCCTAATCACATTGAAAAGTCTAATTTAAAGCAGAATAAAACCAGCTGGAAAAAATATACATTGCTCAACAACTGAGAGCATACAACCACACTGCCTTCCCATCTTCACGACTTGAAATGCATGTATAAATATCTTTCATTGCTGAAACAGCTATTAGAACTTCATGGAGAATAATTTCCTCCACTGAACTTTGTTATTAGATGCACTGGAGAGTTAGGGAAACCTGATAGATGAAATCAGCATTAGAGTAAGAAATGACATTTTATAATAGTAAGAGCTGTGGTAGTCTTGAAATGAATACACAAATGTAAAGAACAATAATGATATCAAGCACCAGAGATTGTGGATAAAGTAAACTTTGGCAATTTAAGAGGGCAATGCATTTAGGGCATCATGGAAATTAGACACTTAAGACGTTGTTTATGTTACCTTTTTACCCTGGCAACTACTATTAGATTATTCCAGGTGGGCTATAATCCCTAGTGTTTTCCCAAATTTCAAATGTACACTGCTAGCACTATAGGGAATTATTTGATGATGGCTGTGGAATTCTGAAGTTTCAGTGTGGAATGCAATAGCCTGAAATTAATCAGGTAACAAGCAGCTCAGTAGCACCAATTACAGCCTTGCTTTAAAGTCATTCTACAATTACTCTGGTGGAAATAGGGGAAGAAAAATTATTAGAAGCATCTTCCATAAATATTTTATTTTACAAGACATTGGCTTATTTTTCACTTAGAATTCTTAGGAAAATTAAGATACCAGAGCTAGACAGATAATCTAATGAACTTCATCTTACATAAGAAACTTGGGCCCCAAGGTCTTCCTTAAATCAGATGAGTCTCTCAAAAAAAGGGTACATTATTCCCAGTGAATATGTGATCTCAGATTTTCTTTCTCAAAATGAAACAAAACTGATATTTTCACAAGTGAGAAGGTAAATGGCTTCATTAGACTCTACCACGTTTTTAAAGATTTCTCACACTTCTAAAGAAACCACGTCTCTCTTTTCTTATGTTTTCAGAATTTCTTTCAATATTAGCCTCAGTAGGAAGTCCTTACTCCTAAATAAAGAGTAAAGAGAATAGTGTCTTATTTTCTGGGAAGTATTTTTTTTTGAAAAGTATAGGTCACTGAAACAACAGGAAATCAAATGTTACGAAAAATATCAGGATATGTAATACTAAATCTATAATCTCAATTTTATTTCAGTTTTCTATACTAATCCTTAACTGTGAATAACTTTAATTTTCAAAGAAAAAAGCAAAGCAATTTCTTTTAACAGTAAAAAAAAATTAACATGCAATATTAGCCTATGTTTTGAATATGCTTCAGGCCATTTTACATCAAAATTTATTTCTGTAGAATATTTCAGATTATATAGTCCTGGAATTGAATTTATCTGCAAAATAAGAGTTTAGAGCTTCCCAATAATAAGAGAGTGTAAAAGACCACTAACCTAATTTCATGTACTTTGCACTTCAGATTTGCAATTATTTTGTAAATTGCCTAACTGCAATTTGCAATAACACTTTTATATCTATTCTGAACACTTATTGAATAAAGAAACAGCAACTAAATCTCTATTTGCTATCTTCAGGAGACTTAAATCCAGATTGCTTTTTTATTTTGTAGTTTGACCTCAATTTAGACTTAAATTTTAATCAATGCTCTTTTGATAACTTAGCAACTCCAGAACCCCAGAGTGAGGAATCAAGCTACTCATTGCCCTTCTTTAACCAGCAGAATTAGTGAAGTACATAAGATCTATGGCTGGTTGTTCTATTAAAAGCAATCATTTATTGCACATTTTTTTTTTTTTTTTTTTTGCTGGCCTTGCCATGAATGTCATTCTTAAGTTTAGGAAGTAACATGTTGATAAACAGAAACAATTATCCAGGTGCTGATAATTCATTTTTTAAATGTAAAGGTAAATATTCATTAAATGTTAACAAATTCACAAAGGCTTGATACAAAAAGCAAAAGCCATTTCTTAAAACAAAATCGAAAAACCCTCCAAAATGGGAAGATCTGAAAATGGATTCACGATTTCAACGCGTAAGCATCAAAATCATTCATTAGAAACCAGACTCTGTGATGCAGAAACCAGAGAACATGATGAAAGACAGAAAACACACAATCCACAACATCAATTTAAAGGAACACACAGCAGACATGAGTTTTCATGATTGAAGGCATTCCATAACTTTCTTCTTCCAGCACTTATTTTTTCTTTATTAACAACAGTTTTCATATGTGTGGTCTCCTGGGACTCACTGTTGATGAGCTCATTGCTCTTCTACTGCTTTCAAAGGTCACTTTCCATGAATAGCCTGATAAACAAGGTAGATAAGAGAATAAAGAGACTACCATGATATATTTTAGATTGTTATGCTCTAAAGAACTACTTCTAGGAAGACTCCAAATTTCCAATTGTGATACTACAGACTCCAGAGGAGCCCAGAGAATACAGAGGTCATGCCCATTGTCAACAACTGCACACCATTGGTGACCAAAATGAAGACAAGGAAACAAAGTTGTGCACAGCATTCAGTAAAATAAAAGCCACACAGAATAATTGTCACTAACACTTCTGAGAACATGGCAAACACACTTTTGTTTGTATGTAGACATCTTAGCACCTTTGCTTTTCCCAACAACCATATAAGGACTTGAAGATAAGGAAACCACATGTCAGAGAGGTGAAGTAATTCATTTGAGGTCATACAAGTAGTATGAAGCAGAGTCAGTATTTAAACCCGGGGAGTCTGGCCCCAGACCTGCACTCTCAGCTACAGTGGCAGCTTCAAAAAGTTAACAATACTTCCCAGTAAATTATGGTGCTCTACCCAAAACAAAAAGGTAAATAATAAATCAGTTAAACAGTCAAAGTGGTGTGTGGACATGTGTGCATATATACACATATATACTAAATGAATACATTTTCACTGAGATATTCTTTTATTTATTTATTTTTTTTTTGAGACGGAGTTTCACTCTTGTTACCCAGGCTGGAGTGCAATGGCGCGATCTCGGCTCACCGCAACCTCCGCCTCCTGGGTTCAGGCAATTCTCCTCCCTCATCCTCTGGAGTAGCTGGGACTACAGGCACGGGCCACCATGCCCAGCTAATTTTTTGTATTTTTAGTAGAGACGGGTTTCACCATGTTGACCAGGATGGTCTGGATCTCTTGACCTCGTGATCCACCTGCCTTGGCCTCCCAAAGTGCTGAGATTACAGGCTTGAGCTATTCTTTTATATTTAGTTGCTAGTTCCTGAATAGATATATATACTTTGTCTGAGGAGAGCATTTTCATAGTTTCTAACTAATTTGCGAGAGTCCTAATAGCTGTCTCTATGATTCAATTTAGTATGTTCTCTAAATTCCTATTCCCTCTGATGCATAACATTTTAATCATTCCCCTAGGTAAACTCAGTGAAATTAGAAATTACTCTATAACTGTAAGTTAAAAATCAGTAAACTGTGAACATGAGTATGGAAGATGGAAGGTGTTATATATCAATTTGTTTCTGTGAATTTATCATTCCTTCTGTCTGGTATTTGAACGTCAGTTTCAGTACCTGCAGCAGGTCTGCCAGTAGCATGCCTTCTTCATGACCAAAGGACACTTTCAATCCCCTCACCTCTCTCTAAGTTCTGGGAAACTATTGAGTTGCTCTTTTGTGGCCACAGAGATCCCAGAGTCTCATAGATCTCTCCCAGGCCACGCTGATATTATTACTCACATCTGTGAAACACACACTGGTGGAGACTTCTGTGGGAGGTTTGTTTCTCTCGAAACTGTAGGCTAAGGATGAGACATGGATCGTCTCCGTTCCCAAGAGCAATTGGGAACGTACCCTCAAATCTATTTGGGAAATATCATCGGACCACAACAAGAACTAACCCCAAGGTGGTTACCTTTTCTCTTGTCCTGCTTTCCCCCTACAGTCAGTAAAATGTCATCTTCTCTTAGGAGGGAACCTAATTTATATTATCACGAATTCTAACCACATTATGGTTTATGGAGAGATTATATGCTCTAATTTCTTAAGGCTGATTATATTTTGGAAGATAAAAAGTTTATTTTCTCTCAAAAGAAAACCTCTTTCTTGTAAATCAAAGCTTCTTTGTAGAAATTAATTTTCAGGCTATACTGCTTGGGTTCAAATTCGTGCTCTATTACTTACCACTTTTTTTTTTTTTTTGAGACAGGGTTTCGCTCTTGTTACCCAGGCTGGACTGCAATGGCGCAATCTCGGCTCACCTCAACCTCCTCCTCCTAGGTTCAGGCAATTCTCCTGCCTCAACCACCTGAGTAGCTGGGATTACAGGCACGTGCCACCGTGCCCAGATAATTTTTTGTATTTTTAGTAGAGACAGGGTTTCACCGTATTGACCAGGATGGTCTCGATCTCTTGACCTCGTGATCCACCTGCCTCGGCCTCCCAAAGTACTGGGATTACAGGCTTGAGCCACCGCGCCCAGCCTACTTACCACTTTTAAGATCTTAGACAAGATGTTTACATACTGGTACTGTTTCCTCGTCTTACAAAATTAATAATGTATTACCTAGGTCACAGAGATATAATTTAAATTAGATAATAATGTATGTGAAGCACTCAGAACATAGTAAACACATAGAGTTTTAAGTTTAATCCATATGATTGACACTTTCTTCATCACTCTCTTTAGTCTAGAAGCAATTCACAAGGTGGTGAATCAAGCCCCGAGTGCTTGGTGATTTCCATGGTATAAAAACTGCCACTGTGCCTGATTCCAAGCTACCAAGCTGTCTGATGTCAATGAAAACAGAGTTGGGAAGAGATGTACAGCTGTACAGTGTTATTCTATGAACATAAGTAACGTAAGAACTTGAAAAAATAGTAAAATACGAAGTATTTGGGAAGTGATCAACTTTGAGTGTCTTGCCTCTTTTTATATATTTTATTTTACAAGTATATATAATTTGATTTTTTCCCCAATATCTGTGTTAATAACTATTCTGTAAAGTTTCTGAAAATTTGCCACAGGATACTTAAAAGCATATTCAAGTCAGCTCCAGCAAACCACTGGAAGTTGTGTTTATAGAATACCCACACACCTAAATCTTTAGCCAAATGTATAGATGAAGAAAGAGAGGATCAGTAAAATTAAGTAGCTATTTAAGGTTGTTCCAGAACTAAGCAATGAAGCTAAGATCTAATCCCAATCTGCCTGATTTCCAAGAACTTTTGGTGGTCAGGAAATTCATAGAGCTTTCTTCAATTGAGTTATTTCCTAGGTTTATAGGCATGGAGGGTCACCCTAAGGATTGCTTTTACCATACCATGATATGTCCTAGATTGTTTTGATTTCTGTAATTCACTTTAAAGTACATCTGCATAGAGTATATAAATAAGGGGCAATCAGCTGTTCTAGGAAAAGCCCACACTCCAGTGTGGTCAGCCAGCATTGTGCCAGCTAGCACTGTGTCATAATGGGCACACAGAGGCAACTATTGTTACAGTTTTGTTATACAGATCTTAAACAATATTATACATTTTGCTGAGCAAAATAGTAAATATCAGAAAAGGGTTTTGCATTGGGGAAATTGGAAGTTTATTGGCATATGGCTATGAGAAGTGTGATCTCACGGGGGAGATTATATGGACAGCTAAATGCATTTCACATTCACCCCTAGGTGAGCCAAGAACAGGAATCCTAGGGTGACCAGAGCCTGTTCCTTAATAGTTTTCTGGATTTCTGGAGGCCTAATGCTAGTCTAAGCAGAACAGAAGGCTGCTACTGGGATATTTATGCATTTGCCTTCAATAAACAGTTTTTCAACATGGTGTTTGAAGCACTGAACCTAGAGAACAGGTCATATATATTGTTTTATGACTGGTTACTAATAAAACGTGTTTTTTAAGTTTATATGAGAGATCAAATTTGGTTTGAGACTTCTGTTCATTAAGGATTGAATGTGGTAAGGGGTATCTGACCTCTTGTATCTCTGACTTACAAATGGCTACTGTCCTCTATGAAAAGGAACACAGAAATTGGCTTTATCTGTTCTCAACACAGACTTTTTGAATTTGGAAAGCACTGGAATTTCATGGTAAAGAAATTCACTGTGTAAGAGTCCTAAGGAGCATATAGGACACTTCAAGCACACCAGTGTGATTCAGCAGGGGTTATGCAGTCTTCGGAGTGATGGAGAGCATATTAGGACCCACAGAGTAGGATGTTGAGAGCATTCTTCTGAACTCATGCCAGGCCTAAATTCTGGAATGCAACAAACCAGTTAATGTCTTATTTTCAATTTGTGAAGATCCCTTTTTGGTAGATGGAGAATTCTTAGCTGTGTCTCTAAAGGAGTTATTTTTTTCTGGAATTCCCACTGGAGGGTTATCTCCATCTACCTTTCCTACCCTTTTCTGATTTGCCTAAATATCACTGTTGCCTCCCAATTTATGTGCCTGTCAGAGCTCTGACATCACCCATTTCCAGCAGTGTTTTTTTTTTTTTTTTCTTTTTATGGTCTGCTTCACTGAATTTTTCAGACAGAGCAACTGCTCCCTGGATTCTAAACTTGATGTACTAAAGGACCCTTCTGTAGGCAACGGTCTGCACCAACACTCAAATAACGAATCCCTTCTTTCTGCCCAAGAATCAAAAAAACACGTTACGCAGGGCAGTTGCAACCTTTCCTCTTCCATTCAGATTTTTGTTTTAATTGTACTTTCATCAACAAATTTACTCCTCTAAATGGATTAGAGATTTTCCTTTCTGAGACCTTACTGAAGAAAGAATGTGGACAGATTTTGACTGACTCTGCACACTAACAAGTTTGGACTTGATCCTGTGGGACAACAGAAGGCGCTTTAGGTGAGTGGCATGACCAAAGCTGTACTTTAGAAAGATAATGATGGTAGCAGTGTGACGAGTGCATTGGATAGATGAGAAATTAGCATCAGCTTCGAGGGGCCATTTCAACAGTTCAGAATTAAAATGATGAGAACCCAAACCAGTATTATAACGATCAATATGGAAAAAAGGGCAAATATTTGAGATTCATTTGGAAGTAGACTGTCAAGGGCTCTATGCTTGATTGGAAGTGGAATGCAGCAGGAGCTAATAAATGGTGCAACTCAAAGATGGAGAAATGAGCTGATTTTCAATATACTCAGCAGTATGAGAGGCACATGCATATGGAAATGGCTGGCAATATATTGAAAATGTAGTTCTAGTTAAAAATAGGAGTTGAATTTCATGGGAGGAAATTTAAACATTTTTCAGTGAAGTAGTCATATAATCTTCAGCTGAGAGTAAATTCTTGGTATTTTAGGAAGATTCCTAAAGTCATTCAATTCCTCTTCAATATGTATTAAACTAAATGAAATATTTACAACAAATTTCCAAGGGTGTGTTCTAAAATGAAGGAAAATCAGTCTGACTACATCAGAGTCATTTATAGAGTAGGAAGTCCATTAAAAATAATGGTCACAAAAATCGAATGCTTTAGATATCAAAACTTTGAGCAAAATAGACGATTATGATTGTATCTTTAATTATTCTTGATGTAACTGTAATCATTCCCCTGCTCAAAATTCATTAACTGTTCTCCATTTGCCATAGGAAAATTCTAAATTTCTTGCCATTTCATACAAGGCTTTTCACAATCCAATCTCTATCTTCCAGTCTAATTTTTTCCCCCATAAATTTTCTTGGGAAGGGCTACTGAAAAAGTATGCACATACCTTCTCCCATCAAAAATTAACCCATTAAGTTGGATAAAGGTTCTTCATGTTTTCACTTAGTGGCTTAGTTAGTTAGACTCAAAATCGTATTGAGGGAAAATAATTGGAGAAATAAAGGGCAGAAGAAAGGTGCATTTTGAAAAATAAGGGATAGAGATATCTTATTTCTCAGCCATAGAACAGCAAGAATGAATTAAATGTAGAGCTTTAAAAGAGAAAGGGAAGGCTCTGATACTTAAAGATAAAACAAACCACTCCTACCATCAGTCTCTCTTGTGGCTCTATTATCTAACTATATCACCACTTCTTGTGGAGAGTGAGAGCAATTGCAAATAGAATGTCAACAATCCGTCTTCTGAGGGATCTTTTAGTTTGATAAATAATTCTGAAATGAAGTCATTTTAATGTTGTGAAATATTTTTAAATTTCTATGTTGTTAATCATGGTAGGAAAAAAGGTAAGGACCATTCAATCATAATCAATAAAATTGCCAGTCATATTATTTTGCTACACATGTTGTTGTCTGACCATTTAGAAATTTGCTGCCTTGTTGTTGTAAAAGTCAACACTCCACCCCAATAAAAATTAAAAAAAAAAAGTCAACAGTCCAGATTTTTTAATGATTGCCATTCTAACTGGCATGAGATGATATCTCAATGTAGTTTTGACTTGCATTTCTCTGATGACCAGTGATGATGAGCACTTTTTCATATGTTTGTTGGCCTCATGTATGTCTTCTTTTGTAAAGTGTCTGTTCATATACTTTGCCCATTTTTGAATGGGCTTGTTTGTTTTTTTCTTGTAAATCTGTCTGAGTTCTTTGTAAATTCTGGATATCAGCCCTTTGTCAGATGGGTAAAATGCAAAAATTTTTTCCCGTTCTGTTGGTTGCCGAAAAATCTGGAGACAACAGATGCTGGAGAGGATGTGGAGAAATAGGAACACTTTTACACTGCTGGTGGGAGTATAAATTAGTTCAACCATTGTGGAAGACAGTGTGGTGATTCCTCAAGGACCTAGAAATAGAAATTCCATTTGACCCAGCAATCCCATTACTGGATATATATCCAAAGGACTATAAATCGTTCTACTATAAGGACACATGCACACGAATGTTCACTGCAGCACAGTTAACAATAGCAAAGACCTGGAACCAACCCAAATGCCCATCGATGATAGACTGGACTGGGAGAATGTGGCACATATACACCATGGAATATTATGCAGCCATCAAAAATGATGAGTTCGTGTCCTTTGTAGGGACATGGATGAACCTGGAGAACATCATTCTCAGCAAACTGACACAAGAACAGAAAATAAAATGCCGCAAGTTCTCACTCATAGGCGGGTGATGAACAATGAGAACACATGGACACAGGGAGTGGAGCACTACACACTGGGGTCTATTGGGGGGAATAGGGGAGCGACAGTCGGGGGGAGAGTTGTGGAAAGATAGCATGGGGAGAAATGCCATATATAGGTGAAGGGGAGGAAGGCAGCAAATCACACTGCCACGTGTGTGTCTATGCAACTATCTTGCATGTTCTTCACATGTACCACAAAACCTAAAATGCAATTTAAAAAAAAAGTCAACATTCCATTTGTCAGCATTAATTGAACTCCCTATCTGTAGGCTCCAGTGCCTTCTTAGATACACCATCTTCATCAAAGAAGAATTTTATTACCAGAAAGAAAAGAGTGATGTCTAATGTAACACAATAATGCAAAGTTCCTAAAATTGATATTAATAATGAATTATACTGATGGTAGTAGCAACCTGTCTGGAATGGCCACTGCCATGATACCCACTGCAGTGGGGGAGGCACAGTGGAGGTTGTATTCTCCAAGGAGTAGGGAAAAGCTGCAAACGACCAGGATCCCCACCCTCCCAGGTACAGCTGCAACTGCTTAAGCTGCTGGTGCAGACCATGGCCTCCTTGTGCTCTTGGGGGCTGGGAGCTGGCAAGAGCCCTGCCCTCCTGAACACAGCTGCAGCCACCCAGCCCTGGCTGGGCACCCAGGCATCTCTGCACTCTCTGGGAACGTGACCGAGAAGGCCTCCGGAACTGCCCTTGCAGGCTCAGCAGTCCCTGCTGCTGTTGCCTGGCCTCTCCCCACTCCTGGAGCACACTGGAATCTCAGAGCAAAGTTGAGGCCAAGCCTGCGCACTGTTGCAACTAGCCAGGTGTGTTCACACTCAGGACAGCACTGACACCTCCAGCTTCCTTGGCCCCCGCTGGGACCCATGTTGCTTTGGCCCCTCTGGACTTTGGGCATCATTGAGCATGGAAGGAGTCGGAGGTGGTGCTGAGAGCAGCTCAGTGCTGGCCTGTAGGCACTCCTCGGCACAAACAGCCTGGGTGTTATGGATGATGGCAGGATGCAAACAGGCTTCTGGGTAGAAAGAGGCAGGTCCTAGTGAGGCTCCACCTTCAAGTCAGGGAAGGTCTGAAGCCTGGGAACCAGACTGATGGACCAGAATGGGTACTTAGGGTGCTTTTTCTAGGCCTACCCATGGCTCCCCATGAACCAATTAGAATGTACTTCCTCCCCTCTGAGGCTCATAAAAATTTTGGACTCAGCCAAACTGGAACAGATGACAGAATGACCTACCTGGAGAGAGGAGCTACCCACTCTAGGGTCTCCTCTCTGCTGAGCGCTGAACACCTAATGGGATGACCAAGTGTGGAGAGGAGATGCCCACTCCAGGGTCTCCTTTCTGCTGAGAGCTGAACACTCTTGGGACACCCTACCTGCAAAGAGGAGTTCCCAGTGTGGATCTTCTCTCAGCTGTTCTGTTGCTCAATAAAGTTCCTGTTAGCCTTGCTCACTCTCCACTTGTCTAAGTACCTCATTCTTCTTGGATGCAAGACTAGAACTCAGGATCCACCAATTTGTAGGGCTAAAAGAGCAGTAACACAGACAGGGCTGAAACATGCCCTTTGCTTTACACATAGCAGGCAACAAGAAAGAGAAGAGAATAGAAGAGAAAAGCTGCAGACCTTTGAGGGGCCCACACTTAGGAGCTTCAGAAGCCTGGGTTGTGATACCCTCTTTGGGGCTTTATGGTTGCTGGGTCTTCAAGCCTTCAGGTGCCACTGAGTTCGCTGATGCCAACCACGGAAGCTACTGGCAATATGCCTGGTCCAGCTGCAGCCTCACAGGGAGCTGGAGCCCATGACAGCACCTGGAGCTGCCCACCCTCCCACAGCTGGCATTCCTGGCTGTGTGCAGTGTCCAGACCTGACTCTCATTTACTCACCTACCCCTCGTCACTCCACTTGCCCTTGGTAGGCACAGGATCCAGGCTGGTAGCTAGAGCCAAGCACAGCCTGCCAGGCCAAGTCGGCCCAGTGGGTGCAAGCAAAACTCAGGCAAAGGCACCACTGGCCAAAGAACTTTCCATCCAGAAAAGCATCACCCTAAGGATTCCATAATGCTATTTGACTTGGAATACTTGGAAAAGAAAAGAAAGAAACACTAGCTACCACTAAATAAAAGGCATTAAAGTAGAATCTATTAAAATTGCCGTCCCTAGATTTTCAACTCATCATTGTTCTCACTTGTCGAAATAACAGAGGCTCTAACTTGTTATTGTTCAAGATGGGACAGCTAGCAAGCTGTAAAACTAACTTTGAACACACTCAACCAAATCTTAGGTCCATGTTGTTTATTCTTATATAACTTTGCTTTCAAAAAAAATGTTTTAATAGTTAGCAGGAAATAGGTAGAGAATGCAAATAAGACTATAAAACTCTTTGAGTGGCAGAATTCATTATAACCTCAGCAATTATAAGTGATTTTTATTTTTTCAGCACTTTGCACTTTTCTGACACAAACTTTACTAAGTTCATTTTTCTAAGATGATTGCTGAGTCTGGGATTCTTTAGGAGCCATGTAATTTTCATGGTGTTAACTCTTTGTACTGGACACCATGATCTCCTCCCCAGATATCTGTGCCCCCACCTAGGTGTGAAGGACCCATTCCTCTAGCTTCTGTGAGTGTAGTCAGGTTCTTAGCTGTCAGCCTTCTCCCACCCAAAATTGGCCTCTGGTGAAGTAAGACATGCCTACTTCTGGGAAAAGCCTACATTCAGTGCAGGAGAATATCAGCCTGACATCTAAATCATCCCAATTTAGAACTAATCTGAAGGGCCATCTCACCTTCAGCAATCCCCACAGAATTGACTGAGGGCTTTGTTGAAACTGCATCACAGTTTTGCCATCTCTCTCTACCCAGCTGTGTTTCCTTTCCTCCCCTGAGCAGTGTTGATCAGAGCAGTGTTGTAAAAATACAACTGGACCTGGGTGATGGGATCAATTGTATACCGTCATAAACTTTCTGCCTTGCCAGTCTCTATCTCAGAGTCTGCACTCCAGGGAACCCGATCTACAATTCTCATTACATCTAAACTATTTGCTATCAACATTATCAAGGCTGGAAAAAGTTTGTAATGTCATTTTCAAATCATTACAATGAAGGAAGTAGTTTAATGAGAAAATCAGGGTCATTTATTTTAAACCATCTAATTAATAGAAGCATAGGTTTGGCAAGTTTAAGAAACTGCTGCTTATAGATATTTAGTTTACAATGACCAAAATTTAAAATACAAAAAAAAAAAATTTAATTTTTAGTCAGTATTTCCTCATGAAAAAGTGTAAACTGATTTTTGGGAAAAAAAATCTTAGTATTAAGGTATTCTTTAAATTTTTGATTTTTAAAGAAAGAAGATGCCAAATTAATAAATCAATTGAAAAATACAACTGGACCTGGGTGATGGGATCCATTGTACCCCAAATCTCAGCATCACATAATATACCCAGATAACTGGGTATACTTGCAGATAAACCTGCATGTATAGCTGCTGAATCTGAAATGAGTTGAAATTATTTTTAAAAAATATATATTTGGATTTCTGTGCACCAGAGGAGAAACAGGACATGACATACTGCCAGGTAAGGTTCCAATCTTGTCTTTGATGGTAACTGATCTGTTATCACTGAGGAATAAGATATGTTCTGTGTTTGAGTTTCAAACTGCTGCATTTGCAGAATCACTGAGGCAGTGACGACTAGGGAGTCTATGCATATGAACAGGGTGTGAGCTCATTTATCAAGCACTCCATCATTACATTGTGCTTGGGGGTAACTGTGCCAACTCCTTTCAGCTTTTCCTTGCCTTAATTAACAAACACTGCCCTATCATGCAGAAACTAGAAAATTCTGCAAATTATTATGCCATGTAATAATTTACAGAATTTACATAATTTACAAAATTCTGTAAATTATTATGCCACATAATAATTTATAGAATTTCCTAGTTTCTGAATTCAATTATCACAAAAGAAAGAAATTATAAAGATATGCAAGTTGATTTATTTATTCTGATTTGATATTCAGTAGAATCTTTACTATTTCTACCGAGATTCTTATTAATTATCCTCAAAGTCATTGCTGTAAGCAGTGATGTAAATGGATACAAAACTAAACTCTTACAAGTTATTTAGGTCCAAGGAGAACCTAATTTTCACTTAATTTTATTTTACTTTTAAAATTGGGTCTGAAATCATTATTTTACAGATTAGAGGAACATTTTGAAGTCCCAAGGTATAAAATGAATTTCTCCAGTATTTGACATTTTTCATAAATAAATACAAGAATATAAATTGAAACATACAATTACATCAGTGAATTCATACCGTGAAAAGAACTTGGGCTCAAAACAGTCCCAGTTTTGGGAAATATTTCTTTCTTATAAATAACCCTTGTGATACTAACTCAGAACTTGAAATACACCAAGCAAATTTGGCCACCATCCTCTAATTTAATATTTCCTTTTTAAAAGGTAGAATTCTCAAGATAATTCTACCACCACAATATAGGTATGCTCCCTAGGTTTAAGTTTCTGAGAGCATGCTCCTCCAGAAAAGTAAACCAGGGATGGCAAAGGAGTGACAGGGACTTTCTTTTGTGCCCCAACATTGCAGGAGTTTATTCTCACGCTGTAATGAAATGCAACTGACAAGCACTGTGTGACTTCAAGAGATTTTGAAATGATTTAAAGATAAACATATTATTAAATGCCTCCTTAACTGAGTGAAAGTAATGAGAAAAAAATTCATAAATCCTATTACAAATGCAGTATGGAGACGGATCTGTTTATACAAAGACAGGCATAAAAAGTGTTCATTTCTGTAATGTCATTTGGGGAACAGAGAAGCTTTCTTCTTTCCTCCCCCATCCTGACTTGAAGGACCTTATTAAAATACAAATGTTGTCTGGGTGAATTAACATTCTTAGAAGAGCCTGAGAGCAAAGGAAAGCAATTATCTATATGCTATTTCAAGCAGAGCATTGCATGAGTGAATCATTCCAAAATGAAATTTTCAGAACACAGACACTAATAATATCATTTATTGAAATTTATGTGTGTCAGTAATTGTGTTACTGTTTTGTGTGATTTCTTTTATTTATTCCTTTCAATAACCAAACCAGATAGGCACTATTAGTTTTCTGCAAATAAGAAAACTTTTAAAATTTAGAAAGGTAAGTACTTTGCCTAAAGTCACAGAACTAGTAAGGAAGAAACTGAACTCAATTATCAAATCTGTTAACACTGTTGTGTTATATCTCTCAAGATATAATTCCACCTTCAGTTTCTCTTTACCTTTTGTTATCTCAGCAAGAAAGAAATTCACATGTTAGCTTTCAATGGTCATCTCTTCTCTCCATCCTATCCATTCTACCTGCACCAGAAGAGTGATCCCATATTTCTTGATTTTCTCCACTTTATACTGTCTCTTCGGCATCTTCAGTTAATTTTATTGAATAACTCCCTTGTCTCTGCTTCATTTGACCCCCTCCACTTGACAGGTAAACGTACTCACTGATTTCCATTATCTTCTACAACCATCTTATTATTTCTCTAGTTCTTCCACTGTCAATTTATTGAATAAATATTCCAAAATGTGATCTCCATTTTCTCATCAAACAATTTAAACAAGTTATAAATTGGCTTTCGAGAATAACAACAAATGAAACTAAGAGTCCTTGCGAGTTATTCCTGCACCCTAGCCATTCCTTTGCTTCACACACCTTTCCTGCATGCCTGTTATCAGGAACAAAGATCTTTGGCATGTCTTTCACGATCATTTTTCCCTTTTATTCCCTCTGTTATCATTAGACTTCATGGACTCCAAATTGATTTTGCCATATTAATCTTTCATGGGTGCTCTGCCTCTGGTCTTACACTTTCCCCATATATAGAATAACACCTCTGCAGAATATAATCAAAAATGACACTTTCATCATGTATTTGCTTTTTATCTGAACTTGTCAAGGGTTCTTATGGTCTCAGTGTAATGTAGATATTCTTACACCCAATTTCCAAAGCTGTCAAAGTATGAGCCTCGACTCCAAGTTACATTTCTCATCCTCCCACCTCTCCACAAAACATCTCTTCTTGCAGGCTTCTTCTTTCTCAATTTCCATTTTCAAGTACTATCCTTTACTCCTTCAGGCATAGGTTTTTGACTCCAGAGTTCTGTTTTGTGCTTTATCGCTTCTTCAAATTCTTCACCCTGCTGCCACTGCTTTCCATGCCTTCCGCACACTCACTTCACACTCAACACGGTTTGAACCAGATTTAGCATTTTCCTTAAAGAAGTGCAGGCTGTTCATGTCATTTGTTTATCTCTGTTTCTACCCTGCACAGTGCAAATACAATGCTTTGCCTATCAAAAGCCACCATTGCATACTTATTAAATAAATGATAAGTAATATTTAGTGAGGATTTTTTTTTTTTTTTTTGAGACGGAGTTTCGCTCTTGTTACCCAAGCTGGAGTGCAATGGCATGATCTCGGCTCACCGCAACCTCCGCTTCCTTGGTTCAGGCAACTCTCCTGCCTCAGCCTCCTGAGTAGCTGGGATTACAGGCACGTGCCACCATGCCCAGCTATTTTTTTTTTTTTTTTTTGTATTTTTAGTAGAGACGGGGTTTCACCATGTTGACCAGGATGGTCTCTATCTCCTGACCTCGTGATCCACCCGCCTCGGCCTCCCAAAGTGCTGGGATTACAGGCGTGAGCCACCGCGCCAAGCCAAGGATTTTTTAATTTGCTGAAGAATTAGCAATCATATTTTAATGCAACCTTGTAAGAAATAAAATTAGTTTCTTATTAAAACAGTTTTTAGGATACACATTTTTGGATTTGTTCCCACCTTCCTCACTCCCATCAAATATGATGCATTTCTTTCTTTTCCTATGTGTGAGATCTTTTCCTAAGATCTCTCTTAACAGGAGATCTTCTGGGAGCATAGTCTGTGGTAAATAGTTTATTGCAACATTAATAAAAGGAAAAAGATATAGATTGCTAGAAAATTAAAAGTCTCAGATTACTTCTAGGAGTACTCTACTGATTGCAAAAAAAAAAAAAAGAAAAATCATAAATTTGTTTCATGAAAGCCAGCACAAGTACAAGTAACAATGGTCTGAAAAATGAAACAGGAAGGCAGTTTCTCCAAAGACAAGTTAGTACTTTTGCAAGCCTTTCCATTTGTTTCTTAACTCATTCTCCATTTCATGACCCTCGTTGTCTATGTCCTAACACCATGTAAATTATATCAAGGCCAACTTACTCTTGGCATGATTAGAGTTTAATTTTTGAAATACTTCATTTTGTATCTTCCTTATCAGAAGCTAATTTAGACAGAATTAGAATAATAAATAAGCACAATACACAGCAGTTGAAGAAAAGTAATTAAAAAAAAGGGTTGTGTGTTCAAAGAATTGCAATAGATCCAAGAACATAATTTCTCAAAATGAATTAAACTACATCATAGGGCAAGAATCTGGATGAGGCTTTAGATGAAGAATTGGGAGCTCTTTTCTTGACTGTCAGCTCTCTGAGATGAAATAAAGCTAGACTGCTTATATGTCACTATTAAGAACGTGCTCAGGAACTTAAAATAGAGTCAAGCATTACCACAATAGAGATACAACAAAGGAAATCACCAAATATTTTTTCAGTCAAATACATTAAAACTATTACACAGCAGTGGAACCATTGTTTCCTTTGATTAAATGATCTATATTAATTCTACAAATGATAAATATAGTCAGTAGCTATTTCATGATGAACTAATTCAGATAAATTGCCATTATATTTATTTTTTTTAAGCATTCTGGATTTCTGCTTCTGAAAAGTACATATGTTTTCGCTATTCTTCTCACTTAGGACAAATAATAACTCTGGATGTTACAAAACATGTAAAATACTCTGAAAGGTGAAGAGAAGAAGGCAAGTTGAATAGAGGTGATGAGATCTGAAGAATGACACAGTGGCTAGTGTCACTCTTTTTGCCTTATAAGTACCAGAGGTACTGGAGAAGCAGATGACCTAGAAATGCCAATAGGATCAGACCAAAAAAGCCTCAAGCTAAGCCTGCTGTCTCTAGACAAACAAATAGGAAAGGAGCATCATAGCAGACAGATATATTTTAGAACTTAAGCATTCTTTTGCAGCCAAATACCACATAAAAAACTGTGGTCCACCCCATCCCTGTCAGCAAGTAGCAAGTAGAGAGCTTAAGCTTCCCTCATAAGGCAATAACAAGACACCTTTCCTCCAAGGGTGATGTCAGAGAAGGCTGAATGGGAGCCTGGAAGCCCAAACACCCCAGACATAATGAGGCATACCTCCTCATCCTCACTAGGGAGGTTTATTGGAAGTCTAGTGGGGAGTCAGGACTTCCACCACAATTCAGTAGTACTTGGACTACCACTCATAGTGTCATGGAGCCCATATTAGGAAGCAATAAAAAGGCACCTTGTCTCTTCCAGCCCAGGTGGTATCAGTGGAGGTCTATTGGGAAACCTAAATACCTACACCAATCAACCAGTAGCAGGGAGCCTCTGTTTCTGTATGTGACAATGGAGGCCACATGAAGAACCCAGATTTCCACTCCCATCTGGAAGTAAAGAAGCAATAGTCAGTTCCTTTTTTAAAGAGGTGTCAAGAAAGGCCTGTTAAAACACATGATTTAAAATAAGATCCAGTCCAAGCACAGTGTCTCACACCTGTAATCCTAGCACTGTGGGAGGCCAAGGCAGGTGGATTCTCTGAGCTCAGGAATTTGAGACCAGCCTGGGAAGCATAGCAAATCCACATATCTACCATAAATATGAAATATTAGGCAGGCATGGTGGTGCACATCTATAATTCCTGCTACTCAGGAGGCTGAGGCTGAGCACGAGATCTCAATTAAAACATCACTCAGTGAATCAGGAGTCAGAACGATCTCAACTTGAATAAGAAAGGATAGTCAACTGATGTAAACACAGAAAAGACACAGCCATTAGGATATGTTGCAAAGATTTCAATCATTATTTTAAAGACCATCCACAATTATGAACAAGAGTGAAAGAAGTAAAAAGATAGGGTTTTAGCAAAGATATAAAAAATATAAGAACCAAATTACAATCTTAAGATTAAAAAAAAAATCAAAGCTAAAATAAAAACCCTCAATTACCAATAGAAATCACTCAATCCAAGTGACAGAAATGAAATAGACTGAAAACACAGAAACTTTATAAAGTGAACAAGGGCATACAAATTATAACAAAAAGTCTAACATTTATGTCATCTGAGTCCAGAGGCAGAGGAGAAAGAGGGTGGGGCTAAAAATGTATTCAAATAAATAACGGCTGGGAAATTATCAAATCTGGTGAAAGACATAAACCTACAGATTCAAAAAGTTGAGCCAATACCAAACAGGATAAATGCAAAAAGAAAAAAAGTCAAAACTTATGAAATCTAAATACAAAGAATCTTAAAAAGCCGTCAGAAATGGCATTTTGCTTACAGGACAAAAATCAATTCAAATGACAGCAGATTTATCATGTAAAATTATGGAAACTAGAAGAATCTGGTACAACATTTTCCAAGTGCTGACAAGGAAAAAACAAAACAAAACCGTCCATTCAGTGTTCTATATCCAGTGAAAATGTCCTTCAGAAGTGAAGGGGAAAGCAAGAAATTCTTACATGACAGAAAATTTAAAAATAAATATAAAAACATCACCAGAAGCCTGTCTTAAAAGAGTGCCTGATAGAAATTATCTAAACAGACATAAAATAACAAAAGAAATATTGGAACAACAGGAAGAAAGAACAACAGAAGGAGCAAAACATGAGTAAATATTATGATTTTGATTCTCTCGAGTTGTCTAAATTATGCTTGATGGTTGAAGCAAAAATTATAAAACAGTTTCATGTGGTCCTCAGTGTATGTAGGAGCAATACTTAAGACAATTATATTATAAATGGATGACTGTAAAGGAATAAAGACAAGTAAAATGTCTGCCCTTGACTTGGACTAGCAAAATGTAAGCATCAATAGACTATGATAAGTTCTATATCTACAGCAAAAAAAACTTGGAGCAACCACAAAAAAAGCTATGCAAAAAATATGCTCAGAAACACTACAAATCTCCAAATGTCAGAATTATAGAGGTGTGAAACATGAATTACTGCTCAGGATTGGGGATAGTAGAGGGGTGGTGATAAATATTACAATAAGAGAATCGTGTGAGGGTGATCTTGGGGGGATAAAACAGTTATTTACCTTCATTTTAAGATCAGTTACATACATTTCCACGTGTAGTGAAATGACATAGATCTACATAATACACACATTGTGCCAATGCTGGTTTTCTGGTTTGATATCACACTAAAATTATATAAGACATAACCATAGATGAAGGGTACATGGGTCCTCTCTATTTCCTTTGCTACTTTTGTGTCTCTGATGTAACCTGCTGAAGGAAAAACAATGATCTCTAATGTTGTTTGTCACTGTGACAGAGGAAAAGAGAGGACAAAAGTCAGTAGTGGCTCCAGGCAAAGCTTTGAACTGATTCAATTTTTTTTAAGCAATATCACAAGTGGCCATTCCTAGGCCTTCTTTCTCCCTGTTTTTCCTTCATTCTCAATTTGGTTATATGCCTGCTGAGACCAGGTCGGTTGAGGAGACCCCAACAAAGGCAGCATGAAGGAATTAAGAAACAGACACAAAGACAGAGTGTAAAAGTGGGATCAGAGTGGGACCACCAGCGGGCTGACAGCATTTCCCAGCTGAAAGCCCAGAGCAGACTCTGACAGACATACTTATTCTTTGTGAACAGGGGATTATTTTTAATAAGCAGGTGCTCAGTGTTTCTTCATAGAATAAAGATAAACTAAACAGGTAGACAGTGCCTGTTCACTACTAAAATAGAAATAAGCTAGAAAGCACTCTTTGTGAGCCAGCAATGGGGATAAGGTCCTGTGTTTTGGGAACTGGTTTAAATAGTGCATGACGAGTACATATTGCCTACTATCCTAGCAGTTTTCTGCCTGGGGATGATGGCACAGTGTTCCTTGTCATCCTCTCTCAGCAAACTACATATACTGCATCACACACACATCAAGACCTTCTCCCAGCATATTCCAATTACTGTTGCTGGGGAAATAGAACCAGCAGTGTCTACCATTGGATCCGTGATTCGTATCACTTCATATCCTCAAAAATAACTTCAGGCACTCTTACAGAAAGAGGGGGAGATAGAACCTGGGGAATAAATAACAGATGCCCACTACAACAAATAAATGTGGTGAAATATTATATTACAAAGCCATATATTTTCCAATAAAATATGAACCCCTTTATGCCTGGGGTGATGACAAGTTATTTGCTTATGTGATTCCTAGAGCAGTCCACACAGTCTGATGTAGAGTTGGTGATCAATAAATCATTATTGAAAGTCTGACTGACTGACTGACTTAGTAAGAAAAGGAGAAAGGAAAGAAGGGTGGGAAGAATGAAGCGAAGAAAGGAGGGGGAAGAAGGAGAAAAGGAAGAAATAAATTGAAATTATTCATGATTTAATTAGATAACATTTCATTTTTTTTCACTTTTTTATTTGTTTGTATCTAATTTATAAAACAAAAGAAACATTAAAACAGTAGTAGCAGAAAACAGAATATGTGCCAAGAAATACAATATGCTGGGAGCATTCATTGAAGATTCCCTAAAACATATAACAATTTGCAAGTTACATAATATGTTTAAAGTAGCAGTTGCTAGTATACTATTCATCTTAAAAAATATGGTGAATGAATGAATGATGAATCATGTGAGCAAAGGGATATACTTTGAATACATTTTCCTTGAAATTTGTATACAACTATCTTTCTAATGTTAGAAATTTGATCATTAAATATTATAGTCAAATATGCTTTTTAAAAATTAGTACTCACTACAGGCTAACTGCAGAGGGAAGAATAACAATGAGGAGAGCAAGCAGAGAAATATAGAATGTAAATCTTTGGCTCTTGCAGAGAGTCAGTGAACAACCTAATTTTCTCTCATTCACTTTTTTCCACTTAAGCTAACCAGAAAGGATTCTGTGGTTTGCAAGTAAACCCATACACCCTCCCCACCCCAACTGACACAGTGCTTGACACAGTGCAAGATCCCAGAGTATACATAGGCCTGGCCATTCAAAGTAGACATGGGCCACCTTGGATATGTATGAGGAAGTGTTTCATGTACTTGTTATTCTTCTTTTCCTCCTGAGGAAAGAGAATGAAGGTAAGTGCATTGAAATTGTTCCTTTTCAGAAATCATTCAAGAGGATCTTTTTGTGCTTACAATCCTTTAAATCTCAGCTACCATATGAAAGATCATGCTGAAACTCTGGCATTATGATTGAGTGCTGTTTTTATAGCCATGATATATTAATGCCAGTAGCACAGAGCAACATATTTATATGATGAGGCTTGCTCCTGGCTTTTATACTGGAAGGAATGCTGCACTTAACTTCTTGAAGTACCATCTTAAAATGATGGTAAAGGGAATTATAGTGTACCTTAAACAAACATTTAGCTTTACATGTTCAAAGGAGCAAACATATGCATTCAGTGTGTTTTAAAAGGGCAAGAGCCAAAGGGACTATTTTAAATTAAAGATCCTTTTCATCTCAGAACAGTAATGCATGCATGGACTTATGTGGATTAAATTCAAGTGTACTATTATGGTGTGATTAGTGTAGAAAGATGATTTTGCACATCATACATGTCTACTGCTTCTACCTTCTAAATTTGCAGAACTTCAGATAAGGCTACCTCTTTTGTGTACATGTAATGACTTCTAAAGTATATTACAAAATAATTTGCATTTCCTAAACCACTTTCTGAATCTCGATCAGACCTATCACTAATTTTACTGCCCATAGTTTCCTTCTCTCCTCAGTCAGAGTCTGCAGGGGATCAGTCCTATGGACAAGTTCCCCTCAAAGACTGCAACGCACCAGCAGATTGCTGACTGGACTACAGGCCATGAATCTACCTTACTCAGACTGGACTATGGAAGGGTTTCTAATCCAAATCCGTTTTGTGTTGGTGGATGCTGTGGTACACAGATTGATCCCCTTATGACAGACACACCGAAGCTGCTGGGAGTCTTGGTGGCTGAGATCTTGCATGTGAGTCCTTTCCCGGTGATTGTCCTTAGTTGAAGAGAACCACCCTTTCCAGGATTGCACTCTCTGTCATGGAATGACTATGTGGTACAGGACGGTAAAGGTTCGGCTTCCTGCTTTCAACTCAGAACAGGGAAGAGCATTCCAGCTTTAGAACTCTTCGGGTTTGGCTGAGGCTTTCACTGTAACAGAACATGACTCTCCTGCTGTCAAATCCTGCTTTTTTGTCTCCTCTAGAGGTGTTGATCCTGAAAGCA
Organism: Saguinus oedipus; assembly: GCA_031835075.1. Lineage (NCBI taxonomy): Eukaryota > Metazoa > Chordata > Mammalia > Primates > Cebidae > Saguinus > Saguinus oedipus. Next base: position 183,216,415 of record CM063171.1, read on the forward strand.
CATGGCAACAAACCACTTTTATATAACATTCTGTCTCACCATTTGCTTCCTGAAAACTGATTGGTAACATCTAATGACTCCACTCTCTTCTGCGCCTGGCTTTTATGTACAATCTTCACTTATCAGGATTTGTTTGTCTTGAGAATTATAACAAGAAACAGAGCAAAAAATGAGGAATTGATGGTTGGTAATAGAATGGAGAGTTTGTAAAAATAGAAAAAGGCATATTGACACCTACATAGGACCACAGTTAAGATAAATAAGTGGATGGATTCATTTGAGGAATCAGAGTAATGGAATAGACCCTCTTATCAAGACAGTGATGAAAGTGGTCATGTGAGGTGAAAACTCTGTTTCCTTCTTTGAGTCCCTGTGCTTCTAGGTCATATCAGATATGCTCTAAACAAATAGCTATACGATTATATGTTATATTTCTATAACTCCTCCTTTTCACTTGAGCTAGCTTGACTCTGTTTTATGTTATACAATCAAAATAGCTTTAAATAAAATATCAAGAGTAACATAAATATAGGATTTTAAATTTTTACAAAGTTCTAGGCAAAGAAAATATGACATATTTAGAGCCCAAATTAAGAATTCAGGTACAAATAATGATGAAGAACAACATCTCAAGAGGAACCACTTCAGGAGGATGCAAGAAGGAAAAGGGGGAATGGCCAAGCAAAAGTGCAATTTCAGATGAGACCCAGATTTAGCCTAATTTCAAAGGGAGTTCTGAAAAGAAAAATATACCTTAGTGTCTATTCTGCCCCAGGGAAAAATGGTGGGCTTTAAAAAAAAAACATTTATAGCAGTCAGTCATTGGCTACAGATTGTTGATAGGTGTGTGTGTGTGTGTGTGTGTGTGTGTGTGTGTGTGTGTGTGTGTGTGTTTGGGGCATGGAGAGCTTCACCCAGTATTCTGGCTTTGTAGATACGTGATTCGCTTCAGTGACCGAGAGCAAACCTCTACATTTGGCAAGCACCAGCCTCTAGTAGTAACACAGAAGCTGGATGACAGGTGCAAAAAAAAATGTGAAAGCATCTGAAGGGGTCTGGGTAGAGTATAAGACTGGAAATAGTTTTTTCTACTGAAGCTAAGTATCTGAAAATATTCTCAGAACTAAGTTGATCATTTTAGTGATTAAAACAAAATATGTCTACAATTTGTGTTCGTTACTTCTTCTGTCAAGATGTGGAACCAGATTCCTCTCTTCTGAGTACAGGCTGGAATAAGTGACTCTATTCCAACAAATACAGTAAGGCAGAAGTTATGGTTTGTAACTTGATGGCTAAGTCATAAAAGGCAAGAATGGGTTTTCTCTTTTCTCCCCTCTCTCTTTTCTCTCTTTCTAGAGCTGTTTTCTCTGGCGATGCTAGCAATTATGTCATCGTCAGGAGACACACACATGTTAAGAAACTGTGATCAACAGTCAGCGGAGAAGTGAGAGCTCCTGTCAACAGTACGTGAATGAGCTTAGAAGCGAATCACCCAGCCCCAGTCAAACCTTCAGAGGAAGCAGCCAAAGCCTATGGTCTGAATGAGACCTAAAGAGAGACTCTGAGCCAGAGCAAGAGCTACACACCTAAGCCAACTCTCAGATGCTTTCTGAAATAACAAACATTCATTGTTTTAAGGTGCAAATTTGGGGAGCAATTTTTAGATAATGAATACAATCACCCAGTGTCTTGGAGGCCTAACTTTCTTTTAGGTGACAAATCACTCACTAGGTCATTTATCTTCAAATAGAATACAAGGCAGCTTCAAAAATAAGCTCAATCCTCAAATGCAAATAACTTGTTCTAGTAGTTGACAATCAAGTACCAATTTCTCTAATATTCAAAAAATCTGGAGTAGGTAGCATTACGAATTAAGCAGTTCCAGGAAGGGGGTAGAAAGTAAAAGGTGACAGAATTGCCTCATAAGCATTTCAAATGTGAAAGAACAAATACGTATTATATATTTGTAAGTATTAGCCTATATAGTGAAAAGAAACTTGGACTAGGAGTTAAAATGTCTGTGCTAGGTAAAACTCAGATTTGCCACTCAGTAATGATAATTCCTTTCTTTTTTTCTGTTCCTCAATGACCTCCTCTATAAACTGATAGTAAGAAGATGAGCTTATTAGGTAGTTGGGAGGATTAGATGGGTCACTGGTTCTCCTGGGAGGCTCAGGGTATTCAACCAATGTATGGTGGCAGTTTTTGTTGTCAGTATGATGAAGGGAGCAGTGCTGACATTTAGCGGGAAGGGCCGTGGAGGAGAGATGTTCAGCTGTGTGCCCGGCAGGACAGTCCCACATGACACAGAAGTGCCTGGATTTCCAGTGTCCTGCCACTCATTCACGGAGAGAGAAGGCCGCCTTGAAATGATCTGACCTTAGAACATTACACATTTTACATACAAATACAAAGTTTGTTGTTTTTTTCTAAAGCCATATTTTACGACATACTGAATTTTCCAGAAAAACAGCTACCATGAAACACACAAAATATATTCCTTTATACACTGAACTTTACCAAGGGTTGTTGAGCATTTTGAAAGTCATGCCACTCCACCTGTGGGCACAGATGACAAAGCACACCTTATCAGTCTCCACAGCTGGCACAGTGATTATAACCACAGCTGCAGTTATGGAAATACTTTAATATCTTTTAGATTGGCCGGAATCTCAACACTTACATGTTGTTCCATATATTATTTTTTTATTCATTTATTTCCTTTTATTTATGCTTTACATAGATTATTACATTGATTTTTTTAATGCCTAATTTAGGTCATATTTAGGTTTTTAGGTTACATTGTCTCTGTGCTTTATGGCAACAGCAAAAAGAGATTGTAATAAATTATTTCCACTAGAAAAGACACATTGGACCTGATATATTGAGAAACACTGATTCTGAAGAAAAAGATAATTGAAAAACAAGGAAGGTCTATGCAAAGATGCTATTTATAAGTCACTCATCTTCAATTCCTAAATCCAAACAAATCTGATACTCAAAAGCCTTTTTAAATTCACTTGGCCAAAAAACCTGACCTAAACTTAGCATTAAAAAAGTACAACTTGAACTAACATGACGATATTTATAGTATTTATTGATTGCTTTATTTATTTAAGTGATTATTTGTGCATTTTGCTTCAGAAATATTGAACAGCTTGAATCTGGAGCACTGTTCCAGATTCAAGCAATATCCAGAATATTTCCCTCTATTTTGTCTTCTTAAAATTTAAAATATTCTAAATTCCAAAACAAAATGGGCTCCCTTTATTTCAGAAAAGAAATTACAGATTTGTGCCATTGTAAGCTGGTGAGGTGTTGGTATTTGAGCCTCAAACGCTAGGTATAGGTTTTGTTACAGGTTTATAATAATAAACTTAATCCTAAATCTATAATTTTAGCAGAGAATATTTAGAGAATTTATTATCTTGAACATAGCTACTCAATAATCTACAGTAATGAGACACATTCAAAAGATCTAGCAATGGCTATAGCTTAATTGTTGACTGTATCAATAACATAAATTAGGAAAGTACTTTTCCATAATTTAACGAGTAAACCTCAAAGCATGATTTCTGTTATTTTTCAGTGTTTGCCAACTTTCTCTTATGTTTTAAGGCCTGGGAACTGTAGTCCCAGCTACTTAGGAGACTGAGATGTGAGGATTACTAGAGGCCAGGAATTCAGGGCTGCAATAAGCTGTGATCAAGCAACACCCAGTCTCTAGGGAGAGAAAAAAAAAAAAAAACCAAAAAGCAGAATAACAACCACAACAACAAAATTCACATGATCCTCATTTAGAACAATGTAAACTGCTTCTTTTCAATTTGAATCCCTGCTTATTTTTGAAAAAAAACAACAAAATTTTTGACATTTTCTTTCATGTATCCTACTTAAAGAAATGACCTGCTCCAGAGAATGTCTATGTTTAGAACTAAGGTATAACGTTAAAAGTAGTGAATTTTCAATGGGTTTCTGAGAATGTAAAGTGAAAAGTCAACCATCGCCTGGTAATACTACAAATTCCTATGTTTTCTAGCCTCTCACATTTCTCCATCCTCTCCGAGCCCAAAACCAAATTCCCTTACCCATTCAGCAGTCTTGAAACAATTCCCAAGAGTTCTCAAGGACTCACCTACCCTCTCTGCTTTTCCTCCTTCCCAAGAAATATGCTAATGTCCATACCTCACAGGCTGCCAGGCCTCATTTCTCCCTTCAATTATCCCTGTGACAGGACCAAAGAGCCCTATGATTACTTGAAATGCAATTGATTGTACACCAGGGTTAGATAAAGGCCTCGAAAGTATTCTAAAATGAAGACTTGATTACTGTGATCTTATATTCTCTTATCCATAAATTGCTGCATGTATGGTAGATAGCCTGCACTGATTGCTCACCATCTGTGGCAGAAGGAATCATGTCTAATAAAGCATAGAGAAAAGGAATGGGTATTATGTGAACCAGGATACAAGAACTCAATGAGAATACTCTGCAGTTCATAGGGAATAGAGCAAGAAATTAAGCAATCTAGTCATAAGAACCTTTTATTTTAAGAACAGTGCACTCAAGAAATACGAAATTAGGTATTTGAATAGAGAGCAATTTGAATTCAATTAACAATGAAAATTTTATAGCTAATGTTTACTGTATGCATACAGGGTTCCAGGCACTGAGCTAAATGAATTTCTCAAAAATTTCTTGTATAATCCTTGCAAACCTGATCAGGCAAGTATTTTTATCATCTGTTTTCATTTTAGTTGAGGAATCTGAGATTTACAGTGTAGTTCAGTGACTTTCCCAAGGTAACATGGCTGATGACTGATATAGCTGGAATTGAAACCACATTCTCTCTGACCCTAGAGCCCTAACCATGAACTTTATGCTTTATTACCTTTCACAATGCCTCCAAATATTATTACAGAAAATATCTTCTTAGGGTTCTGAAATTACTATAAGAAACATATTTTCAGTCCTACTACAATGAGATAGTGGTAAAGTATAGACAGATGCTAAGTATCAATTTTATGGAAATCATTCACCATCAGACAGAAGTGAGCATGACAGTGAGCTCAATTCAATCATTAAATTACATTAAGAAGGTAGGTTACTGTATGAAATGCAGGTTTCATTGAAAACTATTTAGCAGAGGCTCTTTCTGGTTTTCAAACATTTCTCAAGGGAAATGAAGCAATTCCACCTCTCCTTTAGGTAAAAAAAGGAAAAGGAAATTATCTTAGAAATATAATATTAATGATTTAGCTCCCTATGGTAATGTACAATGATTAACTGTTATATATGGAAAGAATATTACTTGTTTCTAATTAGAAAGGGTCCCTTTCCATCCTGTAGCACTGAGAGAAAACAAGAAAAGCTAAATGGTTCCAAAATGTTTAAAATAGCTTTTAAAGTATTACAATGTACCTGTAGGATGTAAGGTATGGTATAATCATCATACAGGAAAGAATATTAGCTGGAATAGGAGACCAAAACATGAAAAATGTCAAATAGATAAATCTTGGATGCAAAGACTGTCTTAAACACTTGATCTATGTGTTTGATTCAAGGCAAGACTGAATCACATAAGATAAAACAGATTCTAGGGGAATATGTCAAGGAAACATTAAATGTGAATGTTTTAGAGCATTAATTTATTTACTTTGGGTAGTTAATTCTTAGCCCTCATAATATTCTTATTTTGTGTTAATATTTTCATTCATTTACTCAGATACTTATTCAACCAGTCAATAGCAACTCCCCACTGAGTATGCATTAAGCATCAGGCACAGTTCCAAAGTACAGAGTTGACCCTTGAACAGGACAGGGTTTAGGAATGCTGATTCCCCTCAATACAGAATTTTTACTGATTTTAAAATAAATCATGCATAATAAAATATTAAAAGCCTATTTAGGCAGATATCCTTTCTCCTCAGTGGATTTCTTAATGGGAACTCACCTGTTGCCTCTTGGTTGTCAAAAGCTGCTTATCATGTTATCTTTATATTTTTAAAGCCAAACCTCTGTCAAAAATTATCAAACCATCCTTGGCTGGCATTAAATTCTCCAGCTTTAAATCTTTCCCTACCTTTTGCTTTAAGTTGGCATATAATGACTTTCACTTTTTCTGAAATCATATTGAAAATGTAGCTTTTATATCTATAAAAAGCTTTTATTAAAAAAAAAAAACTACACTATAAGTCTCAGATTCCTCAACTAAAATGAAAACGGATGATAAAAATACTTGCCTGATCAGGTTTGCAAGGATTATACAAGAAATTTATGAGAAATTCATTTAGCTCAGTGCCTGGAACCCTGTATGCCTACAGTAAACATTAGCTATAAAATTTTCATTATTAATTTATGTCTATAAAAGCTTTGATAGACAGAAAAGCTACATTTTCAATATGAGATAAAAAGGTATTACAAAAAAGTGCAAGATTTTCATGCCTGCTGGCATAGCTACAGTGACATCTTCACAAATTTTCTTTTCTTTTCTCACAATGGTCCTCATGCTAGATATATTTATCTTGAAATGGTGAACAACAGTAGCTGTAGGCATCAATCTCTAGTTCATATCAAGCAATTCAACTTTTTCTTGTAATGTCATGACTTCCTCTGCTTCTTGGGAGCGTTCCTACTACTAGTAGCGGCACTTGGTATGGGTTCCACGATATTGTTCAAGCTTTCCAGAATTCCACTAAATGTGATGAAAAATACACAAGAACTGCAAGAGATCACTTTTTACTGTGATAAGCAATTTGTTGGAAGAGGAACTGCTCACACAGAGATGATTAGTGTCATGCAGCTTCTTAAGTGGATACTCAGAACACTTGAGCTCACAGCAATAGCAACAGGAGGTGGCTATGAAATTATTACAGTAATAAGTATGTACAAAAGTTAATTTTATGCAGTTATGACTTAATAATGCCACTTCATACTTTACATTTCTCTCAACTATGAATGGCATTGTGTATAATCTGTGTGTGTGCCTAAGTTTTGATGAATTTTAACTTTTTGTAATAGATATGTCTATATTTTACGGTAGTAAATAATAAAATAGACTAGTATCTACATATGTTTTATACATTCATGACATATCTAAATTTTCTTAATTTTAAAAATATTTCTAGGCTATGAATTTTGTCTGTGAGTTTTTCCAAATTGTCACAAATCTCCGAAGTTTTTCCAATATATGCATTGAAAAAGATCCATGTTTAAGTATACCCATTCAGTACAAACCCAGGCTATGCCAGAATCAACTGTTTTGAGCACTTTTAGAAAAACTATATTTCATATTGAACCCTTTCCTAAACTCCGCATTGTACACATTTTGATATGGTGCACAGGTAGGTGCATGAGTGCACATGCTGTGTATGTGAGAGAGTATGTATGTATGTTTGTGCATGTATGACTGTGTGTGTGTGTGTGTGAGGGGGTCAGATTCTATGAACAGAATATTAGCAAATCCATGAAATCATAAAGCAATGTTTATTTCTTGCTATTTCTCATGAAAATACTGAGATTTCTTTGACATTAAAAACAAAATTTAATATTAAATGCAAAATGACCAATAGTTTTGAAGGAAATTTTTCACAGCTAGCATCTTCTTATTATTGAGGTTTAAACCATCATTTTCTTCATTCTCTTTGAGGTTTTACAACTCTTCTCTGTTAAGCTTAATAGTGCTTTAACACTTATATTGTGGGTATTTCATAATATTGGGTAGATTATATCTATGCATTGCTATAAAAGCTACACTGATAGACTGGACTGGGAAAATGTGGCAGATATACACCATGGAATATTATGCAGCAATCAAAAATGATGAGTTTGTGTCCTTTGTAAGGACATGGATGAATCTGGAGAACATCATTCTCAGCAAACTGACACAAGAACAGAAAATAAAATACAACATATTCTCACTCATAGGCGGGTGAGAAAAATGAGAACACATGGACAGAGGGAAGGGGGTACTACACACTGGGGTCTATTGGGGGGAAGAGGGGAGGGACAGCGGTGGGGAGTTGGGGAGGGATAGCCTGGGGAGAAATGCCAAATGTGGGTGAAGGGGAGGAAGGCAGCAAAACACACTGCCATGTGTGTACCTATGCAACTATTCATTGCACGTTCTGCACATGTACTCCCAAACCTAAAATGCAATAAAAAATATATATATATATATATATATATATATATATATATATATATATATATATCATTTTTTAAATGACAAATATAGAGAAAAAATCTTCAGCTGACTGTAAGGAAAATATAGGTAATTTTCTACTGTATTAATGGCAAGTATCAAACTATAAAGACTTGACAAAAGTGAGCCATATTGTCAGACATTCTCCATAAATAACTGAAATTTATTTTACCTGATTTTATCAAAATAACAATAAAAAGTATTAAGCTGAACAAACAGCATAATAACCTTTAAACTTAATGGGCTCAATACTTGACTAAAGCATTTTCAAAAAGACAAAAAGGAAAAATTATTTATCTAGACAAACATTCTACATGGAAGAAGAAATATGTAGAGTATGCACATATTTGGAATTTTTAAAGTAACTTCCAATGTAGATGAAATTTTTGTGCAGTGAAAACCTTACCCTCAAAATCAGACAACTTTGTTTTATTTCCTCCTTGATAATGTCCTAATGTTGTACATAATTCAAGCTATGGAAAATGGTTTCAGCCATGAAGAACTTGATAAAACACTCATGTAAGAGAAGAGACATTTCCCCAAAAAGTTTATTTATACCATTATTCATTTGGCTATAATTTGTTCATAATAAATGTCAAATGTTAGCCAACTACCATAATACTTATCATAGGAATCCACTTAGTAGTAGACTCAAAGATGTTCATCTAACAATAAAAAGTCATCAATAAAATATTAAGAGAAGATCTAAATAAATGATTATGTATTCATGGGATGAAATAGTATAAAACCATTCAACTAAATTACGCAACATGAATGACATGGAAAATGTTTATTAAATTATATTAACAGCAAAAACCAGGAAGTACTGACATTATGATGATACCAAGTTTATAAAAGGTATCGAGAAAGAATTATACCAAGAGTTCATATTAGGAAATATTTTATTAAGAGAAATCTAATCAAAATACTCTGCTAAAATTTGTTCTGGGCACAGTGACTTATGCCTGTAATCCCAGCACTTTGTGAGGCCGAGGTGGGCAGATCATGGGAACTCAGGAGTTTGAGACCAGCCTAGCCAATATGGCAAAATCCCATCTCTACTAAAAGTACAAAAATTAGCAAGACATGGTGGTAGGTGCCTGTAATTCCAGCTACTGTGGTGGCTGAGGCACAAGAATCCCTTGAAACCGGAGGCAGAGGTTGCAGTGAGCCGTGATGGCGCCATTGCACTCCAGCCTGGGTGAGAGAGCAAGCCTCTATCTCAAAACAAAACAAAACAAATTTCATTCAGTGATAGGCTTTATAAAGGGAGGCTCTTTCTGCTGTTGTCATACTTGCTTCATGTGTTGAGAAATGAAATCCAACATGTAAATTAATGGTTTGAAGGATGTGTGTATCTTTTGAAACAAATGTGAAACCAAATTCTGAATGCAAAAATTTCACATCAGGGACACAACTTACTGAGAAGTTAGAAACCTGTCGGAGGCATGTTCCCGCAAGAATTCTTTTCCTATTTTATCCCATCTAAATCGGGACTATGTTGCCTGAGCTATATGGTTTTCCTCTACGCACGTGGTGAAATTTGTTTTCTTAGAGAACAGGGAGGTTGGGGAGGGGAGGGCTTCAAAATCTGAACATGTGAAAATTAGGTGGTGGCAATGTTGGAAGTAAGTTTAAAATTGACTGGAGGTTAATGTGCTTGCACTTTTGTTGCATTCTCTGTCATCTGTCCCATAATTTCACCAAAGCACATTCTGTTTTCTTTCTTAGTAATTATCACTGACACACATCTGGCAACTTAATCCATGAGCATCTTCCTGTAGTTCTGCAAGGAAGTAAAATTCACCTTTCTGTAGGTTGGTGCATAAAGGGTCCTTGAACTTTAAGCTTTAAATGTAGTGAGACTGCCAGCTCGGTTCCCACAAGCACTTCTTTGCAGGGTCTGCTTTCACTGGGACTAACATAGGAGTTAACAACTGCAGTGTTGATAAAAGAGATAATCTGTAAGTGAAACATACTGCTCGCTGCTGTGTGGCCTCTTCGAATAGATCCAGTCTTCTGTGTACTTTCATTACAAATTCAGGCTTATTCCTATTATACTTTTTCAGAAATTCAGAACTTTAAAAAATCATTACCGCATTGTCTTCTAACTCTGATTTGTTCCATCACTGATTCATACTCTTTTTTCAGTCAAGAAGTCTTTTAGCAGTGTTAGAAAACTGTTATACCTGTGTTTTTACAAAATATTTACATACCGCATTATGAAGTTCACAGATAATTTCAAGCAACAACCATTGGCCTCAGTCTAAGAGCACTTGTTCTAAGTACTAAAACCCACAAATGGATTTCCGTAGTAGAATTTGAGAATAGAAAATATTCTACTTGAGAGTGATGCTGGTTTCCTGAGGCAGTTCTATAATGAAATCCTGCTTTCCCATTGATTTACATTGCAATTGTAGAGATTCATAGCTAAATAATTTGTTTTTATCCAAAGGTGTAATAAAGTTATACTTAGAAAGAAGAATTTCTGAAACACAGTAACTTTCCTACAGCACATTATCAATGAACAACAAATTTTTAAATCTGAAGAAAATACTAAGCCAACCCATTGAGATGCAGGATGGGGTAATTTATCTTAATGGAAATATTCTGCATGTATTTTTTCAAACAAAAGTTATGTTTATCCTTAGCCTCTATGCTTTCTTATGCAAGCTCTGTCAAAATACATCTCTGCAGGTGAGTTGGCAACAGGATTGAATTAGTTTGCAACTTAAGACGGCAGGAGATTAAAGAGAATACTTTGAAAAGTACAAATATCTCTTAGAAGGAATCATAATGAAGCAAGTGTCTAAGAAACAGAGGTAAGAGTGTTTTTTTGACTAAAATATTTGTAGAGGAATACACAGAATAATTTTGTTTGCCCAATAAACAAAGTGTGGGTTGAAATAGTAAAGGATTATAAATCATATTTTATGGCTATGACAAAAGTGAGTACAATGGAATTAATGAGAGGAGTGTGGAAATGTAAGAATATTTTCTGTTGAAGAAAGCAGGGAAGGAGGTGTGTATTTGGGGTCATTATAATTACTAAATGGGCACTGAGGCAAAACATACGTGAAGATCTTGATTTAGCAAACATTTTTGGAGTGTCTGTTCTATGATAAACTGAAGATGTTGTAATTTGAGTAAGACCTGTGCCTCCTTTTTTTTTGAGACAGGGTCTGATTTTGTTGCCAGGAGCCAGGCTGGAGTGCAGTGGCACGATCTCGGCTCACTGCAACCTCTGCCTACTGGGTTCAAGCAATTCTCCTGCTTCAGCCTCCCGAGTAGCTGGGACTACAGGTGCACGCCACCACACCCAGCTAATTTTTGTATTTTTAGTAGCGATGGGTTTCACTATGTTGGCCAGGATGGTCTCGATCTCTTGACCTTGTAATCTACCAGCCCTGGCCTCCCAAAGAGACCTGTGCCTCTTTGAGGTCATTGTTGAAAATCTACTGAAGGAAGAATTTAAATATCATGGTTGCAGGTGCCTATAAGGCACAGATAATTACTAACATCTAGTGTGTAACAGCCACTTTGCTTAACACCTCATTTTCATAATCTGATTCTCAGTAGAGATCCTCTGATCTCTGCTTTACACATGAACAATGTGAGAAATCGAAAGAGATTAAAAATGGGCCCAAATCATGTAGTTAGTGCCAGGACTGACCGTTGACTCCAAAGCCCCTGCAAAACAGCACAAGGTAACTGTTGTTTAAGGACATCTATGAAGCATACACACAACATTTGAACTAGACCTAGAAAGAGCATAGGTTTTGCAGTAAAAGAAAAATGGAAAGACATTTAAGGCAGAATAAATAGCACCTGTGAAGATACTGAACTGAGACAAGGCATGATGGAAGAAATGACTGACAAGTAGGGTAAGTGAAGTGTCAGGACTCATAGTAGTATAAAACTCTGTGAGCTTTACTGCGTGATGTGACACAGGAGGTTTTTGAGGAAAGGAGGGATCTGTGTTTTAAATGCATCTTTGCTGCAATAGTGTTTTGTGAGTTTGTGGGACTGAGGTACTGGAGAAGGGGCAGAGGTAGTGCAGAAAGAGTCATCATTGGTAAGAAGAAATATCAGTTAAGAAATTTGTAAGAGGCCGGGCACTGTGGCTCACACTTGTAATCCCAGCACGTTGGGAGGCCAAGTCAGACGGATCACTTGAGGTGAGGAGGTGGAGACCAGACTGGTCAACATGAAAAAACCCTGTCTCTACTAAAAATACTAAAATTAGCTGGGTATGGTGGTATGTGCCTGTGATCCCAGCTACTCTGGAGGCTGAAGCATGAGAATCACTTGAACCTGAGTGGTGAGGTTGCAGTAAGCAGAGATTAAGCCACTGCAGCACTCCAGCCCGGGTGACAGAATGACTGTGTCTAAAATAAATAAATAAATAAATAAATAAATAAATAAATAAATAAATGAAATTTATAATACAGCTTGAAAAATAATAGTGGCCTAAGCTGAAGCAGAGAATACAGAAAGGGCCTACACAACAGTGGAATTGACAGGGCAAGGTAGCTGCCAGGATGCACAGTGGGCATGGAGAGGGGGCCGCCCAGAATGCTTCCCAAGTTATTAACTATAGGAGGTCGGTCAGGTGTATGCCAGTAACTCGCTAACTGAGAAACCAAAGAGTAGAAGCAGATGTGAGAAAAGAAATCGATAAGTATGAATTCCATTTAAGTGGTACATAGAGAACATTCAGGTGGGTGATTCTGTTGAAGTGAGCTGGAGCTCAGAGACAAGAGCAGGGCTGGAGGTAGAGTTTGAATTGACCAGCATATGGCTGGTAGTTGAAGTCATGAAAGTGCAAAGGTGGAGTCAGGAAAAGAAACAAGACTGCATAGACAACAATCAGCACAGGAGACTGGAATGCAATGCTAAGGTCATGAAAGAGGAGCAAGAATAAGGGTATACTGTGAAACAAGAAAAGCAAGTTTCAAAAAAAGAGTAGTATCACACATATACACCGATAGTCTGGTCAGGCACTGAGAGCTAAAGTCATGAAAGAGAAGCAAGAATAAGGGTATCCTGTGAAATAAGAAAAGAAAGTTTCAAAAAAAGAGTAGTATCACACATATTCACTGACAGCCTTACAATGTAAAGTAATGCATTTCATTTGTGAAAGGCAGTTGCCTCCGCATCAAGTTCAAAAATTCTGACTTGCAAAATAACTGGTGATTGTCATGGACTACAAGGTCAAGGCATATTAACACTTGTATAACTCTACTAATTCAGTGCTTCTCAAACTTTAAAGTTGTTAGAAATAATTGAGAGACTTGTTAAAATACAGATTCCAATTCAGTAGGTCTGTGGTAGGGCCCCAAATTCTGTAACGTTGTAACAAACTCCAGGTGCTGCTGATGCTGCTAGTGTGTGAACTCCACTTTTAGCAGCAATGTGCTAGATCAGCTAATGTAGGTATAGGCTGCTTTAAGGGGATCACTATATCCACGTCAAAGGAGGTTCTATTCTCAGTGTTCTTTGTAATTTGCAAAGCAATTTTAAGACAAGTGGTGAACATATAGAACACAATAATCAAGCCACAGTATCTGGTTACAAGCACTAGAAGCTTTACTTACAGAAAACAAAACATAGGAAGAATTTGGAAGTTTTTTCAATTTTATTTTAAGTAGATAGTCCTAATTGTTAAAAAGATTAGGACCTAGACTGATAAATGAAAGTTCTAGGGAGGCTGATTTGTTATTTGTGGATTGTCCAACAGAATCCCAGCCCAATGAATAATGTCTTTCCTCTCTGGAAAGATTTCCAAACAAAGTTTTAAGTGCTAGGAGACATTTCTGAGATTATCTAGTTCAAACTACTTACAGATCTAACAGATGAAGAGGAGAGCTGGAGTCAGGATGTATGTAGCACTCAGAATATGTTGTGAAATAGTTACTGCATTGAATACTTGATGACCTAAAGGTAATCTATCTAGTCCAAATTCTTGAACCTGATACTGATGCAACTGACTTTTACAAAAGAAATGAGTAACTTTGTTTTATAAGGCTGTCAGTGAGTATGTGTGATACTACTCTTTTTTAATTGTAAGTTCTGGGGTACATATGCAGATCGTGCAGGATTGTTATGTAGGTAATCACATGCCATGGTGGTTTGCCGCATCCATCCCCAGCCCATCATCTACATTAGGTATTTCTCCTAATGTTATCCCTCCCCATTGCTCCCACCCTGCTCTCCATCCCCTAGTCTCCCATCCAACAGACTCTTTTGAAACTCTCTTTTCTTGTTTCACAGTATACCCTTATTCTTTAACTCTATCTCTTACATTCATAAATTGGAGAAATTATGTACATTTCTACAGACCAATTTGATGGTCAACTCATTAAGCAAACAAAAAAGGAAACTTATTTTTGGTGGGGGGGCATGGGAAGGTGGGTTTCAGAGAAATATCAGGAATTTGCATCTATAATAACATCAAGACACTATGGAAGCATTTAACCATGGTTACATATGATTAAGTCACTGTAAATTATCTCATTGACCGATGAAAAAATCAAAGGCCTGAGAAAGTAATTTGAATACTTATTTCTACATGTATTAATTCAAGATCAATTGAGCAGTTACTAGGTGTGAAATCTCTGGCTGCCTTTTGAGCATGGTGTGATGAATTTACTTCTGTGGGATGACTGATGTCCTAGGGATGCCTATAAAATTTGAGGAAGAGAAGAGCTGAGCTAAAAGGTTGAAGCCATTCTTTGTCAAAGTATTTAAGTGTCTTTGAACTACTGCAGGGTGGTGAGGTGGCTCATTTGTGACTTTATGTATCTCCATCATGCCTGATGGAAATAACTATAGTCTGTGGATAAAGGGCAGGGGTTTCAGGACCTGTTTTGATCCCAGGGTTTGGCTGGGCCCCTAGGACAGAGGTTTTTCTAAATAGATATTGGGAAACCACTGGCCAGGCGCAGTGGCTCATGACTATAATCCCAGCACTGTGGGAGGCCGAGGCAGGCAGATCACGACGTCAAGAGATTGAGACCATCCTGGTCAATATAGTGAAACTCTGTCTCCTCTAAAAAATACAAAAATTAGCTGGGCGTGGTGGCAGGGGCCTGTAGTCCCTGCTACTCAGGAGGCCGAGGCAGGAGAATTGCTTCAACGTGGGAGGCAGAGGTTGCAGTGAGCCGAGATAGCACCACTGCACTCCAGCCTGACTACAGAGTGAGACCCTGTTCCAAAAAAAAAAAAAAAAAAAAAAAAAAAATACAGCTCCAAACTGAAAACGAAGCTTGCTTTTACAGAAGGAGGACACAGGCTTTGTTTACTCAGGGAATGTAGCTAAATTTAAAAGCAGATGTATGTCTGTGCAAAATAGCTTGCCTTCTCTCATAAATAGAAACCAAATATGAACCTCATACTTTTCTTCAAATGTTTTTACAGAATTGTGTGTGATGTTATTCAGTCATGTCACAAAATTCCCACTCCCTGATTAAATCACCAGCTGCAAAAATTAAGATGAAAAACTTTCCACAAACTAAATCATTAAAAAGTATTTAAGTATCTTTGGATAAAAGACAGTTTAAAAAACTAATCAGTATGATTTATTACCATGCCATTTAGGATTGCAATAAGACTTATATCTTGCTAACAACAACTTGTATGCTTTTATTCCACAATGATGACAAAATATATTGTCAAAACAGATAAAGTTTATGCAATACAGTAAGGTTTTGATTTAACAGATCATTCACAATAAGCCATCAAAATATGTAATGACAATCAAAATTCCTTTAATTATTGTGTCTTCCAGGACACGTGTAAAGATAAAATAAAATTAGTCAGTTTAAGCCTTTTAATTTTGTACTTTGTGCTTAAGGTCAGTTTCTTACTTATCACAGTAGAAAAGTAGAATAGCCCCTTGAGCTCTATTAAGGGGCTGGAATTAAGCTGGAAGAAGCACACTCAGTCCTCTCCCTCTTCCCTGCCCCACCACCATTCTACTTCAATTGAGGGCAAAATCAAGTTTTCAGATTACTGCTTTAGGACCAAAAACAAAGCAAATCAAGCTCTAGGCAATGAATAATTCACGCAACGTCTATTTTCCTTGTAATAGATTTTTTTCCCCTCAATATGTATGACATGTTGTAGTTGTTGATCTATGAACACATTTGAGATTAAGATCATCAATCTGGAAATTTGGAAGACAACCACTAACATAGGTACTATTATTAAAAAACTTAAAAGTTAGGATACATTAATTTTACTTCTTGTTCAAATGAAACATGAGACTAATACATCTTATTTTTCAGATTTTCAAGAGGATTGATCTTCAAAAATTTTCTATTGCTTATTATTATTAAATATATAGACATTTTCATTATGTTAGAAACCAGGTTATTTCATATAAACAATGTTTTATATACATTTTTCTGTCTGGGGATGTCATTGGAACTGTTGTCTATCAGTAAGTCCAGACAGTTACTTCTTTCAATAACTATATAAAAACTGATCTTTTTCCCCCTACAACCCCATGGTTAATAGGAACTTGAATAGTACTTAGTGGGCTGTCATGAACTTGACTTATACTAAAGATGTTATTTAAGAGAGTAATACTGAGATCTTTAAACAGAGTTAAAAGTTGAACTTAGTAAAATATTTACTTATAAATTGGATTGAAGATCGTTACAAAATTTATAGTAATTTGATTTTGCCTAAACAAAAGAAAACCACTTGTAGATAATTATTTTAAATTTAGCTTTGGAAATTATCATATTTCCTACCTGACTTCTGTGGAAGAACTTATGCCACAAATGAGATCAGAGTGATATCCCAATGTTCTCTATGACGGGCAGAATATCCACAACCTTGCTAGTATGAAGTAGCATTAATAACATTTTTAATTGAATCTGCAACAAGATTGAAATACAGACTGCATATGTTTGCATAGGGCCATATACTATTTAATTTATAACTATAAGAGAAAAATAACTTATTTTAGTAACAAAAATAAGCATTCAAACAAAAATAAAATTATTGGTAAATTATAACAGTATATAATCTTAAAATGTTTTCTAATATCAGGATATCAATCGTGAAAGGGAGCTAAATTATTATTCAATGTTTATTATGTTATTCAATGTTTATTAAGTCATAAAATAAACAATCTAATAAACAAAAATGAAGACAGTTGTTGAAAAGGTAGTCTAAGATGTCAGAGGGCTTATTTTTTGCAGCTTTTAAAAAATTTTATATTAACTTTTGTGAACATAGTAGTTGTATGTATTTATGCAGTTCATGAGGTGTTTTTATATAGGCATACCATGAGTAATAATCACATAATCGAGAATGGGCTGTTCATCCCCTAAAGCATTTATCCTTTGTGTTACAAACAATCCAATTACTCTCAGTTATTTTAAAATGTACAATTAAGTTATTCAGAGACTTTATTTCCTCTTCTTTCTTAATAGCAAATGAACACAAACTGACTGAAATAAAGCACATGCTTAGAAAATAATTCCATGCTTTCAATATTTTCAGTAAGTTTTGCAGCTTTAGTGATTGTTTACAATGTTACATCTTGTGTAGAAACAACATTTTCCAAAACACATGGTTTTTCCTGCTTCAATTTTTTGTTTATAAGTTTCAAGTTCACTAAAAAATAGCATGTATGATATGAGTCCTGGTTAAGTGAATATCTATTTGTCAATCATCGCCAAATAATGCTGCATAACAACACTCTCAACATTTATTAGTAATATGGTTTCGCTGTGTCACCACCCAAAATCTCATCTTAAATTGTAATCCAAGTTTTAATACCCATGTGTTGAGTGGGGGACCTCCCGGGAGGTGATTAGGTGATTAGATTATGGAGGCAGTTCCCCATGCTGCTCTCATGATAGTAAGTGAGTTCTCATGAGATCTGATGGGTTTTGTTGTTGTGGTTGTTTCGTTTCTTTTGAGATGAAGTCCCTCTCTGTCACCCAGGCTGGAGTGCAGTGTGGTGTGATCTCAGCTCACTGAAACCTCCACCTCCTGGGTTCAAGAAATTCTGCCTCAACCTCCTGAGTAGCTGGGATTATAGGCACATGCCACCATGCCCAGCTAATTTTTGTATTTTTTGTAGAAATGGGGTTTCGCCAGGTTGGTCAGGCTGGTCTTGAACTCCTGACTTCATGATCCATCTGCCTTGGCCTCCCAGAGTGCTGGAATTACAGGTGTGAGCCACCATGTCCAGTGGATTTGATGGTTTTATAAGGGTTTCTTCCCTCTGCTTTGTTCTGCACTTTTGTCTCCTGCCTCCCTGTGAAGGAGGAAGTATTTGCTTCCCTTTCTGCCATGATTGTAAGTTTCCTGAGGCCTCCCCAGTCATGCAGAACTTTGAGTCAATTTATACTCTTTTCTTTATAAATTACTTAGTTGCAGGTATTTCTTCATAGCAGTACAAGAATTAATATAATTAGCTTCCAACAAGAAGCATTAATTTCTCACTCAAGGATCTGTGGATTGCCTGGACTCAGTTGAATTTGACACCACAGCAAGTATTGGATTCAAATCTGTGCTATGTTTTCTCCTGGTGAGAGCAGGAATCAAAGAGCTCAAACCCATCTGTGCAAGCACACTTGAAGCTTAACACACATTGCACACACTTTTTTCACCTTTCATTCAAGCAAGGCATATGACAAAGACCAAATTCAACACGTGGGAAAATATACTCCCATCACCATTAGGCCATGGAAAAAGTATAGATGTCAAATATTATTATATGGGACAGAACTGATACCAATGATTCTATCACATCATCCATTTATTTACCTATATACTTCTACTTATAGAGAGTAGATTGGAGGCCGGGCACAGTGGCTCACGCCTGTAATACCAGCACTTTGGAAAGCCAAGGCGGAGGGATCATGAGGTCAAGCGATCAAGACCATCCTGGTCAACATGATGAAACCCTGTCTCTACTAAAAATACAAAAATTAGCTGGGCGTGATGGCGCACGCCTGTAGTCCCAGCTACTCGGGAGCTGAGGTAGGAGAATTGCTTGAACCCAGGGAGCGGAGGCTGCGGTGAGCCAAGATCTTGCCATTGCACTCCAGCCTGAGTAACAAGAGCAAAACTCCCTCTCAAAAAAAAAAAAAAAAAAAAAAGAGAGAGAGAGAGTAGATTGGAATGTTGTACACAGAAGTGACAGAATTTAGGTGATTTTCTATTATTTTATTCCTTATCTGGGGGAAGGAGAAGAAAAAGCTTTATTTCTTAAATACTACGCTATATACAAGTATAATTTTTTTAAAAGAAAACAGCTTTAGAGAGATACAATTCATGTATTAAAAAATTCACCCTTTCAAAGTATATAAATCATCTGTTTTTAGTATACTCATAGTTTTACAACTGTGGTAATTTCAGAATATTTCACTATCTATTCAGAATATTTCACTATCTAATTTCAGAATATTTTTATTACTCCAAGAGAACCTGAGCCCTTTCATTAGCAGTCCTCCCCCATTGTTCTCCTTCCCCCAACCTTTGGCAGCACTAATCTAGTTTTTGTGTCTATTGATTTGTTTATGCTGAATATTTCATATAAATGGAATTATACAATATGAATGGCTTCTTTCACCTAGCATAATGCTGTAGCATGTATAAGTTCTTCATTCCTTTTAATTGCCTAATAATATTCCATTATGTAGATATACCATACTTGTTCATCCATTTATCAGTTGACTCATGTTTGAGTGATTTCCATTTTTGGGCTATTGTGAAAAATGTGATGAATATTTCTCTTCAGAATTTTCAATTATCTTGGGTGCATGCCTAGGAATGAAATTGCTGAGTCATATTTAGTCTATGTTTAAGATTTTGAACAACTGCCTATTTCCCAGAGTCGCTGCAACATTTATACTCTCACAAACAATACACCAGTCCCAGTTTCTCCATATCCACACCAACACTTGTTATTGTCTGTCTAGCCATGTTAGTGGGTGTGTATTTAATTGTGATTTTCATTTGCATGTCTTTAATGACTAACGCTTTTATGTTTTTATATGTGTTTCGGCCATTGTATGTTTTTTGACAAATGTCTATTCAGCCCTTGCTCATTTTTCTATAGAATTGGCTTTTTAATTATTGAGTTGTAAGAGTTCTTTATATATTCTGATACAGGACCCTAATCTATAATTTGCAAAAATTTTCTCTCATAATGTGGGTTATCCTTTCATTTTTGTTATATTCATACTCAAAAATCAATTGAGTATGTATTTAAGGATTTATTTCTGGACTCTCAATTGCATTCCACTGATCACTGTGTCTAACTTTATTAACTTTACTACACTATTTCTGTAACGTTGTAGTAACTTTTGAAATGGTGTCCTTTGAAGCACAAATACTTTTGATTCTGATGATATCTTGCTCATTTTTATCATTTTGTATTTATTTATTTATTTATTTTTAGCTTGTGCTTTTGGTGTCCTGAGAACTGTTGCCTAATCCAAAGATGAGCAATTTTTCTTCTATATGTGTTTCTAAGTTTTATGGTTTTATCTCTTATACTTAGGTCTTTGATTCATTTTCGGGTATGAGGAAAGGTTCCAAAGTTATTCCTTTGTATGTGGGTATTCTGTTGTCTTCACTCCATTTGTCAAAAAGGCTGTTATCTAATCATTGAATTGTCTTGTAATTCTTGTCAAAAATCAATTGAGTATGTATTTAAGGATTTATTTCTGGACTATCAATTGCATTCCACTGATCTCTGTGTCTAACTTTATTAACTTTACCACACTATTTCTGTAACGTTGTAGTAACTTTTGAAATTGAGTAGTATTATTTTGCACTTCTTCAAGATTTCATTTTGGGAGTCTTGTACTTCCATATGAATATTAGGATCAGCTTGTCAATTTCTGTAAAAAAGCCATCTGGGATTGCATATGTAATTTAAAAAATTATAGTTATTAATCTGAAAATATATACTCTCTACAAAAATGGTAAAATTCTTCTTTAAATGGCAAATAAATTTATATTGGATAAGATTTACTGTAATAGGTTAGCAGTTTTGAAAGAAGCAGAATATGGTACAGGTAGCATGCAAATGCTTTCTGAGGCAGAGAATAAAGAGATATAATTAGTATTTTAGTAAAGTGAGAGGAAATTATTGAGCTAGGTAAGTGCAGGAACAGTGCCCCAAAAAGAGAACATAGTTATGTGTTAGCATGGAGATATATGGAGACACTGGTATTTTCAGGAAACTGAGTGTTTACTAGAGCTGTATGTTAGGTTTGATGATGCAAAATCAGTCAGCAATTTTTCGATCAGTCAGGATTATTCATAAGAAAATTATAAATCATCAATCATGGATATTTTTGTATGTTCATATTTTAAACAGTTTTAAATTCTGAGAAAAATTAATCATACTATCGAACAAATATCTAAGACACAAAGAATAATGTATTAGTTAATCTCCTTAACTTTAAAAAACAGTTATCTGAGATACCTGGGGTCTAATGAGAAATAAAATGGGGAAAAAAATGGGAGCAAGTCATTATAATATGACAATATTTGTGATTGAGTATTCCTGGAAGCATAATGGCAGTGCTGCCATTGGAAAGGAAGGTGGAAAAGAGCTTCACTGTACAGAAATGGAAAGGGAAACACAAATACAAGAAATATCAAAAAGTCTAAGTCACTGGGACTTCGTAATAGATTACATATGGGGCATGTAGGCAGAACAGGATGCAAAGCAGTTATCTATTGCCATGGATTGTGTCCCTTCAAAGTCATATTTGAAGCCCTCACCCCCAATGGGATGGTATTAGAAGGTGGACTCTCTGGGAGGTAATCAGGTCATGAGGGTAGAGGATTGTGAAGGAATAGCATGTGCCCGTACAAAAGGGTGTGCAGAGAGTTCTCTTACCATCTTTTCCACAAAGGGAAGACATCACAGAGAGGAGAGTCTGCAATTCAGAAGATGGCCTTACCAGAATCAGACCATGCTGGTGTCTTGATCTTATTTCCAACCTCCAATGATGAGAAATAAATTTCTGTTGTTTAAACGCTTCCCAGTCTATAGTATTTTGTTACAGCAGCCTTAACTGACCAAGACTTCTTCTGTATTTTCAATTTTCTTACTCCTTCTTATGAATGTAAAGGATGTTATAATTTTAACTGTCTTTATAATGCATAATTGAAACAGTTTAAAATATCAGAAGGGAGGCTATCACGTTACCTTTTAGAGATAATGATATTACATTAAGTGTAAAACTTGCATTTTCTGCCTTTTGTTAAACCAAATCACAAGCAGAAGTCAGGGCACCTGGAGACAGGGAGGCACCAAGGCTAACCAAATCATGCCAGATGTTTCTCCAGTGTAGCTTCTCGTTACTTTGGTCTTTGCACCTTTTCCAAGTGCACATGAGAATTATCAGATGAGGGAGGGAATGTAGAAATGAGATGTAGAAATGAAAAATGTGGACACGAACACCTGCCTTACGACATTTAAGAATTGTTTAAGAAACATCACTCGGCAAAACAGCCCATGACTCGAGGACAAAGGCATGAAACACACAGATATCATACACAAAGCAGAGTGTGGTCAATACAGTCAATACTTACTAGACTTCTCAGAAATTAGGGTCACACATGCTATTTGTGTATTTTTTTTAAGTAAAATACACAGGATCTATGAGTAAGTGATTATAAAGTGGTTAGTCCTCACGTGGTAACCACTCACAGACTGGCAACAGTGTGAGGACTGCTACCTTTATAGTATCTCCTGGCTGTCAACATTGCATAAGTAAACAAAAAATAAATATTAAAAAAGGGAAAAGAGATTGGAGACACTGGATTAAAGATAGTTAAACAGGCCATTTACTAAGACTTAGTGGTCTTTACTATGCTAATGAAAGTTGTAAATTGCCAACTACTTTGTATATTCCATGGAGCTATATCTAGTTGGCCTCTATATGGATAGCACGAAACTAGGAAAAGGTAAGGAAGTAAGGCAGAGCACATAGGCTCGTTCTGTTCCTTTGTTTTTCCTGTAGTTGGGGCAGGGTAGAACTGCAAGGTGTAGAAGCACAGGAGAAGCATGGTTGCCTGAGGAGTAGGATGAAGACAGATAGCCTTGGACACTAGACATCTCTGGCAAATTGAAATGCTGAGGAAATGATGCTGAAGATACCAGCCCTGAATAAGAATCTATGTCTGGAATTGAGGAACCACACCTTGATGTGTGCTATGTAAAATAATCTATACACCAAATCATAATTTATGCTCACCCTATTTAGTAGTTGCCAGTGACAATGAAAACATGAGTGGAAGCTTCCAAGCTTCTTTTTTTCCAGTTTTATACTACCATATAACCTATCACTAAGCATTTCATAAACCATACAACAACTTTCAAGTCAGGTGAAATTTAAATTACCCGAAATCTGTATTAAGACACAATGAGAAAAATAAAACCACTGCTCAAAGGCATTGGAAACAAGAGACAGAGAAAGGCTCACAGGAATGTTCCATATTTTGTCTTTTGAATTGACATATGCTTTTGCATAATGAAAATAATAACAGAAAACTTTATTGCTTTCATTTTCTCAGCGTCCAAGAGGTAAATCTTGAGTGCACACATACACACACTTAATTTTCTCCCCAAAATAGCCACATTCTTTTATTTGATGATTCAATACATTTTTAATTCAAATAGTCACCACACAACCTAGGCACAATATTAAGCATTTTACAAGCAAAATAGTTTACTGATTTTCAATTGCCAAAGAGTACAATAAGTGAACTGGTTAAAGGATATGCTTCTGTACATAAAATACCCATGTATTTATATAAGAGTATGGAACAGAGTTTAAGGTCATAAAACTGTTACATCACAATAAATAGGATGTGTTCCTACAGCACAGCACAGCATGCCTTGCTGGGGAGCGGCCAAGTCTTTTTCAAGGTGCTTTATGTTCTTCTGAGCTAGGCTCAGATTCCCCCCAAAAAGGAATAGGTTAGTAATGGTTGGATCTGAATGTCTACTTTCATAAGTTGCTTTTATTTTCATCTCCAATAACAGGAATGGAAGATATCATAATTTAAATATTTTCCAAAAGTCTTTGCCACTTACCAATTCTATTGAGTTCCAATTCAGTTTTTGAAAACGCAGAATAACTCTAGCACCATACGAGAATGAAATACATGTATTTTTGTCAGAGCAACAATATTTTATATCATCTTTGTTCCTCTGGCTATAACAATTCTGTTTAGAAAAAATTTATCAAGCTAAAAATAGTTGATCTAAGTTGTCATAAAAAAGAATATTAAATACCTTTGGTAAAAATAGATATATTTAACAAGATTAGAAAAGCCAACAGTTATAATGTCAAAAGGAGGATATAAAAATGTACACAATAACACAAATAAACTGCCTTAGAGATACAGTGAGGATAAGGCCACTCTTGTTTGCAGGTTTGCCTCTTCCAAACCATGAATTTAGTTCTCTTCTTCTAAATGGCAGATATTTTAATCAGAAATATGAAAACTCCAGTCTTTCCTATCAGCATGACACGAGTTTAATTCATTGCAACATAGTTCCTTTTTAAAAACCAGGTTTGTAGTACATAGAATGTTCTCGTTTACCTACGTGAATATGAGAAAACAAAATCCAGATTTGATATGATTTTAGGCCCAGAACATGGAGCTTTAGAGTTAAGCAAGACAACAGAATCAGGTGCTCACTTGGACAGTTTTTTCCTCTACTGACGTTACCCTAAGCCATATCAAAACAACTGAAATACAGAACGCAGCTAGTGGAATAGGTACATGGTAACTCTCTAACTAGCTGGTGATCTATTTAATACAACATTTAATTTTCTTTCCACGATTGAAGAACTTTTCTCCTGTCCTTTGGGCCTCCTCTCAAAAGAGCTGTTGCACAACTCTTAATTCTGCTTGATGACTCCTCTTTCAGAATGCACTGTAAATCCTGAAGATGAAAGGTCCTTGAAGCAAACAACTGAGATTAAGGATGGAGATAAGGTGTAAGTTCTCTAACAGAATCAGCCACTGCTCTGCACAGCTCTGGGCAAGAGCTGCTGGTGGTGATGTGGTTATCCTCCTGTGCTCCCTCTGCACACACAGTCACACTGCTCATGGTGCTCCATGGCCACATCGGTGAGTGATTTATGCAATCCCTTGACACCGGTCTTTGGTCTCAACTGCAGGACCTGAAAGCGAACAATAGTAAGCCACCTTTAAAAATCAATGTCTATGACTGGCTTTTATAAACAAGTAATGTTTTATATAAGAATCTTGGGGCCCAAGAAAGACTCAAATTTTAATTTTTCCTAGAGGAGGCATTATGGAAACACTCCCCTACCAAAAAAAATAATTCATAACTTATCATCAGCGTTTCAGGAAAGGACAGACATTCTAATGCCAACAATTTTGGAAGCATTCTGTCTCCGAATAAGGAACAGTACTTAAGTGGAAAGACTCACCATGCAATCGTTATTTTCTTTATCGGACTATATTAGAGAGAATTTCACCTTCAGTATTTTGGAACTACCAATACACAATTCGTTTTTCTGTTTGTTTCTTTCTTTTACTCATTCATTTATTCACACATTTAACAAATATTTATACTTGATGCAATACACTCATGTACAGAAATTCTGTGGAAAGAAACATGATCACTCCACAGCTGAGTTTGCTCAATTATGCCACTCATTAATTTTCTTGGCTACGCTTCAAGTCCTCTATAAACTTGATGAGATGGATTAGATGTACTTCATAGACATCAGCTTCAGTCTCAGCTAACTTCCTGCAGCTGGATCCTACTGTGCAGTGAGAAGAGGTTTGGCAATAATAACAATAATGCCTCTATTAAATAAACTTATTTGCAGTTTGGACTGCCAGGGCTTTTAGTAAAAATACAGCAAGATTGACACTTACACTACACATATTTCCCCTTAACACTGTGACAAAAAGATATAGTTGTGCATTCTATAAAATATTTTTTGAAGTATTTGATGTTGCTACCTATTTAAGTGTATTACATTTTATTTCTTATGAGAGAAACAACAAAGTTTAAGAATTGTATTTTGTTTGGATTATGAACAAAGGCCAGAGAACAAAATAATATGAAATTTTCTAGCATCTCTCCTTTTCAGATATGAGATAGATAACCTCATAAAGCAACTTCTAAAAGCTATTTTTCCTGAAAATGTTCATTAATCCAAAAAGGCACAAGTCAAGTCTTATGACTGTTCTATTTAAAGACTTAAAAGAAAAACACAGAATGCATACCTCGCTGGAGTATGTGGTAATATCAGAGGTTAATTAGCTAACATTTTTTGAATGCTTACTGTGTGCCAGGCACAATAATAATGTTTTTACATACTTTAACTCAAAAGAATCCTATGAAGTAATTTACATTACCCCTATTTTACACATGAGTGAACAGAGGCTTAGAGAGAATAAGTGACACCGACTTCATTTGTACTTAGGCCAAAGATGAATTATTAAAGTTAGAGTGATGGATAATAATTTTATAGACTCAGAATATTACTGCTCAAACATTCTATTTATTTAGTAAATTTCTTCCTGAAGAGATAAGCTTCAAAGTCTCGTAATAACTATTAGAAATTGTAAACTGTTAAAGTAGAAGTGGTTTTCTCATCTATTTCGCAATTCTGGAATAAAACTTACTTAGACTTTATTTTTTTAATGTGAAATTTAACTGAGTGATTACTGAGTATTATTTTATGTTCGTACCGATTTACTATTTTTGAACAATTTAGGGTGGGATCAAACTAGCTAAATTTCAGATACTGGCACTATTCCTTATCACACTCTTGATCCAAACTGTTTCTGGAATGAGGCTGGGTGGGTAAGATAAATTAAAATATTGGCAAAGCCAATGTCTTCAATTCCTATATCTACCTGTATGCATTTTCCATTCAGCAAGGAAAAAAATTACTATGTAAGGTAAAGTTTAGAGAGGCTACCATACACAGTCCTAACACTCAGAAAGGCCAAGCTGCAATCCTTGCTTCCTCTAGCATGCATATGCCAAGATGCATTTGCTGAATCAAAGTCCCCTGTCTTTGTCTGCTGATGCTCATGGAGATTTCCATATAGCAGAAGAATCTCCTAATGTTCTAGTAAGTTTAGTCTTAGATAAGAAATTCTAATGGTGGAGGACACAATCAATGTTCTTCTTTTTAATTCGTTTTGAAAGTTTTGACTTTGGGAGAGAAAAGTAGATTTGGAAAATGATCAGCAGGTTCCAGGAAATATTAAAAAGGAAAAGAACATGGCTTATGCCACCAGAAAAGAAAAGGGGCAGAAGTTCATCTCAGAAAATTTACAGGTTGAAATTAAAATAAGTCCATGGAAAGTAATGTCCAGGGAGAAGCTGAGCCAGAGATTATGGAAGATACTAGATCAGACACAGAGAGAACCAGTAAAGGACAAGTGCTTATGGGCCACTGCTCAACACTTTCAAACAAAATGACCTTAAGCTTCTGAGAACCATAGGGCACTGGGAACAGAGACTCAGTATTAGAATAAGACAATTGAATGGTATACTTTTTTAGGTCTGCTTGTGCCAAACAAACAGACCTAATATAAGACTGTAAGACTATTATTTCATAAAAAATTAAATATGTAAAAATATAAACAAGATGAAAATGATTAAGCAAAGAACAGAGAAAATGGAACAAATACTATTGTCAGAGTGTCCTGTAGACCTTTTGGCCAGAACACCTTTCCTCCTTCAAGGCAAAATTCATTAAATCTTTCCTGATCATTTACTATAATCGAAGAATAAGACTAGGCACGGTGAAAAAGTAAAGACGAGTGAGACAGTCGTTAATATATATTAAAGGCATGAAAATTGCCAGGCCTAATTCTAAGTGTTTTGTAAATATCAACCCACTAAATCCTCACAGTAAAGTATGGTGGTTGGAGACTCACCTTACAGATGAGGAATTTAGGCACAAGGGCTCAGCAGTTTGCTCAAAGTCACACAACAAACAAATGTTATGTTCTAACCTGGGATGTCTAGCTTTGGAGTTTGTGTTCTCAAGCATTACATTGTAATGTGACTTTTGTTTTCCTTACTTCTCAATTCAATAGAAACAAAGAAAAAGAGACAATAATTTTGAAATAGTAACAGTTTTCTAATAGAGTATCTTTAAAGCCCGACAGATGCACCAAAGATGCTAGGACTGGTAGAACACCAGCATTTCAAGGAAGATATGACATCTACGTTTATAAGTATATAAAGTTCTTGAATTGCTTTTATGAAAGTTCTTATTTTAGACTTAGAAAAATCATTATGAAAATATATTTATTTGGCTAAAATGTCTTTCCACAAAGAGATCCAGTGATTGATACAAAAAGTAAGAATCTTATTAATACATTATCATGCTACAGTATCTTTTAGTTTTCCTCAATTCTATCCCATCTTCTCCAGAAGCATCAGGTAACAAACGTGTATCAGGAAACCATCCTTCTTGAGGAGTCAACTTTAAATTTTACAAAGCCTTTAAATAATAACAATAAAAATCTGCCCTTCTGATTTCATTTAAAAATTACTTCATGACCTTTATATTTTTCCAAGAAATGACATGAATATCTACTTAAAGATTAAATTATTTTTCATAGGCAGAACCTTCACTGAAACTCTCATCTGTTAGGTAACCTGAACATGCATGGTTTCAAAAACCGTACTTCCTAACACATGATTTTCCTGCCCTTCACCAATATTGTGTTGGCATTTGATAAAGTGGAAAAAAAAAGTACTGGATTCCCAAAGACAAGGGACCCAGTTACCATTCTAGAGCTAGACTTTCACTTCAATTAAGGCTTTCACTGAGGTCCTTATGTGTATGAAAAATCATTTTATTTATTAAGTAGATATTTATTCTGTATTCTTATTTTATTTAATGAAAAAAATGAAAGGAAAGGCAGTCATATTGACATGACATCAGAAGGGCAGATATTGACTTGGTCTTATGTAAATATTTTGTAGACATTAAAGTTGACTCCTCAAGAAGGATGGCTTCCTAGTAGAAGTATTCTATATGATGTTGCTGGGGAGATGGTGGGATATAATTGGGAAGCTTCATCACTAACAAAAAGTTAAATGTACAAGTTTTAAGGTTCCCAGAGTTCTAAAAAACAATAATTACAAACACGTCATATAATACTTTCTTTCATTCTAGAGCATAAAGAGATGAAAGGTTAAAAAAAACCATACAACATTTAACATGTTATTTGAAGAAACATAAATAATATGATATTTAGTTCAATTATGAATATGTAATATTAGGAGTCTCTGTTGCCCCAAGCAGAAAAATAAATAGCAAAGATCTTCTTTCTCCAAAGTAGATAATAATGTATCTCTGAGCTTGTCTTTGAAATATTTTTCCTTCATATTTTGAAAAGTTTAAAAATTGAAAATCTTTACTATTTTTTCCTCAGAAAAAAACTTTTTTTCTTTTCGTATGAGAGGCAAAAACTTCCCTGTCCACTCGTGTTGCATTACCAGAGAATAAGCTTTCTAAATTCCTAATATCTAGAATTTTAATTAAAGGTGCTAATTTAAAAAAATAAAAACATAAACTATTTGTAAACTTTGCTTTTTTTCCCCATGAATACTACATCTTTTTTCCAAACATACATGCATTTCAGATTCACTGTTTTGTTCTAAGACATAAAATACCCGATGGAAACCAAAAGGAAAATTATATACCTACCTCATGATATTTTTTAGTAACTTTGCTTGGGACACATTGACATTCATTGCAATTGTGGAGACAACAGGCACAGTTTCCACCACAGCGTTTAACCAGGAGACAACCTGGCCAGTAAATGGTATCGGTTCTCTTTAGTTCCTCCCTTATGGACACTGAGAAGTTACGAGGTGTGCAGCTGTATAATCTTACCTCCTCTGTTAGAAGATTCAGATCCACCACTATATGGCATAAAAGAAAGCAAAGAAAAATAGATGCTGATGCTTTTGGCCTGAATGTATTTCATTAAGCTCTCTTCATAAAGAAATCTTATGTTATTTCATGAACAATATCCATAACAATACCCCCTCTTATTTTAAGTAGATTTTAGAGATATGCAACTACAAATTGGACTTTCTGTTTCATATTAAACAAAGCTTCATTATGACCTAGAGACCAGTAAAGAGATGCCATTGTGTAATATTAAGAACAGAGCCAACAAAACAGTTGAAAGCTATAAATAGGAAACTTTATAGAGACAATAAGGGCCACACATTTTAACCTTAGTTAGAAAAAAAAAAAAAAGACACAGAGAGAAGAATAAAATGCAAAATGATGAATACTTTGATGAAAAACAAAATCCCCAAAAGGATTTAAAACTCTTATAATTAGTGAAGAATATATTGAAACCTGTCATTAGTACTTTCTGTAATCTCTATGGCAATAAGAAACATAAAATATAAAAAATGTGTGAAGAAAATGTACACTTTAGGACAGCTGTGTAGACTAAGAGTGAAAAAAAAATGACACACTATAAGAGCAGAAGTTGTAGGAAGGGACTGCTTCAAATGTATTGAATAATTTCCCATCTTGGAAATTTAGCCTAACTAAACTCCTTCAGATCACTATCTTTCCCTTGCTAATGGGTGGAAGAAATGTTTAATATATCTAATTTATAACCCGTCTCTATTCCTTTAACAAGTTGGTTAACTATGTGGTTTGTGCTTTATTCTATGAAAGAATACCTACTTTTGAGGACTGAACAAAATATTCTTTCATCAGATTGTTGCAATAAATTCTCAAAGAACCATTGTTTTTAACTACAAAATGATTCTGCCTCAGGAAAATTATATGTCATGTCAAAATAACATGTCATGTTCAATATGAATTTATACATATCACATGAACAGTAGGTAATTACTATTGGAATAAATACTTCTAATATAATTTATTTTCTGCCTTATATCTCTTCCTATTTTTTCCCTAGAAATATTCAAATAAAGCAATGCCAATGACACTGAGTACTATCAGAAAACATGTTCCTTTAGAGTTTTTTTCTCCTAAATATTTTTTAAAATTTAGAAATATCTAAAATATAATAAATCTAGTTAAATATTTTTTAACTAATATGGAAAACAGACATGAATGGAAAAAAAGAAAATATTTTCTGGTTAAAGATGGCTTCAAGTAGAAATGGTCATGATGTAATCCAATTTTTTAAATTAAGAGCTAACTTTTATCAATTTTTAAATGACAACGTAATTAAGAATCAAATGCTTATTTTGTTGGATTTGTTATATATGTGATCAATTGTCTTCATTGTCCTTGATAATTTAAGTATTTTAAGAAATGTATTATAAAATTATGCATAGGTAAATTGGAAACTCGAAATGTATGTAAATTGTATGACAAACTAAAACTTGAGTCAAGTGTAGGAAAGAACCATAGAAATTCTAATTCAATGAGTCCATTTCAACACCTTATTGAGCTAAAAAATTATTTTTCTAACTCAAGGGAAAATCATTGTTTCATTTGGCTACTGAAAGATTTCTTTTTTATCTGAAAATGATCCTGTGAAAGCAAAGCTTTTAAATATTTAAGAGCAAATCCTTCTTTCAAATGTCCTGAATAGACCAACTTATCCCTTAAAAGTAATGAACTCATTATGCTAAATGGTATCACATATTTTAACTGGTTTCATTTTGCTGATCTAATAGTATATGTACACATTCCTCTTTTGTCGTTTAAAGTATATATGAGCTTATTTGAATCTTTTCTCTAGTAGTTAATGCCTGGGCAAGGAGGAAGAAGACTTAAAAATATGCACAAACAAAACTGGCTGCCAAAATGTTCAATGCTTATTTAAGAACTGTACTTCTTTAGCATGTAAGTGAAGAAGCTCTCAGCTCACAAAGCATATTCACCTATGTCAAACAGTTTTAAATATGAAAATTCATGATAATAGAAAGAGATTGTATATGTTCTCTTTAAAATGTTTACTCAACCACAATAAAAGTTTCAACAGATTTCCCAAGTGAACTAAGTTGTGATACCTGCTACAATGTGAAAATTTAAACACACTTTTAACTTAGCTTCCACTCATTTATCATGTTTGACACAAAAGTCAAAAGCCCTTTTTAAGTACTAGTTAAGCTTGACTTAGAAAATACAGTATTTTTTTTTTTGTAGCTGTAGCAAGGGATGAATGAAAACTGAACCAGAGGAAGAAAGTGAAAGGAAAAAAGTAAAGCATTAATGCAGTCCACAGTTTTC
Organism: Saguinus oedipus; assembly: GCA_031835075.1. Taxonomy (NCBI): domain Eukaryota; kingdom Metazoa; phylum Chordata; class Mammalia; order Primates; family Cebidae; genus Saguinus; species Saguinus oedipus. The sequence goes on from CM063171.1 coordinate 183,248,875, forward strand.
TAAAAAATACAATTAAGGATTTTAAATTTGGCATTTCATATTTGAAATTTGTGCTGCCTACTGCTATAAGGCTTCAAACACATAGAAGCTTCGTTAAAATAAGTCCTGTGTCATATATTCTTGAAACACTGTATAGTACTTTTCGGGGAGGAAAAAGACAAAGAAAACAAGAGAAAAAGGAAAAGGGAAAAAGAAAGATAATGCCCCAAAGCATACTTTGTAAATAGCTTAACTACAATATTAAAGAAGTTTCCCTTCACAAAATATTTGTAAAATAAAAGTTGGTGTTCAGATTTTCTTCCCTTTTCATAATTATCTCCTAAGACAAAAGATGTATTAGTTTGTTTTTCTAAAGAATGCAGATTTTGAGCACATCACCAAGCAAAATCATTATTTCTAAAAGCAAATTATCATCAATATTTTAAGTTTTACTACAAAAAAGTTATGTTTTTCTTTGTTAGTTCTTCATTCTTTTAAGATATTCAGTCCAAAGACAGTCTATTAGTGTAATGTAATCTGAGGGTGGTCTTTCTAAGATGAATGTGGTAACACTGTGATATGTTTATTCTGTGGAAAATCTACTTCAATGTCTAATTAGATGCTTTTAAAAGTTTTACTCCTTATTCCTTTGTAGAGATACTCTCAGGAGGGAAGTTGGTTTTGTCTACATAGATGTTATCCCACGCCTGCATTTTAGTTTATGTAAAGTTCCAAAAATATACACTGCTTTTCTCACACTTACTGTATGCTTAAAAAGTTAATAGTTTTGGCAAACTGCAAAGGGCTTCAATTTTGAAGGTGTTAAATGAATATTTGAAAGACCTGGTTCAGCTTCCGACGCTTTTGAATGCAAGTTAGCCTCTGGCCAAATCTTTCAGACACAAAGGCTTGGCTAGAAGGGAGGTTTTTAGGCTCAAATCCAGAAATCAGCTGTCAAAAAACTAGATCTCAGTTTAGAACCTGATTCACTGCCCCTGCTTCTTACAGATCAACATGATAATCAACTTCAAATTTGCTAACAAGGGCTCTATTCATGGAGGTTTCAGCTAGTCTTGCAGATCTTCATCTTCCTGTTCCTAAGTGGGAGGGAAGGGAAATGTTGTTTGTAAGTTATTCATCAAGTTATTCATCAAGATCAAATCTTATAAATATGTAACAGCTTTCGGCATCTGGATAGGATTCGGCTGCCCATGAGCTTGAACACCGATTTCAACTATTGCCAAAAGGAAACCACGTCTGTTGGCATAATGAAATACCAGGGCTGGGCAAGTCTGAACACGACCTGCTGAGATTAAAGCTCATGATCCAAAAGCGCTGCCACTCTTAAGAGCAGGAAAGGGCAGGAATTGGGTTTCCTTTTGACAAGATTTAGAAGAGCAAGTCTGCTGCAATCTGCCCTTGTGAATGGCTCAAATTAACTGAACATTGTTCCTTTCACATAAATTCTCTAGGCTGTCATTACTTTCTCTAAAGTGGTAGATTTCCATGCTTCTGACAGACTAAAACGGATTTTTTGAGTGCACTGTAAATAAACAGTTATTTCTATACATTTTCCTTTGTGTCTGATATGTATACTTTTCAATTCTAATGTTACTAAAAAAATTAGGTAAACTTAGAGAAAACTCAGTTAACATTATTTCCAATTTCTTGGCCATGTAGAATGGGGTTTAATTAATAGCACTTTCACTTCACTCTTAGAGAAAGATATGCCCATATGGGCAAAAGTGATTATTTCAACAGCAAATTTAAAAAAAAATTATGATGGCGTGGGTACATTTAGGTTCTTGTTTTCTTGCTATGGATGCTACCTTGAAAACTACTAATTCTACTATATGTTGGGTCAATGTCATTTTTCATATTTTTTATAAGTGTCTAGGCTTAGCAAATGCAAAGTGATATAATACTGACCCATGGGAGACACTGTAGACAAACACTTTTGTAGAACATCCCCTTTTTCTACCCCTAACCTGGTTATACAGCTATGATAATTTCTCTTGAATCTCGAAATCAGCATATTCCAAGTATTAGGTTTGAGTAAGCAATGATTTTTGTAAAATGCAATGAAGGCCTTCATCAAAATGATATTTTTGAAGATGAAATGTAACTGGAATTTTCAGAAGTATCTCTTTCAATTTTCCAGACTCACTGGGTTATAACTAAGTTCTTCCTTTTGTATATATTATTATTCAATATATAAATATTCTTGAATGTTAAGAATATTTATTGAATATATTACTGATGAATTTTAAACTCTACCCTTTAGAAGCTCTGGCAAAGGAATTTGAAACATTAGCTGCTAAGAAAATTAAATGAGGCTCTAATCTGAAGAGGGAGCTTACCTCTGGATTTTCTTCCAAAAACAAAAGCCTTGCCAAGAATTTGCCAAGTTGGCCTATATAGCTCTTCTATGTCCAACTGCCATCTATCTGGTTCAAGATATCGAATAAGGTCTTCCAAGGTAGTAAAGGCAGTTATAGCATTATTAAGCAGGTCCAGTGGCAAAATTGATGGGGGCAACACTGAAGGACTCACAGCCTCTGTGAATTGCTGAAAGTAAAATGAATCCTATATTAACTGTTTTAAAAATGACAATGTATTCCCTCTGGACATATGCAAGAAGTTATGAAGACTAAGGCCAGAAATATGTGCGAAAGGAAATTATATTCAACCCAAGTAGAAGTAACTACTCTGCGAAGACTTCGCGAAGGTGAACTCTGAAAGATTTCCTGTAAAAATCAATGAAAAAGACATTAATTTTCATTATCACAAACCGTGATGGATGTGGATATCTTTTGGTCATATACAAAAATTAAAAATATCATCATGGTTCAATTATAGACTTACAAAGAAAACTATAATAAAGTTTACAAAATTTTCCTTTTCCACTTTTCATTTTCCTTAATCTGAAAAATTACCTGGTAGTTATGCAAATTAGTGTCACATAAATTAAAAATTGAGTAAGGAATAATTAATTCAAATTTTAATCTAGAACAAAATACAGGCAGAAATTGTTTGACATTAAAGAACTTGTTACTCAAGATAGAAAATGCCTAAATCATAAATAAGCAGCTTAATAAATTGCCTACAATATATTTTTTAATATAAAATGCCTAATATATAAAATTAAGAGATCAGAGAAACACTGGGAGAATGCCCTGACAAACTATGTGACTGCCACAAGATTAGTATCCAGAATATACAAAACTAAAGACAAATGCAATAGAAAAAATGAGTATATTTTAGACAAGAAGTCTGAATGGTCAATAAACATATGAAAATATGCTAAGCTTCATTCGTTATCAGAGAAATGCAAAGAGTGATATTTCACATATGAAAAAGGGATACTATTTCACAGATATGAGACTGGCAAGAATTTAAAACAGGATTAAATTGGAATTCCTCTGTTCTGCCTACAGAAGTTAGTGTACAGTAGGCACTACACTTCAGCTGATGTAACTGATAAGCACTGAGTATTCATTCACTTATGCTGATGGAAATACGTTCAATAATTAGAAAGACTGGAAGCAATAGAAATGCTCGTATATAGGGAAGCACTAACACAACAGCTCTTCCTTTTCATTCTCATTACTTCAATCCTGGGCTAGATACTAAAAACATGTACTATATATAGCTGCTTCTAACCTTGTCTCCTTCCCTTTAATCATTTCTCTCTCCTTTTGTTCTATGCTGCATAATCCTGGGTTAATCTACTAAATAAGATATCACTGATCCTGTGATGAACTGGGACAAATGCCTATGATTTCTCATCTGGAGGATTACATCCACATTCCTTACACAGCATTCAGAGCCCTCACAAAGTGACCTCTGCTCACCTTCCCATTTAATCTGCTACTTATCAGACATGCACATTTTGTTCCAATCAGTCTAGTCTCTTCACTGACTACTGCACATATAATATTCATCTCAGACTCTGTACCTTAACTTATGTTAAATCTGCCCCATCCCATATGCAAAAGTCCCCCCATGTTGATCCACATCATAAATTCTCACCATTACAATGACCTTTTCAAGAACCCAATTCATCCATGAAACCTTGCACAATGGAATCATCAGTGTCCCATATATCTCCTTTGGGTCAATTGGAAAGATACTCCCTCTGCGGACTGCTCTGTGAGCACTTGGCTTGAAGAGCAGAAGCTGCCCAGTAAACTAGGAAAAGGAGCACCTTTCTCTGGACAGTCACAACTCTTCCTAGGGCTCACGGATTTGTGGGTGCCCCGCTGCCCATAGGGGGATATTCTTACAGAGTATAATTGGCGGAAACGAATGTGGTAGCCTTGGGCCAACAGTGATTTCATCCTTTTTTTTTTTAACAAGAGTTTATTGAGTAACTACACTGTTCCAGGGCCTGTGTGTGCATTATGAGAAGAGCACAGTCGAATGACAATGTCTGGCCTCTTTCCTAGCATGGATTACTCATGTGTACTTTCCAAGTCTCCACTCAGCTGTTACGCCTTTCACCTTTTTGTTTTTTAAATACATTGTATTTTATATATTTGAGGTTTATGACAGAATGTTACAGGATATGCTAAGATACATGAGTATGCATAAGTACATGTATATAGTACAATGGTTACTATTAAAGACTAATTATTTTATGATGTTTTTCCTCTACACATTAGACTGTTAAACTCTGAGAGTAGAAACTAAATCTATTTTTTTGTGACCCAGTGTTTTCTATAACTGTCCAATGACACAAAATTGCTTTGATAGAACTATGACTGAAAACTCTATTATAGATATAAACATTGATCTAAAAAATAATTTTAATTTTAATTTAGCCAATTTAGTTACTATTGATTAAATTTATAGTGTAAAATGCTTAAGGCAAAGTTTTATATATTTTAAAAATATAAGCCTATATATGTATATTACTATTTTATAAAGTAAAAATTAAGGGGTCAGTAATCAATAAAGAATAGAATTATTACAAATGAAAAGTTTCAAAATCTGTAGAGAGAAAATAAGTCATTGCTAGCAAGTTAATACAAAAATTATACATTATTTGTTAAATTTTCAGGGTGCAGATGTATATTTTAAGCATGAAATATAATTGTTATGTAGACTATTTTCAATTAGACTACAATCCAAGAATGAGTTGACTTATTTTGCTTCTAGTCTGTTGGAGACTCTCTGAATAGAGCATTCCTTTCGAAGCAATACAATGTTCTAACTGAAATCAATATTGCTGAGATAAAATTCAAAATATTAATACAAAAGAAGGCAAAAGAAAATAAGCTTGTAATACTGGGCAAACAAAAGATGCACATCTTGAGTCCAGTGAAGTATCTCCAATCTTCATAGCAATCCCCTCAAATGCTAATGGTAGAGAGAAAAGCATCTTCTGTTACTGTATGTATACATCAGTTGGTGTTAGAAATCTCTAAGCTTCTAAATATTTAAATTAAAATTTGAGCTGTAATCCCAGCACTTTGGCTGCGGCGGGTGGATCATGAGGTCAAGAGATCGAGACCATCCTGGTCAACATGGTGAAACCCTGTCTCAACTAAAACTACAAAAAAATTAGCTGGGCATGGTGGCATGTGCCTGTAATCCCAGCTACTCAGGAGGCTGAGGCAGGAGAATTGCCTGAACCCAGGAGGCGGAGGTTGCGGTGAGCCAAGATCACGCCATTGCACTTCAGCCTGGGTAACAAGAGCGAAACTCCGTCTCAAAAAAAAAAAAAAATTTGAGGCCAGGTGCCGTCGCTCACACCTGTAATCCCAGCACTTTGGGAGGCCAAGGTGGGTGGATCACCTGAGGTCAGAAGTTTGAGACCAGCCTGGCCAACAGATGGTGAAAACCAATCTCTACTAAAAATACAAAAATTAGTCTTGCGCTGTGGCAGGTGCCTGTAATCCCAGCTACTCAGGATGCTGAGGCACGATAATTGCTTGAACCCGGGAGGTGGAGGTTGCAGTGAGCTGAGATCGTGCCACTGCACTCCAGCCTGGGTGACAGAGTGAGGCTTTGTTTCAAAAAAAAAAAATGATAAATTTAGAAAGACTACTGTCTCCCCACCATACCCCACACCCAGTGGTCCCCACCCAAAAACAGGAAAGAAGAATGAACATAAGTTCCTGGGATTCAAAGAATCAATCCCTGGACAGAACAGAAGAAGTGGTGCTTCTATTTCAGGGCCTTCTCATGACTGTCACCCCACCCACTGTTCAAGGAACAGCCAAGTTGTTCAATTTCAAAGTTCTGCTTTTCTAAGTTGATTAAAGGCACTCTCAAAGAGAAAGGGGGAGCCAATGAAAAAAAGAAGTTACAGGAAAAAAAAGTCTTTGAATTTTTAAATTTTCCTTTTCTCTCTAACAAAATACCACTGTTCATTATAGACAACAGCATTTTCTCCCATAATTAGTATCCAGATAATGCTAACATTTTACCTTTGATATTTAAAAGCACTTATGATTGGGCTGTTAAACTGGTCAAAATATGCAAAATATGCCTTGACTTGAATTGGATTTTTACATTCTCTGTTTTGCATTTCTTTTATTCTTCATAAAAATATGGCGGTGTACTTTTAAGCTATAGGCTATGGTAAGATAATTTAGTGGATGGCAATGGACAAAAATGGGAACAGAGCATCTTGGTATTCAGCAATGCAGACGACGAAACCAAAACCAGAGAACAGCTTCTGTGCTATCACCTGCAGGGCAGTAAATGACAAACTTGGTGATGGTGTAGCCCTAGCCTAGACCCGTTTAGGTCTATTACTTTGTAAGGACAGATTGTCAAAGAGCAGAAAAAGCATCTGAAATCAATGTGATGGTGTCCTGGCAAAGAGTACATTTCTGCAATGTCAGCTCCATGAGCTAAGGATCCTATACAAAATGAGGTCTTTAAACTTCTCTGATGAAAGTTACTCCGAAAGACAACATGATAATGAGAGAACTATGAGCAGGAGTCAAGCAGAGATACCCTGCATGTGGTATCTCTGGACCCTAAACCCCAGAGATACTCACATGTAGGGAAGAGAGTCTGAGTAAACTGCATAATCTATCTGTGCCTCAGTTTCCTCCACTATAATATATGTAGGTAAATTCAACCACCTTCAAGTTTCTTGCCAGCTTTTACGTTTAAAAATTCCATGTAATTGTCAGATACAAGAGGGTCCAATACAGCTTCGCCAAAATTATCCTGAGAGCTTCAAAAATATAATAAACCACTGAGTAAGTCAATGACGGGACTGAGCTCTGTTTCTTTTTTTCTCTTTGACAGCTCCAGGTTGTTTTAGCTTATCAGTGAGTTTTGGGAAACACTGCCCTGTGGTACAACTGTGGTATATTTCTACATTTACATATATATATTGTTCTGAGAGTACATGAAGTTTACCCAGCTCTTTAGGAAATCAAATGTCCTAGAAAGCATGTCTGGCTTGAAAACAGCAGCAGTATGGTCCTAAAAATCTGAAGGAAACAGATCCATGCTTAGAAAATTGATATCAAAAATGTTCAAAGGAATATAGACACATGCTGTGTTATGAGTTGAATCAGAGTCCACCCAAAATATCTATTCCACTAAGGTCCTACTCCCAGTACCTCAGAATGCATTTGGAGACAGAGTCTTTAAAAAGATCAATAAAATAAGGTAATTAGGGTGGACCCTAATTCAGTATGACTGGTGTTCTTGTAATAAGAGAAAATTCTAACACTGACAGAGTAGAGAGGGAAGACCGACTGAAGACACAAGAAGAAAATGAACATCTACAAGTCAAGGAGAGAGGTCTCAGAAGAAACCAAACTTGCTGACATCTTAATCTCAATTTCCAGCAACCAAAATTTTGAGAAAACAAGTTTCCATTGTTTAAGGCATCATTGTTTAAGTCTGTAGTATTTGGTTAAGTCAGTCCTACAATGCTAATATATGCCATCAACTTCTCCCCTTATCTATTATAAGAGCAAACAAAGCCATGTCCATTAAATCAATCAACAAGCATTTATTTAAAAACATGTAAGGGCTCACACAGGTGTCATGGCTCACACTTGCAATCCCAGCACTTCCACAAGGCCAAGGCAGGTAGATTCTTGAGATTCAGAAGTTCATGACCAGCCTGGCCAACATAGTGAAACCCCATCTCTGAGAAAAATAAAATTAAAAAAAAAATTGGCTGGGCATGTTGGCCGTACTTGTAATCTCAGCTACTTGAGAGGCTGAGGCATGGGGATTGCTTGAACCCAGGAGGCAGAGGTTGCAATGAGCAGAGATCGGGCCACTGCACTCCAGCCTAGGCGATAAAGCGAGACTCTGCCTCAAAACAAAAATAAAAATAAAAATAAAAATAAAACACGTAAAACTCTGTGAGGTGAGCAGTGTAAACAAAACAGAAGAAAATTCTTGCCTTTGTGAAGCTTATTCTACAGAAGCCAAGTATGCTGCATTATAGAAGAGGGTATTTTCTTGCCAAAACAAAGCTAAAATGAGCATCTGCTATTATGAACCACACAAGTAACCAAAAAAGTGTCACACCAACCCTGGTGAGTGTGGATGATAAAAAGTGAACTTAGTATGTAAGAATTACTGAAAAACAAATATATTTCTATTTTTATTAATGAAAAGTAACTGGCAGCCCAGGAGTTTAGACATAATAATGGCCATAGGAACGAGCTCAAGAGAGCACGTTTGGCTGCAAAAGTTAAGTCTTCTTATTGGCTTCTCCGGTGTTATTCTCAAAAATCAGTGTTTCAGTGTTCTGTATTTTATGGTGGCTACGTTAAATGCTTCGTGACCTTGTGAACATCTTTCCCCTTTTTTAGAAAGAAGGAAAGCTGACTTCCTGTTTGGAATAGTACGATCTGAACTGCTTATAATTTCACAATAAGTCGTTACTTACCTCTAAAAAACCACAGCTTGTCATTTTATTAGGATTTCTGTGGCCAGTACAATTTTAAAAACACATTTACAATGAATCTTCCTTGGAAAAATGCACACATATAAATGTTTACCTCGAGTAGCATAGCAACTGTTGTAAAACTGTTAGGGCCTACAGAGATTTATGTTGCCACTTTCTTAGTCAACTGCATATAGTACACTTCAAGCTGATAAGAAAACTTTCAATTCATTCATACCTAACAGAGGGTTAGGAATGCAGATTAGGTTTTATTGTCGGTGTTAAAAACAAAACAATATTATAAAATTATCAGGTGTTTGAGGCGAAGACAATAAATGTTCAGCCTTGTGTACACATCACTTCTTAAAGGTGTCTCCAATCTCATTTATATAATGTCAAACTGGTGTATTGTACAGAGGTCTTACTTTTGAAGAGCCTAAGCAGCCAGCAAGGCATGCAGACACAAATGCCTGCCAGGAACAACTCACAGAGGGTTCTGTAAAGACACGAGAATGTCCTGAAACAATTCATTTAAACATGCTTCTTTGCCTTTCCCTATGTTTTTATCTGAATTCATCTAAAAATTATCTGGGTTATGTTTTTAAATTATTTTTAAGCCGGCAAAGAAAAGCAAATGCTTGCATTCCTACTCAAGAACAGATGTTTTAATATCATGTGGGTAATGCAGATTATATATTTAAGTGAGAAATCCTAGGGAAGGTGGCCAATTGTATTCAGATCAAGGCTTAAAATTTACGGGTTCTTATTAAAAGAGCATGACAATTGAATAAACCTTGACATATCTATATAACCCATCACAGCAACAGTCTGGTATAACAAGAGTCTAAGCCAGCGTTTAAAAGTGATACTTTTTAAGGCTCAAACCTGCAACTGGCCTTCAAAAGGGCCAATGAGTTTCATGGTTTCAGAAAAACCCTGGAGAGAAGAAGTCTTCCTGAGCAGAATGGATATATGAAAAAAGAGATGGCTAATTTTGCCAAAAGTGTTGCATTAAATAAAAGTAATTTTTATGTACCAAGTAGAGCTTCTTACCAACTTGATGGGTGAAACAACTGCTGTGGACTCAATTTTCCTGTCACCATGAAACTTGAGAACCACCACCATCTAACCAGATTTACAAACTAAAACGCTGTTATTCTCAAGCACTGCTACTTCTCACTTAAAGCAT